>AP026155.1:0-707671 GCA_030295235.1 Fistulifera solaris | reverse complement strand
CCTAACCCTAACCCTAACCCTCTAACCTCTAACTCCTAACCCTAACCCTAACCCTAACCCTAACCCTCAACCCTAACCCTAACCCTAACCCTAACCCCAACCCTAACCCTAACCCTAACCCTAACCCTAACCCCTAACCCTAACCCTAACCCTAACCCTAACCCTAACCCTAACCCTAACCCTAACCCTAACCCTAACCCTAACCCTAACCCTAACCCTAACCCTAACCCTAACCCTAACCCTAACCCTAACCCTAACCCTAACCCTAACCCTAACCCTAACCCTAACCCTAACCCTAACCCTAACCCTAACCCTAACCCTAACCCTAACCCTAACCCTAACCCCAACCCTAACCCTAACCCTAACCCTAACCCTAACCCTAACCCTAACCCTAACCCTAACCCTAACCCTAACCCTAACCCTAACCCTAACCCTAACCCTATTCCTAACCCTAACGATATTGGGAAAATGGCTCTGATATAATACGCTATTATAACGTGAATATCGATATTCGTTATTTGGTATTTGAGTGTCGAAGTATAGTTTTCAACGAAAGTACTTGAAACGTGGCAAATAGGATGGACAGATTTGTGTCCACGCTGACGTCGAGCGTAGTTTTCATGCGAAGCCATGTAAATGCGAAATCAATCGAAAACTTCCTTATCCGAATTTCCAAATTTCTAACCCTAACCAACTCGTATAACCACTTGAGACAGCAACCATCGATCATCGATCAATCATCAATCATCAATCATCATTCATCACTTATCATTCATTATTCCTGTTATCTTTCATCCATAAAAATGCGACCTCGGTTCTTTCTTTCACTTGCATACTTTTCTGTTGCTTGTGCTCTCATCAATTCGACTTTGCATAGGCGAATCGAACGAAGAAGTCGAGGAACTATCCACGGCAAGAAATTCAGTCCAGCTAGGGTCGTCAACGCTCGCCCTACAGTGACATTAAATGCTTCGTTGAATCCAGTCGTGGTAAAAGCAAGTCTTTCGGCTACAGCGCAATTGCTTAGTGCGCTTGGTATAGGTGGAATGTTGGCGAAACGCAACATTCTCGACAAAAATGCAGTGAAAGCTCTGTCGAAGCTGACGTACCACGTTTTTCAACCGACATTTCTGTTTGTCAGTGTAGCGCGAACTCTCCGCAGTGTTTCCAATGCACAGAAACCGTCGCTTTGGATAATGCCGATTGCAGGTGTTGTGCAAATTGCTATTGGGGCTTCACTGGCTCTGGTGACTTCGCGCTTTTTTTCGTGACGATACAACGCGTCGTCATGTGCAAATGTGCACTACGTTTGCAAATGCGGGCCCGTTGCCACTAATCTTCTCAGCGGCTCTTTTAGAAGGGGAGTCCTCTTGCAGGTATGGCAGCAGCTGCGGTGTCTTTTTACTTGCTCGCTTGGTCGCCTCTTTTCTGGACTTTTGGAAAAATTATTCTGTCGGGGACTAGCAGCAAGACGGAAAATGGCGCCTCGAATTCGCCGCTTCAAAGAGTAGTTACTGGAATCAAGCAATTTCTGAGCCCACCCGTCATTGGTAGTCTGATCGGAATGTTGCTGGGAAGTGTGCCGAGACTTGGAAATTTGTTCTTCGGAGGATTTTTGCAACCAGTGACAGGCGCTTGCCAACACTTGGCACAGCCTATCTCCCGGCTGTGATGCTTGTTCTTGCTGGTAGTTTAGTTTTACCGCAGGATGACTTGGAAAATTCAACAGCCATTTCATTCAAAAAAGCTTCGCCTTGGCCGTTCGTCACATTATTTGCCACTCGCTTTATTGTAATGCCGCTTCTTGCTTATACAATGTGTCGCCTACTTATTGGTGCTGGATTGCTGGGAGGACATAGCGCCCGATCTGCCATCTTTCATTTCATTCTGTTGCTACAGGGTTGCATCGCCGCCCGCTCAAAACGCGGTCGTTTTGTTGCAGCTAGCCGGTTTGCCAGCACAGGGAATGGCTAAGTTATTGACCGGTTTATATGTCGCATCCGTGGTCCCTATGACGCTGCTATTGTCGTGGTGTTTAAGTACGAGTGGTGTCTTGGCTTTTTTATAAAGCTATTTGTATGTGTCGCGGCAGTTACGAAAGAAGAATCGGTCTAGTCACGGTTTCTGTTGGATTCCGATGTGGCTTGTTGTATTGCGCGACGATGTGCTACCACAATTGACCGTTTCGCTTTTCTTGCGACAGACAGTAGCTGTGGATCATGATTGTTAGATCTGTGCACTAATCACAAGAACTCAGATGTTAGAAAGTCATTTTTCGTTTTTAGCAATCTTAAATAGGAATTCTTTGCGCAGTAAAATCAAAACCAGCATACTTTAAAAGCGCTGCTACATCTCCACGATCCGCAACAATTTGTTTGGCTCGTACATCGTTCAAGAAGTGCAACACAAGTATTGTCGGAGCCGGTGTCGGCTGGTACGTCAGCATCGGAACCGCTGCTTCCATTGTTACTACCACCGCTCGAACTTCCAACTCCGGAGATGTTCAGCAGTACGTTCTCCGAGTCCGCTCCCAGTGATGTAATGACACCTGTGCTGGCAGTTTCCTTTAATGCTGATCGTACGTTGTCTCCAGTCCAAGACGGGTTTAGTTCCAAGTAGAGAGCTGCTGCTCCGGCAACATAGGGGGAAGCCATTGATGTTCCGGATTTCGACGCCGTCGCTGTTGTTGAAGTTATTCCGACGGATTGAATTTCTGATCCAGGCGCGAAAATGTCCACACAGGCCCCAAAGTTGGAAAATGGGGCCATGCTGTCGTCTTTCTTAGTCGCACCAACAGCGATCGACCCGGCAGTGGCTCCTGGTGAGAAACTGCACGAATCGCCTTTGAGTTTCCGGCAGATGTGATGAATATCACACCACTTGAATTACATCTCTCTACCTCTTCATCCAGAGAACGTGTTCGACCACTGCCGCTGATGCTCATGTTGACGACGATTGGTTGATCAGGATTTTTGATTTTCTGGTCACAAACGTATGTAACTGCGCCGACCACGGATGCAAGCGTTCCTGAGCCCGTGTCATCATTGAGGGCTTTCACGGCAACAAGGTTTGCCTTCTTGGCAACACCCCAGGTTTTTCCTCCAACTACTCCCTGCCACGTGTGATCCATGCCCCCGGAGATCATCACAGCCAGTGCCTACTGTGTTGGAAAATGAGTTGTATCCACATCGTGCTCTTCCTTCGAACTCATCGTGGTCCAGCATGATTCCACTGTCGATGATGTAAACATCGACCCCTTCGCCCGTTCCGGTCGCAGTAAAGGAATTGTCCAGCGGTAGGTTGATTTGGTTGATCCGGTCAAGGCCCCAGGACGAAGTTGTTTCTGATGGCTCCATAACTTGGTTCTGCTCGACATATTTGACGACGCTGCTGTTTAAAACGAGTTTTAAAATGGGCAAAGAAACTCGCTTGATGACAACCGTCTTCATTGTTAATCCATTGTATTCATTCACGATCTTTGCAGTTGATAAAAGAGTTCTCATCCATCGCTTAAGCAATCCATCCACTTCATCTGCTGTGCTTGTCTCGTCAAACACGATGATATATTCGTCCGAAATGGCAGAATCTTCAGGCGCCCACTCCATTTTTACGATGCTGAAACAATTCCCTTCTGCGAGGTTCATGACTGCCACGCAGTGTCGCTCCTACATAGACCAAGGAATGTAAAAGGAGAATAACATTGAGGAAGGTCTTCATTGTTTTCTTTCTCCCCTGCAGCGTCGTCAATGTTCGAGGTTGGAAATAGAGTCGATCGGACTAAGTTTTCAAAATATGAGGGATGAGACTTGCGTGGACGGAGTGCCGTTAATCAATATGGCGCTGTCATTATGCTGGACAGTTACACTTTAGGCATAAGTCATTGAATACTTCTTAATTTATAGTGCGAAATTCTTTGGCCGAAACCGTACTGAAGTTTCGGCAACATGTTCCCCGAAATTGCTGAGCCGATTCTTGGAAAGACTGGATTGCAGTAGGAATTTTATTTTGGAAAAGTGAACCTTTCAAAGACCAAAATCCGTTCCGGCTTCCCTTTGAAGAAATCAAAAATGATATGTACTTGAACAATGTTAAGCCTGAGGCCACTTGGTTTGAATTTTATTTTTATCCATTCTGGCATTAAGTCGACCAAGAAGGATAGGATAGATGCTACGACGAACGGCTCGTCGGGAGTCGAACAAGCAAGTCGACAAATAATTGCAATGTGTTTCTTTAATTCATTTTACATTCCTCATGTTCAATGTGTAGTCTTGTAATGTTACAGCTCGCTTTTTAGCATCAAAATATAGCCGATCCGTTGGGTTCAGGTAGCCCGCTATTCGCAACTTACCCATCACTGTATTGCTGGATCTATCGAGCCGCAAACTCCACAAGTATTCTGTGTCTGTAGTTATTGGTGGCGCCGTGTTCGTGTTTGTGAGCGAGAAAATGGATCGCTGCACTTCAAAGCCACACCAGGAATCCGGTAAGTCATCATCAGGAGGCGGATTATGACTCATCAGAAATGACTTTTGTGCTGCCGGTCCTTTGAATCGAACGACAGTCGTTTGAAGCGGAGTTTCTTCCGTTCCTCCATTGGCTAGAACGCTGGCTCGATTGGAAACGCTCACATTGGCGTAGTCGACAGAAGCCACAACGACACGTCCTGCAAATGCATTTAAGCGTTGTGCTGTGTTAAGCAGTCGATCTTCAGCGACGCCCCAAGGAGTCCTCACGAATCTCAACGTCAAGTAAACTGGAATGCTCAATTGTTTTGCAGATTCCTGTAGTGATTGTTTTCCTATGGACTCTACACCGCTCGGCCCGCCGGCATACGAAGGACCCAACGGAGCTTCGACATTGACAAGCGTTTGTGTAACATTCCATGTTCCTGCTAACCAAGAAGGATAATAAGTATTATCGACTCTATTACTTTCACTGCTGCTTGTCATTAATGGGGGTTGAAAGAGAATTTTGGATTCAAACCGTGAGTTGAGCGTCAATTCATCAATTGCACTTGCTGCAGCGTTGTAAAATGGTGTCGTCCAAACAATGCCGCTTGTTGTAACGGCACGCTCTAGGACGACGCGACGAGAAAGGTTCGCAGTTAAAATTAAGCTTGCGACCGGATAACATAATGCTACAAAGCTTGTAGCAACATTGATTGGCTTCATATCTATTTCTCCGTATTGTTTTGTGGATGGATGATGGATGACGACTTATTTTTTGTCTTACGCGACGACGGCTCGATCTTCGTCAGAGTTCAGGTTTTACCAGAGCTTGTAGTTTGTAAAGTCGTTACTACGTACGTAGTAGTTACGTAGTAGTAAGCTCTCTGAGTGCCGACTGTCATGCATCCGTTGTGAGTTCAGTCCCTAACTCATTCCCGAGCGTCTTAAAAAAAAGTTCCTGAGTTTCCGTTGCGTTAACCGTTGTGTGTTGTGACTGCATAGCTGCACTGTGCTATAGGTTCCACCAAGGACCGCGCACAGCTTTCTTTGCTGCATTTATTTCAAGTGATCATTTCATTTCTTTTCTTTTCATTTAGTTTCAGTAACAATACAAACGAAGGAAGAATACAGATAATTAACACGTGCATAACAATCTTTAGCCATGACGTCGAAATTCGCTACGACGATTGACGAGAAGGATCTGGAAATGATAGATCAATTACCTCATTCGAAAAGGCTTCGCGATCCTCCGGCTCCGCTGCGATCCGAGCTCTTTGCAGATTTCAGCGAAAGTGACGAGGTTTCTGACAAACCTGACAGCAATGACGACGATGATGAAAACTCGGAGAATTCATCCATTGACGGTCTTGCGCCTCTCTCTCCAGTGAGTTGGGCTTTGCTCATGTTGCCATTTTTATTGTTGGCAATGGGACTGGGTATCGCTTATGCAGGAAGACGTTTCGATCCTGGACAACTTTTAGGAAACTCAAATGAGGTTGATACAGTCAGCGATATAAACAAAGCGGAGAGTCCTTTAGTGTATGACTTGCATCAACCCCAAGATACCTCTTTACGGGGAATATCCAATCGACAATACAATGTTTCGGCAACAGCGGCCGAACAAATTCGTGCGTATCGGCAACGAGATGCTTTGATAATTCACATTGAAGTAGAATATCACGCAGGGCATGCTATATGCACCGTCTTGGGCAATTATACGCCTGGACCGGATTGCTGGCAGTTAAAAGATCTTCCTGATCCGAGTTATCCCTATTACTATCCATGGCTTCATCGTGATACCGCCGCCAATGCTGCAGTCGTTCGGTCACAATTTGACTTAATTTCGTGGAAATTCAATCATCCCCCGGGTCAGGTTACTTTGAGTGATACGAATTGGGAACATTCCTCTGTGCTAAGTATTTATGTGGCGCGCGATCCCATGACTCGCATGCTGGCCTACGACAAAAAAGGAGCCGAACTATGGCCAGCAGTTTTTGGTGCACGTATCAATCCCGATCAAGCCCATTCTCAGTGGTGGGCCTTTGCTCGATCGCCTTATACGGATAACTTTGCTTTACGCGCACTTACATCGAGCGAATGCTGTCGTGGAAGTCATACACCAAAAAAGTTTCTAGAGCAAGCAAAGGCTTTATTGGAGCGATTTAGTATTATTCTCGATATGGAGTGCTTAGAAGAGGGTTTAGAAGCAGTAGCGGATCTGCTCGGCTTGCAAATCGCGTTACCACAAAAGAAGAATCAGGCGAGTGCGCGTGAAAGAATCCCAGAAGCAGAAGTGTACGACTTCCTCGTTGCCAAGAATAGTATGGATATAGAACTTTATGAATTTGCAAAGACTCGAAGTTTGGTCCAGTGCAGTTCGGGTCGTAAGAGATGATGCACTGCCTGGCACGCAATATACCTGGTAGTTAATGAAAGAAGATAACGGCTCGTGCGAAATGAGATTGTCAATAAGACCAATGATTTTGACATAGAAAGGTCTAAAGCATTTGTTCATTTGATAAAAACCCGTGTTTCAGAGCAAAGTAAAGATGTTGTCATTGCTAGTAAGGTTAATTGAATTGAGGGAAGCCGGCTAACGGGCAAGCAATTTTCCCAAAAGCAGCAATAAAAATAATGGCACACTTTTCATGACATTTACGATCGGCATAGTCTTTATTTTTTGTTTCGCATACCATAATACTAGTGTTGGTGAAGGGAGTGTTTCATTAGTCATTAGCCATAATTCGCGAATCATGACTGGATTGAGGTCGTTTTGAAAGGTCGCATACATTTAAAGTCTATATAGTGATACAGTATACAATATCTTTTGAAGGATTCCAAACATAAACAATGTAAAGGTGCGTATGAATATCGCTGACAATGTTTGCATCGTAATAGGGACCCATTTCGCGCAGGGAATTAAGAGATTGAATGGAGATTAGGCGGCGGTCTGGGTCGGGACGTTTGCGATCATGACTAAAATTCAGTCGTGGCCAAAATGCACACAGCCACCGGTCGACGGGCAAACACCACGCGCATTGAAAGGCGCAGAAATCTCCACAAACTCAGCGGAAGCGAAAAGAGAACACTTTCGTCTTTTGTGTACTTGCACTAAACGGTATTCGTTGGATCGGATCGTTGGGATCTCGCATCTTGCCGCATGTCTCTGCAATTTCTGCTTTTGTCTGAGAATTCTTCGCTTTTGCGATTGAAACAAAATACATCTCGTTATCGACAATTCATTACGTTTTCCCCTCTATTACATATCTTTCCGTAACTATGAAACTCTCTGTTGCATTGTTGCTTCTAACGGGAGCGCATGCTTTCGTTGCGCCTTCGCAATCACGAACGGTGTCGTCGCTGTCGGCGACCGTCGAAAAGATCGAATTGGTTCCTCCGCGATCTACTGCAGATATGATGAAAGAGCAAGACGCTACGGCGAAAAGCTACGAAAGTCACGTGCAAAAGACCTACGGGTAGGTTCGAATGTGTGCTAGGAATAAAATTCCGAGCGGAAATTCGATGTTTTGTGATGTTATGACTTCTTGCTGTGCTGCATACTCTTGGACACATTTTCCTTGAACGATGATTTTATTCTTTTACTCATATCTTGATTTTCACTATCATGTTTCTTGCTTTTTTCGACCACTTACAGGCGTTATCCTCTCACCATCGCTAAGGGTGAAGGATGTCGCTTGTTTACGACCGACGGAAACGAGTATTTGGATTGTGTCAGTGGAATCGCCACCTGTGCTTTGGGACACAACAATGAGGCTTTGACGGATGCAGTTCACAAACAAATGCAGGAGTGTCATCACGTGTCGAATCTGTACCTTATCCCAGCTCAGGCGGCTCTCGCGGATTGGTTGACAGCCAATTCTTGTGCAGAAAAGGTTTTCTTTGCAACTCGGGTGCCGAAGCCAACGAAGCAGCCATCAAATGCGCACGAAAGCACGCCCATAACCGAGGGATAGAAAAGCCGGTGATAATCACAGCACACCAGTCTTTCCACGGACGAACTTTGACCACAATCACCGCAACCGGCCAGCCTAAATATCAGAAAGGCTTTGGATATGGTGGCCAAATGGTTCCTGGTTTCGAGTACATTACCTACAACAATGTGGAAGAGCTAGAAAAGAAAGTCAAAGAGATTCAAAATTCAGATCGAGGCTTGGCTGCTATTATGATGGAAGCACTTCAGGGTGAAGGTGGAATCATTCCGGGCAACGATGCCTTTTTTACCCGCATTCGCGAATTGTGTGATGAAACTGGGGCTCTCATGATTTGTGATGAAGTCCAAGTTGGTATGGGACGTAGCGGACGTTTGTGGGGTTATCAGAATCTGCCCGTTGAACCGGATATTTTCACTTCGGCGAAAGCATTGGGAGGAGGTGTGCCCATCGGTGCCATGATGGCCAATGCCAAAGCTGCCGATGTATTCGGTCCTGGTGATCATGCTTCTACTTATGTGAGTCACGATTGGCTTCTGGCACGATGAACTGGTTAAACTGCTGACACTAACTTTTTTGTGATCTCTTCAGGGAGGAAATCCATTGGCTTGCGCTGCTGGACTTGCTGTCGCCAAGTACCTTTGTGATCATGATGTTTTGAATAATGTGCGAGAGCGTGGAGCACAACTCAGCGCCGGCCTTGAACAACTTGCCAAACAATACCCTGCTGTACTAGGTGACGTCCGCGGTTGGGGTTTGCTCAAAGGAGTGGAAACGAAAGATCTCGCTGGACCGCTTGTACAAGCTGCTATGGATGAAGGTCTACTGCTCGTCGCTGCTGGTCCCAACGTTGCTCGTTTTGTTCCGCCTTTGATCATCAGCAGAGTGGAGATAGACGAGGCACTCGAAAAGTTTGGCAAGGCCGTGAAAAAGTACTCGGAATCTAAGTAGATAACCAAAACGAACCGATGAAGATGAAAGTGAAGTAAGGGGTTTAACAATGCCTGGTTCATGTCGATTGCTCATAAGTTTACTTGTAATTCGCCCCTTGTGCACGCTAGTACCGTGGCTTGTTAACGGATAGCGATACTCGGTAGCGCGCTCAGAAGAGCGCCCATTTCTTCTTCAAAATCTTCATCATCTAGAGAGTAATCATCATCGTCTTCATCACTGTCGTATTCGCTATCGTAGTCATCCTCTTCGGAATCAAAGTCCGAGTCATCCCATGTCTCTTGGGTCTCTTCGTCGGGCATAAGAAGTCGCGTTTCTTCGGGTGTCATGCGACCACTAGAAACCATGCGTGCCATTTCATTCGGTAAGGAGCCTGGTGGTTCACATAACTTTTTGGAGTTCGGCCCATCCAACGCCGCTTGGGGAGGTCCCTGCTCTCCATCTTTTGAAATGGATCGCTTTGGCCAGAACTCATCTTTTTTACTTTCAAAGAATTTGATCCATTGATCGTAGTGCTCCTTGCGCACATAGTTGAGAGGGCAATGGCCGCGCGCATCGATCATGTGAAGCATTCGTACATCAGTCTTCAAGATGATTTCCACAACATCAAGAGATGGTGTTGCCGCCCAGCAAGCATCGTGTAATGGCGTTCTGTTGAATCAAAAGAAAGCGCTTGTAAGTAATTAGCGGTAAATTTTAAAAAAAAACCCTCGATTTTCCCTTCAATTCTACGCACCTTCCGTAATCATCCGCCACTTGCAAGTCACAGCCTCGTTCTACCAGAACATCCAGCATAGCCTTACTTCCATGTCGACATACAGTGTGAGCAATGGTTTCACTGTATTGGTTACAGGGATTGGAGCTAATGCCCGTTTGCATAATTTCCTGAAACTGCTCGACCTCATGTTTTCTCACTAGACCGATCAAGAAGACATCGTACGATGCCAACTGATGGGCTGTCGGCTTGTTGTGATAAGAAGTTTTCAAACTTTCGTATCGCTTCGTTGAATAGCCTCTCGATCGTAGCATAGCATCCAAATACACCTGTGGGTCCATTAGCTGAATGAAGGGGCCATTGAAGTGTCAGAGACGAATGAGCAACAAGATTTCCTTCAAGCTGTTGGTACAACTTACATTGCCGCTTCCTGAGCTATTTCTCCTCTCAACAACTGCCTTTTTCTTCTTGCTTTACATCCTGCTTTGATAGAGAAAACAGGCTTTTGCGCTTATTTGCCGAGTTCGATTGTCGTTGAAACAACCAGTTACGAAAAAACACTTTGCTCGCGACTTTCTCGGGAGGAGGCTTGTGCACTTCATTACCGCGATTTGAGGCTAGAAATACAGCTTGCAGTGTAAAGGGAATGCGACTTTGACGAGACGATTCAGAAGGATTCATTTTACTTGGTGTCTTGTTAAATGTTGGTCGAGAGTCGAGAACAGAAAAACACATAAGTGGGAGGAGGAAAGAGAGGAGGGAAGGAGCACAGATGAAGATGAAGATAAAAGGTTGAACGTTGAACTAACAAGCTCCTGTCCGGAGTTCAAAATGAATGTCGTGTAATAATGTTTACGGTTTACTATAGAGCCCTAAAGTGCGTGGAACGTCGTGGAACCGCAACCACATGATTCTGCACAGATCGTTATGCGGCCACGTGGACCCGAAGCAAGATGGCAGGTCCCAGTTGATAAAATGACGGATGTTGAAAGTGTAAGCTTGAGAGAACATCGTTGTCAAGTTTAGTCGGAAAATACCTAACGTTATCAGTGTTCAATATATAATCCATTGGTCGATGGACCAACAAAATTACAGCAACGAACATTTTTTGGCAGTCTACTGTTTTTAGCGTTCTTTCAAATATGAGCGTCTTTACATCCTACAATCTACAATGATCGAACTTGTGCATGCGGCGAGGCAGGCGGCTGGCGGCGGGCAGCAAGGGGCGAGGCGCGAGGCACACTCGCACCACGTACAAGTACCTGGTACTTCTGGATTTACACTTGATCCTCGAGTCAAATTTCCACTGGTTTGTCGTTCCGTCGTTCCCTCAACGTAAGAGGCGAATCCATCGGAAACGTTCCGCTTATAGCTGCGAGCTGCGAGGAACGACGCGAACTCTTCTCTTAAATTCTTCGCTTCCAAGCTATTGCAGTTGAACTTTAGACATTCCGTATCTTGTATCTTGACTCTTGCGCTTGAACCTTGATCCTTAGTCCTTTAGTCCTTTAGTCCCTTGTCCTTTTGCTGAAAACTGAAAATGTATGAGGTTCGTCGATCGATGTCTGTTGTCTGTAGCAAATCTGTTATTTCGGAACTGGGAACGACAGAACGACAAGATGCGCTTTTCGTGTGTAACCAGTTAATAGTAAAAAGATTGAACATCAATGCCGCCAATTGAAGTTTTACGTTTTCGTCACCCTTTGCCTTCGTCGCTTGTTCGTGACTCATCGTGATAACGTGATAAGCACTGTGAACAAGATCAATGATCGTGACCAGTGATCATGATGTGATCATTGATATTCTAGGCAATAACTTATCTCGTTTACTTATATCTTATATACATTCTTTATCTCAGCAGTTACTGGTCTCTGATCTTCAGTCTAGTTTTCAAATGGAATAATACTCATTCACACAACGTTTAACGACACGGGTACCTTGGATTATTTTTAAGTTTGCGGTGATAGCTAACCTTAATAAGCAGAAACATGAATCCCACTCAAAGAGCTAGATACTTTTAACACAAAATTAAACACAGAACCTTAATTTGACGTTGGAATCCCTCCGTCATAGGCAAAATAGATCTTGATTTCTCTGGAGTAACGAGAAAAGTAGCCCGTATCTGTTGCTGTGCAGTTCCAAAAGTGAAGTGAGAATATAGGAACGAGCCCCGTGATCTGCAATGCGACAAGTTCCGCTCAATCGGGCTGTATCGCACGTTTCCTGCCATAGATGCGCCATTTCGAGAGTGTTTAGTGTCTGGTGAGCTTTGACTGCAATGCGAATGTCCTGATTCCTTGCGAATAAACGTTGTTCTAATTCATTTTTCCATCCCGCCGGCACTGTTTCCAAAGGGGGACGAAGAGTAACTTGTTTCAACGACTGGTGACACGAAAGAGTATCCAGAAGTGTTCTCCAACATTCTTTATGACAATGTAACGGTGTAGTCGATAAGTGTATGTGTCGAAGATGAATATTGCTCTTGAGAATCTCTAATATTGATGCAAATTCCACGTCCACGTAGTCATCACCTTCATAGCTCCCCAGAAAAAGTTCTTCTACAGTGCAGTTCCTGCAACCAATCGCTTGAAGGACTCGGTGACTCCAATGATTGTCGCGCTCGTCTAGACGTTGTTGTGGATTGCTATCATACAGCTTTAGCGATGTAGCCTTGAGAGAACCGGTCTCGACCGCATCCACGAGCAAATCGCATGCGGCGTCGTCGATTACACAGTCGCAGGTCAACGCCAAGCAACGTGTGTTCGCCCCGGCTATATAAATCATATCTGTCGATAGAAATAAATATCCCTTTAGTGTGATTTCATCAAAGAGCGGTTCATCGTGTGACTTATTAAGCGCGGTCCAAAACGACTCCATGGAACGGTCCTCTCTAGCGTCATTACCGACGAGCGTCAACTTTCCTAATGAATGTTTCGTTTTCTTTCGCGCGAGTACTTCCGTCATGGCGGATGAGTCTATGGAACAGCGATCCAATTTGAGATTGACCGGCAAGTCGTGGTCAAAAAGTGCCGCCGATTGCTCCGATGTGAACGAGCATCGATGAAAGCAATGTTCACGTGATGCATTCGAAAGGAGCATCTGGTGGATCTCTTTGGCAGAAAAATAAGCTATAATCGACGCCGAATGTGGATTGCTGGCAAAAATAATAATTTTCTCGTAAACGGCGTCGAATAGAGAAAAGATGCGTGCTGCCTCTGCTGCCACATGACGTTGATGATGAGGATTACGGTCAATAATAGCAAGATATTCTTCGAGTTGATGCTCTTCCGATATGAGAAGCATGGATAAGATACACGCGCTCGTTATTTCTTGAGTGTCAAGCTGCGATTTGATGTAGACGTCCGTATCTTTGATCCAAACTTTCTTTCCATTCTGATTACTGGAATATAGAAGCAGTTCTGAAAGGCTATGTGCATCTACAACAATGCCGTTCTCAGTGACTAACTGCAGCGCCATCGTGACGCTCATTGTTCATTTGTACGATTGAATTGTTTCCAGAAGACACGATAAGCCCGCAGTTACATCATAAAAGAACAAAAAGAAGATCAATCTGCTAAAGGGAAGAAAACTCCGCCCTGTTGCCATCATCGTTTTGTTCGTTCTTGCACAAATGTGTCGAACGGACGCGCAATTTGGCGGTGCGCCATTGGAGGCGTACTATGAAACGACCAAAAGTGTCGTATTTAGTACACAAATGTCTATCAACGGACAAATTTAATTCAAATATCTATTGTAGTGTACACGGAATCTTCTCATGACTCACATTGACACCAGTCCCGGATAATAAATAAAACTGAGAATTTATCGTACCTATGTCTTGATTTGCAATCAAAGAATCTTCCCTATGGTAACTGTATCAAGGAAGTAAAGCCTACCTAGTTCAAACAATAATAAAGTCTGCTGCTGTTGAACATTGTAACTCATTGGTGTATGCGTTTCATGAATCATCGAACTACTTTTATTATTATTATCGGAATTAAATAAATATACTGATATTTATTCCTAATTCCTAATTTCCTCAAGTCAGAATGCAAATTTGACGTTCATTTGCATTTTTCTTCGGCTTCCAGTTCTCAGAAGCTCCGTTTCCTGAATCACTGATTGCAGAAATTTCGACTATACACAATATTGTGCGCTGGACACTCACATGACTCAAGTCAAAACGCAGTCCCGGAAGCTTCAAAGAAATTCTGGGATGCAAACGAAATCGGAACTGACTCGATTATTTTTTGACGCGTCGATCGACAACTATGCTGATAAGCAATGAATCCATTCATTCCGTTTCGCACTTCATTGCCTATAAAACAAAAATAGCAAAGGATCATGAGAATTATTGTTTTGATGCTCTGCGTACTTTTGATTCATGCTGTTAACGGATTCACTCCTAGCAGCATGCCCATGAAAGTTTGCATCTCTCCTCGTCAAATGAACACAATGAGAACTTCTCTTCTTGCGCTGAGAGCAAAGAAACAAGAATCAAGTGATGAAGGTGAAATAGACGTAAAGACTATGTCGGTTGAGAATGACAAACCCAGTTTCTTGAAAAAGAGTTTCGAGTTTGTCATTTCAAGGGCACTCGACTTGACATCATTTGCCTTTACTTTTGTCGGTGTAGCTTCCTTCTGTGGGCTTTTACTCAATGTCATGGGATATGGTTATCAAATTGGTCAAGGTTTCACACTAGAAATCGATACGTTGGAACACATGAGACTTCAGAATGAGTTTCGCCGTGAGATCATGCGAAGTATGCGCGACGTGGCCTAGCAGACATTGTTTTTAGTTTTGTTCTGTCTGTAACCTTTTGTTTAATAATGTTAGCGTGGTTTTATTACTGTCTAGAAACTAGAAACCACGCTACCATTACAGATCCCAAGCATCTGTCGGAGTGCTACTGCGGGTGTTGCTTCGGGAAATCGAACTGTTGCTCAGCGTACTTTTGGAAAAGTTTCGAGGCATTGGCGGCGCTTCATCATCAGAGTCATCCCAATTGCCGTCCGTGTTTTCCATTAAAGCGACCTCTTCTTCCATTGTCAATTGTGCCTCTTCGGAAGGCTTTTCTTCCTCCGTCGCCATAATTTGTCCCTGCGCATTGCGAACCGCCCGTTCTTGATGAAACAACTGCGACTGTATTTGCTCTCGTTGTCGATTCAAGACGTCCTTCAATAGTTCGGCAGCAGTTGTACCACCTCGAACGCGGCGTAGCTGCTCCGCATCATATCGACCTCGAGGTTGGCCTGGACGGTCCATGTTGATGCCTGCTGCGTCGGCCCAAGCCAGCCACAAAGCCCATGTTTCAGGATCTCCTCGTCGAAGACAAGTGTCGTTGCCAAGAACAATCAACGCACGTCGAGCTCGCGTAAAGAAACATTGACACGTCGCCAGTCCGAAGTAAAGCCGACCGCTCCGTAGTCATTGCTGCGTACGGCCGAAAAGACAACAGCTTGCTTTTCACGGCCTTGGAAGCCATCCACCGAAGATACTTCAAGGAATTCGGCAATTGATTGACGAATCAGACGTCGGATAAATTTCGCTTGCGCTGCATACGGTGTCACAACCGCAATGTCAGCGGGAGTACATTGCCCACCTTGAAGGAGCATCTGCACAGCCTGAACAGCTGCTTGCGCTTCTTCTACATTGTATTTGCTAACACCGTCATCAAGTTCCTGTCCGTAAATCGGCATGAACGCAACAGGGAATTCAGGGACAGGCCATGGAAATCCAGCAAGAGGACGCCGTTCCGGTGCGCTAACACCATTTTGCAAAAGCCCTCCATAGAACAAGTCACTCGGAAATTGTGATATCGCCGGATGCATTCGATATTGCGTATCCAACATATAGGGAGGAACCCCACAAGCCACCATACGAGAGAAAAGTGGCACACCGTGACCTTCTTCAGCTGCTTGCGTTGAAAGTACAGTTGGTGGCAACTGGCAATGATCTCCGACTAAAACGAGCTGCTTGCAACCTCGCATAAGCGGAACCAGCACAGCTGGCTCAGTAGCCTGTGTTGCTTCATCGACCAGAACTCGAGGACAAACGCCAATGGCATCTAACCATTCACTCCCACTCCCGATGCATGTGCAACAAATGACTTGAGCTTGTCGGAGTTGTTTCGATCGTTCTTTGTAAAAGGTGACCGAGTTGGTCTGTTTTTCTCTGTCGATGCAGTATCTCAATAGCTCGGGTCTGATTGCCTCAGGTCTACCGATGCGGATAACTCTTAATCCAACATTCGCACATCCTTCGACAAGGTTGTCCACAGCAATGTTGGAGTCTGACGTTGCCAATATTGGAACATCACTGTCCATCTTGGCCCAATGTTGCAAGATACGAATCGCAACAGCCGTCTTCCCGGTACCTGTACCATTTATACGTTAAATCCATGGTACAATAGAACATTTCAATAACGTCTCAATAAGCCCACGTACCTGGAGGCCCCTGCACCAGCGTCAATCTATTCGTCACAGCACCTTCAACAGCTAGCTGCTGACTCGCATTCAATCCTTCAAGAGAGTTAAACTTTTCTAAAGCAAGTCTAGACACAGCTTTCAAACTGTCTTGGTCGTCGTCGCCAACAGCGGTAGCACATAACGCCGCTGTCGATGTGAGACGCCCCAAATGAGTGGCTTCGCGGGGCGTCATAAAGTTTTCGTCCATCGCGGTGACAGCCTGTACCAATTCAGGCGACACCCTTTGATCGTTTCCACACAAACTAGTTACAGCAGCCAACTGTCGATTAAATCCCATGCGATTAGCCAATTTGTCAATCCTATACAAATTCTCAGGTTCCGTCAAGCTGGAATATAGTTCTGCGTTGGTGCGATCTTGTAAGCGCAAAATCATGGGGTTCGTAGATGTAACAACAGCTTCGATGAGATTGCGGTCCAAACTTTCCGCACTCAAGGGGTAAGGGCCTGCGTAAGGTAAAATACTGACAGCGTCACCCGCTTGTAAGCCGCGATTTTCGTCCGCAATGAATACACCAAGCTGATCACCGGGTTTGACGACAAGATCGGCCGGCTTTTTGCCTCGTTCTAACTTGACATTAACAATACAAAGACCTTGTCTCACTAAACGTTCACAAGGACTAGAACAAATGCGATCACGTGCAGTGGTGGCTTCTTCCAAAAATTCCAGTGCAATAGCACGTACGATTCGCAGGAAATATGGTCGCTTGTCGCCGAGTTGTGTTACTACACACAAGCTGCGGATTACATCACCAGCGCAAAAGACACTGGAATGTCGCAAGTTCTGTGGTAGACACTGCAAAATGCGCTCAGCTTGAATCACACTCAACGTGTCGGGCAAGGTGCAGTTCCGTAAGCAATATAAAGCGTCTTCAAGGAGAGCTGCCATAATAAACGCTTTCATCGCAGTCTCTAGAACGTTGCAATCCAGCGCAAACTGATGATTCCGCTTTTCGTATAGCAAATCACGGGTGCCCTGTACATCTCCTCGTTCCACGGCAAGTCGCACAGCATTGTTGAACACTCGGGCTGCCTGCTTCGCGTCCTGCATCTTTGGATTTTGTTTTTTGCTCTTTTTCTTTTTGTCACTTGTGCTTTTTGTTTCGACTGGTGCAGCGGCAGCTTCCTGTTGTTGAGCCATTTTGACTTGTGTAGCAGCAGTGATACTAACCTCTTGGGCCGGGAGCCTCTGGAGTGCAACGGTGGCATCTACTGGAGATGTCTGATCCTTCTCAACATCGGTTTCTTCTTCCTTTACCACTTCCTTCTTTTTCTTGGCTTTTTTGATCTTCGTCGTTAATGGTTCCACAGCTACTTGAGCCAATTTCTCCGACAAATCTTGCAATAGATCCGATGCCTCAGCATTCGAACGAGATAATACAACTGGAAAGCCTTTCTTTCGGGTCATCTTATTGCCTAGATGTAAGACAGCTGGGCTTTTTGTGTCAATCTGTGGTTTCGATGCGACAGGAACACCCGATTCGGCTGACTCCATTGGAGTTACTTCTTTCGTTTCTAAGCTCATCTGCTGCTCAGAGGTTGCTTCTATGATCACCGTCGGCGGATGTCCTTCAGACCTCTCATTTATTGCGTTATTGCCAATGTTGCTATCGGCCCTTTGATCGCCATCCGTATCATTCGATCCTTTGCCCTCCCTTGAAGAACGCCCTCTCCCTTCATATCGCCCGCGTCCTTTCCCTCTTCCACCGTATCGCCCATCACGACCTCGTCCTCTACCTCGTACACCCCTCCCTCGTTCCTGATAGACTTCCTGAGGGCCATCTTCAATATTATGATTTGGAAGCAGACGTGTTTTCGTTTTCGTGATTTGTCTGACTTATTCTGCCTCTTCCGCGGCCTCCTGCCCGCCCGCGGGTGTTCTCGCTTCCATTCTTTTCACCTGTTCCGTATCATGATTATTCGTTTCATTCTTCACCGAGTCACCATTAAAAGACGAACCGGAAGGACGACCTTGCTGATTGTCTTCATCCGCAATAGCTTTGTTCTCCGCACGTCCTCTTCCACCTCTACCACCGAAACGACCACGTCCACGACCTCCACGGCCGCTTCTTCCGCGTCTATTTTCTTGCGGTATTAATTTATGATTATCGGTGATGTTGATGTTATTCGCCTCTCCTTCCAAGGCCATTCCTTTGTTGTAAAACACCACCGAAACAACACACAATAGAGACGAGAGCGATGTCGACAAACGACAAAACGGCATCCACATGCGCGCCACTTTCGCGCCATGCGCAACCACCGATATTCCGAAGGTTAGGGGTGACGGAAAGACGTCGCTTTGGAGTTGAACGCACGGCAAAATGAACAACTAGTAAGGATAGGGTTATTAGCTTCGTTATGCCTTATCGCCCTAACCTTATCGCCTTTGCATCGCTATCGTCTATCGTACTCGGAACTTTCTTGACGATGATCTAAGCAAAAATAAACTAAGGATTTTTGGGCTCAAAAACAAACATGCATTAATAAGATATACAGAAATCTGAATCTAGCATTGTATCGTCGGGCATGCATTCTTGATTGTTGTTGTTGCGGCGCTACGTCTGTGTATGAGAGCCAATTCTTTAACGAGCTCTTCGTCTTCGAAGGATTCTTCTGAACCTTCCGAAATGGAACCCAAGCTGCTACTGTACGAAGAATCGTAGTCCGACGAAGAATCATCAATGTCGCTGAAATTTTCGTTTTGTAACATGAGAGCCTCACACGGACGTAGTTTGCCGGATGCGACCGCCTCGGCTAAATCCAGAGACAGCGCATTTGACGGATCCGCTAAAGGTTCGGTATTCGCCTGGCGCAAAGTGAGTGGATGCGGAGGAGGCTGTTCGCTTTGTGTCGGCCAGATTTCATCGACAACTTTGTCGAGGAATGCTATCCACTCGTCGCAGTGCTCTTTTCTCACGTAATCAAACGCCAAATGTCCTCGCGAATCCGCCATATTGATCAAGTGAGGATCTACTTGTAAAATGCGTTTCACCAATGCAAAAGCGGGCTGCTTAGCATACAGTGCATTGTGTAGAGGCGTACGCCCAAATTCATCCGCCACTTGGAGCGAGCAGCCGTGGCGGAGCATGATTTCGAGCAGTTCGACGTTGCCTCGTCGACAGGCGATTTGCAACAAACTCGACCCAAACTCGTTACAAGGATTCGGAGACAAACCGCAAGCCAAAATATCAGCAATGGTTTCGATGCTATTCTGCTTCACCAAAGATACGAGGTGCGCATGATAGCTGGCAATTTGCAATTTGGTTGGGGCATTGTAATAGCCAGTCTTCAAGCAATCGTAGCGTTCTTTTCGTATCCTCGTTCTTTCAACAATTCGTCCAAGTAACGCTGAGGCGTTGTTTCGTTCGACTCGGGGGCTGGCATCCACTAAAGTCAAAGGTCAGGTGCTTGCAAATATTATGACTAATAGTAAACCCAACAAAACTTACCGATGCTTCTGCCATCACATCTATCGAGTAGATAGAATGCGAATCCGATTCATCGCACATAGAACCAGTTGCCGTAAATTTGGTCTTGGTACTTGGCATTTTCGACATCTTGCGCTCGTTGGTCTCCATAATACTCGAAGGACATTTCTTGGCTTTGACCCCTTCCTTCTTGTCCTTGTTCGGTATTGTCTCTTCACGAGCGCTCTTCTTCTTTCGGCGCAGGAAAGAAAGAAAAGTCTTGGACTTTTCCTTCTTTGCTTTGGAAGATGAAAACATGGTGTCAGTAATCAGAATAAATGGGATAAAGATGGCGTGTGCAATTGCCGACGAAAATAATGATACATTATTGTGCTGCGTTAATCATGGCAGAGAACGAGAGCGGACACAAACATGGGTGAGAACGTGAGAGTTGGCCATGGGCCAGTGGCCAAACATCCGAACTTTTTCAGAGGGGCTATTCCATCTTTAGAACTTTCTCCGATAAAGTTTCAATTTTGTTCGATAGATCCTGTATAAAGTACTATGTATTTTCTGTCTGGAATGTTGTGACGTTGTGACCTACTACCTACTACACATGATGACAAGTATTCGTGATCTCGTGATCCCTTCGGGTTTAGAGAATTGGGCCCTCTGGCCTCTGGCCTCTCCCTCAGCTCTCAGCTCTCAGATGCAGAAAGCCGAAATGCCTATTGCAAAATCTAGTGTAAACTAATTTGTGGGAAGTCTATAATCCTGGGTCTTCGAAAAGGATTGCTTGTTTGTTCTATATGTTATATGACATTTCATTGGAACCAAAGTCTTCTTAAAGTTTGCCCATCTGCCCATCTGCCCATCTGTGTTTATTGATATTGTGATATACTCCGTAGTATATAGTGGTTCCAAATGACTAGTATCTGGTAATTTGTTGGCATATATCGAAAAACGTCATGCGTTTCAGGGCGATTATACCTTTCGGTTTGATGTTCGTTGCATCCGGGATTGGGCTCAGGATCCGGGAGTCCACGGTCCACGATGTACAATCCTAAATCCTCGATCCTCGGTACCGGTACTTGTACTACCCCGTAATGATTTACTATGTACTGGTAATCAGTTATACTATTTGTGATGCTGCAGAACAGAGATGCTAGAGGCTACTTGTATAATAGTCTTTACTTTCTCTGAATCTGAATTCTAAATACGAACAAGCACGATTTTTTTTCAGTTTTCGCTTCGACTTCGTCCGATATTCTAGACTTTTTAGTCGTCACTCATTAAAAACTAGAGACTAGGTAACGATTTAAGGTCTTAGGTCTAAGAACAAGAAAGGCGGTCATTCTGCTGGTGTAGTTCGGATTTCACAGTCTTGTTTTATCAATGAACGATGAACGATCGCCCCTGCAATCCCAGACTTCGGACTCTTTTGACTCTCTTCTATTGTTACTCGTTGCATCGCTCTCTTTATGATGCCCGGTTTAAACTGTCCAAGAGAGATGAAAAACAATGTGGAAATGCACAGCCTTTTTAACCTATTATTTTCAAAGTGGCTTAACGCCCTTGCAAGACATCCTTTGATTATCTGAGGAAGGTCTCCGCGTAGGGATGGGTCTCGACGCTTTTTGTCCGTTTTCTCAATTCAATCCAAGGGTTTCGGCAATACCAGAGGCTTTGGTGGTGGCTCGTGACGTTTCAAAAACGATGATACCACGGCCGCAAACATTCCTTCGTTCTCTAAAAAGGCATAATGCGCGCAGCCGGCGAGAACCACCATTTCCGCATCCGGGAAGACATCCTGCCAATCAGCAACATTGTTTACAAAATCATGTTGCCCTTGCAACAAAAGTGCTGGCGTTGATACTGGAAGACGTGGAGGAACTGGCAAATCAGCATTGTCTCCGTCTCCGTCACTCACACCATGTGCTTTGGCCAGTACTTTGGCGGTAATGGAAGTCGAGAAACCTGCTGAATCCAGCGACTGTTGCAACGGCAAAGGCAACGGTACCACACGACACTCGTGCTGCTGAAAGAATGTTTGCGGCTGATCATCATCTAATTTGTCTTTGAGCTGCTGTACATGTTCTCGCAAAGCAGCCATATCGTAAGGTGTGCTCACGAGTACGACCGAATGGCATTTCTTGTGCGGCGAGATTGTGGATTGCTGTAAAAGATACTCGTACGCCAAGAAACCACCAAAGGAATGCCCTAATAAATGATATTCCTCACAGTTTAAGTGATCGATCAATTCTTTCAGATCCAGCATCATTTCGTAGCGATCATACGCATTCGTGCCCTTGTATAAGGATTGCCCGCAACCAACATGATCGTACAATACAATGGCTCTATCCTCAATCGTATGCACCAGAGACGACAAGTACTGACAGGGTAATCCAGGACCTCCAGCAATACCGATCAGCGGAGGCGGCCCTAATAGCAAGTGTCGCGGTCGATAGAGTGTGTATTGCAGCTGCCGCGGAGTCCGAGACAATTGTAAAGTGAATGATTGACAGATAACGCCCGTCAGTCCCAGCGGATGCTTCGGAATAAATTCATGAGGGTGATGTTGATTTTGGTGTGGTTGTTTTGAAGATGATAGTTGTAAATGAGAAGGTAACATGGGTACTTGTAACGAGAGAATGTGTCAAAACAAAACGCAAGTTTTCTTCGCACAATAAAAAGGTGCGAGGAGAGAGATCATTTGCGACTATGATTCTCAACTGCAATGCAGACAGACGTACAGTCATTCGTGCGGGAGTAAGTCGCGAACTACGTGCTCGACGAGGGACAATGATTTTTGTAATCGAAGTGCATCAGGGCAAATCAGGATGTGTGCATTGTAGACGCCAATAAACCAGCGTCCAGCATGCTTAATACGATTCCGCCCCCAACAATAATGTGCAAAGCAAACGGAAGAAAGAAAGTGAGCAGGGAAATTACTAATTCATGATTCATGACTACACTGCAGTCTTGAAGAACGCTACCGGTACCTCGACCGTAAAACTTGATCGATTGATTGCGTCGTCGAACCATTATGCCCTGGGCAAGTGCAAAGTAGCCCGACGATATAAATATTAGCCACAGGCTGATCGCTTAGATTTTAAACTGAAAATTGTTCTGCAGGCTCCGTCTCGTCTTTCTTCGATCGGAATTCAGAATTGTCAAACTCGGAAGCTGCATGAAAATGCACAAGACCCACGATTATTCAAGAGGGTGACTTTTCATAAACCAGCCATTAGGCCCTTTGCTATCATCGCAAACAGTAGGAGCAAGGGCCCTGAACAGCCTAAATGCTGGTTTGTAAAAAGTCAACCGGAAACCGGAAATAGGCTGGTTTCTAAAAAAAATTCCACGATTCAATCCTCCAGCCTCACATTGTTCGTTTATGCACGAAAGAAAAAATGAGCCATTTTCTTTCCGTTCATTCGATGCAAAACTTTCATTCAGTGTCTAATCTTCCTACCACATATTCTCACAACGCCCGCGCACTACAAACCCTATATTTCATGCATTATGGACTCCTTTTCCTGCAACTTGCTAATTGAATCAAAAAAGCATGTTGAGTTTCTCGAGAAACTTCATCGCATCGGTGTTTTGACGACGCCGTACAGACAAAAGTCGGCCGATCGCTACCTTGATTGCTGGTTACCGCTGCTCGCTGATATACACCGCAACCATGCATCCTGCATGCTTGTCCCTCCTCCTGATGTGGCTTGGATATTTCATTGTCATCGTTTAGCGCCAGGTCCTTATCGGAAGTATCTCTTGCAAAAGTATCAAGATAATTCAATTGAAGAGATTTGCTCACCGTTTCTTTTTCAAGTCGAGGAAGACACAACAAAAGAAGCGGTAGAAACACGTGTGGAATGGAATCTTCGCTTCCCTGGTGAGCCATTCTTTCTGAACTTAAAAGATCCATCAATTGATATGCCGATTACCGAATCATTTTGCGACATGGACGGTTTTCATCTCATAGCATCCGTCACTGAACAAAATAAGTTCTTATGGCAAGTCTCGGATAGAAAATTCAAGCATGATACTTTCCTACAGAACGCTGTTGAGCGCTATCAAAAGTTTCTCCTATTATCAAAATCGTTTCATCGCGGACGCGGCAACGACTCCATGATCGTCCCGACCTACGACATCGATCTAATGTGGCACACTCACATTTTGTATTCGATTGCGAGATATGAAGCTGATTGCATTCGTATTCGAGGATCCTTTATGAATCATGACGATTCCCTAAATGACCGATCTTCTGGAAGCGACTTAGAAATGGCTTTTCAACAAACAAAAGAAGCATGGCAAGAACTATATAAGGAGCCGTACATCAACTCGAGTGATGTCGCTTTGTATCGCGGAGAACCACCAGGGGAATACTATTGCTTAAAGTTCACTTGTTGTGATCCAAACGAGGATTTACTAACCGAAACATCTGCCGTTGATACCCAGACGCCGCGTCCTTTAGAGGTTTTTAGGGACTTACCTTGGGTCAACGCACAATTCGGGCTGATCCCTGGTGAAATGGCGAAAGCATTTATTGCTGTAACTCGATGTGGTGTGCACTTGAAAAAGATGGATATGTGTTTGGGAAAACGTCGCTCGGTGAGGGGTACTTCTCGCTCTGTACTCGAGAAGCTTACCTAATTCTGTTGCAGAAGTTGAAAGTGAATGTACGAATTGCCACACGAAAATTGCACGAACACGATATGGACACCTGTCGGTTGTGTTTTCGAAAGCCGACGGCGGTTGAAGCAATTGTCCACGATCAACTTGTAGAAGTCTTGGACATGTTGCGTGCCTGTCAAAACTTTGCTTGGGTACAGTACAATGCCACCGGGCCTTACAAAAGACTTTGCGTTGGCGTTCCAGCAACTACAAGAATAGTAGAGCCTTTCCCACTGAATTGTGTTCTGAATGACAGCAAATCGACCGGGGGTTATACACTCGGTGATGTCTGTGATGCAGCAGGCTGCTCAGGGTAAGCTCAATGTGAATTTGTTTAGTGGCGCGTGTCATTTGATAGCTAAGTTGCCTCACATATTTCGGTATTTTTCTATATTGCAGGTATATCAAGGAAACTTGTAAGCCTGCTCAAGTAGACAGCAATCGTGCACTTCCTAACGTTCGGGGTAGAAGACGCGACGGAGGCTGGGGTTTTGTGATTGGTGCAGGCGATGGGGGCTGTGCTTGCGGAGGGTGTGGCTGCGGAGGTGGTGGTTGTGGTGGATGCTGATCTTCTCAAGGCGAGAGAAATGTCGTCGCGCTTTCACTTAACTCGTGCGCTTCCGTGACGATGGAATAAACGCTTACATTTCGATTAGCGATTGCATGGTTAGCTGGAATGATTATGAAAGCATAATCGTATAGTGCATGATTTTCGTTGACAGCGTGTTGTCGTCGTCGCGCGTTTCGGCTTTTTGGTCGGCATTTTCAGCCTTCTCGATGTTGAATACC
This sequence comes from Fistulifera solaris, assembly GCA_030295235.1. Classification (NCBI taxonomy): domain Eukaryota; phylum Bacillariophyta; class Bacillariophyceae; order Naviculales; family Stauroneidaceae; genus Fistulifera; species Fistulifera solaris. The sequence goes on along the minus strand of AP026155.1, from coordinate 682,243 downwards.
GGTTGAAGGAGAAGTAGTGCATTAATTTTATATAGTAAATGTTGAACCATGAGGCAAGATGTATGAATTTCATGTGCCGACCGAATTTGGATCTTGGATCCAAACCTGGGTGTCAAGACGGAATAACAGTAGTGCGGAGAAAAAGAATGTCAAACGAACGAATTACGACTCTTCTTTTTCCTCTTTTGTAGTTCTTATCAAAGTGATACCCTTTGATCCCTTTGCAAAGATGCCTCTCTGTCCCCTTCATCGATTGCTAAAAGTATGGGTGCTAGCAATGTTTGGCTTACCCACAATGATTCAAAGCTTTCACGTTTCGCCTCCCTTGCGTTCTGCCTCGGTTGGTCCGTTGACGACGCGCTTCGTGAAACAACCATCCGCAATAGAAGAAGCCATGCAACCTACAAAGAAGAAAGATCTGATTAGTACAAACAAGATCAAAAAGACAGTGACGAGAAAGCATATCAACGAAAAATGGCGATATCCTTCTTCTTGGCTGACTCGTCCTTGTTTGGGTTCGTTTTACTCGCCGTGGTGGCGGTTTCGGGTGCATTACTGAATGCCTTCGGATACGGATACGTTGTCATGCCTGATGGTACTATGGTCATTGATACACTCGAGCACTTTCAAATGCAATACTGGATCGACGCGATACCTCCCATGACGACCCCAACCATGCTCTGAACATGATTGAAAGATTTTGGTTATACAAGCGTGTATTCACGATATAGAAAAATAATGTTGTCTGTTTCTCTCACTTCATTTTATTAGACTTAAGTACGGTCATTCGGTTTTTCTATTGGCGAATCATCGGCAATGCTGGTGCATCAGACGTCTCCGCAACAACGATTTTCTTATCTTGTAAAAACTAGACGAAACTTGAATCCACATTCAAAGTCAATGAAATTACGTCAGGAATTAGACTTGCTGCGAAACGTTTGCTCATTATATGCGTTTAGACGTCGAAATGCTTTCGGAACGCATTCTGTGTTTACTGTAGAACAAAAATAATCATGTTGGCGACCTTTCGCCACGACTGAATTTCAGTCACGAACGAAATCTCTTCAAGGAGTCAGGCTACAACCTAAACATCCAATCGTTACTCTATGGCAGATATCTGCAATTGTTTAGAAGTATCTATCCCCCGGAAATATTGCAGTACTCTTTTAGATTTTTTAGGTTGACAAATCTTGCGCACCATCATTGCAATCGCTTTCTGCGGCATGTGTAAGAAGCAGATTGTTTTTGTCGAAAAGCTTTGTGTGCTTTTCCTTGTCTACTACTGTACCAGTACTTTGTACAAATAACGTACAAAATATAGCGGTACGGTACCGGGGAAAGGACGTTAAAATTCTGCCTCCCAGTACAAGATTCTACGTAGCGTCTACGACAGGCAGAATTTTAACGCCGTTCCGTACCGGTACCGTACCGGTACCTCCATCACAAGGATAACTTGTAACCTTATACGGACTGTGAATACACGCACCAACAACAAAAACGAAAGAACGAAAGACGAGAAAGGACGATGACGAGAAAAGACTTACTTGTACTAATGTGCTTTTCTTGCACTTGCCTTTGATGACTGTAGCTAAGCATTTCCAATTCGTTTACTCCTTTTTCTGACAAACAAGAACGGAAATATCGCTCATGTAACGGGACCATCTATCTTACCTCTGAAGCTTCACTCGTCCTTGTTGTTTTTTTGTCTACCTGTCTTCTTTCATCATTTTATTCAACCATGACAGTCAACGCTCCTACCACAAAACTTACAACGCCATCTCAACTCGGTGATAACGACGACGACAGTATCTGGATCGGTATTGATTTCGGTACAACGCATTGCAGTGTTGCGGTCTACGACGCGACGCGCGGAGGCCCCAAATGGATTCGTCTGGTTTCGGCGATCCCCGAACGAAGGAAACATGGTCGCATCGTTCCTACCCAGCTCGGTGTGCAGAAAAAAGTAGTGAATAAGGAAGATAAAGAACACTTCTGGGACGATTTGAAAGAGAAATCAATCATTGGATACCCAGCATGGAAGCGACTGCACGAAACAGGCAACACCATTGATTATAGCAACGACTATGTCTTCCTTCCCAATCTGAAAAGAAATTTCGCAAAAGATCCGCAAGGCCTGTATAGCTACGATTCTTGCACTTTGAAATGGATCGATGCGGTTGCTCTCGTACTGCAACAACTTCGATTTGAAGCTGATGTATACATCCAGCTACATTGCGCAAAGAAACAATTGCAAACTCCAGGAACCGGACTGTGTCGAAATGTAGTATTGGGAGTCCCTGCTCGGTATACATCGCTGCAACGACGCGGCATGATGGAGGCTGCGAAGCGGGCCGGATTTATTGGGCATGTTTCGACCGTAACGGAAAGCACAGCAGCCGCAATGGCGTACGGATTGTTTGTGGGAAAGCGCAGCAGGGATCATTCAGAGGAGCATGGCGGTACACGAATATTGGTTTTTGACATGGGAGGAGGAACGACCGATATTACAGTGGCTTTACTTCAACCTCCGACTCGTAGAGACACTAAAGAATCTGCTTATCATGATGACCCTAGTCAACGATTTCAGGTCGAAACCACACGAGGAGATGGACAATTAGGAGGAGATGATATGGACGAGGCTATCTTTCGTTATCTAGTGCACAGAGATCAAATGGAATTTACAAATAAAGACCACGTACAACACCGGCATTTCCTCCGTGCGTGTCAACAAGCCAAGGAAGCTTTAACCGACAGCGAATCAACAACCATCCAATGGCAAGGGTCCTTCCTGTCTTTTACACGAGCAGAGTTTGATTCGTGTATTGCACCGTTGTTGCAACGTGCCCAAATTGTGTTGGATCAAACGCTGTCATCGGATGCCCCCATCCATGAAGTGGTGCTGATTGGCGGTGCCACCCGCGTCCCCGCCGTACGCCGCATGCTGCGCGACACCTTTCCACATATTGCCGAGTTAAGTACAGCAATCCATCCGGTCAGTGCCGTCGCACAAGGATGTGCCATTCAAGCTGCATGGTTGTCCCAGAAAATTCCTCCGCACGTTCTGGAAAGTGCCCTCATGTTGGATACGACGCCATATCCCTTGGGTGTATTACAATGTATGAATGCGGATACTGTTTTACGAGGTAGTCCTCAACAAATTATAACCTTTGATCCGAACGAACACGTCTTTTGTGAATTGATTCCCCGCGACAGTCCTTTACCGGCAATGGGTAGTATGGTATTTGATGTAGCCAAGGCTCAACAGGCCGGTGTCACCGTCTTGGCGGTAGAATACGTACCGGAAGAAGAATTGTTTGTGGTATTAAATGAGTTCTCTTTCTTGTTGCGGCGATTGAAGGTGGATCAAATGACAAATTTACGAAGACAAGTCGAAGTCGCTATGCGATTGACAGAACACGGTGAAGTCATGGTCTCGGTCTTTGATAGCAACGATCCAGATCACGTACGAGCCCGCGGATTGGACAATGTTGTAGAAGAGAAAGTTTCCCTGGAGCAATGGATGCTGGGGTTGGGTTGTGTCATCTTGTTTGCGTTGTATGTCGTAGTCAAACTGAAGTTTTCCTCGGGAGGGGTCAACCCAATAGCGGAAGAGCTATAGCTACCTAACAGCTAGTTAGTGCATGGTCGCTGTAGGTAGCTAACAGCGACGATCTCGATTACAATGTGTTTAATCCTGGATCCAAGATAAAGAATTCGATTTTTTGACATAGATCCTTGTTGTTTTCTCCGTGTTCCACGTGCCACGAGCTCTTATTTTTCGTCTACTGTGTACGTTTATACTCAGTTGCATTCTGACGTCACTTGTAATCCCGTTTACAGTAACAAGTACGACCCAAAATTGGCTTGTGCTACATAGGGAGAACGCGGAACGGGCTTCCACCCTGGCTTCAACAGCAACTTTGGTACAACAATCGTTGTAGTCATTGGCACGAAGGGGAAAACGAGCCTGGCGTGCTATCGGAGTCGTGCATCGGCGCGGTATTTTTCTGTGTATGTACGAGTACCGGGTGAAGTTTATGATACAATAGAGTAGGCAAGTGATCGAATGAAAAATAATATGCAACCGATCCATCCAATAAACCTGCGACGCGCCTTCGACAAGACTGCTATAGCTCGCAAGCAATACAATCGGCACGAACAATCTATTGTTCTTCTTGTTTATTTGCATAAATACACATATGAAGCTAGCATCATTGTTGATTGAGCTCGAATAGATCAAAAACATCTACCTATATAGCGAGAGAGAAAACGAAAAGCAAACCGACGTAGCGTCCGTCTACACGAGTTCTTTTTGCTTAAAACATCAGTCGAGAGAAAGCAGAGAAAGAAAGAAAAAAGCAAATCTCTTCTTCTATACGACAACAATCACTACAGACTGTGAACTTTTCAAGTGCACAATTCATCACAATTGAATACAAAAATGAGAGCAGTCAACAATCATAACAATCGGCTTCTTTTCCTTTTGTTCTGGCAATTATGTTGTTGTAGCTGGATTGATGGATCCTCTGTAGCACAACAACACGAGAATTCCCTCTCGCAACAACAAAGGCGAAAACTCCGCAACAAAACGTTCGGAAACGCCCGCGTCCTCGTGTTGTTAGTGCGCTTCACCAACCACGCTACACGCGCTTTACCTCCTCGTGAACATTTTGAAGAATTGTGTCAAGAGCAAATGGCCGAATACATGCGATTGCAATCGTACGGACAATACAATATTACCGGGTGTGATGTAACGCCCTGGACGACCACGACGATGAGTGAAACGGAATTTGCGGCGGGAGAACGGGGCTTTTTCAATGCGCTCGATTCTTCGCAATTCTTCACACCCATCCTGGATCAACTGTCACAAGATCCAACTGTTGACTGGTCTCGGTACGATGACGATCAAGACGGTGAATTAGATGCCTTGCTCGTCTTCCACTCGGGATATCCGTCGGAAGGTGGAGATGGCAGTTCGTGTGGAGAGCCTTCGCGAGAAGATCGGGTGCGATCGCAAGCGTACTGGTCCAGTCCTTTTGGTTCCTGGACGAATGATATTACCAAGTTAAATGGGTACGCCATTGCCAGTGCTTACGATGGTGTCTGTGATTTGTCGCGATGGTGCAATTGGCCGTACCGGCACACGAATTCTTGCATACCTTCGAAACAGTCGACTTGTACGACTCACGTAACGGTTTCTTGGGAGGTTTGGGTGGCTGGGATATCATGGCAAGTTCCTTTGGCCCAATTGGTGATACCATGTATCCCGGAAGTATGAGCCCCTGGTCGCGCGCATTGACGGGATGGCATGAACCGAAAGAAGTGACGGGTGATGGAGTCTACACATTACGACCATCAAATCTGTATCCAGATGCGCTCATGATTGCTAAAGGATTTCCCTCACGTGAATACTTGTTGCTTGAAAACCGACAGCCGCTCGACTACGATGAAATGATATTCGGTGACGGGGGTATCCTTATTTATCACATTGACGATACCAAATTCTTACAGGAGACGCCTGGCTATCCAGGGCAAGAAGGCTGGCCTATCAATGGTAATCACTACCGTGTTGCACTTTTGCCAGCGGATGGATTGTATGATCTAGAAAAGGGTAACAATAATGGTGATGCTACGGATCTTTGGACACAGGGAATGGTATTGCGGCCAGGGACAGGAGCCAATTATCCAAATACCGACAGTTATCAGGGGGTGTCATCTCCCCGACAGGCATCACCATTGAAATCTTGTCACCGTCGGGTATGGAAATGCAAGTACGTATCACGGGTATAGGACCGTCTCTGGCACCGACAGAGCCACCGCAACCGACGGCCTCCCCTACATTTGATACATCACCGGCACCTACTTCTGCAGTGACCACGATGTCGCCGACCACTTTGGAGCCAACGACTATTGCACCGACCACCCTGCCACCAAATACCCTGGAGCCGACAACCCTAGAACCGACTGTTGCTACTACCAACGAACCCTCCATTGCGGTGGCGTCGGATGAACCAACGGCGATGCCTGAGGAATCATCACCATCACCGTCGTCGGTTCGACGAACGGAAGCACCCACGATGGCCCCTATAGCTGCCCCCACAAGATCGCCTGTCCTAGCCCCTGTGAAAACGAATCAGACAACTTTGGAACCCAATCTCAACAACAGCAATGTGAGTGGTATTGAGTCGTCATCAGCACTTTCCCCTTTGTTGTGGAAAGCAACGTTCTTGTTAAGCATGGTGGGAGGACTCTACGAAATTAATAGCTAGAAAGAGGTAAAGAAAGAGTAAAGGCATGCTAGAATTGTTTATTATGTTGTGATTAATATTTCCTCCTACCTGTATTGAACCAACACGTCGATATCAACTTGGTTTAAAGTTACAATTCACCCTCACTAGCACCTTTCGAAGGCGGCGGATACAGCTTGGCACCCCGCGATTCCAGTAGTTGTTGTAACGCTTTGTTACCAGCATGGAACGTCTGGGCCATGTACAAGGGCGATCCATGTGGTGTGACCGCATTCACTTCTGCACCTCGATCCAACAGCAATTCAATGCAATCAAGATCTCCTTTTCTGATGCCTTCATGCAGGGGCATCCAATCATTTTTATCACGAGCGTTGATGGAATCGGGGTTTTCATTGAGAAACTGACGAAGATCTTCGTACTGACCGCGAGCGGCCAGCATGTGAGCTTTTGTGGATCCTGTAGTGCCTGGTTGCTGTTGATTTAGCAATTTGTGACCGTGGGGATTGCTGGAGCGCCATCGCGCCTCCTCAGGACTACCCGGAATGAGATAAGGCGGTAAATCGCCCGTATATTCACTTTCTCCCCCAATTTTTTGAGTGGGTTCAAAATGTATAAAGACGTTGGCCATGAAACGTCCTTTCAATGGGAATGGGCGACCGTGCAAAATAGAATGCGATTCATACAAGACTAGATCTCCGGGCTCCATGGTCACATTTCGAGCAATACCATCATGCCCGATCACTTCCAGCGGCCATGGTTCATCCACATCTTGATCGACATTGATGATGGCCGAACTCACCAAAGGCAATCGATCGACGTGCGGAGCTAAGATGGCACCTTCTTTGTACACACGAATTCCGTACAATGAACATTCCGCTTGCTTGTAGCCCGTCCATTCTTCAATAGTATCACGTGCGGCATTCCAAATGTGTTGTTTCAATACATAGCCTCCACCGTCCAGTGCCTCATTTTCGACACTAACCATGTACGAAGGCGATTCCCAGTGATTGCTGCCACAACAAGAGAGATTTGTACGTGTGAGTATCATCAAATCAATAGTGATAGAGTGTTGTCTTCTTCTACTCACGTGTAAACATTCCCCACAGCCCATCGTTCGAGCGTTTCTCGATGCTTATTCTTTTCCCAGAATTCTTTCAATAATCGAAAGACATGATCGGGTGCCCGTATCTTGGTGTAGCCCATTTGTGTGTAATTGTACATCGATTGTGGTTGCCGTAAGCTCATGGCCAGTCGATCTCGTTCTGTCGTGATACAGCGTTCTCCTTTGTTCTTGCCGTCCTTGTTATAATAATCGACACAACCCTGAATGTAGTTTTCGTATTTACTTTGCATGTCACCGAGCGGTTGTACCGGCATGTCTTTGTATTCGTCCGGAATATCAGCATTCGGTTGTTGATTGTGTGGAAGCCATGCGTAGTTGGTACTCACGGGAGCATGATGCATGGGAAAACTAACATCTACTCCGTATTCAAATGCGGGCGAAGAAGGTTTGTTGTGATTCGTTTGCTGTGCTTTGACACTCGACGGCCGATCGAACTGCTGCATTTCTTCGCTTGATTCGCTTTTGTTCTCAAGGTTACTCCACCATAAAGCTTGTACTTGTAGTGAAGGCCTGAGAAGCACCCAGAATAGGAGCAAAAAGGAGGAGCGACGGAAAGAGAAAGAAGACATCATGGTCATTGTCGTTTCTATTCTGATCGTTGGCAAGTTTGGCAACTCTCTTGAGGAATATTAACAGTTGTATATTCTGACAACCAGATATTGAAAGAAGAAGAAGAAGAAGAGAGAAACAAGTTGTTACAATGACAAACGGGTAGCTCTTTTTCAATCAAAAGCAACAAAATGCTCGTGACCGTTTTTATTTCCCATGGAGAATAAGGAACGCAGATTGCCGGGACTGCAGTAAAGTTGTGTCACGCGAATCATCTTCCTTCGAAACGAAACGTTATAATCCATTTCTTAGCAAATCCATCAAAATCAGATGTCGTCATTCGACTCGTCAATATCATCAACATCACAAATAAAAACAATAGCAATGGTTCCTGTTTTAACTGCGTAGCATTAGCTTAAAGCTACAGCCTTAAGGCAGAGTCTTCGATTGTTAAACGTTAGCATTACGTTTAAATGAAAAATCACCAGAAGCATCCGTAGGAATAGCGCCAAATATATCAGATTTGTCTTACTGCTTAGCTCTTGGCATGCATTTCAAAAGTAAAGGACAAGGTTCAAAAAAATGATTGTTTAGAAAAGATATTGTCGTTAATTAGGGACTGCCATAACGTTAGATGAGTCACGTTACGCCACCCTCACATTCCACTCGATATACGCGGTCAATACAAATGTATCGAAAGCATTTTTGTTTCTGTTTTTCAAGAAAAGCGACAGACAAAACATGTCGATAACGACACAACGACGAACAAAATGCAATCGATAAATCTATTTTGATATCCTAATCCTATTGGAGAAGAAAACACTCTGAAAGATGAGAGGAACCAAACGTCTCAAAGGCGTAAACAAGTACGTGATGGTCATCATTGGCTTCATGTTGTTGCATTCCTTTCGATTTTTCCGATTTGTGAATGTTTTCAAAGACACCACGAGTCTGTTTACGAAAAGAATAGCAATCAACTTCGGGTTGTCTTTCATGTAGGCCCTGGGAAAATGGGCAGCTCGACGATACAAAGTGCCCTCATTCAGTCAACTGCAACACTCAAAGAGGAGGGTTGGAGTTACTATCATCACGTGCATTTGGGGGCTCTCAATCAATGCATGATTGCTAAGAACAGTGATAGTAATCATACTGTAAGCTGCTCGAATAAAATAGAGCAGTTTCAGCAGTTTGTTAATAAGGCTCGACAAAACAGACGTCACATTGTTCTCAGCACTGAACGCTGGTCCACGTTCTCGGAAGAAATGAGTTTTTACCAAGAAGTATTCAACAACACAGAGTATGAGGTAACTATCGTCGTCGCTTATCGACGTTACTACCACTGGCTACCCAGTCGTTACTATCAAATCAACCGCTTTCGCTGTCGACCCAATCCTGCAAACGAGAAGAATCCGAATAACAACCGCTACAATTCTGACCTGGAACGGAATATACCTCCTTGGAATGCTTTCTTAAGAAGCACCCCGTTTCAGCACCCAACTCTCGTCAAACATGCGGGCGTCTCGAAATACTTTGACAACAACACAATAAACGTCATTAATATCGAAAGAGGAGATCTAGTGCAGGACTTTTTTTGCAACATCATGCGAGCGGAAAAAACATGCCACAAATTGCAATCAGGTCGTCCTATATCCGCCAATCAGGGTAAAACGCTCGTCTTTGATCGTCTCGCTCAATATTTAATCGAGAATAACATGGTAGATCACGCCAAAGTACAACGTATGGCGAAAGATCTTCGAATGAGAGTATCGACACACAGTGATGAAGCGTTATTCCAATGTGCTCCCTTGGCCATGATCTTGGAGAAGCATGATGAACGGAACGGCAAAAGGTTAAGTCGTGGTGATGTTCCCCTGCTCTGTCCGCCATCGAATGTAACCGACAACTTGTTTCAATTCAGTGCGGCGGCTGAACGTGCAGTATTTCCGAACCAAGAAGATACACGAAGTGATATTTGGAGTGATTTTTCAGCTCAAATGAACACGGCCTTATTGTGTGACGTGAATATGCCAGCTGTTCTTGAGGACGAGATATGGCAAAGGTTGCTAGAGAGACTGCGAAGAGACCCGAAACAGTAGTTTCGTGATTTCTCGTGACTTGAAATGTGACGTGACTCAAAGTTGACTGACGCAATTTTGAGTCATCAGAAGGATTTCGCGCAGAAGCACGACACACACACGCACATCATCATTCATCATTCATCACAACAGCCGAAAAAAAAAGGTACGGAGGAATTATTATATTACCAGGTATATCGCGGTTCGCATTCGTTATAATTCTCACGAGATCTTCTAACTCGAAAAACTACAGTTTCATTCTACCACCCTAATATTAGTCAACATAATGAAAATTACAAACATCATCATCAGTGCCACATTGCTTCTTTCGTCATCGGCATCCGCCTTTGTCGTTCCGTCGTCGACGACGACCCTGACGCGGTCGCTACGAATGTCGGCACCTGTAGAAGAGGAATCTTCCGATCTCGTTCGCTCCTTTCAAGTTGTCACTACCGCCGCGACGACTGCTTTTCTTACGAATGCGGCGCCCGCCATGGCAGCCGGTCCGGATTGGGGCATCTTCGAAGGACGCACTGGGTCTCTGTTGCATCCGGTCATGATGGGCAGTTTGCTACTGTACACTTTATACACGGCCTTTTTGGGATTCCAGTGGCGCCGTCAGCGCACCTTGGGAGGTGATATTAAAGAACTGCAAGCACAACTTCCGTCGGGTATCTCCAGCAAAGCCGATATCGAAAAGGCCATGAAAGAAGAAGGAGCGGATATGATGAAATTAAAGGCGGCCATGCCCATTGCGGAGCAGGTCGCGGAGTTGCAAAATGAACGCAAAGAGTTGGCGGCTGCCGCTCCTCGGGATCAGCATTTCAGTCAAGGGGCCTTGTTGGCGTTCTTGGGGACTGCTTTTGCTATTGAGGTATGTATGAAAACGACGAGTCGTATTTTTTTCTGTGGTGCACACTACACTCACTGCACCTGTTTTTCCTTTTACGCAGGGTCCTCTGAATACATACGCTCGTGCGGGTAAATTATTCCCTGGTCCCCATTTGTATGCGGGTGCCGGTCTGGTGGTCGTTTGGGCTTTGGCTGTCGCAACCATTCCGGCCATGCAAAAAGGCAGTGACACGGCACGATCCATTCATATTGGTGCGAATGTTGCTGGACTCGGTTTGTTTCTTTGGCAACTCCAATCGGGTATTCCGATTCTTCTCAAAGTCATTGAAAAGACGTCGTGGCCTTGAATTCGCAAAGTTTTATGCTGATTAAAAACCACATATCCTAGACAATCATGACTGTTATCACGGTCAAGTAAAACACTCGATAATATTAGCATGCTCACTTAGGTTTTGCATAATATGCTTAGCAGTTAGTCGAGTCTACTAACTTCAACATCCAGTCAATATATTTGTTGATGGGATGACTTGGTCGGGTCCTTTGTCTGTCATTCTTTGACAATGGAGTAGGAAAACGACCAAGTATTGAGAAAAAAGAAGGGATCAGCAATGGGACAAAACATGTCAAAATGATAGAACTAATGGTACCTCTAGTAGACCGGATGATCTCGGTCACGAGTCATATAAAATTTGCCAAACTGCTCCCAGTAGTTTTATTCCGTTCATTTTACCTGCTTTATAGCTACAATTGCCCGTGGTCTAGATAAAATTACCATCAGCAGCATTTCACAACACATTCATTGATTTTGCTTGTCAAAAATTCCTGTGGATCGCTTTCTTTCAGATTTACTAGAAACTCAAAGTGTTTAATTGAGTTTCCACGACTGCATTTCAGTCATGAATCATCATTACTGTTTTGTACCATATAATATGGCTACCAATAACCTCCGATGGCTCCGCTAGCCTTAGTGTGCTGCATAAGCCTTTTTCAGATGCTTTACCTGGATCTTTAAAAGCATTTTTAATGGATGCGTTTATTCTCGATGTCGAATATCCTTGTCAAATACGCATGATATCTACGTGGATGCAGTACGAATTCGTCTGTCATCCCTTCCGGGCTGTAGTGAGCGGCATTTTTTAGCGAACCGAAATAATAAAGCAGAATCAACAACCAACAACAACAACATAAATAATAATAAACCCACGCCCGTGTTGATGGAACGAATCATCACAATCCAACAAACTCATATCTTATACCCTTTCTGCTTTTTTGTCATATTGCGCTAACGATGAAATCGCTCTCGTGGATGGCAATGTGGTGGATTCTTTTGCCTTGCGCGGCTTTTGAAATGAAACAAAGAAGAATCTTCCCTACACGCTTGACCCGTATTTTGAGATCTCCAATTCATTTAAAGGCAGAAGATCATTCCAATCGATCCAGAATAACATCAACCTTGTCACGAAAATGGAACTTTAGTCGAATACGGTCTTCTCTTCGTCGACCGCTGCAATCATCGTCATCTTCGCAGAAAAGAAACAATAGGCTTCATGTGGGGGCTCTGTTTCTAGCTACTTTGCTATTTCGACCGCTGAAAGTATTTGCGGGTGGCGCATCGTTTGGAGGATCGAAATCCTCGGCGGCGGTTCCTTTGCAAAAGTACGTGTTCCAGCCGAGATTATTTGTTGTATTTACAACGATACAACCTCACAGGCTTGCCCACCTTCCATTCTCAGACAAGACTTGATTAGCCTATCGACGCTCTGGATCGGACTCTTTACTGTATTGGCATTGCTGCATGCGTGTGAAATTGCCATCACGACACTCTATCCGTGGAAAGTCCGAGAAATGGCCGAAGAAGAAGAGAAAATGGGTAATACCCGGGGAGTCTTTCGTATTCTCAATCAAGACATTACCCGTGTCTTGACGACTATTCTAGTAACATCCACAGCGTGTAGTATCTTTGCCACGACGCTCTTCACGCATCTTGTCGCGGGCGTCTTTGGAGTGCGGGGCGAAAAGTGGGGTGCCATTGGATTGACCGCCTTGACTTTGTTCTTTGTCGAATTGTTGCCCAAATCGTTGGGTGTCACCAATGCTGAGACGGTAGCGCGTCTGATGGTACCTCCCGTCAATGTGGTTTCTACCATTGTAAGTCCCTTGGGGATTAGTTTGACCTGGTTGGCGAAAAAGACTTTGGCGGCCTTTGGTGTCAAACCGAAAGGGGATGGAGCGGGTGTGACGGACAGCCAATTGCGTTTGATTGTCACCGGAGCGCTCGACAGTGGTACAATCGATCATGATGAGCAAGAAATGATTTCTGGTGTATTGAATTTGCAGAAACAACGAGTTCGAGAGATTATGCGTCCGCGTGTCGAAATGATTGCGGTACCGTGCGATATGAGTGTCGTCAATGTTTTGGTGTTATTCGCGAATCGGGGTATTCGCGTATCCCTGTGTATGACGGTGAAATCGATAATATTGTGGGCATTGTACTAGCGAAAGATGTGCTAGATTTCTTTGTGAATGGCGTTTTGGTCGATGAAGAAATGAGTGATACGATTTCAAAGCAAATTTTGGAGCGAACCAAGTCGAAAGCAAAAACAGTGGCAACTAGCGAACTAGAGCTCGCGGATGAAACGGTAGGAGAGCCCGTGGAAGTAGAAGAAGAGGACGAAGAAGAAGATCACACTCGCTACCTGGCTCGCATTCGCAAAGGCAATTTCGAAAGCTATGTACGTACTTTGACACCGCAGGAACTCGCTTCTCGTATGGAAAAGACCATAAAGGAAGCCGATCTTGTAGAGTCTTGCTACTTTGTACCTGAAACCGCCAATGGATGGTCTGTGTTGCAAGAGATGCGCCGACGACGCGTGCACTTGGCCATTGTTGTCGACGAATATGGAGGAACGGAGGGATTGGTTTCCTTAGAAGATATTGTTGAGGAAGTCGTTGGAGAAATCTATGACGAAGACGATGAAGATGATTACGAGTTTTCGGAAGACAGTATTACTTTGCAAGCGGACGGAAGCTTTATGATTCGCGGCGATGCCGATTTAGAAGATGTGGACACCATTTTGGACTTGAAACTGCAAGAAGATGAATCGCTACGAGACTTTTCGACACTTTCCGGATTTCTCTGCATGTGTGCTGGAGAAATTCCTGCGATTAGTGATTTCCTCATGATCCGAGGCTGGAATTTCGAGATAATCAAAGCAGATGACAAACGCATTCTGCAAGTGCGGGTCGAACGTCTCGTGGGCGCTCTGGATACAGAAGAAGATGGACAGCGCGACGCTAATGTGCTGTCTGCCATAATGAAACGCAGCAAGGCATCTAGTAATACGGAAGAAAATGAATCATTGGAACACTCCGAAATAACAGATGTCAATCGATTTGCAGCAGCTATGGTTGCGGAGAATACCGCTGAAGCTGCCGAGGTGGAACGGATGGTCGATTCGGGTGGTCGGAAAAAGGAACTATTGGAAGAAGCCATTAAAATGCGAGAGTCAGATTTTGATCCGGATATCTAATAAATATAGTAGATCAGACGTTAAAGCAATGCTGACACGATGAGTGCTTCTCCTCGTTCTCTAGATAGATAATATAAAAGATAATCGCGTTCTTTTTTATTATTTTAGCATTCATGATGATTCCAGTGTTCAATCCAGATCCATTTCATAGGGTTCTACAATAGCCGTCATCGGATATTCCATCGGCGCCGTATTGAGAACGCGAATCACATTTCCCACCCCCGGGGAGGCAATGACTACATAGAACGGACGCTCTCTGCCGTTTTCGCTTTCAATTTCCATTACTTGCTTGTTGTTGTTCGGACCCTGTAATAGTTCAATACGCGCCTCAAGTGGACGTCCATTTGTTCTGAGGAATACAGCCACACTTTGAACGTTGGGAAGGAACGGATAGGTGTGCAAAGCACCGCCTTGGATTGTTCGACCTAATTTGTCTCGTAGATTGGTATCTAGGGGTGTGTTGGCATCGATGGCGTCGACCGATGCCAATAAAGGAAATTCGAGACTTGCTGTATTGTACACAGCCACCGCATTTTGACCGTGCGGCGTCTCGGCTATGCAGCAAAAGGGGCGCACAATACCATCTTCGCTGTAGATACCTATTTTCTGAGGAGCATTATCCGGTCCTTGCCACACCACGACATTCGAATGCAATGGACGCCCCTGTGTTCGTATGAGAAATTGTACGCGCTGGACATCTTCACTCGGAAAGGACCAAGTACGGAGTGAATTTCCCTGTACGATTGTAGGAGCGGCCGCTTCTGTTGGCTTCGATGATGATTCTTCCTCGCGTGCTGCCTCTCGGGCCAGTGCTCCGGATACACTCGGATTGACGGGCAGTGCTTCACTTTCCAGAGAAACGTTTGGCTCTTGCTCGGCGGGCTCCGATCGTAGTGACGATGTCTTCGTTCTTAATGCTCGTTGGCTTGTTACGATCGAAAACGCCGACACAGAATGCTGCAGCAATAGTGATGTTATACAGATGATATTGCAAATATGACTACGCATTATATGAGCTGGTATTTCGTTCTATGTCAAAATCCCATGGTCGGCCGATGCGATGATGTTTATCGTCGGTTGCGGATCTTCCTTTTCGTTGATGGCTTAGGTCAATATCTTGTGTCTTGTGTCCTATTTTCAGACACGAGTTGAGTCGTTGTGATGACGCGTGCTGCTGCGACATCGAAAGCATTTGTAAAGAAGCAATGATACTTTGTAACAACAACATGACAACATGGCATGACGGCTTTAACTTACTATCGACACCCATTGATAACGAAGAAATAGCGTATCATGCAAACAAGACGAAAGATTGCTCTCTTCAAAGCACGGAATGAAGAGGTGGAGAAAGGTAGTGCCGAGGTTCTGAGCCGACAATCAATATTCTGAACGAAGGCATTGTGACCGGAAAGACAAAGATGAATATTGTCAATGACGGATCGGCTCTTTTGTAACTGCTTTTGCTTTCATATGGAATATTAGTGCATATAAAGTCTATTGTTGTGGGTCCCATACATTCACATAACTGAAGTTCCTGGCTGGTTGCCGATTGCTACCCGTTTGATGAAATCAACCGATGATGGTGATGATGATGATGATGATGATGATGATGATGATGATGATGATGATGATGATGATGATGATGATGATGATGATGATGATGATGATGATGATGATGATGATGATGATGATGATGATGATGATGATGATGATGATGATGATGATGATGATGATGATGATTCATTCTTCATGACGCGCAACTTGTTCTTGATAGTTAGTATTCTTCTCCTCTTCTGAGAGCGAAAGATGATCATCATCGAGGAGCGCTTTGGAGAAGGAGAACGAATAGAAAACAGATACAAATCGTCTTTACTCTCGGTTACACAGCAACTTGAAGGATGAATATTGAAAAGTGGAAGGCGATTTTACGGCGATACCTGGTACTACCAAAAATACTTGCGTTCGCCATTTTTCGTCACTTAAGAAGCTGCGTCCCGACAGGGCTATTGGACGTTTGTAATGCATGTCTTGACCACGGTCTATACCGTGACGGGCGATCGCTTGGCTTCGACGAAAACGTGAGCGCAATTGTCATCTGCGGGCCACAACAATGACGTCAGCGTCCTCTACCATGAGAAAGAATACTTAGAAAGAAACTGCTTAAGTATTCGAATACTACTTCACGTCGGATACGATTGCGTTTTTAGAGAGGGGCGGGATACTACTTCGATTTCTATATTTTGAGAAAACTATTATTATTTCTGAACAATGGAGATATCTGATTGGTTGTTTCAGCTGACATCATTTGATTGTCAATAGTTTCTAATTTTGAATTTTGGCGTCCAATCACATAGCAGGACTGAATCCGTGTTACAGCACTGTAAAACACAGTACAAAAGGTTGTTTCGAACCCATCCATTCTGACGTCGACGTTGCAGATTTTTGCGGCTTCAGAAATAGAAAGAATTGGCGAGCGCTGGGCTCAGGAAAGGAATCGGTACAGTTCAATAACCGTTTCGGACGCATAAGTCACCCTTAAGTAGGATGCGATCCTACTTAGAGTCCTTCAGTAGCGAGCAGTACAGAATAAGTGCTGGACTTGCAGATTCTGCAACGTCGACGTCAGCCTGAATGACGTCGGTCACGCCCCATCTATCTTTTCAGCCATTGACTTTCCTCGTTCGCCAACAGCCCTGGACCTCGCTTTTTGTACTGTTTGAACGGCAATCGTTTCCCCGTTTGAGCGAACTTGACATGCCACGGTGCGTACGCACTTCTTTGTAGCGATACAAATTATCGCGATAGGCGAGGCTGGCTGATCTTCCCTCCATTTGCACTTTTGCATTCGAGACACAACAAGGAAACTCGCAACGTCGCGAAGCCATTTAAGACAACAAGAAGAGTCTATCACCTAGAATAACAATGAAGTTTTACGGTAGTATCCTTGCGCTCTGCGCCATCCTCCCCCTCGAGCTCTGCTTTCTACGCGCAGGCTCCTAAGACGACCGTGTCTCCGTTATTTGGATACTCTGGAGGCAACGATCCTGGTGCTCCTCCTGCTGTTCGCGCTGTTGGCCCTGGCGGCCCCGCTGGAGCTGTTTCCCCTGCTGAGGCTCAACGTGCTAAAGACATCTGGGAGACTTCTTCTCCTGTTCTCGTCCAGGGTAGCACTCTCCGAACGTGGTCCTTCCCCAACCCCCAGGTCGAGCGTGTTCAGGTCTTGATGAAGACTGAAGGACGTCCTCTTCACGCCAACATTGAGCTGTGGCAGGGTCCTGATAACACTCCCCAGAAACTCGGTGTTTACATTGAGGACGGAAGTGTTCGCCCCTTCTGCGCCGTCATCGAGACTCCCCGAGGCCCCAACGCCGTTGCCGTCTACAACACGGGTAACCTCGAATTCCCCTTCTCTGCTTGTGTTGAGGCTGCTGGCCCCAAGGGACCCGTTGCCAAGGGCACATCGAAAATGACCCCAAGAACTATTCAGGGTGGTGCTCTGCACACATACCCTTTGCTCCTCAAGTGCAGAGTGTTCAAGTTCTCCTCAAGACAGACGGCCGTCCGTTGAACGCACGAATTGAGTTGTTGCAAGGTCCCAACAACATCAAGCAGGTTATGGAACTTTACACAGAAGACGGTCTTGAACGTCCTTTCTACTGCATCATTGAATCGCCCGGAAGCGGAAACGTTGTGCGAGTCCTCAACACTGCCCCAATGGAGTTCCCTCTGTCGGCATGTGTGGAGCCTTACTTGGTTGAGAACGGTCCTGAGGTCACAATCTCGGAAGGCCTACCAGGAGGAAACATTGGTGAACTGCGTTGGTAATCGCTATTAAGAAAACAACGAATTTCACACTAAAATCACTGTTTGTGGAGAGAGTGAGGGGTCCAACTCCGCCTTTTAGCATATAACCGGCTTGCACGATAATGTCTTTGTTTACTGTTTAAAAAAGATAAGCTCTAAATATTACATATCTAATAGCTTCAAAACATGCCGAGTGTTGGATTAGCTTTGTAGTTTGGCTAAACAAACGAGTCATCTTCCTAGCTTCCCTGCGATCATGGTGTCCATCCTCCAGACAAGGATCCAAAAAATCATTCGAGACCGCACAAACGCGACGCAAAGTGGTTTCGAATGACGTACCCCCTTAATGTATGGGTTATAGAGTACAAACGAGAAAGTGCGCACTTGGTTTGTTTCCGAAGGCCGTCTGCCTGTTGTACGCGTTCATGGATTGCGTCAACCTACGTCATCGGTGACGGAGTGACTCACACGAAAGCCAAGAACAAAAGCGATCATCGGCCGTTTTTGCGGGGATTTTTGTCTCTTTGCATTCTTTTCATTTCACTGGATCGCGCGTAATTTGAAACTGGTAGCATGCAAGATTCTCAAAGGATTTCTTTGGCGAAACAGCGTATTGCTGTCATCGGTGGAGGTGTTTCCGGCTTGGCAGCGGCATGGCATCTTCAGCAACAACCGGACTACGAAGTGCACTTGTGGGAAGCTCAAGATCGACTCGGAGGACACGCGTGGACCGTTCCTGTTTTGACGAAAGAGGGAAGGACGATTGATGTCGATATCGGTTTCATGGTATTCAATCATTCCAATTATCCCAATATGGTCGAATGGTTCAAGGCATTGCAAGTCCCCGAAGATGATTCCGATATGAGTTTGAGCGTCAGTTTGGATCAAGGTGACATTGAATGGAATTCGTACGGTTGCATTCGCGACAAACGCCATGTATTACAGTATTATTCTATGATTCGTGATATGCTGCGCTTTCATGAAGAGGCTCCGGCGTTGTTGCGCATGGCGCCGGACGATCCGCGCAAACACGTCACGACGGGGCAGTATCTTCGCGATCACCGGTACAGCAGTGCCTTCTGTAAATGCTATCTGCTGCCAATGATGGCGGCTCTATGGAGTGCGAGTATGGATGATGTACTCGATTTTCCTGCTGCGCAACTGATTGCATTTCTCTGCAATCACAAAATGTTGCAACTTTTTCAGCGACCGCAGTGGAAGACGGTTGCTGGTCGATCGCAACAGTATGTGCAAGCTGTGCAGAAGTCTTTGGAGCACGTACATGTGTCTAACCCGGTTGGAACCGTTCAAAAAGCTGCGACGGCTGGCTACGAGTTGTTGGGCTCTAACGGAGAATCTTTGGGTGTGTTTGATCAGGTTATTTTTGCTTGTCATCCACCCAACGCGGCTGAAATGCTTCCATCATTCCCTTCATTGCAAGAATGTTTGTCGCAAATTCGTTATGAGGATAATGCGATTTATATCCATTCGGATCCAAAGCTCATGCCGATCAAAGCTTGGGCTTCATGGAACTGTTTGGGGAAATCTAGTGAATTGCCCGATCTGACACAATGCGTTCACGCACAAAAAGGAGACGTCGTCATGGAAGGCAGCGCATCAGGATTCGGAAATAAATTGACGCACGACGGATCCAACGGCGAATCAGAGTCGTTGGCGCGCATGAAAGCTGTCTATGTGACGTATTGGTTGAATAGGTTGCAAACTTTGGATACGGCCACGGACATTTTCGTGTCGTTGAATCCACACCAACCACCGGAGTCGCACCTAACCCATCATCGTGTCACTATGGCGCATCCGCAGTTCACCCAGACGACTCTTCGGGCTCGTGATTCCATTACTCAAAGGTTTCAGGGTCAAGACGGTTTGTGGTTTTGCGGTGCGTGGCAAGGTTATGGATTTCACGAAGATGGATGTCGCGCTGGATTTGAAGTAGCCACTAAGCTTTCCGGAACTCACTTGCCGTGGGCTGAAAATGCGGAAAAGAGTGTATTGAAGCCCCCAGACTTGTCGCTCTCGGCGTCGAGAGGGTCTTTACTGAAAATATTGTATCAACGATTGAGCTACGATTGGCCCGTGGCGATCTGCAAAAATTCATTTTCTACTTTTTGAGACAGGCGGTTCAGAAGGGTACTCTTCGACTCAAAATGAATGATGGATCGATTGTTTCCTTTGGAGACGGCACACCTTGTGGGCGTTCGGATCCGCACCCAGTTACAGTTCGAGTGTTTGATGAATGGTTCTTCGTCAAGACTGCGTTTGAGTATGATTTGGGGCTGGCTCGTTCCTACATGGCAGGACATTTTGTCGTGGAGCCGTTGGACGGAAAAACCGAGCCATATCACCCCGTTCTCAAGCCAGTAAACACACGAGATGAAACGACTGTCGTTTTAGGAGATCCTATCGGATTGACCCGCTTGTTTTTGCTGTTTATCGGGAATCGAGATCGCCTGCATGAACCCCGGCGATCGGGTCGTGGTCATAGTTACAGTAACGCCATGTCCAACGCCTCGGGATTGCAATGGCTAAAATCGGATCGTTTTTCAATTACATGCGATACAAATTGACCATGGACAATTCGGAACGAGGCGGTTCTTTGAAAAACATTCACGCGCATTACGATATTTCCAACGACTTGTTCCGTACCTTTTTGGACCGCGAAACCCTCATGTACTCGTCCGCCATTTACGATGCTATCCCGAATCCGACCGACTCATCGTTGCGATTCCGTGGAACATTGGAGCAAGCACAGTGGCGCAAGTTGGATACTCTCTTAGAGCGCGCCCAAATTCAACCTGGTCAAACCATGTTGGATATTGGCTTTGGCTGGGGTGGCCTTTCCTTGCATGCCGCCCAAAAGTATGGTTGCCATGTTACCGGCATCACTTTGTCGGTGGAACAAAAGGCGCTGGCTGAACAACGCGTCAAAGAAGCTGGATTGGAGCATTTGATTACGTTTGAAGTGGTGGATTATCGTACATTCTGCCGCCGCCCGGCGAACCGCGGCAGGTACGACCGTGTTCTCAGCTGTGAAATGATCGAAGCCGTCGGACACGAACACCTGGGCGAATTCTTTTGGGCCGTCGAGCAAGTTCTGGCGAAGGATGGAATTCTCGTCATGGAAGCCATCACTACACCGGAACAACGTTACGAAACGTACTTGCGATCGACTGATTTCATCAACACCATTATATTTCCCGGATCGTGCTGTCCTTCGTTACATGCTCTGGTGGATGCTGCGTACCGACAATCGTGTCTCACGCTCGAGCACATTGACAACATTGGTCTTCACTATGCACAAACCTTGGCAGAGTGGAGACGTCGATTCAATGCATCGGAAGATGTGGTGAGAAAACTGGGTTTTGATGATGTCTTTTTACGATGCTGGAACTATTATTTGACCTATTGTGAAGCTGGATTCTTCTCGCAAACTGAAAATTGTTTGATTTTGGTCTTTTCGAGACCAGGCTGTACCTCGCTTCTTCCTTTGTGCGAGACACGATCCGTGACGCAAGTGGTCCCATTGACCGCCGAGGAAACACGCAATTGGTTGCAAGATCAATGATCAACATACCAAAGGACTACCATTATAAAAATCAATCGAGAAATAAGATGTTATTCCATCACTATAAGTTGCATTCTTTCATCAAAGATAACGCTTCTCCGATGAGCCTGCTGTGTGCTCCTTAATCATTCATCGTCGCTTTACTACTTCTTCCCAAACATCTGACCCGACTTGTACGACTCGTACAATTCCTGTTTGCGTTGCGCTAGCCATTCCTTTTTGTGGAATGATGAGAAGTCTTATTCGTCGGCTCGGGTGCGGGAGGCGTTGACGGTCCAGGAGCTGGAGGCATCATCGTTGACTTGTTCTTTTTCAACATGGGCCCCATAGGAAAAGGCACGGCGTCTTCCTCACTTGCATGATAGAAATGATGGTGATGATAGACAACGACGTGAGGTCTATCCGTTTCGCTTCGCTTGGTTTTGCTCATGTTGACTGTCTCGAAACGATTGTTGAGATATCATAGAAGTCGGGATTTTTTATGACAGAAATGCAAATGTACTTTAGTCGCTGTTTCTCTTCCACGGCATCGCTCATCACTGAGCGAAGGAGCACGATCGCTCTTGTATCCAACGAGAATCACGATCGAAACCATGAATTGAAATCTGTATCTTTGTATCAAGAAGAAGAGTATTCACGCAAGTCTTCGTTCGGCAACAGAAAAGTTAACTGAAAAACATGTTCGCAATTTCTTTCACGGCTGTCATTCCTGTCTAATAAAATCA
This sequence comes from Fistulifera solaris, assembly GCA_030295235.1. NCBI lineage: Eukaryota > Bacillariophyta > Bacillariophyceae > Naviculales > Stauroneidaceae > Fistulifera > Fistulifera solaris. Next base: position 659,754 of record AP026155.1, on the reverse strand, counting down.
AAAAGGCTCGCTCCGAAACCTCTCTTTGCACCAATGCTATTCGTAAAACAGCATTGTTGTTGGTTAATCGAAGATATACGAAAGGAGTGCACCTGTTCTTATTTGTCAGCGTCCTCGCACACGCATTATTTGTTCCTTGGAAATATTTCCTCCTTTCCACCGCACCCCAGATTTTCTGCGTGAGAGTGAAAACACGAGACACGCTTCCGTAGAGATCTTTCGACACAGCACTTCAGAATATCCGTCTGCTTCAAAATACACACAACTGTGTCTACCTGGTACTATAAGCGAAAGTGTGACATCAACTTATCCACGACTGCTCTTCAGTCATGAACTTACATTCGTTTTGAGCGACAATAAGGCTGCCTAGAAATTCGCTCGTTCAGTAAACCATCTGGCGCTCCATTTGTCGTTGCTGCAAACGAAATACATAGTAGTCTTTAGAAGCGTTTGCATTGCACGTCATTATATTTCACGGCGAAGAGCCTTGCGAAAAGTCATCCGTTTTTACTTTAAAGTCGAACCAGGACTGCATTTTTTATTTTCACTCATGCGCGTACGCCACGAACATCAATTGAACCCATCGCGCACCATCACTCCTCCAGATTTTCTGAGGCTGTAAAAATGCCAGCCACTCATCCAGATTTTCTGAGTGTGTGAATGAAAACACCACCCATACTCGTCCCTCCTCGAGAATCATCATCATCATCCTCCCAACCCAACATCAGCCAGCCCACAACATTATTTTTTTTTTATTGCGTGCAAGTCGCAACAAGTCGTTGATCGGATCGCTCTTCTCATGTCCAGAATCAATGCTTTCTGTCTTTTTCTTTTGTTTTTATTTGCTTGAATAAAAGACGACGAATAGTATAACGGCTTTGTACGATTGAGGAACGAAAAGAGAGAGAGAGAGAGAGGAAATCATTGACGAAGGGACAACACACTGGAATTTCAGCACTCCGGGCCCATGCCTTGATCCATCCAACTTTATTCAACTTCTTTGAATTCTCATGATACCTGCATCACCCGTCGAAGCGAAGAAAGCCGCTCGAGACGAAAAACGAAAACGGTTCGAAGAAGTCTTTCAGCAACAGCAACAACAAGCACGGAAGAATACGACGGCATCGGGCGATGTTTATCACAACAGCAGCTATCAACACTCCAAGACAACGCTGTCATCGAACACAGATGTAGAATCCAGTGGACACATTGTATTACTTGACAACAATAACGCTGGACGTTTGCTACGTGAACAAGTACAATCCTTGATTCACATGGGCGACGACGACGACGATCGGATGCGGCTCTTATCTCGCGATCGGCCATGGATGCAACAAGTCAAAGAACATCCAAAAGTCGTGACCAGTGTGGTACTACTGCTCTTGTTGTACTGGTGGTTCTAGTTTGTCAAGGTGAAATTAGCGAAATCGCTCGATTATTCGGTAGAGAGAAAGAATAACGGATAGAGAAACTATGACGAGACCATGGAATGTAGATTGAGGATCAGATAATGAAAAATGACGTATAGCTACATAATACTATGATCGCTAAGCGCATGGTTTGACACGACGATAGTTTATTGATTCCTGTGATGCTCTTGCACTTGACCATTTACCCAGGAATCCAGTCCATTTTACCATAATAAGCCAGGAATCCAGTCGCCCCGATAGTGTTTGTGGAACATAATGGAATATATATATATATATATAAGCTGACGTGAAAATGACATGATATTCATATGGTTGTCAGCAACACGCTATTTGGGCGGCTATACCTGGTATCGATCATGTCTGCATTATTATTGATTCTTTCGTTTCGCTGTTTTTCTCTGTGATTGAATTGCAGTCATGAATTGTTCTGTTCGCGACGCCGCCCGCCGCGACACGGACAGGCGAGTGCGTCAGTTCGCCAACACTTCCACCACACACACGAAAAAGGAAAGACAAAACAATACGGAGTAAGTCAGTATAATAAAACAACGCATTCCTTCTTGATGATGTTGTTCTAGATTGAAAAAGGTACTTGTAATTCGTCAACTAGTCATAACATCCTCAATCATCGACAAGGATTAGTTGTAGGTTGCAGGTTGTAGGTTATTCGATTCGAATCGATCGCTTTCTGCGCAAATCAAATCCTTTTTTACTGCTTCTCTTGGAGAATGAAAAGTATTTCGAATAGCATCATGTTGTTGTGGACGACACTTGTCGTTCGACGAACTTCTGCCTTTCGACCAACCTCTTGGGGGATCCAGAACAGCAGAGCAGTTCCTACTCTTATGACTCGTTTCTCCAGCACTTCTTCTTCTTCTTCTTCTTCTCTCGAATGGTCGACGGATCAAGTCCGTTCGACATTCGTCAATTACTTTCAAAAGCAACACAATCATACGATGGTCCCCAGTTCGGCATGTGCTCCCCTCAATGATCCAACTTTACTCTTTACAAATGCCGGAATGAATCAATTCAAACCGATTTTCTTAGGACAAGCCGATCCGTCCAGTCCATTATCGAAACTACAGCGCGCCGTCAATTCCCAAAAATGCATTCGCGCCGGTGGCAAACACAATGATTTGGAAGATGTCGGACGTGATACGTATCATCATACCTTTTTTGAAATGTTGGGAACTTGGTCATTTGGGAATTACTTCAAAAAAGAAGCCATTGATATGGCGTGGGATTTATTGACCCGCGTGTATGCCTTGAATCCAGACAACTTGTATGCAACCTATTTTGAAGGTAATGAACAAATTCCGGCCGATACCGAGGCTCGTGATTATTGGTTGCAGTATTTGCCGGCACATAAAGTCATTGCGTGCAGTGCTCGTGATAATTTTTGGGAAATGGGCGATGTTGGTCCCTGTGGTCCGTGCAGTGAAATTCATTACGATCGGATTGGCAATGGAAGGGATGCGAGTGCTCTGGTCAATCAAGATGATCCGAATGTCATTGAAATATGGAATATTGTCTTTATTCAATTCAATCGGGAAGGACCGACGGAGCTGTCTACTTTACCCGCCAAACACATTGATACGGGCATGGGATTGGAACGATTGACGTCCATTTTGCAACACAAGTCCAGTAATTACGACATTGATTGCTTCCAACCTTTGTTTGAGGCGTTGCAAACCAAGAGTCCTACCGCACGGCCGTATGCGGGTAAACTGGGAGCCGACGATGCCGATTTTCACGATACCGCGTACCGAGCGATTGCCGATCATGCTCGTACGTTGAGTTTCGCGATTGCCGATGGAGTCATTCCCAACAATGAAGGACGTGGATATGTTCTAAGGCGTATTCTTCGTCGCGCGGCGCGCTATGGACAGCAAATTCTGCAATTGCCTTCCGGGTTCATGGCGGAACTTGTGCCGATTGTCGTGCAGACGTTTGGGGATGCCTTTCCAGAACTAAAACAGCAAGAAAAGCATATTATTCAAGTCATAAAGGAGGAGGAAGAAGCTTTCGGTTCCATGTTGCAACGTGGTATTCAATATTTTGAGCAGGAAATTGTAGCCCCCGCCAGTAGCGAAACGACTAAAATTATTCCGGGCAAACAAGCGTTTTACCTATATGATACACTCGGCTTCCCGTTGGATTTGACGCAACTCATGGCACAGGAGGCTGGTTTCACAGTTGACACACAAGGCTTTGATCAAGCTATGCAGGAACAGAAGGATCGTTCCCGACAGGCTCAAAAACAAGCCCGCAACAACAACAGTCAAGGCGATGTTTTGGGTGAATTGCAAGCGGAACAAACGGCATGGTTGCAGCAAAACAACATTCTGCCCTCGGACGACAGTTTCAAATACGAATGGGATGTTGACTTACCCGCCACCGTCAAGGCCATTTATACTAGTGACGGATTCGTGACGGGTGATGGAAGTGCACCCGACGGAGCAACCATCGGCCTGATTTTAGACAAATCATCGTTTTACGCGGTGGCTGGTGGACAAGAAACCGACAAGGGAGTTTTAGATATTATGGATGCATCGAATCAGGTTGTCGGTCACTTTCATGTAAATGACGTGCAATCTTATGCTGGATTTGTTGTGCACGAAGGTGTAGTCAAGTGGACGAAGGAGAACGCATCGTCACAAAAATTGCACGTCGGACAATCGGTCACGTGTCGTGTCGATTATGAGCGTCGCCAACGCATTGCACCCAATCACAGCATGACCCACGTGCTGAACGCCGCCCTCCGTCAAGTCCTTGGTGATTCCGTGGATCAACGGGGTAGTTTGTGTAATGACGAGAAATTGCGCTTCGACTTTAGCTACAACAAGGCTTTGAATGTCGAGCAACTGCAAGCTATTGAATCGTTTTGTCAGGCAGTGGTGGCAGAAGATGTTGTCGTATCGAGTCAAGTACTCCCACTGGCTGAAGCACAGGCATTGAACGGCGTCCGCGCCGTTTTTGGTGAGGTATATCCTGATCCGGTACGAGTCATCACCGTGGGGAAAGACACTTCCATTGAATTTTGTGGAGGCACCCATGTGAAACGGACGGGTGAAGCACAATCGTTTTGTTTGATTGAAGAAACAGCCGTGGCCAAGGGCATTCGTCGTATCACGGCCGTCACACAACAAGCCGCGGTGGATGCTTTGCAACAGGGGAAAGCGTTGGAAGAACAAGTATTACAGTTGGAGAAGCAACCCGAAGGCGAAGTTGCGGGTGCTTTGCGCAAACAAGTGGATAGTACCATCATGTCGGCGGCATTGAAAGTATCATTACGAGCGCGTTTGGAAAGCATTCAGAAAGAAGCGAATGAAGCACAAAAGAAACTCTTACAACAAAAAAGTAGATAAGGCGTTGGTACAATTGGAACAGCAAATTGGTCAAGTCGCTGAAGACGAAAAGGCGCTGGTATTGCAAATAGACATTGGTGCTGATTCCAAAGCTTCTCAACGTGTTTTGAATACAGTTCAATCTCTGGCACCGACCAAGGCATTCTTGGGATTGAGTCAAGAAGGCTCCAAAGTATTTGCCTTTTGTGTCGTCCCCGATGCACTGGTGGAACAAGGATTCCGTGCAGATGCCTGGATTCAAGCTGCATTGGCACCCTGCGGTGGACGCGGTGGCGGAAAAGCGGGAAATGCGCAAGGTCAAGCCAAGGAATGCGATGATCTATCAGTGGTTTTAGCAGCCGCACAGCAATTTGCACAGTCTCAAGTGTCGTCAAATGTCGTGTAGGGAGCTTAGACGACTACTTAAACTGTTATACCTAATAAAATAGTTAAATCTATCGAATGAAACAATTTGTTTGACAACAAAGATTCCGGGACTGATATTCCTCTGAGTCGTTACAGAAAGGGGGACTACAGTAAAGCTTATAGTGCAAGTACAAAATACTAATCCTTTACCCCTAACTTGATATTGGGACAACATTCATTATTCATTCGTATCAGCAAAGACAAAAAAGTGACGATTGAGATGAGATTGATTGCTTTAGTTTCATTATGTCATGTTACTTTTGTTATCATATTGTTCTCTGAAAGTGCAAGCGAAGCCACTCATTTTTCGATCATATTATCGAAACCAACGACCATATTGGAGGCGGGTCCCTGGTTTTTCATGAAACGTGATAACTTTTCACGGTCGTAGTCAATACCGGCAATGTGCGATCCTCCAATCATGGCTTCGCCATTATTGACAGGGTATGCGCGTCTGCAGACAGTTTTGTGTGAGCACAATTATCATCCAGCAAACGACTCAGAATCATACAACAACTTACGCTTCGTTGGCGTCGAGCGGTCCGTAGGATTCACTCTGATAGATGACTCGAACGGTACGTTCGTTCACCAAGTACGCACCCATACCGTCGGGTTTCCCAACCACCGTTTGTCCCACGGATTCCGAGCACGCACTGCGTTCTCCCATGGTGACAATCGGTTTGATGTCACCGAATGGAAAGTCGGTGTCTCCGGCTTGTCCATCGCGAACGGTAGCACCTGAGACGGCGGCATCTTGGGCTTCCACAATGAGTTCTTGCGTCGATCCAATGGTGAAACCATCGGCATACAACTCGAGAGCTTGGAGAATGTCTTCGGCGTATCCCATGTTGGAAAGCACGGCTTGCGTGGCCGGACTCCAAGTGAGTGGCGCCTCATTACGACACACGCGTCCTTCCGGATGAGCCCCCGGATCATCCTGACCATTTCCCTGTTCCCAGAATACGAGCATTCGTCAAGGTTGGAATCAGTAGACTGGTGACACACAAGGGTGAGAACCTCATTCTTGTTTCTTTAGTGATCTCTTTAATGCGAAAACGATTCTAGTCAAAAGCAATTGACTTGGACCCCGGAGAAATGTATGAAAGCCGAAAGGCCAAATTGTGAAAGGAAGGGGTGGAGCCAAAAGATGAATGAGGTGAGCACGGCAACATTTTGGCGCAAAATTTTTTATGTACTATTGCGATGACACTCTCAGAAGATACCATGTTACCGAAGTGTGAAGGCGCCCTCAAAAAGGTAAGATACTTAGGCCAAGTAAAGTTCGTTTGAGATTCATCCCGAGAAGATTCGATGATCTGGCCATTTTTGTGGACGGGCTTCCCGATCTATGGCTACAGGTCGAATCTCCAAGTTTTTTGTCTGTCGTCATGTAGACTTTTTGTCTATGCTTCCTCGTGTACTGTAGTGTGGATCCGACGACTAAAAGTGAGGCAAATAAGAGACAAGATTACCTTTGACGTTTTGATGAGACCTATTCTATGAATATTTGAGATTCACATCATTATTATTTAGATTCATTGCGGACAGCGTTTTCGGCTTCTGTGACTTCCCAACCGCAAAACGGCCGTCTAACCGTCAAGACGTTGTGAGTCACGGAGCGACAAATGGATTGTGACGTACTTTCGGCGTCTGCCGATCATCGAAATTTCGCGTCATTCGCGAACGCAAATGAACTAACCGAACAACCAGTATTATTTTGTTATTGCTCAGCTCGTCCTATGATGGATGTTTGTTGTTAGCTGATAATTCTTTCCTATCAGCAATAGCATGTCACTCCAATTCGCTCAAACGATCGGACTCGTCCGCAACAACTACGACAATGTCAAATTGCATCACTGGATCGTCCTTTACGCGGCCGGTCGTCTTCTCACGTCGACGCGCTGGTATCAGTCGCTCACGAAACGTATCTTGAGTCAACTCTCGGCACTCACGGAATCCTTCATTCCTCTCATCCAAATGGGATTGATTCCTGATTGTCTCATTCGTTGGGGCATTCGTTTGCAACTGCGCGATCATTTGCACATTTTGCAAGGTACCAGTTGTCAAGAAAACCTGACGACGAAAATGAAGATTATTCAACAACTTCGTCAGCAACCGATTGCGATTGAAACAACAGCGGCGAATGAACAACATTATGAAGTACCGGCCGCGTTCTATGATTTGTGTTTGGGGCCGTGCAAAAAGTATTCGTCGGGTTACTGGCCGACGCCGCAAACGACCTTTGAAGAATCAGAATTGCACATGCTCGAGTTGTATTGTCAACGTGCGGAATTGCAAGATGGCATGAAAATTGTAGATCTAGGTTGCGGATGGGGTAGTTTGACCTTGTTCTTGGCGGCCAAGTATCCGAACGCGAAGATTACTTCCATTTCGAACAGTCACTCGCAACGTGATTATATTCTTAGCACGGCGGCGGCTCGTGGTCTGAATGTACAGAACATTCAAGTCATTACGGTAAGCAAAAGAATTGATAGGTTTGAAGGAATGTGAAGTTTCTCGACTGATGGTGGTTGTCATTTTTTATACACGCACAGTGCAATGTCGCCGACGATCAAGGCGCCTTGCGAGTGGTACGCGACAACGATCGCGTCATGACGATTGAGATGTTTGAGCATATGAAAACTATCAATCCTTGTTGCAAAAAGTGCAAGGCTTCTTGAAGCCGGGCGGCAAATTGTTTGTACACATTTTCACGCACAAAGATTACGCGTACCACTTTGAACAGGGATGGATGAGTGATAATTTTTTCACTGGTGGTACTATGCCGAGCGATGATTTGCTCTTGTATTTTGCCGGTACGGCCTCGTTGGGTATTCAAGAGCATTGGCGTGTGAATGGACAACATTACGAGAAGACATCGAATGGATGGTTGCGTATGTTGGACCAGAATTGGCGCAATGGCAAACTTGGACCCGTTTTGCAAGAAGCTTATGGTGTCGGTAAGGAGAGAGAATGGTATGTGAACTGGCGATTGTTTTTCTTGGCGTGTGCGGAATTATGGGGTTATGATCAGGGTGAAGAATGGATCGTCTCGCACTACTTATTCGTCAAAAACCACTAGTTCCGAATATGCATGATGATTGTAACTACAAGAGAGAAAGCCGATATTCAAACAATTTATGTTGCTACTGTAGTTGTGTTCTACCTAGGGTCATCGATACATTAACTTTTGAGACTAGAGGGAGGGTTAATACTTGACGATTATTTAATGAATGAGCAAGGAATGAAACACTGTTTTCTCAATTGAACAGAAAATCTGTATATGCGGAAAACAATGACCCGCGGAACTTTCAACAAGAAGGAATCGGGAGCACCTTGCAAAGAATGGTTCTTACCACCATATGGGCATTGTATTTGATGACAAATGGATTATGATAAGATAAGATAAGATAGTATTTGACGAAACGAAAGGCCGAAATAATGGAGCTGGAAGAAAAAACCAGATGTCACGACGGAAATGCCGTTGGATGGAGAAAGGTCGCTTACACTTTAATGGATAGTAGCAACCGCGTTGTATGGAACTATATCGCATCGCGACGCCGAATGCATTATTTTTGTTTTGTTTATTCAACGCGTCTTTGTCCTTCTGTTAATAAACAAAAGAAACCAAGCAAAAATTTGTGGTGTCGTCCTCTTTCATCATTTTGTTTCTATTCTCTCGAATGAATAAAGAATGAATACTACCAACAGTTTACGATGGCGAGCGCGTGTCACGAAAGAAGCGTTTTTACACGACAATGACGAATCGAATGTTTCCGATCGATGGGAAACAAGTACGATGGCTAGCAATAACAGTATACCGCATAGTCGTCCTCGACGATGTTCTAGGACGTTGTGTATTGATACATTAACGATGATAGCCGTAGGAGCGAATGTTTATGTCTTGTTACAATGGTCTTTGCTGGGTTTGTCGACGTCTTCGTCCGTGATGCGTGTTCTCATCGTCACGGGATGTGGTTGGACGTTGTTATTAGCGGGCATTGTGATACGACAAGAACGTACCCAACGAAAGTATGGAACCTTGCGACAAGTATATGGTGCTACACGGAGAACCGTTCGATCGTTGCAACAGCAGAATGAACGATTGTGTCGGAGTTTGACCGCCTTGGATCGAACCATAGATCGAATGAAGATCTTGGAACAAGAATTACAGCAATATACGCAATCGAGTGATACTTTACACTCCATTCAATCGATACAAGAATACATACAGATACAAAAACGATTGAAGGAACAGTTGCAGTATCAAGTACAAGAACAGATACTCACGACTGTGTTATCACACACCAGAGCGATGAGTAACAACAGTTGTCAATTAACAGAATCGAAGTTTGAGCGTTTGATAACAGATTTACAGGATATGCCGGGTGTTGTACTGGTGAATGAAGCCAGTTTACGAGACATTTTGGTATCCAAAGAAACTCATAGCGAGAATAGTACCTTCACAGTTCCTCTCGAACAGGTATTATCATTGTTATGGCGCGTACGGAAAGATGTTCATCAAACGATTAAGTCTACCAAAATTCAACCAGGGGGGAGGAATATGGCTGGATGAGGATCATCATGACGCGACCATTTTTCAGTTTCAACCGCAATTCTTATTGCCCAGTAAGAAGGATTTGATGGAATTTTAAAAATAGATATCAAACACTTTTAGATTAATACACCACCGGCACTTTTAGATTAATACACCACATGCCGTTTCCATTTTCAAAATCAACATCACCGGGATGCTGCGAACACCAAAACTAACTACGAAACAAACGAGTCGACAACACATTGTGACAAGGGTGGACTGCATCCACCAACGGAGCGCATCCTGCCAACGTTGTCGTCGTCTCCGCGGACAGTCCCGCTTGGACGGCAGAGTGTGTCCGGGACAAAAGTTCGGTTGATTGCATGGGACCCAACAAATTCATGCGTACCGCCGCGGATACAATGTCGCGAGCGACGCAATATCCCAATAAATGACAAGCTTCTTCTTCCGGCAAGCCGAAGGAGCCTGTCAGTGCACCCCAAATAGGAGTCAAATGATGGTGAGGAGTTGTTGCGTTGGATGACGTGGAGAGTTCCGTGTACATGCGACGCATTCGAGCCAAGGCTGCTGTTTTGTCATTCCCTACTTGCTTGGACTCTTCCTCTTTCCACGACGAAAAGATCCGCAACAAACTACGCCCTTGATCCAAAGACACACGACAACTCATTTCATTACTGCACAAATGCGCATGCGCGAGCTCTTGAATCCGTGTATAGACATTCCAGTCGTCACACGTAGGACCCTGCACCCAAGCATGACTCGCACGTACTAAAGGTGACGCCATCTGCAGGGTCGATTGCACAACGGCGTGGATATAAGCCTCCAATTCGGTGACAGTGGGTACCAATCCCAATTGATGGGCGGCTTCTAAACCCGCCGAATGCGCAAATCCACCGACTGGCAAACTGGAATCCGACAACGAATACGACAGCCATTGCGCTTGCGTCGAGAAGGGTGTTGCTGTTCTTGTTACTGTTGTCGTGGCTGTGGTGGGAGACTCTTTGACTTGCCACGGAGTCGTGACTGCGGGGACCGCTGCCGAACGCTGTGATTGCAAACGATCTTGATAAAAGGCGTACTGAAAATGTGCTTGCAATGGCAGCAAACACTTATGCAACAATCGGTACATGTCTTCATTGCTTTGTGTCAAGAACCGTGCCATGTGCAACGGCGCCATATTCGTTTCGATGTGACTTACTCCCACCACACACCGCCCTGCCAAGAATGGCAAACTACTATCGCGCAATTCGCGTAACAAAAGTGGATGCTGTCGAATGCGAGTGCACTGACGAACCAATTGACTTTGCAACATTAAGCATTCTTGTACGACAGCTTGCACTTGAGGTCCGTACAACAACAGTGTCCCAAAAGGCAGAAAAAGGACCCATATGTTGCGCGTGTACCATCGTATTGTCGTGACACACAAACGGTTTGTTTCCCATGATTTCGAAAGTGGTGTAATTTTCCAATTGCGTTTGCTGCCATCGTTCTCCGCGAGAAAGTCGTCCCGCACTGAACCAATCCATCCAACACACGGAAGATGTTCGTGTACGATGGTCATCGTCATGTTGCACTTGAATGTGGGACGTCTGACGATACCGTGAATGTTGAAAACACGAGACGGGATCCGGTGCATGCACCAACAGTCCGTCGGCTTCGATAATGGCGTGTATTGTAGTTTGACTTGTGGGTTCATCAGTATTGTTGGACTGATGTTTGTAAATGCGATTCGCTCCTTGTGTGATCAATCCCAAACGCGCCTGTTTTTGTACATGAATCTTCCAATCGACTTGATCCCCTTGTACGAGACCTCCGCCGTAATTGCTGAGAACACAAATGGCTCCGGGCGCGGCGGTCGTTCGATGTTGAAACGGAATGCACCGAGCGGGTGCTCGATGACTAATGTGCGTCAATTGTGTGATTGCAGAGTTTTCGCAACGCGCTTGAATCTTTCCGAAACCATGTTTCGTCCATCCAAAGTGTTTGGAGCTATTGTTGTCGGTAGTCTGATTTTGTAAAGATAAAAGAGAAGGCGAAGATGATAACACCCGACGATAATGATGATGATGATGATGATGATGATGAGTCGTTCTATTTTGATGCTGCGAACGACGTAACAAGAGAGTAGTCAAAGAAGTAGTCGACATTCTGTGATCTTAGTTGTTTACGTTGATTATTATCGTTCTTCTTTGTCGTCTTTTCCTTCTGCTTCTATCATCTTTTAGTTGAAAGTGATGGCTTGAAACTTGAACACATGTTTTCTCCTCTTCCATTAATAATCGAAAAGGATCTTTTCCGAACGAAGGACGAGAAGGTTTCTGCGGTGTGTATATAGTGTTTGCAGTACTAGAGAAGTTATGTCTCGCGACTGACAACCAGTCGTAGTGACAATGGACAATCGACCAAGAAAGACTATGGTTATAATTGAGTGAATTCGGTATTCGGTATGGTATGGTACATCCGCAAGGCTTTCGCGTTGTTTGTCCAAAGAGGATAGAGAGGGGGGACGTTGCCAACTACAAAAGGAGCTAAGAATATGAAATCTAAATGAAATCCAATGAGTCCTTTTGCACAATACGGAGCGCTGTTGGCACTGATGAAACATGAACTTGCAACTAAGTACTACGATAAGTTCTCAGTTTTTATTTTATTTTATTTTATTTTATTTAGATGTGAAAGAATAAAAAACTCCTCGAAGTTTATTCGCTTTCCATCACGTACCTTTCGTATGTCTGAGGCTGAGGGTGGATAAGGCCGGCGTCGACAGGATGTATACCAGGTAGGCGTTTGAACAATGAACAATCCATTATCTATGATCTTGAGTGGCACAACATTGCCCGTATCCGTCTTTGATGTACATTGCGGACGCCGGCGCGAACGACTTTACTAAAAAGTGACTGTTATAGAAGAATCATCAAGTGCACTCTGAATTCTGATACCGGAGATGAATTCAATGAATGGCACATTTGATGTGGTGCTGTTGATGCTATCATGGCTAGTTGTGTCGTGTGTCGTCGGCAAGATCATTGTATTCATCCAAATCTCTATCGGAAAATGAATAAAAAGCCCGACGTTTGGAGTTTGGAGGAGCTATCCCGATATTCGGATGGGGGACTGAAAGGACATCGTTACAGTTTAACACTACTGTCAGTAGACCGGAGTATCATGAATCATGACCGTCTTTCGAAAATTCTTTGTAGGTGTTGTTATTTACTTAGGGCTTGCCACTTCACATTGGTATTGGGTTGACAATTTTCATCAGTGTTATCGGAAATCGACGATGCGGCAGAGCCAGCGGAGCGCGGAGCGACACCGCTGTCCCTGTTCTGTACTGTGTTCGCGAAAGATGCAGTACTGGTGTGACCTGCTTCTCCAAAATGATTGGTACTGGAATTCGGTACCGGTTTTCGTAGAATGTGTGGATCAAAAAGTAAGAATGACTTTTTCGGTGGACCGAGACCGAAAAGAGAGAGGAAGACAATCAACACCCGACACACACAGAAAATGCATCGACCCTTGTACAAGTACTAGAGTATTTGCCTTCCTCACCTACCCATCGGTGTGTTTTGTTTCGTTACTGTTAGTTTGTTCAGTGTTAGTTTTCATTTCTTCCTCTTGAAGCTGAGGCGGCGCAAATAGCTCTTTGAAGGATCGAATAGCAGTAGTCTTTTTGTTACAAAAGGACGACACAAAGAAGAACACAAAATAATGAACTCGGTCAAGACACTCGTCTTACCCCTTCGCATTCCGGTGGAACTCGATTTAGATCTCCTTACGCCTTTGCAAGCATGGCTTGAATATCAACACGACAATGCAGAGCTGAATAGTCAAGGAAAGAGGGAAGATGAAGCCAATAATGACCGACCGCCAACCGTGTTGGAATGCCAATCCGATTTGGAGCGATTGCAACGAATGCGACGTACGATGGCACACGCATTGCAACAATCCTGTCACAGTTTCACGGCGTGTTGGGAACAAGCCGTTCCGTCCATGCAAGAATACGCGGCAGCTTTGGCGGAATTCTTACAACACGAGTATTTTTGGTTGCCTTGCGTCGATCATACGAATAGTCGGCGTCAACGACAATCCGACGCGTCACACGCTTCCAAAATGAGCAGCACGTTTCATACGTCGTATTCATTCAAAGATGACGACGATGCCTACGATGATGATAATATCAACAGCAAGCTATCTGGGAATCGCTATCATTCCGATGAACCATGTTGGAATCCGTTCCGATCGCACTGGCAAACACTCGGATCCGATCACATCGATGTATTTGGTGGGTTGGAATGGGAACGAGCCAACATTATCTGGAATCTTTGCACCCTCGAAATATACCGCGCGACGCAAAAGGATCTCACCAAAAAGACGGGATGGGTGCAAACGGGGGCACATTTGTGTACAGCGGCCGCTCTGTTGCGTCGATTGCGAACGGAAGAATTGTATCCCGAATCCACGTCGACAGCTTCCTTGACCACCGCCATAGCATGCAGTACCAGTAGTATCGCTTTTCAACCACAGACGTTGCGCATGTGGGAATACGCTATACTGGCCGAAGCGCAACGCACCAGTTATGAGGCCTTTCGAAAATTACCGCGCCCTCGGCATTTCATGTTGGCCAAATTAGCGGCCGGTGCGGTTCCTCTCTATCAGCAAGTCGATTCCGACACGGCGTTGATGCCGGTCAGATCCGATGTAATTTTGCGGCAACGGTATCAAGAGTGGTCGGTTTGGGGTCGGGCATGGAAATCCTGGATGACGGCATTGATGCATTATCATCAAGCCATGGAGCATGTGGAGAAACAACAAAATGCCATGGTGATAGCGCGTTTGAATGTTGCCATTGATGCCGTTGATGCCTGTCGAAGAGTCTTGTCTTCTTCATCATCTCTTTTGCGGAATCAGCAATATCAAAAGTGGGAAATTCCGGTGGAACCAATTGTTCAAGACATGCTCCAAGAACGACAAGAAATGCTGGAAGAAGGAGGTCCGCGACCGATACCACACGACGACTTACCCGAAATCCCTACTCAATCGTCACTGAACATGGCTCCGGATTTGTCTCAACTATTACCATCGCTGCATGATCATTTCTTTCAAAGTGTCTTGTCACCACGAACCCGACAATATGTGCAAGATTTTCGACACGAAATGGAGCAATTGGTCTACACTAAGGCTCTCTTGGGAGAAGAGCACACGGAACGGGCTCGGAAAGCGCTGGCGGCCGTCCAATTGCCGCACAGCTTGACCGCGTATCGACAAGAACTCGCTGGGGGTGGTGTGCCGGAGGATTTGTGGGAACGTGTGCAGTTGTTACAAATCGAACGTCGCGAATCACACATTAAGAGTGAGTTGTGGGAATTACAAGATCAAGCGGAACAAGCTCAACGTTTGTTGAAACAAGTATCGCAACAACTCGATGATGATTTGGAAATGGATCAGTATTTCCGCAAGTCGTATCCGGATTACGCCGTGTCCATTAGCAATCCCATTGAAGACATTCAGCAACCCTTTCGCAAACAGATGCAACGTTTCCAACGACTCATGACGGAAGCAGAAGAATCCGATGCTTTAGTGGTACAAAAGAGTGAAACGTTGGAAACCGACCCCAAATTCCGTCTCTTGCGCATGAGCAAGTCGCAGCTGGATCGTCTGTTTCCGGGATCTTCTGAGGATCAGGATGCCATCAATGTCACATTACTCTCCCAGCATTTGGTCGATTTGTCCCTGTTATTCCGAGATCGCGAAGGACTCGTACAGGCACTTCGTGAAGAAGTCAAAACGGTGAGCATCGTTCCGCAACTCCAAGAATTGGAAAGAAACGTATTCACGATGAGGAAGCTTACCACCAAGTGGCCGCGAGTGCGAAACTTTCGTTCCAACAAAAGTTCTTGGTACTGGAGCAAAGCATCGAACGACAAGGCAATTTATTGGCCATGATATTGCAAGAAAACGAATTGTTCATGGAAGCTCGGCAACAAAAAGCCGGTGGCGAAGCGTTCATAGTCAAATTGGAAGATGCTTTGGAAGAAATGGATCATTTGACCGATCATTTGCGAGAAGGCAAGGCCTTTTACGATTCCATTTTACCGAAACTTCAGAAATGGAAATTGGCCGTCGAAGACATGTCCGCCCGTGTGGCGATTGACCGATGTGACTATGAAGACAGTTTACGGCGGAATCGTCAAGAAGCCGAAGATGCACGCATGGCGGCGACGTATGAACAAAGCAGCACATCGAGTCGAACGGAGTCGATTACGTCCCCGACTCGCGTGATGGCCACCCATCCGGGCGTTCAATCGGTTTCGATCCATGGTAACCCGCGAGTGACGCAAGTCGACGATGAAAAGGTCGCAAGTCTCCTGGCTATGGATTTTGATCCCGATGCTATTGTTGCAGCGTTACTGAAATACAACAATGATATGGATCAAGCCTTGAATGAATTGTTGGGAGGCTAACTACTATCAATGGACTACCAGTAAAGGTTGAGATAGTTTGTCGCTCTAATAATCCCTATTTTTTATTACTACGATTTATCTATTTCGACTTCGACTCAGAGAGTCGAAATAGGGAGAATAACCTTGAAAGAACGGGCAAGCTATCGTTTTGTGAAAAAAAAACGCTTGCAGCTACAATAAATGGGCCATAGCTCTACTCCATATCCGGGTTTTCGTTTTTTCCTACGTAGATCGGTCTCGGCGGCGCGGATGCCTTTTTTCCTCTCGCTCATTGACATGCAAGAACTGATGATATTATATTATTTATATTACAATCGTCATTTTCTTTGCGTTTTCACAAAAAATTGATAACATCATTGAATTTGTGTTCCGACACCACAAAAATGGCAACCACCAGTGCTTTGAGCAGTCCTCTTTCGGCGTCGTTGACGTCTCCGTCGCGCAACAGCAACAATCATAACAGCACTACCGTTTCCTACGAGACATTTGCTCCTCGTTCCTCCACGCAATTGAATCGTTTGCAGCAAATTGGTGTTTTGACGGCGGGGCCTATCGTTACGAGTACGACCGAAAGTACTGGTGCATCTTCTTCTTCTTCTTCTTCTTCTTCTTCTTCTTCCGCCACTCCAACAACAACTACCAGAAAACAGTCCACCACCACAACAACTACGATTTCAACACATCCGCTGGTGCAACACACCGCACAACACTTGACTCAAGTTTACAAACATTCCATTTCACTACGACTTGCGTTACAGGGCGCCCTACAGTTAACACAAGATCTCAGTCAACGACACGCCGCCCTCGTCAAACATTCCGGGGAATTGAGTGCCGCCGCCGATCGGTTGCAACAAGAAGAAACCTTGTTAACGGCGCACGCCGAAGACATTGGCCGTCCCTTGCAACATTACAATGCTGTTGACACAATAGCGACACAATTGGGCGTCCTATTCAAGGAAAAAACGACCGTCCGGGGATTGCCCAAAATTAAAGTCGATGAGGAAGAGTTTCCGCAATTGTTGGATTCGTTAGATGCGGCCGTTGAATACTTTTTTCATCAAATGTCATTGACGACAACGTCCGACCACAAGAATTCGGGACACACCGTGTATTATAAACGAGCCGTGCAATTGCAAGAAGCGGCCACAGCCTTGATTCAAGAAGCGGTGGCGGATCGCATGGTGCATCTCGCGCAACAATTGATGAAACAGGTCCAGCCCAGCGCGGATCAATTGGAAGCGAGTTTAATCTATACACGCTTTCACGGCATTTCGTCGCGTTCCCGGAAAATTCTGCAACATATTCTGCATCGCTCGAGTCCTATTTATCAAGACACCCTACAGCAATGTCGCAATACGTTTTGTACACAACGTCAAGCACTCTTGTTGCCATCCTTGCGTCAACACATGGATAGGCTGCATCAAGAACACGGTACCGCTGCCATGACAAGGTTGGCGAGTGTCTATTTGATTCGTTTCTGTACGATGGAGACGTCCTTGTATGAAGACTTTTTCGGGGATAGCAGTCGTGATGCGACCTTTCCCAATTACTTGGCGACCTTGTGTTCGTCCTCAATGCATCGTACGATTCGACGGGCGTTGGTGGTGGAACTTGATTTGGATACCCTGTGTCAAATGGTGGCCGTTTTGAAAGAAGAACGCAAGACAGCGGCCACGACCGCCTTGGCGGCGGCACGGGCCTTGACCGAAATCTTGGCGGATGCCCAAGAACGATTGATTTATTGCGCCCATCAAGCCTTGCAGAAACAAGTTGTACGCTTTAAGGCGACTCCGACGGATTTGAATTATCCCGAAAAGTTAGTGGCGCCTAGTGCAACAACGCGACAAGATACAACGACAACTACTATAGAACAACAGTTGGAGCAGCAATTTGAGTTCTGGTTCCCACCCGTCCGGAGTGTCTTACAAATCTTATCCAAAATCTTTCGTGTCGTGGAACCTGGTGTTTTTGAAGACTTGGCCTTGACGTCGGTACAAGCCGCTTGTGCCAGTTTACAACAGGCGGCCAACTATTTGCAGAAACGAGCCGATGGTACTTTGCATGGCGATTTATTCCTCATTCAGCATTTCTTGATTTTAAGGGAGCAATTGTCACCCTTCGATTTGGAACTGCGTAGTGTCGAACGCCAACTGGATTTTTCGCAAACGGGTAGGGCTGTTCGCAGCTTTTTACAAAATCGGCAACGCATCTTTCAACGACAAGACAATGGATTGGTGCAATTGTTACGTGAGGGTGTTTCTGTCCAAGAGGCATCCTTGGATTCGAAACGGGATTTGGAAGAAGCGTTGCGGAAAACGTGTCATGCGTTCATTGATCACATTTGTGAACGCGTGGCGCCGGGACTGGTTGTGTCCGGGTCAGTCAGTGGCTTGGTACCAGAAAAGATGGAACAGGAATGGACTCATGTCACGACGCAAATGGCGTTGTATTTGAAAAATCCAGGAACGATGAGTATTTTATTGAAGCCCATCTTACGCAAATTGACCAAGGCCGCGCAGGAAGTGAAAGGAAAGCTTCTGACGGACGACAATGTTGATGATGCGCAGAAGGCGTCAGTTTTGGCTATCGAAGAGACGATCCAAAAATTAAAGACAACCAAGTAAGAAGCGTAAAAAAATATACCACTAAAAACGATCGCTACGACGAGAACACGCACTGATGAATGAGATCATTGACGGGCGTGATCGATGTGAAAAGATAGGACTAGACTTATTGTTGATTATTGAATGACGTTAGCTGGTGACTTCCTTTCATTGCAGTTCCTTTTATAAACTCTACATCCGGCACTATTATAAGCCTAAGACTAACGTCATATCAAAGGAAGAACGATCTTAGGTTTTGGAGCTGTTGTTTTCAGGCTTTTTGGAGGGGTGATGGGATCCGATTGGCTGCTTTTCAGTCCCGTCGTGCGTCACATGATGCAGCATGATAGCATGATTTAATGTAACATGAATGACAACGTCTGCCAGTCGTCCTATTCGAACTCCGCGGAGAACCAAGAAAAAAATTCGAAGTAAAATCGTTGATCTCCTACAAGGAATATCGAAAGCAATTGGGGAAGGATCAAAGAAAAAGGGCATTCAAGATAACGCACAAACCAGAAGCTTTGGCTTCTTGCAGAACTCATGTCATCATCTCCGTATCAGCCGGCGGCGACGCTACTTAATCAATTATGGGAACAATCCGATCAGCCGAATAAGAAACGAAAAAGTCTCAAAAGTTTGGTCTTTGATGACAAGACGGGACAATTAAAATGCTCCAAAACAACTTATGCACAAGTTTGTCACGTACAAAAGCATTTACCAACGTTGCAAGCGGTGTGGCAGAAACACGCCAACAAGAATCAAGGAGTGACAGTGCAGAACGAAGGATTGTTGTATGTTTTATTGTATGAATTGTTATTGGGACCCAATCAAAGTATCCGCGGCGGGGGCAAATTAAAGCGACAATTGACACAACAGGAATCAGCATTACGACATTATTTGCGGCAAATTCAAGCTTCGAGTCCTGGAGAAGAGATGATAACTTCGACTTTCGACAACGATACGTGGCCCCGTTACATTCGTGTCAACACCTGTCAAAACACGACACAACAAGTGGTAGATGTGTTGCGTTCCATAAAGAGTGATTCCAAATTCACTCTATATTTGGATGCGCATGTTCCAGACTTGTTGGTGGTACCGCCCTCCGCCACAGCTTTGATTTTAAGTCATACCGTCGGCGACAGCGATGCTGACAAGAACAAAAAAGTTACAGGCCAATGGAATCCACAAACATCGATTGTATTGCAAGACAAATCATCTTGTTTCCCGGCATTGTGTCTCATATCGTTACTGTCCGCGGACCAGCAGATCCGTTCGCAACCTTGGGAATTGATGGACGCTTGTGCAGCCCCAGGGAATAAGACGACTCATTTGGCCGCCCTGGCGAGTCATTCCATGGCAAAAAGCGGTACCCAACAGAAAACATGCACAATACACGCCTTTGATCGGGATAAGCAGCGGCATGCACTGTTGCAACGTCGGTGTGATGCCTTGGTGAATGGAGACGATCGTGTCATCATCCAAACGAAGCAAGAAGACTTTTTGACAGTGGATCCGGAAGAATATCCCAACGTGCGTGGAATATTACTTGATCCAACGTGTTCTGGTTCGGGGATGAGAGACAATTTTCAAGGATTGAAGCATTCGACGGAGAAGGAGAATGACGGGGAAGAACGATTGGAAAAACTGTCGTACTTTCAATACAAGGCCTTACTACATGCCTGTTCGTTTCCGCAAGTGGAATATATTGTCTATTCCACCTGTTCTGTGAATGCGGAAGAAAATGAAAATGTAGTCCATCGCGTCTTGGCGGAATCACCATCGAGTTGGCATGTAGTCCCTCCCCCTGCCTTGGCGCATTGGAAACGGCGTGGGCAAGCCAGCAGCAAAGACACCGTCGAAAAGCACATGATTCGAGTCGATCCACTGGAAGATGAAACGAATGGCTTCTTCGTGTGTTGCTTGGCGCGCTCATCTTCTCACTTGGCATCTAAGCAGGATGCTTCTTTACCCCGAAAGGCCATCCAAAAACAGGCGAAAGCACTGAGATTACCTGTATACACTCTCAATACATTTGCTACAATGGCAAAGGAAAGTAAAAACCAAAATATGGAAGCAACAAAGAAATCGGAAACGAGCAAATTGGTGCACGAAGAAACAACTAAAAAATCAATGCTGTCCAACAGCGACACCACGGTGCATCGCAAGAACAATGGGAAGCGGAAGATTACTGACGACGCTCCATCGTCGCAAAGTTCCAAGAAATTACGGGACAGTAAAACAGCGGGAGTAAAAGAGGGGACGAAAGACGCGGCTACTAAGGAGAGCGATGCTGATGACAAGCACGCTAAAAAACGCGCCAAGCGACTCGAATGGAAACAGAGACAACGCGAAGCAAAACTGAAACGTTTACAAGTAAAAATCAAAGAAGTAGTACCAAAGAAAACACTTACAAAAATATATTTAGCGCATCAATCAGCACCAAATAAAACGGGGGAGCCGTACAGCGCGGAAAACAATTATTTTGTTGTTTTATACTTTATTCATCATAACGTCTTCTGCTGCAGCAGCGTTCGGATCCATTTCATCAAAGGAGGACGGCATATCACTACTCGGACCTCGGTAAATATCTCTCCAATTTTGTGCGTGCACTTCATCTAACACCAACGAAAAGCACGAGACAAGGGCATCACGTTCTCGTTGTGAATTGGCCTCCAAGTCGAGTGAACCTTCCTTAGTGAGCAAGGAAAAACACAACGTTTCACTCCACGGCCGCATTTTCGACTCTTCGCAACGCCGTCGTTTGTTTTCCGACATCCACGTACATAATATGAGACAAGGGCACTTGATGCAGCTTGCCCAATTTGGGCTTGAATTCCCTTTTCTTGCGGGTTTCGGTCCGCCACGTAATAGCACTTTCCGTCAATTGCAATCGTACCGTTTTCGGTTTGCCGCGACTGCCGTGTGCAACAATTAAGACTCCCGGATCGCGCAACTGTTGCATCGCCGCACTGACGACAATTTCATCATTCTGTTCGAGGCGTTGTGGATTGTAATCGACATTGTTATGTAAAGTGCTTTGTGAGGAAAACGGTGCCGATTGCACGGAAACACTTCCCGTTGTCGACTGTTAGATAAAACAAAATAAAAGGATGGAAACGATAAGACCTGGTTTACTAAATGTCGAAGGATCTTTCTTAGAGATGACGTACCATTCCGCCCCCAATTGAGGCAGGACGCCCATTGCGTGCTTTTGGCCGCGCCGACCAAGCATGCCGTTTCGGATAAGCTCCGAAATAATGCTTTCGAATGCCTCGTGGTAATAAAAGATAAAGAACGAACGCCACTAATACGACAAACATGAATGCGGAAAAATTGAGAGGATCGATCCCCAGCGGTCCTTTGGGTCGGTCGCTCATGGTAATTGTTGACTTATCTATTATGCGGTTTTAGATTGAATTCAACGATGAATGAAAGGCTTCATCTACTAATGAAGAATCAAGAAGATTGATGAGGACAACAGCAACCGCATTACCAGGTATTCTCGCTTTTGCGGGTGGACTATCTTCCACTCGCGCAATGCCAACTGTAGATGGTAGCAACGGAAAGTGACGAAATGGAATGATACATTAAGGGCTATACGTAAAGACCTTTTAGGTTCTTTATCTACGGACTTTTATCGACATAGAGAGTTACAATGTGAATAATCTTTCCGTTCAGAGATATGTATTTTATATATACAGATCTATAGAACCGAAATATAAGCCTTCGAGCCCGGCACACAGTGTACACAAATTCATCGCCAACCGCTTTATTTTTTTCGCACCTCGTTCGCTCCGAAAGTAGCCGTTGCCGCGCACGTTTTCCTTCTCCTTCGCCCATGCCCCGCAACAATACTTTGTACGGTAGCATCGCATCGTGTAACAATCTCTTGGAAAAGGAAATAACTTTCGTATTATCTTTGTTATTTGAAACGAATACGAACGAACCATGGCAGCCGCAGATCAAATTCGACAAATGGTGAATTTCATTCTCCAAGAGGCTCACGAAAAAGCCAATGAAATCCGTGTCAAGGTACGTCGAAGACGCCGGTTGTGATGATGATAATGGGATTATTATACCATGCTGTGGAGCGGAGATGTCGAAAACCAAACAGATCCTCACGTGTCTTCTACCTTTTGTGATATTCATGCGCTCCGCTCTCTATTCATTTGGCGAACTCTATAAATTTCACCCTATCATCCTCGATTACTTTCTGATGAACTGTGTTTTCTTTCGCTTACCAACCTTTCCTTCTCCCATTTTCATGATATTTTTCTGTAACGAATCAATACCTACCTCGTCATCATACTCAATGCTCTAGACGGAACACGATTTTAACTTGGAGAAACAAACGTTGGTACACGAAGCCAAATTGTCCATTCAGGAAGATTTCGCCAAAAAGGAAAAGGATCGTGAAATCCAAGAACGCATCGCTCGTTCGACCGAAATTGGTGAAACACGGGTCAAGAAAATGAAAATTCGGGATGATCTCTTGAATAAACTGATCAGTGATGCGGGCGCCCGATGTGCCGTGGTAGCTCGGGGTCAGAATTATCCGCAATTGTTGCAAAAATTGATCGTACAGGGTCTGATCAAGATTGAAGAAAATGAAGTTGTCATCTTTTGCCGCTCGGAAGATGTAGCGGTCGTGGAAAAGATCTTGCCGGATGCCGTGAAAGAATATGTCGATATTTTGAAGCGAGAGTCGGGTGTGACCCTTTCACCGGTCGTCACGTTGAACACGGATCGTTCGAAAGATTTGCAGGAAAACACGTACGGTGGGGTCTTGTTGACGGCTTTGAACGGAAAGATTGTTTGCGACAACACTATGGCCAGTCGGCTGAACTTGGTATATGAAGAATTGTTGCCATCGATCCGAGCTATTCTTTTCCCTGAAGAACAGTAAATTTACGTAACTTTTCTTTTTAGGAAAATATTTCGCACATGTAGTTGAGTGTAACATATGATTTGTTGAAACTTGGTGGTTAAAAGTGAGTGATAGCTCCTATTGTCGTGTGGATCTCCTATCGTCGCTCGAAACGTTACTGTGTTCCCCTACTTTGTGTTTCTTACCATTGGCGACTACCGGTACTTCGGGGCTGCCTAGTCTCTCTCTAGAGTGCGTAGCGTTGTTAATGTATGAAGAATGGACTGAAACCGGGTTGAGCATTCATAAAACCCATTCCTCCTCGAAACAAATTTGCCTCTAGTTCATTGCTTGATGATAATTGGGATCAAAAGCAACGTTGCAACAAAAAAATCGATAGAATTTACTATGCCTACATCCTATCCATCCCTACACGAGAACCGACTATCATCCCTATTCTATATTTTTAGAACGTGTTTTCTTGCAGAAACTTCGTCGAACTGCAGTTGAACACATGGCCATCCAGACCAGACTGAGTTTCTTTATCTTGAAGTATAAAGGTCAATGAAGGCGTTATAGGTCAAAGTGGCGACTCCTGACTCCTGACGATGTTCGTGATTCAAATCATCGCAGGTCCGCCTCTGTTTCAATGTACATATTTTATGATAGTGACTATTTTCGGACCGATGACATCGGCGTTATTTTTACCGCTACTTTCCGTAACGATCAAAGAAAGCCGGACTGGAATACAAAGTACAGTGTACGAGGTCTTCGGAGAGACTGTTTCGGGGTATTTCTTGTCAGTTTTGCAGCACTTGGAATAAAATGCGAGGTTCGCATCTTGAGAAAAAAAATTGCAACGGCTCCCTTTGTTTCATAAAAACAAAGAGAAAAACAAAACTATTATCCATTTCTTTGTTGTCGTTCATTGTTTTTTAAAGAATCATGTTTCCTCTATCAAACGAAGACACGGGAAAGTGCCTTTGCGACGTCCATCGCCGTCATCTTGAAGAGGAAGCAGAAGCTCCGAAAGAAACATGGGAAATTGCCTATGCATCTGTTGTCATCATTCTCATGTTTGTCGGTCTCGTGATGGAGCGTATCGGAGCCGATCATGTCATGTTGATTACCATGACGATGTTGATGGTGGCGGAAATCATTACCGTGAAAGAAGGTCTCGCGGGCTTTGCGAATAGTGGCTTGATCACTGTGATGATTCTCTTTGTCGTTGCCGAAGGTATCTCGAAAACGGGCGCACTCGATTGGTACATGTCCAAATTACTCGGTTCCCCGAAAAGCGTGGCGAGCGCACAGCTTCGAATTCTGATTCCCATTACTTTCGTGAGTGCCTTCTTGAACAACACTCCCATTGTGGTGGTGATGCTGCCCGTCATCCTGCAATGGGCGAAAAACAATCGCTTGCCGCGACAGCAGTTGCTAATTCCGCTGTCATTCGCTGCCATTTTTGGTGGTACATGCACCTTAATTGGTACTTCGACCAACTTGGTGGTATCCGGTTTGATTGAAGAACGCTATGGGAACGAAGTCAAAATTGGATTGTTTGATTTGGGAGAATTCGGTGTGCCGCTCGCGTTCATCGGTATCGCTTACGTCTTATTCTTCAGTCCTTTTCTTCTTCCGGGGGAGATTGAGCAAGAGGACGATGCGATCCTTTGGGTGCTCGTGTCATGGCTTGGTCTCCCGCGGCAGGTCGAACGGTGCAGCGCAGTGGCTTGCGTGAGACGGGTGGTATTTATTTAGTCAGCGTGCTCCGTGCTGCCACCGGAAATGTGCATCGTGCGGTGTCGAGGGATTTTGTGTTAAATGCCGGGGATACCCTTTATTTCACTGGTCTTGTGGAGTCGTTTGGTGAATTTTGCGAGGAACATGGTCTGGAAATTCTGACGAATGAAACAGAGGGACTCACCAGTACCGCATCCACGGATTTAGCAGAAGTCGGTACCACGAAAGAGTCTCTGTTGGATGCCGACGAAGGCGAGCGTTTGCGCAATATTCACCGAATGACGGATCTGATTCGGGGAGCGAAAGACGCCGATTTAGATATGCAAGGTGCTCCGCCTAGCATTGTGGTGAGCATGGATGAGGATGTTGTTGTTGTGGGTGTCAATGCACGCGACCGTCCGGGATTGATGCTTGATATTTCAAAAGCCTTGTTGAAACTTGGTCTCGAGTTGCACCACACGGAGGCAGCTGTGAAGGGAACTCGTTCTTTGTCGATCTGGCGAACAGAGACAATCCAGTCTGAGAATTTGCCGGATTTGGAGAAGATCTGGAGTGTATTGAACGCGCTACTTTCGACTGATGGTGGTGTTGCCAAGCAGAGGGGTTTGCGGGTGCTTCGTGCCCAAATACGTAAGGGGTCGCGCTTGGAGGGGAAAAGTGCATCCGAAATCGACTTTAATGAGCTCTACAAGGCAGCTTTGGTTGTTGTTCCAAAGAATCATTTGAGAGAAGGCGACGTGCTGGTGTTGCAAGCAAAGGAAGGTTCTCCACTCCTTATCGATCCACCGGCTGATTTCTATAAGAATCTGGACGACAAGTCATCTTCGAAGTCGGTGTTGCGAAGCTTTGTGTCGGGGCGCTCCGGTCGTATGGACGGGGATGCAGCATCTTCTTCCCACGAAAGCGACGTTGAAAATGCCGGTGTGGAAGCCGCTTGGAAAGATTTGCAGGTTGTGACACCACGAGCTGAGGAGGGTCTTGAATTCTTGACGGCCATGGCCGTGGCTGAAAAAATCGGGCCTAGTGGGGAAGTCGGCCAATCAACATGGTATCACGAGACTTCCCGCTGTTTATCTTGTCAGCATTGATCGTCCAACACCAGCAGGAACCAACCTTACGATGCAAGGTGGCAAGACTAGTATGGACAAGGCGCTTTCTGACTTCGACAGAAGTGACCAGCACGTGTCCTCCATCGCTATCACCCAAGACGATCCGCTTCAAGTAGGAGATATCCTTTGGTTCAGTGGAAGTGCATCGGCGCTTGGGGACTTGCGTAAGATTCCTGGCTTGCGTTCGTACGAAAGCGACGAAGTCGGAAAGATCGAGGATACGGTGTTTGAGCGTCGCCTGGTGCAGGCCGTGGTTGCTCGAAGTGGCGCCCTGGTAGGTCACACGGTCAAGGAAGCGCGCTTCCGCTCGCGCTATGGAGCCGCCGTCATTGCAGTCCACCGAGAAGGCAAAGGGTTCACGACCACCCGGGTCATATCAAGTTACAAGCTGGTGATGTGTTATTGCTTGAAGCGGGGCCAACATTTCTTTCCCGGACCACTGAACACGATAGGTCGTTCGCTTTGCTCGCCGAGGTTGAAGACTCGGCGCCCCCTCGTCTGAGTTTGATTATTCCGGCCGTGTTGATTACCGCAGCAATGTTGGCAATCTACACTGCAGAACTTATCGATTTGGTTGTGGGTGGCCTTCTGGCGTCCTTCGTGATGGTGGCCATTGGCTGCATGTCCGAGCAAGAAGCACGTGATTCGCTCCACTGGGATATCTATGTCATTATCGGATCCGCTTTCGGTATCGGTACCGGTATGATGAATTCGGGCCTTGCTGACGTTCTAGCGGACTTTTTGATCGACATTGGCACAGCGATCAACCTCGGTGAGGCCGGATTGGTAGGAGCCATCATGTTTGCTTCCTTTCTTATCAGCAGCGTCTTGACAAACAACGCAGCAGCTGCTTTGTTGTTTCCCATTGCCATGAACGTCGCGGACACCTCTGGTATTGATCGATCTTTGATGAGTTATGCACTGATGTTGAGCGCGTCGGATTACATGACGCCCTACGGTTATACCACAAACTTGTTGATTTATGGACCTGGAGGATACACCTTTGGTGACTTTGTGCGCTTTGGTGTGCCCTTGCAACTGCTGCTGTGGATCTGCGGCGTCTTGTTCTTAACTGTCGTTGACTGGTACATTAGCTGGATTGCCAGCGCCGTCGTACTGGTCGCTGTAGCGGCGTTCCGTCTACTGGGTGATTCTCGTAAAAGAAAGATGGCAAAGCCAAGTAACTTGCAATTGATAAGTTCTTCTATTGAAACTCCTCTTTATTGGTTCAGTCAAAGGTAATCGTTCTGCTTTCATTTTGCTGCATCCGATCAGCTTTTCGTCAGGGAGTGAGCGACTTTGAGAACAGTCAACTAACTACCCGCGAAGGCTCCCTCGTTGCTCTTTCAAAGAGTATTTTGAGTTGAGATAAAGCGGCATCTTCGTCACCATAGTCAGTCGTTTACCTAGTTACGGAATAGGCATTGTGGTTTGTAAAAAGGGTTTGTTCTTTCTCAAAAGGGTTTTGTCTCCATATAAGAGAAATTAATGCGGTGGTCGATGGTGCTGTTGCTCTTCGATCACGAATGAGCGTGTTTGAATTTTCAAAAACGATCGACTGTTGAATAATCTGTTTACCTGTGCGACCATGAAATGTACACTATATGGCTATTTTTAACGTTTTGCAGAAGTCTATCGTGTCTCGTGTCAGAGGCAAAACCGTTTCCGTCTCACCCTACTTCCTCGTAAAAATTCTACGCATCACTATTACGGAGAACTGTCACCTCGTCCCTCGTCCATCACCCTCACACAAAAAAAGGCAAAGAAGCGGAGATCCTTTATTTGTGTGGCATTCATTTTCAAATAAATCCTCTGGATTATCGTTTACGCAATAATCTCATCATGTTTCCCTTTCCGAATGAAGAAGTCTCTTCGTACGGTCCGTGCGGGGCGCACTCAAGGCATTTGGAGGAAGCCAAACCGGAAGACGATGACGAAACCTGGGAGATTGTGTACACGTCCGTAGTCATTGTCGTCATGTTCGCAGCTCTCATCACGGATCGTATCGGTGCCGATCATATTATGCTCATTGCTATGACCATGTTCATGGTTGCGGGGATTATTACCGTCAAAGAAGGTCTGGCGGGCTTTGCGAATACCGGTCTCATTACCGTGATGGTGCTGTTTGTCGTAGCGGAAGGCATTTCGAAAACAGGCGCACTCGACTGGTACATGGCCAAGTTATTGGGGACTCCGA
This sequence comes from Fistulifera solaris, assembly GCA_030295235.1. NCBI lineage: Eukaryota > Bacillariophyta > Bacillariophyceae > Naviculales > Stauroneidaceae > Fistulifera > Fistulifera solaris. Next base: position 631,010 of record AP026155.1, on the reverse strand, counting down.
AAAGCATTGCGAGTGCACAGTTGCGTATTTTAATTCCTATTACGATTGTGAGTGCGTTTTTGAACAATACACCGATTGTCGTCGTGATGTTACCGATCATTCAGCGCTGGGCCAAGAATATCGGTCTTCCTAAACAGCAATTACTCATTCCGCTTTCGTGGGGAAGTATCTTTGGAGGAACGTGTACTTTGATTGGTACTTCTACCAACTTGGTGGTGACAGGTCTTCTCGAAGATCGATATGGAGATGAAGTGCCCATTAGTTTGTTCGATTTGGGTGTGTACGGTGTGCCTGTGGCCATGGTGGGGATAGCATATGTCATTTTGTTCAGTCCCTATCTGTTACCGGGAAAGATCGAACAGGATGATCAGGATGCCATTCTGTTAGGTGCCCGAGTTACGGCATGGTCACCCGCTGCAGGTCGAACGGTGCAGCGCAGTGGATTGCGTGACACAGGCGGTATCTACCTGGTCAGCGTCCTTCGTGCCACCACTGGGAATGTGCATCGTGCCGTGTCGAGGGATTTTGTCTTGAACGCCGGAGATACCCTCTATTTCACTGGCCTAGTCGAATCGTTTGGCGAGTTTTGTGAAGAGCACGGCCTCGAGATGGTCACGAACGAGACTGAAATCAAAGACGCGCCGGGAGGGATCGAAAACACTACCGCCGTAACAGAACAAGACGATGTCAATCCTGACAAGAACTTGATAGGTCTTCAAGTTGGTACGACGAAGGAGTCTTTGCTCGACGCTGACGATGAAGAACGTTTGCGCAGTATTCACCGAATGACTGATGTGATTCGGGGAGACGAAGAAGGCGATCCAGGCATGCAAGAGCGCTCCCGCGAGTATTGTTGTCAGTATGGATGGAGATATTGTTGTCGTGGGTGTGGATGCTCCCGACCGCCCGGGGCTGTTGCTTGACATTTCGAAGGGTTTGCTGAAACTTGGTCTTGAGCTGCGCCACACGGAGGCTGCGGTCCGAGGAAGTCGTTCACTTTCCATCTGGCGTACAGAGGCCATCCAAGTAGAGGACTTGCCGGATTTGGATCAAATCTGGAGTGTCTTGAATGCATTGCTATCTGCCGATGGGGGAGTTGCGAAACAAAGAGGTCTGCGTGTGTTGCGCGCCCAGGTTCGCAGAGGTTCACGGTTGGAGGGAAAGATGGCCTCTGAAATCAATTTTAACCATCTTTACAAAGCCGCGCTGGTTGTCGATCCGGAAAATCAGTTCCAAGAGGGAGATGTGCTTGTGCTACAAGCTAAGGAAGGCTCGCCGCTACTTCTCGACCCACCGGCTGACTTCTATCTCGAGGAGAAAGCTGTTTCAAAATCCGGCTCGGCGTTAAGTCTTGGAAAGCTAGCTGCTAAACGTGGGAACAAGTCGATTGACTCTGCAGCTACTGAAGATGTTGACGGGGACGTGGAACATGCCGCCGTTGTCGAAGCCGCCTGGAAAGACTTGCAGGTGTTGACCCCACAGTCTGGAGAGACACGTGAATTCTTAACGGCCATGGCGGTTGCCGAGAAATCCGGCTTTATTGGCAAGACTGCCAATCAGCTTGCCATCACCAGGCTTCCAGGAATATACCTTGTAACCATTGATCGCCCAACTCCTGGTGGCGTATGCAAGGTACAAGGTGGCAAATCAAGCGTGAACGATGCGTTGTCTCAGAGCGATAGAAACAGTGTCCAAAATTTCTCAATGGTCGCGATCACGAAAGACGACCCACTTCAAGAGGGTGATATTCTTTGGTTCAGCGGAAGCGCCGCATCCGTTGGTGATTTGCGTAAGATTCCTGGCTTGCGTTCCTACGAAAGTAAAGAAGTCGGAAAGATCGAGGACAAGATATTCGATCGCCGTCTAGTGCAAGCTGTTGTGGCTCGCAACGGTGCCTTGGTTGGTCATACTGTCAAGGAAATGCGTTTCCGCTCGCGATATGGAGCAGCCGTCATCGCCGTCCACCGCGAAGGGAAACGAGTTCACGATCATCCCGGTCAAGTTAAATTGCAAGCCGGTGATGTGTTATTGCTCGAAGCTGGCCCGTCGTTTATCAGCAAGACTGCCGAACATGACAGGTCGTTTGCCCTACTAGCAGAAGTTGAAGATTCGGCTCCTCCTCGTCTATCGTTGCTTATTCCAGCCCTTATCATCACCGTTACGATGTTGGCAGTATTCTCCGCCGGAGTAGCAGAGTTGGTTGTTTGTGGTCTTGTTGCTTCTTTCTCCATGGTGGCAATCGGAATTATGTCGGAGCAGGAGGCCAGAGACTCTGTCAACTGGGATATCTACGTGATCATCGCGTCTGCATTTGGTATCGGTACAGCTCTCATGAACTCTGGTGTCGCGGACATTATTGCAAATTTCCTTGTCGACGTTGGCACAGCGATGGGAATCGGCGATGCAGGTTTGTTAGGTGCAGTCTATTTTGCGACGTTTTTGATCAGCAGTGTCTTGACAAACAACGCTGCTGCTGCTTTGCTCTTCCCTGTTGCGATGAATGCAGCTGAAAGTGCTGGTATTGATCGCACGCTGATGAGCTACAGTCTCATGCTGGTGCTTCCGCAAGTTTTATGACACCATACGGCTACACGACAAACTTGTTGATATACGGACCAGGAGGTTACAAGTACACCGACTTTTTGAAAATGGGTACACCTTTGCAGATTGTGCTGTGGGTAGCGAGCATTCTATTCTTGAGTGTATTTGAGTGGTATATTAGCTGGCTTGGCAGTGCGATCATACTGGTCGCATCAATTGCCTTTCGATTGCTTGAAGCCAGCCATGCAACGGCTCGCAAAACTGACAGAAAGTGATTACAAAGGTAGACGCCTGTTTATCAGTTTTAAATAGCAATCGCTATCTTTTCTGCAGAATACTTTTGTTGTATTATCCTGCTCATCTTTTTTTCTTTTTGCTGTCGAAAAAAGCCCGGGACTGCCAATTGAGTCGGAGATACGGTGAATGCCGACACGTAAAGAAACGCATAGGGTCTTCCTTTTAGCCCTTGTTCGAGTCATAAGACATAAGAGATGAGGTCATTGAATCCCAGTACATTTTTCTACACGAGTTTGCGTTTACCTTCTGGAAAGGACGTTAAAATTCTGCCTCCAGTACAAGATTCTACGTAGCGTCTACGAAGAGGCAGAATTTTAACGCCGTTTCCTGGTGCATGAAATTCGCGTGCGCGTCCGAAAGATTTGGAAAGCCTCATCGGCTTCGACAACAAATCAACACAGAAAGCTCGTCGGTTGTAGCGTAACAGGCTGCCATTACCAACTTCATTTAACATGCAGATTCAGCATTGCCGTTCCTTCTTGTCTTTACTCTAGCCTGTAAGTGACCTGGACTGGAATTCGATTTAAAAAAATATGTCGTCAATCGTTCAATAATACTTATTCTGTCTCTGTTTCTCCTTTCTGAAAACTGAAAAAAAGTCGCCGCCCGCGGTGTCTGTGCCGAAGACACCTTCCACTGGACGTGGTGTGAGATTTTACCCTTCTTGTGGTTCTGTGACGATGAAAAGATCCGTGCCCGACGCGTCGCTTGCTTCGTCGAGGACGTTTCTTTGGAGGCAGGAAGAATGATCGCGTCGAATGCCCTCCGAAGCGTGCTTTCAATTAAGAAACAAGACAAGTTGTCTCTATCACGTGATTGTTTGTCGCACCGTAAGAAAATGGTTTGTGTACTGAAGAAGCGTGATCGGTACAAATGAAAAAGTGTTATTTTAAAAGTTTGATGTTACTTAGATTCTTTCCGTCAAACTTATTCAATTATTCCTTTAGGTTAGCATGCTTTCTCCATGCTCGCTTTTCTTCAATATCATGCTGTATGCTGTGAGAAAGGTCTCCCTAGGCTCAATTCCCAAATCCACATTCTCGTAGAGTAGGAAAACTCTCCGGCGTCACACCCGACCGAGCATTGCATTGATAATTGATATCGAGGGAAACAATAGCATGAAACCACGAAGTCGGCAAATACAAGGCATCTCCCGCTTGTAACACCACTTCATTGACAGTCGCTTGGGCGAAACTACTCGAGGGATGCTCTTCTAAATATTCTCGAGGCCGACTCCGATCGACCATGGAATGACGTTGCGAAGGATGATCGATGGGATAGAGTTGCAAATTGGCGCATTGGGTGTAATTGCTTAGGAGATAGCGTCGGGTTCCACCCAACAAAGTAATCCAATTTCGAGTCGGATCAAAGTGCGCCGCCGCAAATGCCCCTTTCATACCGAATCGACAATTGATGCCCCGTTCTTGTTCCGGTTCTACCATAAACCAGGACTTTTGGGGTTTAAAATACGGTAATTCGTCATACAAAAACAGATTTTCCTGCATCCGTTGGATCCCATTAATGCGAAAATACCAATGTTCTTGCGTCGCTTGTGGTTCGGAAGCAAGTTGCAAGGCTTGTGCTTTGTCGTACCATTCAGCAAATGTCATATCGACGTGATCAATCGTGGATTTTGAGTTTGGAATTTGACGCGTCATGAACGACAAGGGTCTCCAAAATAGAAACTGATTGTTAATACTGTGTTCCGTGGTTTGTTTTTTGTGAACAAATAACGAATGCAAATACCCCGGTGTCGACCATCGTTGCGCAGTCGCCATGACCTCGGGATGATGCTGCAACACAAACGGTACTTCCGCCTGCAAGTACGTTTCAATTTGTTGGATGTGGACGCGAGCATCCCAAACACACAATCCTTGATGCCACGATACAGGCACATCCGTATCATCAATCGGCCAGTGATCGAGAACTTGTAGTGCATTCCATTCGTAGGGATAATTGGGTGGTGGTATATCGGGGCAATGATAAATATCGTACGGTACAACATCCGGCGGTCTCATGCTATAGTGTGCTGGTAACGTAGTTGTGAATAAGCTTGAGGAATGAGACAAAGAAAAATGATTTCGGCGTAGTAGTAATGTCGAAGAAGAAAGAGGACTCGATGAAAGGTGTCGATGCAATACCAGAGACGTCATGGCAAACAAACCCGTCGCAAAAAGAGCAAATCCGGCAAAGATAACACTTTTTGAATCGATTTGCGACAAAGAGGAGGAGCGTCGTTTCGACAAGAGGAGTCGAGGAGAGCGATTATGGATCGATGAATTCATACTAGCGAAAGAGAAGGAGGGGCGTTGTTATAACGTTGTTGTTTCTCTTTATAGAATGCTGACAACGTCGTTCGCTGTGGCTACGAGTTTGTGAAAATGAGAAAATAGACATTTTGCTGCAAATCGAAGTTGATGTATTCCCGGTCACAACTCTTGATCGTTGTTTTTCGATGTGTGAAAGCACAAAATAAATATAAGCGAGCAATTAAATAAACATACTGTACCAGGTAGTGACGTGAAGGGCCGCCTTTTCTACTTTTTCATCGTCGCGTTTGTAAGACGAGCGAGAGCGGACGAGAAATAGATCCGCGTTCACTTTTATCTTATACGACATTAATATCACGTTTTTTCTAAGAATGCGATTTGGGAATAATAGATAAAAACCGAACAAGTGTCGTATCATCAATCGACGTCGCTACACTTTCTCAAGACTGACTTTCAGTCATGAAAACGAAGCAAAGCCCTATAATGGAACAAATAATAATGCTGGATTTCAATTGTCTTTGACATCCGGCGACGTAGGGAGTTTGCCTTGAAGCTTTTTTTTAAAGTATTAAATTTTGAAGATTCTTTTTAGGGAGCTCTTCAGCAAGGTGCGGGAAAAAGTGCACACTCACGTAGGCCCCCGTAGAGAAATGTCCAAGCAGAGGTGCGTTCCCGTGTCTACAGATATTTTGTACTATACTGATATTTATTCCTAATTCCTAATTTCCTCAAGTCAGAATGCAAATTTGACGTTCATTTGCATTTTTCTTCGGCTTCCGGTTCTCAGAAGCTCCGTTTCCTGAAGCTCCCGATGACACAACAACATGAAATTCCTACACGGAGTTTAAATTGACTCATGACCATCCTAGCTCGTCTCTCACTCATGCGCATCGGTACCCAGTCTTTAAGTAAAATTAATCGTTACATAGTCACACCCGTTCTCTCTGTACCACAGTTCGGTTATTATTTTTTCTTCCATTTCCGATTTACTATAAGCACTAAGTGTTGGCGGAAACTCGACACGACTGCATGAATTTTCAGTCGCGAAGAAGGATGAGCTCCTCTTTATTACTCCGTACAAAGTATTGATTTGCGTTGTTATTGAGTGTCATTTTATCAACCAACATGACTTTACTTCATTACTTATCCATATTTATACTTTCTCTGCTACAGAGACATGCAGTGGCGTTTATACCAAGTCATGCTACAACCACGCGATCGTCGGCCACGTTGCAAATGGGATTTTTTGACAACTTGTTGAAGAACGCCTTTGCGAATGAAAAGGTAATTCCTTTTCGCTTGTGATTTTTCATTATTTATTCGCAAGTACTCTTTTCCGTCGAACAAGCTCACGCATTATCGATTTTCCTTTTTTCTCATGATGGCGGGTAGTACACGGCGCCACCCGAGGGCATCAAAGCCACCGCACGACATATTCTCGTCAAATCACCCGAGGACGTGGATATGATCATGGATCAGCTTCAACAAGGGACACTGAAATTCACCGACGCGGCTCGTCAATTTTCGACGTGTCCTTCGTCATCGCAAGGTGGTTCGTTGGGTAGTTTTCCCTCCGGGACGAATGGTACCAGAATTCGATGCCGTGATCTTTGATCCGCAAACATCCTTAGGGGAAGTGGTGGGTCCGGTACAAACCAAGGTGCGTGATTGCCAGTGACAGTGCGTATACGGCGGTTGGTTGTCGCATGCAGGATTGGTCAGCAATTTCTTACATCCGTACTGTTCTTTGATTTGCGGACTTTGGCTTGTTTGTCAATTTTGTCTTGATCCATCATCATTGGAGACAGTTCGGATATCATCTTATCGTCGTCGACAAACGCACGGGCGTCTAAAACAAGGCCAACGATACCGGATTGTCAATTCTATTCAGTTGTAAGAAAAGGCGATTCTGTTATCGATCCGAGACGTCGGCTTGTTTTTTCGCCAGAGAAGAAACTGTGAGTAAAGTTACTACAAATTGAACACAACTATCTAGATAGTCTAGATTTCTTTTCTCCTCCTTAGTTCATCGGTACGGTACTATCATTGCATTTGGAAACCGATGCGAGCACCCGACTGGCCTGTTTGACTCGTGCGATGAGGATTTATTTTAGGACTCAATTTTTTTGGCTTCGCCAGTCACGAGCAAAAAATGTTCCGATTTTATTTTTTACGATGATACTAGCTCGTACGGGTTCTCATCATTAAAAAACAAAAGATAAAAGAACTTCCATTTCGAGAGGTGGCATGACATCATTTCTTTCAATTTGACTCTTTCAGGAGCAATCACCTTTGTATATGTCAGCCAAGAAGATGCGTTCCTCGTTGATTACTTGGCACATTTTCTGGGATTTGCAGTGTCCTTACGCGCGCCAACATTGGCACTAGCATCGCCACGTTCTAGCGAACGCGTTTCGTGAGAAATACGACTTTCAAATTCATTTGACGAGTTTGGCCTTTCATGCACAGGCTTTTCCGGGTCAGTGTGCGGCCTACTTGTTGGGGCAAGAAAAAGGACCTGACGCCAAAATGCAATTCATTGATGCGTGCTTTGAACATCAGCACGAGTACACGAATGCTGCCTTGCCGGATCCGACCAAGAGTGAAATCAAACGGGCGTTTGCGAATATTGCACAACAGGCGGGTCTTTTGGATGATGATGATGATGATAATAATAATAATACAAGTGTTCATGCTGACAATAAGCTCTCATATGATGATTTTATCAGACGCATGGACGATTGGGAGAACGTCATCAAACCCGCGTACGCCGAACACAAGATTGCTTTGGGCTATGGCGTTTTTGGCACCCCCAAACATGTTATCAACGGCAAGCTGGTTCTCGACACGGAAAGTACATGGGGAGTCGAGGAATGGAAGGCCAAACTGGATTCCTTGGCGGAATATTAAGTATTACGTATCTGCGACACATCATGTTTATCCAGTACAATATTAAAATGGAAGCATCATCAAATGCATCTTTTGCGTGTGCGACACACCCACCTTAAAGCGGCGGGTATGATCAAAACGGAGCCGCCAAGAAGGATAGGTTGAAACATCATTCGATCCAACAACCACGACTTGTGTCTCTAATTAGTCTTTTTTAGTTCCGCGCAGCATACATTCGCGTTTGCGTCCAAACGTTCGTTACGGACTTTTATCAATTTACAACAATTTCTGTCTTGTTGTTTTCAACCATCTCGTAGAAGACCCCTTCTTTAAAGAAGAACAAAACTGAATGCCACAAAACATATCCGTATGCAAAGGTCGCTGCAGCCATTAAGGACCAGGCCAAGAAAGTGACAACCAATGACCCCGTCACACACATCGGGGTGGCAATCTTGGGCAAAGGAATCGGTTTTTCGGGTTCTGCTGCTGGAGGATCATGTTGATTCCATCGAATCGGTATGGCATTCGGTATCCGTGTTACATTTCGACGAGTCAAAGGAATTGCGTAAGAAATATGTCCTTTCGTTGTACGACTAGCAAGTGACAATTGAATGTCATCGTTTTGTATCGCATTGTTGTTGTGTTGATTTGCTTCGATGTCATCGTTATCTTGGTTGTTAGGATGATGATTCATCTCCTCGCCATGAAACGCGTTCGGTTCCTCAAAGCTCCAAGTCATTGCTTAGAGAATTTCCGCATAGAAGAATAACAATTAATATGAAAGGAATCGCAACAAGGAAAGAACAATTATAACAAGGTACCAGGTGCAAGAACAATGCATACCTCGAAGAAGAACCGCTCGGCGAATCATCGCATCGCGTCGTTTTGTTAGTAGCCTTGATAGTACGTAGTATTGAGATAAATCCTACGCTATGCAGGATAGACCCTCGATCAATGTACTGTACTTTTACAGTGTACAAGTGAAAATTGGAAATTGGACGAGCGACTACCGTTTCGGTGACCAAACACTGTAAACCGCTATAGTCACAGGCGTTCGCCGTTACCAGGTACGTAGTACTCCATTCTCCATTGCTATTTGCATAATTGGAAAAAGTCCAGTGACACCTGTTACCTGATCATGTGGCCGGAAATTAGGGAGAGACCATTGGAGGGACGATGATGCAAATGATAAATTTCCAGAGAAAATAAATGCAATGAAATTATTATCACAGGGATGGACGATTGGAAACACTACTTTGTATCCGACTCCCATTTGCCAAACACGAGAATAGATGAAACAAGAGTGTATTTGGGACACACCGCAACGTGTGCTTTTACGGAATGGCCAACTCGTCCGTCACACGGAAATTTTATAAAAAGTAGGTGCACGGAATTCAAGATCAATTTGAATAATATAGACTCTTATACACCACTATATTTGAGGCTCTTTCGACACACTCTACTACCAGGTACTTAGCCACAGCAGTAGGGGTCTTTCCCAATTGCTTGCGGCACTTGGGACAGACGTGAACTGCTGCTTTGCAAGGAGGAAGAACAAAGGGCTGTATACAAAGTATGTGACAAGAATGATGCGTGAGACAGAATGACAACGCCAAAGAAAAGAAATGAGACGCCCGATCCAACGTACCAACCAGAAGAGAGGCCAGAACAAGAGGAAGATGATGACGCAAAACACAACGTAAAGGCGTCAACTTGGTTCGTAACATCCGTTTGCATATCTTGCTGACAGCTCGGACACTTGAGCGATTTGGGTTGACGTCCCAAGTTGGGAAGATGATACGTCGTCCCACCCGACGGAGCCGCCCCCGTGGGCACTGCTGTCGACGTAGTACTCTGCGTCGGTGCTGTCGGTGCCAAGGGTGCTGCTTGGACGACTGGGTTATTCTGCGGCGGTACAGACAATGCCTCGGCGAATGGAATATCGGGTTCCTCTACATCGGTTTTTTTTGTCGGTTGGTTCGTCTAGAATGTGTGTGTGTGTGTGTTGTTGTTGTTGCGAGTTACGAGGTCTCATCGTGAGTGATTTCAAACACTACGCATACAGCGACGACGATAAACCTACCTTTGACAGTCATGTTTCTTGCAAAAGAATGGTTGAGCAAATAAAGAGATTGAAATCAAGGCAGCTGTGCTCTCGTTTACGACCAACGAAAGATCGAAATGAAAGAACACGGGTAACTTGCTCGGAAGAGATTTGTGCAAAGATTTCTGTCGCTCATCTTCATCATCTCTCGTCGCTTAATTTTTTTTAATCGTGGTTTTGCGAAAATCTCTTCGGTACCGATCCGATATTGATGGTTTTCGGTTCCACGTGTCATTTCCCACAATGATGGACTTATTGTGTCTTCTGTCCTTTGAAGTATCCGATTGAGTGTACTTCGCGTCATTTGCTTCCGATGAGAGAGCCTTCGGTCGCGCCTTTTTCTTTTGCGTTTTCGGCTCTTTCGCATCGCATCGCGTCAACCAAAGAACACATTTTGCATGCAACAACGATAACAACAGTTTGTTAGAAAAGAAGACACAATCCTACAATTCGTTCGCATTCTATTGATTGAATCTGGATCATACACCCGCTCTCGTTTTGTTCCTGTCATTATGAAATTGCAACAACAATCTTTACGACTGTTTTGGCTTCTCCTTTTCTTGACATTTCTCTCATCGCACGGAAAAGCCGCCCGACACGCCAACTTTTCCGCAAAGGATGATTATTACGACATTCTAGGTGTCAGCAAAAGGCCAATGCGAAAGATATTAAAGCCGCGTATCGCAAATTGGCTTTGAAGTATCATCCCGACAAAGTACCGGACGACGAAAAGGAAAAAGCCGAAGAAATATTTGTCAAAGTCAGTGAAGCCTATTCGATCTTATCGGATGACGACAAGCGCAAAGTGTACGATCAATACGGTAAACAAGGACTCGAAATGATGGAGCGGGGGATAGATCCGAACGCGGGTGGATTTGGCTCGGCCGGTGGTGGTTTTGGAGCCGGAGGAGGTCAAACCTACAATTTTAAATTCAATGCAGGAAGTGCCGGCGGTCATACATTCCAATTTGATCCCTTCTCTATGTTCCAAGAAATGTTTGGAGCAGGGGGGAATGGGTGGTTTTGAATCAGGTAATTTCAAGGTTCATTTTGATGGCTTTGATGGAGCACAATTTGGAGGTGGAGGAGCCCGACCCGGAAAACCCAAGGCAGCAGCACCCAAAGTGGACTTGTTCAAAGATGTTCCCAACGTGACACGACTCGGAAAACCGAAATATCCCAACGAAAAATCCAAATATTTGTGGTTAGTTGTCTTTTACGATTACCAACATCCTCGCAGCGAAAAAGCCAAAGGTCCGATCGAAACGCTGGCCAGCAAAATCTCGGGTTCGTACAAGATTGGGGCCATGAATTGTGGTCGCAACAAGGACGAAGCCAATTTCTGTCTCGAATTGGGGATTGATTTGGAAGATTTACCGCAATTTGCCTTTGTAGTGGCCGGTCAGCACACGTTTTACGACGACTCCTCGAAGCTCCCCAATGCCCGCCAATTGCACGAATTTGTCACACAGAACATGCCAACCGACAACATTCGCAACATCAATTCGGTCGAACATTTGCAAGAACGTTTGATCGAGCCATTATTGCATCCCTCCAACGAAAAGCACGATGCGGCCATTTTGTTACTGTCGGACAAATACGAAACCGGTGCCATGTTTGCTTCGGTGGCGTATCAACACCGGGACAAATTTTTGTTTGGCGAAAGTCGCGCCAAGAACTTGGTCTTGGCCAAAGAATTCGACCTAAAACGATATCCTCTTTTGTTGGCGTTTGTACCGGCGGGACATGGCGATGAGGAATACAACGATGAAGTCGATTTGGTGCGATTTCACAATCATCCCGATTTAGAAACCATTAATAAATGGATTGATCGACTGCATACTACACAAAGTACTCTGGGCCGTCGACGACGACAACGAAGGAAAAAAAGCAGGGCACGATGAATTTTAGCTAGGCGGCCTAAGAATGCGAAAACAGAACATGGTCAGTTTATTTAGTTGTTGTCTTTTGATTGTTTTATGAATATCTGTTTGTGTGTTCGTCTTGTTCGTCCAAGCATCGAGGAAGCGAACCGATCGTTGGCTAGCTCGTCATCGCTCTCTAGCTCGGGATGCCAACATCCTTCCCTTCGAATTCGTTCGCTGCGATCTGTGAGACACGGTTTGGTTACTGTGACGCAGTATAGCAAAAAAGTAGGTCTTTCCCTCCAATTTTGCATGAGAGACATTTTGACTGTATCATAAAGAGAGTGCAGAACATGCGTGACTCCGTTTCCGTTCTCGTTCTCTCTTTGGCGCACCTCGAAAAGACGCGGCGCGGTTCTTTTCTTTTATTCTGTGTAGGTTTTTCTGCATGCCGCAAAACGAGATCTGCAAACAAATCAAGAGGGGGAGAACGCACAAGTAATAGGACCTGCTGGCAGAAGACTTTGAAGATCATTCCTACTACTATCTTCATCTGTCGTTCCCTATCATCCTTTTCTCTCTTTCTTCTTCTTCTTCTGGTTAATTTTGAACGAGCTTCATCGAAAAAATGGGAAATAAAGCATCACAGGAGAGCGGGAGAATAGGAGGACGATTACGGCAATCAAATGGACTCGGTTTAACTCGACTTGAATTGGATGAACGATGCCGACCGAGTGGGTAAGTTTCTCTAGGACGAAAAGAAGACCTTGTTAAAAGATTCTGGCTACTATTTGCTTGAGGAATAAGAGAGAACGTTTGTTTGTATCAATCAAGTAGATACATTTTCTTTCCTTCCCGTGATACATCCTTCTTCTCTCACACAAGTGTTCGCATAATCGTCGTTTTACAACAGATTATATCCATCTTGTCACTGGGAAGATAAAGTGATTCGTCGATTAATCGGAGACGGAAAATTAGCGGCGCGACAGAAAGGAACTGAGAGAAGAACGAAAGAATCGGACCATGAATGCCCCATTTGTTTTTTTGAATTACGGACAAGTCAATGTCACCAAATGTTGTCAAGCCGTCTTGTGTACGGAATGTTATCTGCAAGTGCACCCACAACGAGAAAAATCTGTCTGTCCGTTTTGTAACAATCCGAAATTGGTCGTATCGATCAAACAAGGTCTCACTCATGATGAACTGCAACAACGTGCGGTCGAAGAAGAACGGATCCGGATACGCAATGACCCCGAACGAGCGATTGAAAACCAACAACCACCAGAAGGATACGAACCACCTCACGATGAGAATTGTCCCCAACCACTAGCCGAAGAGACTCTTTCGGCATCTTCGGCGCACAGCACCAGCGATGCTTACATTTCGGGCATGACCTCGTCCGGCCACAGCAGTACTTCCGTTCCCACCAATATCTTTGGTGCATCACTCGAACAAGATTCCCGTTTCTTGTTGATGAAAGCACGATCTGAAAGCATTTCATCCGAAGGACGCGAGTCGCCCCCATTGGAAGCCTTGGCACTGTCGGCTTCCGAACGCCGCCAACTCGAAGCCGAAATGCAAGCCCAAAACAAACATCCCTTGGCGTTGCGATTGCGGATGGAAGAAGAAGAACGGTGGCTTCAAAATGAATTGGAGCATCATCGGAATAGTTTGATGAATCGAAATAATACGAATGAGAATACACGCGTGTTACGACTCGGAGGAGGTTCGGCACGACGTGATTGGAATCGAATTTTGAGTGCTTTGGATCAGGATCGAAATGGATCGGATGTTGCTACCTTACTGGAGGCAACCATGTCGTTGAGTATGGAAGAACGTCAATCTTTGGGTTTATTGTCAACGTCGAGTGATTTGTTCATGACCGGATTGACGGAAGAAGAGCAGTTGGCCATGGCCATTGAGGCTAGTTTGCAAGCTTCTGCGACGGAACAGCTCGACAGCCACAGTGCCGAAGATGGAGGAGAAGGAACTGGGAATCTTAACGAAGAAGCCCCACGTGATGCCTGAAAGCGACAATTCATAATCTAAATGACGAATGCTGTAATAGCTTGATGAAGTTCACATTTTGTATCCATCGAGAACAATTGATTATTGCATGCGGGGACGTTCCAAGATCACCTGCGCTCAAAATCATATTGCTGGGTAATCAGCTAATGAGCCCAGCCGCATAATTTAAAAGAGAGGAAATTCAACAATCGACCTATGTGTAACTGTTAAAGTAGTCTACTGACAATAAATGATAATCTAAGTACCGGTAGCCATAAGCCGCTGGAGTCGTTCCGTTTCCGAAATGTACAAGGAGACGATCGACAGCGAAGACAGTATTCTTTTTATTGATCTGCTTAAGCTTGCAGTTGTACAGCACTATGCACTTGTGTAATGTGGGTCCACGTTTCACTGTCTTCCAAGCTTATGTTTGGATTAAGCGGCAGATCATTCGCACAGAACGGAATTAAAAGCCTATCCTTTCACTCTAGATCATCATGTCCACCACTTCCCTTGTTTCAACTGTGAGGCTGCCTCCATCCTTGGAACTCAAGTCTGCTTCATGAGCAACTGCAGCATCGTCCAATTCAGATTGCTCGACTCCAATGTCTACAAGCCTTTGCGAAAATGACAGTGCACGAGCCAGAGAGTCATCGGGTGCTTCTTCTTGTCTTGTGGTGCGGAGCACTGCTTGATGAGTCGCCGAGTCAATTTGCCTCGTGTTAGTATGGGAAATGACAACTTCACGGTGTACCATCTCTTCTAGAAACCAAACAGCTTCGCTTTTTTCGGGCAGTCACGTCCTCCCGTCTCGACTCCCTTTTTCTTGCTTTTCACTTGCTGAGGAGGAGGAGACGGAGACTCGTCGGCCCGTCGAGAAAATTCGCCGCCGGCATTCTCGTCGACCTTCCATTGGATGCCATGCCGCATCAGAATGTCGGGAACCGCGACATGCGCCACCAGTACTCGACCGCCAACAATGTCGTCGAACGACCGCTGCTCTCTTCCGAGTTATTTGGAACCTCATCTGAATTTGTTTCCGACGTCTGTGTCGTGCGGGCTTTCTTCGTTTTAGGGGGTTGAGCGGAACTCGGCAGTTTTCGACTGCTGCTTGATAATGAGTCGGTCAAGTTCTCAGTCGGTGGGTTCAATATGTAGACAGGAGCTGGTTTCAGGACATCATCGTCCGTTTTAACTCGTATATCGGACCAACAAGAGAGTTTCATAGCATACGGTTGGTGGGAGGGTCGCCCGCGCGTCAAATAGTTTGTGATGGCTTCTACGCTGCCCCATTTGGGTAGCAGTTTTGGAACATCGTGATCGCTTTTCTTCTGAGCTTTTCGAACCGCCAGAATATGACAGCATGGTACCCCATAGTTGCTAAAAAGGTAACACGTGCAGGTATAAGTTCGGGTAGTATCCGTTGTATTGTGGCGGACAATATTCATGCGTTGAAAGCCTTGGGTAGTATCCGTGATATGGATGGGTACATTGGGAGGATGCGCCGTCGGCACACTGCAGCTTTCCCGTCCACGGGTGGGTTCGACGAGGAGTTTGGCGGCAACATCCGTACACGGAATTTTTCTGGAATGCATGACGGCTATTTGGTGCTGATAGTGTGTGATTGCGGCCGCCGATACAGTCAGAAAGTGATGCGCGGCATCAGGTGGTGCGCCATTCCGGACTTGTTGTTGCTGGAACCACTCGGCCGTCGATGCCGCACGATTCGATTGCAAAAACCCCATGAGCGGAAATTTTTGACCCAAGGGCACCGGATCGTGGAGAAACTCACGTTGCACGACGGTCCAGTGATCCGTGATGCCCATGTACCGTCCCAGACAATAAAAATAGTCCGGCGCCCATTCTTCATCCGAGATTTGAGCATTGTTCCCAAAGACCGTCCAATGACGAGGATGAATGTTTCGCATAATAAACTTTAAGACAGGAGTCGCTCTTTCCGGGACCATGTTTCGAAATTTCTCACACGCCACGAGAAAGGAGGCAATGGTCGGTGCCGCCTGCAACGCATGGATGTGTTGTTGAATTTCGGGAAGACGTGGATCATTCGCGTCAATGGAAAAATGTCGAATAATTTGCGTCAGAAGTAGATCGATGGTGTATTTGAGAGACACTTCGATTTGAAAATCGCGCTGCGCGACCGTCACGGCACTCAAGAAGGCCCCCTGACGACTCGTATAGACGGGTGTTTTTGAGAACGATATTCCGGAAGCCGCCAACATTTGCACGATAAAGAGTAGCCCCGCGGCATTGTCTTGAGGACACCAAGCGGCTGCCAAGGATATCCATTCGGCTTGACCGGTTAAAGCCATGACATAAAGTAAAGTCCCGTGATAATCCTTCTTTGTGGACGTCACGGTATCGATAAACAATCCATTCACACCGACCGTTTCGACCAATTGCGCCACCTCGGGCACCGAGAGAAACATACGATATATGGAACCTTCCGTATCGGCTTGTAGAAAAACATTGGCCGTCCGATTCCGAGCAATGTACTGCAACAAATAAGGTCGCAACAATGAATGATAATTGTGTTGTTCTTGTTGATAAAGTTGATAAAAATATTGATAGAGTCGCGAATACGTCGAAGACGACATGGCGGCTTGAGCTAACTTCGTGGTGGCGAGAAACGCCGTGGCCGTTTTGTACGATCGAGCTTCTTTCGAGGGTTCGTTGCCTTGAAAAAGTTGTTGGAAATAGTGTAACAGAATGGGTGAATTTTTGTAAATTTCCAGCATTCCGCCCTTGTATTTTTCTGGAACAATATATGTCGGTTGATGATTGTGATGATTGTGACGAAAATGGCATTTGGAAGGGCAGATATCAAAGTAACGAGGATCATGCTTGCGTTGTTTGAAATACAACGAAAAGGGTCGTTCGGGTTCTTCCGTGTCGTTGCTTCTGACTTCTTGACAACAACCGATACAACGATATTGATAGTAATTCGTACTCTTATCGGTTCGTTCGAACAAATGTCCTTCGTACGAAAAGGCAATCGATCGCACCAAGACATCCAAATCGTCTTTCAAGATGGGCAAACCGAAACATTTGGCTTCCCAGTGAAACGGATCGGCTTCTTTATTGAGTCCGTATTGTTCCATGAGAGTGCGAAAGACAAAGAGAGCTGCCACCGAAGACGACGACGACATGTTATTATGGGCTTTTTAGAATGAATGAAGTAAAGGAATAGGGAACATAGAAAGTAAAAAAAATAATACGGAGTACGGAGTAGTAATAGAAAGGGCAACACCCAAAACACGCGGAGCGGTGGCATTTTGTTTGCGTTCGACGTTCGACGGACGTACGGGACCTGCGTTCCTTCTTCATTCGCGCTCGCGCATGCATTCATGACTCACGCCCTCCGCAGTCGCGGAAAAAGGTCGTCAACACCTCAAGGTTATACCAGTTGTCACTTCGAAAAACGATTCGCTGAGATCTGCATTGCCAAGATAATGCAGAACGGAACTCATTTGTGATGCAAACACCAATTGATGCTGACTTTCGAACATGTGTGTCGCTTGAATTCGAATTCTGACTCCCCTTGTTCGCATGGGGCCTCAGTTCTGACGACTCGTGATTCATGATCATTCACGATGATATTCATAACCGCGCTCGCCGCCGCACGCCAGCCCGCCCTCGTCCGCAAAAAAACAAAAGATAGCGACAAAACAACATTTGCCACAACTAAATACCTGGTACTTGTAAATCCCATCATCAATCATATTGTTGTCACGCTGCTATTCGATTCTTTCTTGTTCCTTTGATCCCTTGCTTTCCTTTCATTCCCTCACGCATTGAGAGAAGAAAACGTGACGCCACAAAGTGCTGCCATTACGCTGCCCCACTTGCAATATCTCTTTGTTTTTTTATCGATTTCTTCCCTTTCTATACATTATTTTTTCCGCATCACAATCGTCACAATGTTCAATCCGGTCGAATTCATACGCACTCGTCGGTTTCAATTGCGAGAACACACGGACGAAGAAATTGAAACCTTTTGCAACAATACCTGCAAGGTCACGTCCAAGACTATCAAATGTCAGCATGGCTCATGGCCGTTTGTTGTCACGGATTGTCGGCCCATGAAACAGCAACGTTGACGCGATGCATGGTCGAATCGGGAGAGCAACTACAATGGTCTTCTTCGTTGACGTATCGAGTCGACAAGCATTCGACGGGAGGGATTGGAGACAAGGTGTCGATTGTGTTAGCTCCCTTAGTCGCAAGTTTCGGTAATATTCATGTACCCATGATGGCTGGACGAAGTTTGATGCATACTGGAGGGACGATTGACAAACTGGAGAGTATTCAGGGTTTTCGGACCGATTTCAATGTTGCCGAGTTTCAAAGCATTTGTCAAAAAGTCGGGTGCATCATAAATACAACGGGCCCCACGCTCTGTCCAGCCGATGCGAAATTATATGCCTTACGGGATGTTACGGGCACTGTCTGGTCCATTCCGTTGATTACCGGTAGTATCATGTCCAAGAAAATTGCCGAACGGCCGAATTCACTTGTTTTGGATGTAAAATACGGTGTAGGAGCCTTTTCACCCAGTCGAGACGAAGCCCAACAATTGGCCATGAGTTTAGTTGCGACAGGAGAAGCGAATGGATTGTGTCCTACGACGGGGTTTTTGACACGGATGGATCATCCTTTGGGATGGGCGACGGGAAACTGGCTCGAAGTATGGGAATGCATTCGATTGTTACAGGGATGGCAAGACAATGCCACCGTTCGGCAAAGTCAAGCATTGATTGAATTGATTGTCCATCAAGCCGGTGAAATGTTGCATCACCAAGATCCCACTGCCTCATACGAGTCTTGCGTCGTAACAGCGTATCAACAATTGAAAAGTGGTCAAGCTTTATCAAAATTCAAAGAAATGGTCGAAGCCCAAGGCGGTGATGTCACGGCCGTGACGGACTGTGAGACGTACATGACACGAACGGCGCCGGTCGATACCGTATCCTTTGCGTTACGCGCACGTTACGATGGCTACGTGCACGACATTAACGCACTTGAAGTAGGATTAATCGCCGTGGCATTGGGTGCCGGTCGTACCCAAGCCAGTGCATCGGTCGATCCGTGGGCGGGGATGAGATTTCGCTGTCAAGTCGGAGACGCCGTGCGTAGAGGCGATGTCTTGGTTGAAGTCTATCACAAGTCGACTTTGGCAGAGGCGGAAGCTTGTTATGAACGCTTGTATCAGAGTTTTACGATTGCTGCGGAAGTTGCGCCGTTGCCGCCGCCTATTCTGACTCACCGAGTAACAAAAGACGGAACAAAGGAATTCAAAATGGTGTCTTTGGAAGGATTGTGAGTGAAATTCAAATGAGAAGCGACATTTACGCCCGAATGAGACAGACAACGTCGAGACTCGACTATTTGATGGACCTTGTCAATATTTCTCTAGAATACACTCTTCAAAACTCGCGAAAACGTTTATAATTTTATATTCTTATATGTATGGGCCTTTCATTGCACCACAAGTCGTTGCTCGCCTACACAACTAACGCTTCTTTTTGGCCGCCGGTCCTTTGGCGCCTTTTCCTTTGACGACTGGTTCGATTTTGCGTTTCACACTCGCATCTGTCGGTTTTTTGGGTTGCACAGCAAAAAGGCATCCATCCGCGTTTGCGGAGCTTTATTGGCTTTGTAAGCGGCTTCTAACTTGTCGATACTACTCGCGACCCGATCCGGATTGAATCCCATTTCATCCACCAAAAACTTCGTCAATGCCTCTCGTTCACACGGCTTCCATTTCAAATCGGCATGCATCAAAACTTCGTGTTCATTGAACATGCGACGTGCGAGTACATAGGCCGGGATGGGCTGGAGATCGTCGCTGACCGAATTTTCTTGATCCGATGATGATTCTTCTGCTTCTTTCGGAGGAGGCAACCACGACTCAGGAACAACATACTTCTTTCCATCCAAATGTTTCAATATATTTTCAATACATCCATGTTCGCGTATCAATTTGAGTGCTGTTTTAGGTCCCACACCTTTGATGGTGTCACAATAATCACATCCCAACATGATACTTTAAAATAAGGAAAAGAAAAGAGCGAAGAGTGAAAACCGTGAGAAACAGTGCAGAACCAAACTCAATCTCAGCAAATACACACAACATGCAATCCAACCTACCATAAATCTACAAACTGTGCCTGCGTCAAATTCATCCCTTCCAAAGCTTTCGCATAATTCATCGTTTGCACCATACTTTTACTGGCCGACGCAAAGGTCATTTTCCGAACCAATACCGGTGTTTGAAACGTGAGCGCATCCATATCTTCCGTCCCAGCCGCGTACACTAGTCCCGCCTTGGCCAAGGCCGCGGCTTGGGCTTCGGCTTCGCACGGTGCCAACACGACGGGGACACCCATGAGTCGCAACAATTTTTGACAATCGTCATTTTCTTTTTGTCCCGCCCGGACCAATCGTTTCGAATGTTTGTCTTGTTCTTCGACGTTGCCTTCTTCCGTGGCAACTTGCAACGCGAGTTGTGCCTTTTCTCGTTTTTCGCGACGTTTCAACAATTCGCCACTTTTGACTTCCGGGGGTTTGCCATCAAAGACAAAGACGGGTTTAATGCCTTCGGTCATGTAACGAATCGTCCGATTGAACATGCCTTGAATGTGACTAGTCGTTTCTCCTTCGGCATTGGTTAACATGAAGGATTGCCCTTGTCCGCCGTTGTTGCTACGAACGGCGATGAGGAATTGATAAATGGCCATACTCGCATCAATGGCAATTTTGCGACCGTGGAGTGACTTTAATTCGACTTCTCGAATGGCCTGCGTGTTAGTAAGTAAGTAAGTAAGTAAGCAAGCAAGCAAGTTAGAATGTGAGTTATTTAATTGAGTGTAGTGAGTAATTAGAGTCAGTAAGGAAAGGAAAGGAAAGGATAGGATAGGATAGGACAAAGAAAGATAATCGCAGGTTCGTTTTGACGTACATCGGGTGCTTCGTCCGAAATCAATTTTGCTAGTCCTTTAATTCCCATTTTTCCTCTTAATAATAACTTATTTATTACTTGATTCTCAAGAGCGGATGAGAGAAAGGAAGGAAGTGAAGGAAAATGAATGAAAGTGAAAGCGATGCAACGCAAAGAATACGACCATAAATAAGCGAGTGCAAAAATGCCGCCAAAAGGCGGGACGTGGGCGTGCGCGCAGGTCTCATTATGAAAATTGTAATCAGTCGTTGCGGTACTAAACAACAGAAGCAATTTCGTTTATAGACGGACGACGCAAAGACACCGCGAGCGTTTTGCGTTTTTTTGTCCTTTTGTCCTTTTGCACCGCAGCGCGACAATAACGCGACGATGCGATGACACAATGCGATGACATCTTTCGTCGCAATATATACAAGTACTTGTACTGTTCAGCTTTCACCTTCAATCCTTCTGGAAATCCTTACGGTATTTCTGGTCTTTGCTTATTCCTATATTTCGCACCAGGAGACACTGACCCCTATCAACCGATACTCTTATTAATTACAACATATCACAGTTATGTTTCAAGCGAGAACCTCCCGATTGCCCTTCCTTGCGGAACATGACGACGAAGAAGAAGAGGACCTCACTATAATAGAACCTGTTGATCACGATACGACACCGCAACGACTGGAGCACATTCACGAACAACTACAAGAAACACACCTCATTCTGGACAAACAGAACAAATGGATCAAAGAACGTGACAAGAAATTGTTCAAGTTGAAGTATTTACTCGAACACGGAACGTTGCCTCCAACGGAACCACGTCCGGCTTCCAGTTTGAATGGAATTTCTGTCGGAGCCGCTTTACGGCATTTGTGCAAAAGTCCCGATCGACCCTTGCTCGAGTGGTTTAATTCTCAACAAACCACCTTATCGAGGTTGACGTGTCCGTACGAAATGGATCCGCGAGAAGGATATTCGCGATGGGTCTTGTGTTTATTGTTAGCGGATACCTTATGGACCGACCGCGATCAAGAGATGGTACGTCAAGCCGCGCAAGATCCAATCGACACGGAATTTCCCAAGAAGGTGCAATGTGTCTTGGATCATCTCGACACGTGGGTCGTCCGCGCGACGGCCGTCTTGGAAGGACAACAATATACGAATGTGCGAAAACCTTTCATACCGGGAGCGGGAAAAATATTGGGCACCAAATCGCTCAATTTTCGCGAATTCATTACTCCCTTTCAGCGCAATCCTCAGAATGTGGCGGAATTTCAACACACGACACCGATGCGCGAATGGATTCAACGACAAGAACAAGTGATATTGGAAAAGAAGCGAGCCGAAAAGGCACGGAAACGAGAGGAAAAAGCGCGAGCGGAAGCCACGAAACGGCAAAAATGGCTGGAGGCGATGGAGACGAGTGTGAAGAATCACCATGCGGCTGACAGCGCAGTACTGAATGGCGGCGAGCGCACGTTGTAACCATTTTTTTTTAAATGTTGGTTCACGGTTGAGAGCAATTGCATCACGTTGCCTCATGTTTGTATGCTTGTCAAACTATGTAATCGTTGTGATTACGCATCAGTACACGAAGGCTTACTACATGATGGTTGCTTTACTAGTCATCAAATCAATTCGTTGACAATTTTGTCAACTTAAATCACTTTACGTCATTCCTTTACTACCTATTCAGCTCTTTTGACCTAAACACGACTACCACAATTTTAACAAGTAGTGCCCTTACTTTTGCCGCGCGACTCGTGTCAATCATCATTGAGTGATCTTTTTCTCTTCATAATTTGCAACACAAGAATAAAAAAAGAAAATAAATGTACCAGGTAGCATCCTTCATCACGTAGTTTCTCACACAACGATTAGCTATCAACAAAGCGGAACGTATTTCACAGTAATGCAACGGAAGACGGAACCGTCCGCACGGAGCCTGCATAACGTGTCCATGTCAAGTACTAACATGCTTAAATGGTATACTACGCTTTCCAAAAGCGCTAGGTAAATATTTAATTTACTTCAAATGTATACTCTTTTCTAAAGCGCTAGTAATTCTCCCCGGATTCGCCCAAACATCATTTACTGTGGTTCCCAGTTGTAAGTGGAATATGGGCACGACTGGTTAGTCAGTCATGAACTTGTTGCAGAGCAAATAACGCAGATAAATAATACTCCGTAGTTTCAATAAAATCTCTATAGTCTAGGATATAATTATTCACAAACAGCATGCCTCCTACAAATAATACGCACAACTCGCATTTGCACAAACAAATTGCAAAACTTGAAAAGCAATGCGCACAATTGAACGCCAAAGTCAAGGCCCAAGACGAACGCATCCGCGCGCAAGACGAACAACTCGATGGCATTCTCCAAATGCTAATACAACGCAGTGAAGAAATGCGCAAAATGCAACTGCGATTTCAACCCAAGAAGCCCCGTCCCATGGCACTGGAATCGATGCGGGGATTGACGATTGGTGGCGGATTACAGTATTTGTTGAAGATGCGTCAGAATCCCTTAGCGAATGAATTGTTGGATTTGTCGACCATTGCCTGTCCTTTCGGGAAACATTCGAGAGACCGGAACTCGTTGTGGCGGACGGGTATGACGATGGCGGATGCCCTGTGGACGGCACCGGAACGGCAGTGCGTCATTCAAGCGGCACGGGAGTCTGCACGCGAGGAAGAATCTCAAAAAGCTGTGGATACGGTCTGTGATATCATTGATCAGTGGGCTCTTCGTTTGGCCTATGTAGTGACCGGGAAACCGAAAGAAGATTTGTGTAATTCGTTTTCCGCCCTGGCGTATGATGTAGGGCGTGAACGTAGCGGACAGGTGGTTCTCTTGCGGTCGTTCAAAGTCGAATGGTCGTCACCCGAAGCCCAAGAACGCTATCAAACAACAACACCTTTGCGCGATTGGATCATAGAACAAGAGCTGATTCGTCAAGTTGCTAAAGATAATGGTGCAGAGAAAGTAGCCGACATTGACGATCAGCCGGACGAAAAGCGACGTCGCGTACTGGATGGTGAAGAACAGATTTCCTAAACGATGAACGTTCCTGTTTCGATTACTGTATATTTTCCTGCTTTTACCAGCAGATCCTTTTATCTGTCGATTAATGTAATAATTAATCTTTCTTGAGCAAAAGAAACAATCGCTGATCGGGTTGTATACTCGTCAAGTGCCGCGCATCGCCGACCAATCGCATCAACAATCCTCCGTAACTAATCGATATCGAAACTGTCCCATCTTTCTTGAACGCCATATCAAAAACACGTCCGTGCATGACATATTCGTAATTGTCACTCAAATCCGGTTCCGTTGTATTGGGCATGTAACAACTGTGATCGGCCGGACTGCCGTCCAAATGCAAAGTACTGGCCAATACGGCCGTGAATTTTTCACCTTCCAGTAACGAATAAATTTCGCAATTGATGTCTAACAGTAATTCGCATTCGAAGGTCGTGCCGATTGCTTGAATGCGATTGACGCGATCGAATTTGTAGCCGTCGGGATTGAGGGCGTTGACCTCGAAGATGTCTTCAAATAAAGTTACTTTGGCGGCTGATGGTTCCATATTTGAGTGAACGATGTATTAATAAGTGGTTGAGTGTGTTAACGTAGTGTTATTTGGAGTCAAAGCGACAATAAGCTTACTAATAATCTTCCTTTTGACATCATGCAATAATATAAAACTGCGAGCCGATACCTGGTACTTGTTTCTAGTAACTTGGTGGGTCAAACGCGGAAGACGACGGATGTCGGTTAGACTCCCTAGTCGCTGCGCGACTCGACTGTGCCCTTTCGACCTTTACGTACAATAAAAGTATCGAGGTATTGCAGGATTGCAGGACGTCTCTACTTCGTAGCTAGCCCGATACCCGATACCCGTACTCATTGATGTCCGATCCACGACTTTTGGACGCGCGTAATTACTACGTATATTGGGATCACAACCACAACCTTGTATAAATAATAGGATCTCGCCTTTTGGATAAAGAAATAATTATTCATACGACGAGAGGTTCATCTTACAAACAAGAGAGGATTAGTTTCTCGCATTTTTGACGGAGTGTTATCTCGATCTTCGCATGTTTTTCCCCAACGAGTGGCCTCACACTGTCTTATATGAAGACATTCGGACACCTCTCTGGAGCACCACTCACTATGATATCTACTTTCTTAGCCTTTGGTTTTGGCTGGAAATCGCTCTCGTTTGCATTCTGGAAGCCGTGATCGGTGCATTGTGCGGAGCACTTTTATATGTTTTTGTTTTATTACCGCGCAAACTGCAAAAACAACCGCATATTACACCCACGGACTGTTTTTGGGTCTTTGGGATTGTCATACCCTTTTGGATCTTTTGCCCCGATCCTGCCATGAATGCACTGGGCGTTCACAATCAAATCTTTCGCTTTTGTATGGGAACCATTACACCGACCCTGTCTATGTTCCGTGCGACACAAGCCCTCTTTGGTTTTGCTCCTCCCAGTGACAGTCTGGGATCGTACGCCTTTCAATACGGATCACCACTACTGATACATAATAATGCAAAAGGAGAATGGCAACACGCAACTATTTCAAGGATTATTCGACGAATGCTCAAATTCAGTGCCATGTTACTGGCAACGGGTGCCCTGCAATCCTGTTTGTATTGCTTCGATTCCTTTCCCTCCTTTCATTTACCACGCCCCGAGCACTACTACACACTCCAGTATGTGACACTCCGTCAGATTTTCGACAATTTTTGGTTGGGTCTCTTAGTCATGTTGTACTTGACCGCCTTTTGTGACGGCCTCGCCTTTTTGACCATGGTCTTGACGGGTTATGAGACGCAACCCGTCATGCGGAATCCATTGTTTGGGTCGTCTCGTCCTTCGGACTTTTGGGGACGGCGATGGAATCGACTCATTCATGATTGTTTGAAACAGGGTGTCTATAAACCGATTCGATCTTTGGGGGGATCTCACGCAGTCGGAGTCATGGGTGCCTTCGTCGCCAGTGGAGCCTTTCATGAATGGTTGTTAGAGACAGCTTTTCCGACGGTAGCTCCCGTTCATGGCCCAACACTCGTTTTTCTTTCTGTGGCAAGTGGTTCTCCTGATGATGGAGCAACAAGTCGAAGCACGCTGGAAGATGTTTAGCACATTACAGAAAGTGTTACCCCGTCCTCTTTTGAGTTTGTTGGTCATTATGCTCGCTTTACCAATTGGTCACTTGTTCCTCGACTCCTATATCCATTCGGCTTTTTTTTGAACATGGATCACTGTTATTGCCTATGATTCGTCCCGTGGGGACGGGTTTGACAGGGAAAGGAGAATAAATAGTCGTTACCGGATTGCAACATACTCACGATTATTATTACAGAGTACTTGCTAGCGAGTAAATCGCGATTATCATAACTTCTTCGGGACAAGCTCGCGACTAACTCGCGATGATTATAACGTTCTCGCAATTTGCTTCCGACTAATAGCTAACAACTTGCAATTCGATCACAACCAACTCGCGATTATGATTGCAAGTACTCGCTCGCGAGAAACTTAAGGAACTCGCAATTATTACTAGGTCGCGACTAACAACTATGACAACTATGTGGTAACCTATCATCCGTAATCCGTAACGTGCAATTATTTTTTGCTCGTGACCAATTCGCAATCTGAAATCTGACCCGTCTGTCCGTGAATACTTTGTATAGACAGTTCATAAAACGGCATGCTTTCCAACCCCCAAGGTACACTTTGTACTATAGTTCAATGTAATATTTCTGTAAAAGGTACCTTGTTTTGTAATATATCGCAAGGTTATACTGGCGTTGTGCAACGGAATATGATGTGATTCTCGTCGCCGACAAAGAAGGTACTGGTAGACGGCAACAATACAAAAGTACACACACCGCACCATAAAAGCAAGACAAAACAGCATCGCTTTCGGAGCTTGTGGTAATACTATTATTACTGGTCGTTCATAAGAACGTGACAAACTAAAACAATTTACTCGCAAATAAAAAATTATGGTTGCCGTTGTTGCCGGTGAAGAAATTTGTCCGTCATGGGCCACAGCCTTGTAAGAAATGGAATCTTTACAAATCGAAGTGTTCTTCCCTTTTTCGTAGGTCGCTCTGACTCTCTTATTTTATTGCAGCGGATTTCTGGGTGCGTCCTCTTGTATGATTCTCAGTAGTTGGGGATCAGCATGGGGAACATGGCGAGCTGGACTCGGTGTTTGCCACATGGGCATTGATCATCCGGCGGGCATTATTAAAACGATTGTGCCGATTGTTATGGCGGGTGTTTTGGGTATTTATGGTTTAATTGTGGCCGTCATCATCACTCAAAGTGTGGTTTCGCCCGCACAAGATGCCAGTAATACTTATTCGGCGTACACGGGTTACGTACATGTAAGTCGTTGTGGTGTGTGTTGAACTGTATTTCATTTCATTCCATTCACAATTTTTTTCCCTCTTATACACGCACAAATCCTCTCGACCAACAGCTCGCTGCCGGTTTATGTTGCGGTCTCTCGTGTCTCGCCGCCGGTGGCACCATTGGTATTATTGGTGATGTTGGGGTCCGTGCGTTTGGATTAAAAGCCGAAAGTGGTCGGAAATGGTACTGGAATCAAAACGAAGGCATGGGCGAAATTGGCGGAGACGATGGGGATCGAACGTCGTCTCCGACCGAAGCGGCCAATAAATTGTATGTCGGCATGCTGATCATGTTGATTTTCAGTGAAGCTTTGGCCTTGTATGGTTTGATTGTGGCATTGATTTTGTCACAAAAGACGTATTCGTGCGCGTAAAACATATTCATGTCGTTGATTCAATAAATAGGCTCGGGATTTTCTCTCATACTTGAAGCATGACTATTGTTATCCTTTTAACTCATACTACTTACTGTATATTGTATAGCTTGGTTGGCGGCGCGATACACCAGCTCGATGTAACATATTGCTACACACCGCTGCGACCGCAATCGCGTCGAAGGTGCGGGCACGACTCGGAAACTGTCCACAATGGAACGCAATTTCAATATTTGTTTTTCGCGTAGCGTTGGCAAGGTCGTTCCAGCCACGAGGACGATACACACGCTTGATCGACGCGCTGAATGTTGAGTAACAATTGACGATCACTTTCTCGCAATCCGGGTTGTATACGCCGTGAAACGCACGTTCCAGAGATGTTCATCGACACGCGTCACCTTGACATCTGTGGGTGTCAAATACGCTCCATATTTTCCCGTCGAACTCAAAAATGGATTGTTCGAGCAATTATTGTTGGACATTCTGTTTCGTGGTCCGGAATTGGTGACCCGTGATACTTTGGACGTAGGCTGATTCGGGATCGGATAATTGTCGGACCTCCAGTCCGGCCGAAGACGGTAGCAGAGGCATGGACGGGGAATGAAATTCCAACAAATAGGGTGACGCCTGCACTACGACCTCGGCTGATACCCAACCCTCTTTTGATTGAAAGGGCGGAGACAGAAATTCTACACCCGTTTCGCGTTTAGTTTTTCCCAATCCTCCGATTCCGCCTTCAAACGCCTGTGCTGGTAGTGTAGTCGCAGCCGTTGTTGTGACGAATAGAAAATGGCGTCGATCTGTCAATAATAATAGTGGAGGAGAAGATCGAGAAAGTTCGTTCATTATTTGCCATGACCGTGACACAGCAATGTAGAAGCGTGAACGCCGCCACTCCGATTAGTTTCGTTAACATGATATAAGTTATTACCAGGTACGTAGTAGATTGCGTGGCAATATTTTGATATGATGCTATTCTATCTATCTATTTCTCATTATTTACTGCTATTGTGTGACGCGAAATGAAATGAAATACCATAGATACAGGTACTGTTGTTGGTCTTATCTTAGCGGTATCTGACACCTATGTAAGCAAACTGAAGCTATTCTCAATTCACAGTTGCATTGCATTGCATACTACTCCCGAAGAATCGCGGAACCACACTTTATAGGATACTTCAATTGGACTGTTCTACAACGTGTGGCAGGCTTGTCGTTCTCGGCCGCGCGCCAACCAAAACCTCCTTCCGCCCGCAAGAAGTTTTTTTTTTTGTTTGTGTTTTCATTCGCCTGCAAAAATTTTTAGAACACCTTCCAAAGTATCTTTGTGTCGTTCTTTTTCTTTTCATTCCCTTGTTTTCTTTTTTTCTTCGATTGCTGATTTCAATAAGTTACGGCTTACTTACTTTCATTTTTCACAAATCATGGTCGATCCGGGAATTATGGATCATTTGCCGGTTTCGCAATGTCCTTCGTGGGCTACCGCGTTGGGTTACATGGGAGTCGCTTCTGCGGTATGTCTTTCGAATTGGGGTAGTGCGGTACGTGTATGGAGTATGGATTGCCAATTGTGTGTCTATGTGCGTGTGTGTGTGTGTGTGTGTGCTGTTTTGGATGTGCAAAAACGAAAAAAAAACGTGCTTGTTTTTTTTATTCGTTCGTTCGTTCGCATTTCCTTCTTGTCCGTCGTTGGATGGAAGAATATAGGACTGCGTATTCATTCGGGTGATTTCCTTTTTGTATTTATTGTATTTTATCGTTATGTGTCTTCTATACTTTCTTTTTTTCACTTCCAAACAAAATAATGTATTCTATATTCATCAATGTCGCTGATATTTTTTTCTTTCTTTTCTCTCTCTATTTGAATTCCTTCTTTTCGTTTTCCACAACAACAACAACAACAACAACAACAACAACAACAACAGATGGGTACTTGGAAAGCCGGAGTCAGTATCGTACACACGGGCATTCGTCATCCATCGTCTGTCATGAAAAATGTCATCCCCATTGTCATGGCGGGTGTGATTGGCATTTATGGACTCATTGTGGGAGTCATTTTGGGACAAGCCATTCCAGTGCCGGATTCCACCACACGCGACAATGTTTATTCGACCTATTCGGGCATGGCGCATTTGTGTGCGGGATTGTGTTGTGGCGTCAGTGGTTTGGCGGCGGGTCTGTGTATTGGGATTGTTGGCGATTACGGCATTCGGGCGGTGGGATATCGAGCGAGTCAAATTACGTTATTTCCCGGAGAACGAGAAGCGGCGGGTTATGCGACAATTCCCGACAGTCAAGAAGGTGCGGATGCGGCGGAAAGTAGCGGAAATACGGCTGGTATGGGTGGTTCCGAGGATCAAAACAAATTGTTTGTGGGAATGTTGATCATGTTGATTTTCAGTGAAGCGCTGGCATTGTACGGAATGATTGTGGCACTGATTGTCAGTCAACATCATTATGAATGTTAGTTTGAAGGCGGGAGTGTGACACATGTGCTTTATTTGTCTATAAACGATAACTAGTAAACGATAATAAAGAACTGATTGATGAACTTCTAGTGTGATTGTCGTATTCTTTCGTTCGTGACAGTCGCAAACGCCCTTATCTGCTATTGTCAAGAGATGGCTTGGTTGCTGCTGACTTTACCGAACAATACCCTTAAAACGTTTGTTCGTAACCTTTCTAGAATAAGTTTGCACAGCTACAACTAATGTCCAAACATCAAACCCAGAGCGCGTCAAGAATGATTCGAGGACATCATCCCAGCGAGGCCTATACTATACATACATCATGATGAATGATGAGTGTCGAGGGTTTCTACGACTCAACTCCAATGCAGTCCCGCGACTGTTCGATCGCATTTTTATAATGCGAAATAATGCAGAGACATAATATTATAACAATCAAAGGAACATCCAACGAAAAAGACAACCAAAAGCGACTCGTGCTTTCTTCTTGGATTACTAATAATAGAGCCATTCATGTCATTTCTGTGGGTGCAACGTCGCGACAAAAAAGATGATGACGCTTCTTCCTGTAGCGACGAAGGAGACACGAACGCGCAAGTTGACGATGATGATGCTTTCGTGCAGATTTCATTTCTTCCTGTATTACAATCAAACAACCCTCTAATATCCACGTCGACTCAAACAAGCAACTTATCATCAACAATGACATGGGAACAGGCCCATCGGCTGGCTTGTCTCAAACATAACTCATTGAAAGCCACGAGATGGCAAATTGAATCCCAATTTCCGGTCGGACAGGAAATTCCGGATCCGGAGGATTTGTTGATCGAATGGAAGG
Organism: Fistulifera solaris; assembly: GCA_030295235.1. Classification (NCBI taxonomy): domain Eukaryota; phylum Bacillariophyta; class Bacillariophyceae; order Naviculales; family Stauroneidaceae; genus Fistulifera; species Fistulifera solaris. Next base: position 599,951 of record AP026155.1, on the reverse strand, counting down.
ATGACACCATCATCGAACAACTTGTCACCTTGTTACGACCCTTTCAAGATCGACAGCTCATCGAGGAGTCTGCTGCCTCCTCATCATTGTCTTGGTGGAGTGTCATTCAGGGATTGTGGACGTTTGGGCGTCATCGCCATGAGGAAAGTGAAGACAAAGAAGAGGAAGAAGAGGAAGAAGAACCACCGGAGACGACCGTCAACAGCGACCCACACGAGCAATGGATTCACCCGGCACTAGCTCGATCGTTACTGGAACATCTTATATCCATATTGAAATCCCAATCGCACGACATTGTTCCCTTGTCATCCATCTGGAAGAAGCAACCGGATGCGACCGATGAACACACTTTGCTCCGCCATTTGCCTCTTGACGAAGTCAAAGTGTTGTGTCACGTATTGGAACGTACTGGAGTGCCCGTATCGGTGCATACGACACCATCGAACGAATGTGTCCTCGTCACAAGGTCACAGGACGTGTCGACACGAGTGGTGGAATATGATTTGCAACAAACGGTTCAGCGTCTGGAACAGGAATACGCCGCGCTGGAAGAACAGGCGAAAAAGTATCGGGCAGCGGCCTTGGTAGCAAAACGACGACAGGTGAATCCGTTGCCGTCCATGAAACTGTACAAACTCTGTGAATCCCAAATGGCGCACAAACAACATCAGTTGTTGCAAATTACTACCATTCAAATGACGTTACGACAAGCGGTCCACAATCGATCGATCGTGCAGGTCATGGGATCGGCTCGGACCGTGTTGCGTGATATTCATAAAGAACTGGCGGACGTTCATGATGTTATGGATGATTGGAAAGAAGTCATACAAGATCAGGACGAAATTAATGCAGCTTTAATGTTGCAGTCAACCGTGACCATCGAAACCGACGAGGAAGACGAACTGCTGCGCGAATTGCAGAAGTTGACCTTGGATGAAGTCAATGAGGATCATCCGAACGACAAGAAGGAAAATGTCGTGGCTACTTTCGGATCATCAGCCAGCGAAAAATTTTCGTTACCAAAAACGACTGAAGATGCTCTTGCTGTCATTATTGATGATAAACGTATCGTTGATGACTTGATCCCAGACTCTGCGGTACACGATGACAAGCATAGCGTGGAATTGTCCCCCGTTCTGATTTCAATGTAAATGTAAATTTTTCTTCTCAAACATGGCTTGCTAGCGATTCATTCTCAATCCCTATATTACTCTATGTACCAAGGCATTTTCAAAATACTCTTTCTGATATTGTCGTTATGTGAACTATAGCTAAGCAACCCGACGGCCCCGACGGGCCAAACGACGAGTACGGGCATTGTTGCTGGTGACAGGAGATCCCATTCCAAACACCGGAGCACCAAAGGCAGGTGCCGAAGTGGCATCAGGAGCGCCATTGTTGCTGGGCATGCCGAAGGAAGCAGTTGCATCGCGTCCGCCAAACTGAAAGGCAGCATTCGATTGATCTTTTCGCGGATCGACGTTTGCGGGTACAGCTCCATTCAAGACTGGACCAGGAGCGGGTGTATTCTCTGCGGAGGATCCGAATTGGAAGGCCGGTTGAAAGGTTGCTGTGCTCGTAGAGGATTGTAGAGAGTTTCCAAATGACGAGCTCGAATTGTTGGGTGTCTCTGTAGCACTGGGCGCGCTCGTTGTTGCCCCAAAGGCGAAGGTAGGAGCCTTCACAGCATTGGTGGCAGCTTCTGCCCCCGGTTTCGAAGAGCCGAACTGAAAACTCGAATTGGCGGACATCGCTTCTTCTTTTCGGTTCACGGAGGACCCATTCGATCCGAACTGAAATCCATTGGTGCTGGTCTTCTCGCTATGCGATGCTGTCGATCCGAGCGGAGCGGTTGACAAAGCGGTAGCTTCGTAGGTAGTCAAAGCACCAATCTGAAAGCCCAAACTAGGCGTCGATTGAGTATTTTCCTTCGGTAGAAAAGTACTTTGAGGTGGGAAAGAAGAAGGTGCAATAGTGGAAGTAGGCGCACTTGCTGTCGATCCAGAATGAAAGCTTGACGAAGGCTTGGATGAATCCGAAGTCGCCGAGGCTCTAAACTGAAAGTTGGCATTGGCTGTCGGTTCTTCGGTAGATCCATTCGGCAGAGCATTATTTTGAGACGGAGTCAATGAGTAATTGACAGGAGGGGCGAAGGAAGCACTCGCTGCATTCTCCAACGGAAGTACTTGTGTTGCTGTGTCGCTACTCGGTAAAGCAGTAAGTGCGTCGTCTTTCAATAGCAACTCCTCTTTCTTGGACTTCTTGTTCAAATGTTCCCATACCAAAAGTTGCCTTTCGCGTCGCTTGTGGGGATTCACCACAGCGGCGGAGTGTGTCCCCATGGGTATGCGACGTTTCTTGTCCGAAGCATGAATCGCTAAATTTTCCAATTCAATTCGTCGTTTTCGTAGGGCACTCGTCACTGGTGCCATAGCGGCACGCATCTGTCTTTGACCTGGAGAATGATTCTTGTAGGAATACAGTTTCGGCAAATTCTCTTTGTCGAGAGTCCGAAAGGCATTCGGCGTTTCGTCATTTTGGGTTTTCGGTGGTGGCTGTTTCGCCAAAGGATACGGCGTGGAATGACGTGAAGTACGTTGCGCTGCAGCGGGTGTATGCATATCATTCATTGCCGCTTTTTGATTCGATTGCTGGCTGGGATTGTAGTAGTAGTAAGATGTCGCGACTTTTCCATTGGCCGCTTCCGTAAAGGTGACCCGGGGCTCCATCGATCTTCGACGTTCTCCACGTCGCTTCAATACCGATGTCGGCGCATTGACTCGCGTGGCTACAGGTTGGGGCGAAGCCGTCAGGGGTTCCGGCTCTGCTGGAGGGGACGCTACAGGTTTCGTTGTTTCTGGAGCTGGTTTTGAAGTGAACCAGATTGTCAGCATTCGCAGAATTGTTGCTAGGATAGAAAGAACCACTCGACAACACGACAAAACCCAGTTTTGTGCATTCCTATAAACACACTTCACCAACCGTGTCGGCCAAACATCTTTTGATAAAGGCTTGGAAACGAGAATGACCGAAGGATGATTTCGTAAAAACTGCTCTTTGCGCCAGTCGTTCCAGCTTTTTGTGAAGTAAGGCCAGGCCGTGATGACGAAGAGAACGGCTACGAATGTTCCTTCAGGGTTTTGTACAATTATAGAGAGCATAATGGGATATGCGACGATCGTCAATCTGTAAATGTTTATGCTCTGTTGTTGCTCTTGTCTCATTGTTTCCTCCGATCGATGAGTGGCTCCCACACTTTTTCCCCATCCTGGGCGTTCCGGCGTGCCTGTTGTCCTTCCAACCGATAAAGGGTCTGATACTATCCATCATTCAACGACCCAATTCGAATAACAGCCGTTATTTATAATGTATGAAAACAAGTAGCGCGCCCGGCAACCGCCTACCAGCCAAGGTGACAGAGCATTCCCTGCATTATTTTTCAAACAGTTCTACCCGGCAACCGACCCTCAAACAAAAACCTAGATTATTCTTGAAAGCGAAACAGAATATCAAATGGCAACAAGGTTACAATATGCTTCCACGTCGTTTAATTGTATCATCAAGATAGGTTTTATTGTATCATCAAGATAGTAGAGTTGAGAGTTCCCCTAGATTGTGTGATGTAATCTCCTAGCTAGTTGTTATGGTTTATTGAGCTCTGTCTGTCTGTCTGTCTCCCTCTCTCTCACTCAAGTGCAAACGGAAAAATCGAAACAAAAGCAATTCCCATTACCAGATGATCCGACACACAACGAATCAAGAAAGTAAAACCAATCGTTCCGGGGGGAATCCTCTTCCTCCTCCAGGAAGGATCCATCATCTCGCGTGACCGAAATGGTCACATGTCGTTGTTTCGTCCGCGGATCAATCCGTACTACGGCCGTTCGCACAATTTCGTGTCCCTCAACAACGCGACGCGTCCGATGAATCGTCGTTCGTCGATTCACATGTTCCGAGGGCAATTTTTCCAGTTTCGTTGGTATTTGCCACGCATTGCGAAAGCCTTGGGTGGTAGTAGAACCGGGTGCTGTGCAGAAGAAGGTCTGATGATGATGATGATGATGATGATGATGATGAGTATGACCGTACAAGGGATTTTCAAAGACTTCGGCAAATACTTCGAACGGATCTCGAAACACTTTCCAACGTCGCGCTCGAAACAGCAGTTGCAGTGGTCCCCCAAACATGCGATCAATTTCTGCGCTCGTATAATGTGTTTCGGACGTGTCGTCCTCGTCAGTCGATGGAGAAGAAGTGTCGATCGACTGTATATCTTCCAGTGTTTCGTTCGTCGAATCATCTTCGTCCCACGAGGATTGTTGACTATTGAGAATGCGCAAAGGGCGTAAGGTTGTCGTTGGACATGGATCGCCTTGATCCTTGCTTTCTTCAAAGGAATACACTATTTCCACTTGTTCTTGTCCATCGACCTGTTGCGCATCCGTCGTAACGTGTCTCCACACGTCCTCTTGCGTTAAGAGCGATTCATCTGTCGAATTACACAAAGAAATTTCCGCCAAAGAAGGCATTGTATGCAGTACCACCAAGCCCAACCGATCCGACGGATGCTGGTTGTCATCATCGTGACGCATTCTTCCTACTACCTTGACCTCGTTTTCCTTTGGACGACGACGACGACGACGACGACGACGACGACTACTCTCACTCAACGTTCGATGCAGTGTTGCGGTTTCTTGTTCCTGTAATAGTACATCACAACGTCGACGGGCTTCGACATCCATCAAGGTTTCGTAACAAGCCGCAAGGATTTCAAAACAATGCATTTGATTTTGATGTTGTTGATATTGTTGTTGTGATTGTGGTGGTTGTTGTTTTCGTCGACGCACCGGATGATGCAACAACGCCAATCGTTGATACGCGTGTCGGATTTCATTTAGAGTCGCATCTTGTCGTATTTGTAAAATTTGATACGGATCCATACGGTAGTTTTGGTTCCATTCACGACAACGCGGTGAACGCGGCCGCAGCATTTGTTTGTTTGTTTGTGTGTGTGTGTGTGTGTGTGTCTCTATCGGGCAAGTGTGATTTTGTATCGCAGCCGTTGATTCTCCTTCCTCAATCTATTGGCTACTCGCTCTTCGACGAATAATAATAAGAATAATAATAATAATCAAAGCAGGAATAGAATGTTGAGAATGCAAATGTTTGCAAAAGAAAGAATAAATTAGGAATTTCTTTCTGTCGTTGTTGTTGGCCTTGTTCTTATTGTTTGTTGTTGTTGGATTCGTTTCGTCTTGAAACTGGCGGGCGGTTGTGCGTTTGGTTTGTTATTGGTTGTTCTGGCAAATAAACGCGTCCTTCGTATGGGAGGAGTCCCGAGAAGACTGTCTACTTTGTATAGAAGATGAAAAAAATAAGAACCGCTTTTCATAATTTATATACGATCTAAGATTCTTGTTTCGTTCTATATGTCCAAAACCGGTTAGCGATCTTTACCCCTTTGATTGAAGATTGGAAAGCAACGACGAACACCGCCGCCCGATTGCGTACGTTGTACGGACGACGGACGACTGACTCCCCTCAAATAAATAATAATAATAATCCCAAAATCGCATTTCCATTATTATTATTTCGGATGAATTCCATCGATTTCGGTTTCGGTTTCGGTTGTCGTTGGAATAATATACTACGTAGAGAGAGAGAGAGAGAGATCTTTAAACCAATGATAATATTATAACATCTTTGATTTGGTATCACACCTTCAGAAGAACAAATCCTTCCATCAATCGAAAAGAGATTTCCACTCATTGACAGTCTACATTATTATTTGTGTTTGCCAGCAATACAAAAAACTACGACAAATACAGAGAGAAAGAGAGACACACACACACAAACACACACATCGCGCTTCCTTCCTCGCAATATTGATTTCTAGCGCTCAACTATGGAAGAAGGCGACGATCCGTATCAAATATTGGGCGTCTCTCACACGGCCACGGCGGCCGAAATTCGTACGGCCTACCGTCGTTTGGCGTTGCAACATCATCCCGACAAGCAACCAACTGTCCAAGACAAAGAACGTGTAACGCCTCTTTTTGTCAAAATCTCCAATGCGTACGAAGTCTTGTCAGATCCGGAAGAACGGGCACGATACGATCATCGACAACAACAACAACAACAACAAACCGTATCGTCCTTGTCCGACAATCATCATCCGTTTGCTTTTCATGATCCGTTTCAATTGTTTGAAGAACTTTTTCCGTCACAATTGACGCCAGGATCTCTGTTGTTTCCATCCTTTGGAGGAATGAGGAGTACTACTATGTTTGGAATGAATCCCATGGGAGGACTAAATATGGGAATGAATAATTATGCAATGGGAGGAATGGGTATGGGAATGCATTCATGGGGAGGACTGTATGGAGACCCATTTCTGGGCGGCTTGGGAGGCATGATGTCTCAACCATCGTTAGGTACTAATTTCCTGTCACCCACGACAAGGATGAACGGCGACGGCATGAGTATGGGGACTTCTACTATGACTTCGTTCACCAGAAGCGACGGGACGTCGTCGGTATCGGTCGCCACTACAACGCGTATTGTGAATGGACAACGGGAAACAAGAACTGAACGGATCATTCGTCATCCCGACGGCACCACGGAACGGATTGTGGAAACACCCCAGACAGAACATCCTCGGATCGAATCGCCACCGTCGGACGCTACGTTGTCATCTACCGAAGAATCATCATCCGCTCCGAAACGTAAGAATTCTGTGAAAGAGAAGAATGCGACGAGCAATACGAAACCCCGTAAACGACGGAAAACAAATACACCGGAAGACGGTGATAAAGATAGACCTATCGTCCTGGAATGAATCATATATTATAATTAGAATGATTTTTGTAAATCTAATAGTAGTATATACCAGAATGATTGAAAGAAGGAAATGAGTCTAGTGATTCGTGATATGACGACGATTTAGTGAGAGCTTCATTTCTACTTCCGTCCAAATGCCTGGACATAGATCCTCGACGACAAGGATGTTTGAAACCGCGCTTTTGTTGATAATCGTTGTTGTATCCAGAATTGTGAGAGATGAGAAGAGATGAATCAAACGTTAAGAGCTTCCTGCGACTACCGAAATATTTTCTTGAATCCCGGATCGACGTGACAAGGACAGAAGATGATCGCGCTCAGCAACACAAAACCACCAAATAATAATAATAATAACGACGACAATTTCTTTTTTTTTTTTCTTCTTTCTTCTGCATGTCTTTTACTAACAAAAACAAAACGTGTCCTTGGCCAAGACTCCCTACAATTGTATGTATCTAAGTTGCTTACGATGGTGACAGCCACTGACGCTCCTTGTCGAGCATTTGGAAATTTGCCGTTACCCCATCCGCCCCTTCATCGCATTCCTTCGACTGCCCTGGGTATTACTTACGTCTTGGGCATTGAAGGTTCCGCCAATAAGATAGGCATTGGTGTGTTACAGTATGATCCCTCCGAAGAAACGTACTTGATTCGAGCGAATCCTCGGAAAACGTACGTTGCTCCGACCGGACACGGATTCTTGCCGAAACAAACGGCGTATCATCATCAACAACACGTGGTGCCGTTGATCCGGGCGGCCTTGAACGAAGCTGGGATTACCTTGCAACAAATTGCGGCCATTTGTTTCACCCAAGGACCCGGAATGGGCGCTCCTTTGCAGTCGTGTGTCATCGCGGCGCGGACGTTGTCGCTGTTGTTTGATATACCGTTGATGGGTGTCAATCACTGCGTCGGACACATTGAAATGGGACGCATCGCGTGTCAAGCGACGAATCCAGTCGTATTGTACGTCAGTGGAGGCAATACGCAGGTGATTGCGTATTCGAATCAGCGTTATCGCATCTTTGGAGAGACGATTGATATTGCCGTGGGGAATTGTTTGGATCGGTTCGCCCGTGTACTTCACTTGTCGAACGATCCATCGCCGGGATACAACATTGAACAGGCCGCCAAACGCGCGGGAAAGCACTTTTGGAACTGCCGTATACAGTCAAGGGGATGGATGTCAGTTTTTCGGGTATTCTGACCCAAGTCGAACAGTATGCGAAAGCAATTTCGTCGTCGTCCGACTTTACCGCCGATGATTTGTGCTTTTCGTTGCAAGAAACCATCTTTGCCATGTTGGTGGAGATCACCGAACGAGCCATGGCACTCACACAGCAATCGCAAGTGCTTATTGTGGGAGGAGTGGGCTGCAATCGGCGACTGCAAGACATGATGCAACAAATGTGTCACGAACGCGGGGCTACCCTCTGTGCAATGGATCATCGGTATTGCATCGACAATGGAGCCATGATTGCGCAAGCGGGTATTCTGCAATTGCAATATGGGGGGAACACTACGCCTTTGGAAGACAGTGTGTGTACACAGCGATATAGGACGGATCAAGTTTTGACGGTGTGGAGAGAGCCTTAGTTTCAAAAGCTTTGGTTGATAAGTAACAAGGATCTGATCATAGTAGTACGGGTCTAAGTTTCAACAGCTTTGGTTGATAACTAACAAGGATCTTATCATAGTAGTACGGGTCTTTGAATTACACGTATTCAACAATACGCGAGCAGTGATGCTTTGCATGAGTATAGGCAACCTGAACGTGTATGCCGGACACTAATGACCTCGTAGCACATGGCAGCATCCTTCTTTTAAGTTGCAACAACTTCGCAGAAGCTTCAAGGAAGCAGAACAGAAATACGGAGTAAAAAAATGGACAATAGAATGGACGCCGTGAAAGCTGTATTGGGTAATAAGATTACCTTCTACTGTACTTGTCAATGTTATAATGGACTCGTTCATTCTAGAAGGAAAACACAAGTTAATGCAAACATTCATTCACCTAGAGCGTAGAGTATATTATTTTATCACACTATCACAAACGAAGATTGTCTTATCTCGCTATAGTGCGCGCTTATTGACGCTTGCGGCGCTGGAATTCCGTACAGTTGAAGCAGAAGACGGTGAGAGGCTCGCCAATAGCTTCCTCGTCCAACACGGGTTCCAACTCCACAGCCTCCGGGCACGATGTACCGGTGAACATGGCGACAGCATCCTTGGGTTCCAAGTTCGTAATTGACTCCGTCCATGGGCACAAGTTCTGAGAAAAGACTTTAGCATCATCGAAAGCGAAATGGAAATCCCTGATGTTTGATACTTCCCAAGCAGAAAGGTCGGCGTTGAAGGAGAAAGCAGTGTAGAACATATAGCTAATATCCTCCGCACATCGCGTGTCCCAGTCCTCCAAACCGTTTCCCTCGAACGACTCGGCGCCACCAAACATACGCTGAAAGTTTTGCACGTTGAAAACGTCCCAGCTGCCGAGATTTCCGTTGAAGGATTTAGCATCTTCAAACATACCTGCCATGGTCAAGACACGACCAGTTTGAAACTTCGTTACGTCTCCGTTGAATTCGGAAGCTCCGGCAAACATGTAGCTCATGTCACGCGCGCATGTAGTGACCCATCCGGTCAAGTCCTCGTTGAAAGTCACAACAGCGGGGTTACGGTTCGAGTCGAACAAGTAGGAGAAGTCAGCAATGTTACGAACACACCATTCACCAATGGGCCAGCCGTACTCTTGGGCTACCGCGGAGCCTTCTGAAGGATCGACCAAGTAAGCATCTACAGCATCGCGCAGTTCGGGAGTGGTAAGAAAGCACTTGAAGCCATTCTCTTCCAATACAGGTTCTGGTGCGGTCGTGTTGGGTCCTGGTCGTCCGGGTTGTGCGAGTACAGAGACGGCAGAAAGAAGGGTTGCGACTATTAAAGATCTCATGGTGACTTGGAACAGCAGACGATAACTACAAAAGTGTGAAAGACTGTTGGCAATGAAATGCACTTGCGCTGTTGTTATGCGGAGGTACGGTGGGAGGAATTCGGAGTGCTTCCCCAACAAGAAATTTGTGTAGATTTCCTACGGAACGGACAAACAGGTCAGCGACTGCGCACGAGCACAGTAACACCAAAATTTGAATCGTAGTGTGAAATTTCATTTGCGGTATTACCGTTCATAACCGTTAAACAGATACTTACGAATTCATTTACTTAGACGATTTAAAAATTTCGAGAGCAACCCGGGACATAAAAAGTCATAACAAGAGTACCCCCACGTCGGCGGGTGACTGAGGTATTTTGTGACGATCCATACAACAGGCGCGCAGGCACGTTATAGACAAGTGCGCAACGCCAAAAGTCCCGCTTCAGTGAAACAATTACGTCACCAAAAAATTTACATGAATTCCAAGGGAAACGATGGCTTTAAGCGAAGTTTTTCGAATTTGTCCGTTGCTGGATGGGCGTCATTTTTTTGTTCTTGGTTTGTCGACCACTCATTTCGATTTCGTCACTCTCTCGAACCCTAACCGATAACGACATATTGATTACCGCCAAGGTTTTTGCTCTCGACAAAGGGTAAAGGGTCATTCAAAAATAAGTACTCCGTACTCCGTAATGAATGATGAGCTAACGCTCGACATTCGATTTTGGTCTATTCCAGTATTTCTAGTTTTATCTGCCATATCAACTTAGTCTTTCTCATTTACCATTGATTTCGCCAGTCTTGAAAGAATGAAACCATCCGACATCCGAATAGAAAGTGAAGGTTACCTATCAATATGTTCATTAGCATTGTCAAGTGGGCTGAAAGACGCCCTGCCAAGTTCCTACCGCCAGTCCATGAGAAAGGATGACTCAGGAACCACAAAGCACTAAAATAGAGTGCTATTTGTTTCTACGCAACGCATATCCCAGCTGGATATATCACCAGTGAAAGCTATTGCTTCGCGGAAAATGCGTTCAAAGTCTCGAACATTGAAGACGTCCCATTGCGAGACATCCCGGTTGAAGCTGATGGCATCTTCAAACATACCCGGCATTTTTAATACACGCCCAGTTTGAAACTTCGATACGTCTCCGTTGAATGAGGCAGCCCCGGCAAACATGAAACTCATGTCGCGAGCGCTGGTTGTCACCCAACCGGTCAAATCTTCGTTGAATGTTGCAGCTTTTGGGTTGCGGTTTACATCAAACAAATAAGAGAAATCGGCAATATTTCGAACGCACCAGTTGCCGATGGGCCAGCCGTATTTTTGGACGGTCGCGGTTCCTTGCGAAGGATCATCCAAGTAAGCATCGACTGCATCGCGGAGTTCGGGGGTTGACAAGAAGCAGTCAAAGCCATTTTCAGTAAGAACGGGCGGGGGAGCCGTTTCAGTTTGAGCGAGCACCGCAGGTGCAAATAGAACTACAGCCAAACTAGATTTCATATTGACACGATCACAATGACAAGATACAGAAGCAACAAGGAAACGGACACCGACTCAAACCCAAAACACCGGAAAAGTGGTGGGAGAAGAGACCAATGCGCCGGACGTGTGGAAGGCGGAGATATCGGAGTGTATCTGTGCCACGTCGCACGGAGCTCGTGCAAATTGTACACGACTAGTTGGCGTTCTGTGTTTACAATGAAGAGTCCGAGAAAGAGTCATTAATTGTAAGTAATGAAATGCACATCCATGTAGACTGTAAACTCTAACGCCAAAAGAACATTCCCCGTCGGTTTGCTTTTAAGCGATATTTTTCGAAAGCTTAGGACAGTCGGTCCAGTCACGAACTTCTGGGAGTGGACGATTGAAGCGTACAAAACTAGATCCAAGGTGACAATTGTTACTCCGTATTGTTACAAAACACAAGTTGTCGTAGAACATCAAAACAGTACACGAGTAATGCATACACAAGAACCACCGCAACAGCTATACATGTTTCATTTTGTTCCTCAGCCCAATTAGTTCTGTCGCGATCACATACATCAATACCGTCGTATCATCCTCACTACAACGAGGGCGCGGTATTAGGGATTCACAATTCATTCTCGGGGGCGGGACGACAAAGCCGGAATCAACGCAATAGGCACGCTGGCCTAGATCAAGAGCGTCCAGGTGCATTAGGGCTCCGACGATTCCACCCACGAGGATGCAAAGCGGAGCCTGGACGTTAAAGACTACGGCCAGAGTGAAGGCGATCGAAAATACAATGGCATCGGCTGATCCCGAAATAGCAGATTCCCAAAGAATTATACAAGCAGCGCCGACAAGACCAATGGCAGTCGAATTGAGACCCTTGAGAATGGCTTTGAAATCTTGGTTGTGACGAAGTCGGGCCCTGAGATTGATAAAGTGAGTGCCACGTTCAAGCTGTGAATATCAATATCAAATCCATAAAACGTACCAGAACGGACAGAATGCAAAAATAAGAATGACACCTGGTCCAAACAGACCAACAAAAGCAACGAGAGCTCCAGGAACACCTTGATAAACAGCGCCCAAGTACGCTGAGAAGTTGAACAAAGGACCCGGCATGGACTGAGCAATACCCAAACCTTGCAAAAATTGACTATTCGTCATCCAAGCAGGAACAACTTCATCTTGAAGCATCGGAAGTACCACCTGACCTCCACCAAAGATGATACTACCAATACGGTACATAATTTCGAAAATCTCCAAATATTCATTCTCAACCTTAGCCACGTCGGCCAAAACGATTGCCATTACGAGAACTCCGATATAGACAACAAAGATGAGAGCCCCAGCCCATAATGGAATGCCAATTCTTTTGAATGTTTCGTCAGTATCACGATCCCAACCTTTCGATGGGCTGCCGTAATCGGAGAATGGCTTTTCACGCTTGGAATCGATCCACGTGATGAGCCCACCCAGCGCAAGGCAAGTAGGAAAGACCCATTGACTGCTGCTTGCTTTAATATCATCGTCGTTGTTGATCAAAATGGCAACGCATGAGGAGAAAAGGGCCTGTGAAGAGAGTCAGATGGGATACAAAAGACAAAGATGCCAGACCAGGTGCATTTACGTACCAAGATAATACCCAAAGTGTCAAGCTTCACAGCAAAACCGTAGAAAGCCTTGAAAACGAGACTGATGGCAGCAGGAGGAAGACCAATGAGATACCAGGGAGGGTTATTGGGGTCAATGTACTGTGAAACAAAAGGTAGGTGTGAGTTGCCTCTCAAAACGCGACCGAGCCAACAAACTCCTCCTACTTACCGCATCAATGAGTACCCCGCACAATGTGAGTACCACGAGACCCGGTAGATTCCATAATAACAACGCCATGAGTCCTCCCAAAGGACCGGCACGACTGAGTGCCGTCGAAATGACCAGCTGTGTACTCGTCGGACCTGGCAGACCCTTTGTTCGTTGCAAGCAACGATCGGAAAAGTCAGCACACGCTTGTATCCCCTTGCATATTACACAGACACGAATACATCACTTACCTGCCCGATCGCAAACAGTTCCGTAAACTGTTCTTCGTCCAACCAATCGCGCTGAATCACCAAATGATCACGTAAAATGGCCACGTGCGCTTGTGGACCACCAAACGCAATAAAACCGAGGGGCCAAAATGTCGTAAAGACTTCCCACATACGATCTCTCCAGGGAGCGTCGGCGGCAACCTTCATGCGGATTCTCTTGTCGTCGCTTTCTTCCTGTTTGTCGCCAGATCCGTCCTCCGTTTCGGCGAGTTCGACATCTTCGACGGCCGCGTTGTCTTTTTTATCGTATTCTTCGGTCTTTTTCTTCTTGTGGCGACATGTCTTTGGTCATGCTCGGCTTGTTGTTAGATAGATAGATGAATGAGGAATCTATTTGTGCAAAATGTCACTTGTGGTGAGATGAGTATTATTTGAGAAACGAATGATGCATTTCTACAAAGTACGGTGGCCGGATGACGCCTTACTCGGCAATGATCTCTCATTTTCTTTCGCTGTGATGTTTTGAGTTGCTAAATTTCTCATTGAGTACTTTCAATCGTTCCACTGCCTTGTCAGCCGAATCTGGGAGATTCGTGCCCGACGGCTGGCTAACTTGCGGGTCTGGCGTCTGTGCGGGTCTGCACGTCTGCATAGCACAGCTTCGTCATAGTCATAGCTCGGAAGGACGTTAAAATTCTGCCTCCCAGTACAAGATTCTACTTAGCGTCTACGACGAGGCAGAATTTTAACGCCGTTCGCCGTTCCCTGTCCGCCGTCGCGGCTGAAAAGGAGAGACCGTACAGCTGTTTGCACAATGGCCCAGACTTCATGTAGGCTCCGCAGAAGCCTACCACAACGGAGTTGAGTCACGGTCCGACTACTCCACCGCCCTACTCCTATCGCGACAAATCTCGTGTTGTTTTCGAGAATGCCGATCCTATCATTACATTGCTAATAACACTTGCAGACTGCTTTAGTCAGGCACGATCAACACACATATTGTTCCTTTTTTTATTTAGCGTCGATTGGTATATATATCGTGCCTGACTCGCAACATTTCGGTTCTCAAAACTGTCGGTGAAAATTGGCACACGTTTGTGTGCAGTGATGACCCTCGCGGGCTATCAAGACAAATGGATTTGTGGAGAGCATTTCCTTCAGACCTTGAAAGATCATCACCCAGCACTCAAAGAGAGCTTGGTTCAACAAAATTGACACGATCATTGTTGAAGAAAGCCATTCCAATCATGAAATCGATGATGAAGACGGAAGTGACGATATGGACAAGTTGCCGTCAGAGGGCGAAATAGAGGATGAAACAGACTAAACAGCGCTGGATCGCTTCAGCGCTCATGGCAGAGTACTAATTTCATGTAATTTCAACTTACTTTATCAAGAAATTCGCTTTAAGATGCAGCAACATGAACAAGAATGGTAATGAGGGCATGTTGCAAGTTGCAAGAAGGGAGCGAGATTTTGCGCGAAACGGTGCGTGCCTGTCGGTCGTGTGACGATGCGTGACTGACCCGGGACTGAAATGAAACCGACCATTTGTTCAAAAAAAGGTAGGTTTAAAAAGAATTGATGACAAGAAATTGCTGTCAAAAATGATTAGTATCAGTATGATCAAATTTATTTTCTGAAAAAGATGCTTTTTCAGTCAAATCATAGTTTTTCGTGAAGTAGACTTAGCTCCTACGCGAAAATGGCACGTAGATTTTGTACGATCCGGTACATTTTCTACGAAAGTTACATAGGTCAGTGACCGGAAGCAAACAGCTGTACCAGAGCGACGATTAATAAAGCAATGAGACAACTAATATTTTAACACTTGTAGGGTCTTTCAAAACTAACACTTACTCCAAAGTCATCAACCGCATTTACACATGCAATAAAAAGTGCTCGCTAAAAACATTGCAGAATGACTGATTCCGTGAAGTGAAGTGAAGTGAAGTGAAGTGAAGTGAAGTATTCCTACCGATTATCACTCATTCATCCAAACACGAATCCCTATCTTGTCTCCGTTTCCCGGAAGGGCCAGAACAGCATCAACAACACACCGATCAATGCCACCAAACTACCCACCAAATCACCTACATCCGGACGATCCCCGTCCAGTCCCCATCCCCACAGCAAGGAAAGAGCAATAAAGAATCCACCGTAGACCGCATAAATACGACCAAACGAGTCAACGACGGGTTGCAGTGTGGGCAAGAAGCCATAGAGAATCAAAATAAAGCTTCCGACGACACCCCACCACCAGGGACGATGGTCGCGGATGCATTTCCAAACCAACCATCCGCCCCCAATTTCGGCCAAGCCCGTGACGAAAAACAAGACTAGCGTTTGCAACACAACTGTCGTCGTCCAGTTAGCATCGTCTTTCGCGGAGACATTATCTTCATTTGTCGAAGATATACTTCCAGCATGATTGCTCGACATGATGATCCAGTGTCAGCCACGCAATGGTCGCAACGAGACAGAGAGTGAATTGAATTGATGACTTTTGCCGCTACGATGATGATTATCTTGCTCTGTTGACAAAATATGTTGTGTTATTCATTCTCAGAATCGTTTCCTCGATGCTCGATACGAACTGAAGCATAAATAATGACGAAGTTGAATGAAAGTAAGTCGCATCTATCATGGATCATGATGGAGCCGACTGAAATGCATTTCGAAGAATGAAGAATAAACAGCAATTGTTTCCTCCCCGTGGAAGTTTCAAAATGTCGGTACGGTACCAGTTCAGGGTGATCCCGCCTACAGCTTTGTATGGTTTTCTCAAACATTTTTCTCCTACAGGGAGTCACGGACTATATAACAGAATGTACCGAGGGTTACCTTTCTCGCTTTGGCGGTACTCAATGCGAAAGGATGGTTCTCCGCTGCTTTCCCAAAAAGGGGCGATGACAAAGCCACCGACACGCACCTACGACAGTCGAGAAAAACCACAACAAAAAGTTAAAGTTGAAGGAGAGTCAAACAACTTCATTTCTACTCCGTAAAGACTTTTTATTTATTTCATTTTTTTTACTATTCTTATAACATCCGTGTCAGCAAAGCGCGATCCCATCTCGCTGCTTACGGCCAACTAAATTTTGAGAGTTAAATAGCAAGCAAACAAAAAAGAAGAAAAAAGAAGAAATGAGACGGACTATATGTTGCCATCCTCTTTTACTCGTCGTTCTGGTCGGACTGTGTCAACTCCACGGCGTAGTAAGTTTCACGGCCCACAAATCAATCGCACTACGGCCAGTAAAACCGACATTAACAACAACAACAACAACAACAACATCATCATCATCACTGCAAGCGACGCCTACTGTCGGCATCGGTGCGATTGCCGGAGCTATTACGGGAGGACTCTTTGCCGGTGGTCTTCATGCGATTGCCGGTGCGTACCATTTTTGTTTCTTTTTTTTTTTGGGGGGGGGAGTGACAAAACACATAAAACTCTTCGATACTTTCGACTCACACTTTTTTCTTTCTTTTGCCAGGTCCTGATCATTTGGCCGCACTGCTGCCGCGTTGTTGTGGACAGCGATGGTACCGTGCCGTTCGGGTTGGAGCACTTTGGGGGATGGGACACGGATTGTCGGCCACCGTGTTGGGATTGACGGCCTTTGGACTCAAATCGACGGTGCAAAATATGAAAGGCATGCAAAGGTATTGGCGGGTGCTTCGCACGTGACAGAAATTGCCGTAGGTCTTTCTTTGATCGTCATTGGTGTCATGGGCATCCGCGAAGCTCGAGAATGGGAACAGGATTTGACCACCACGATGGGGGCTTCTCAATCACTATCGGCGGCGGTCGTCGATGAAGTGGCATCGAAACATTCGACGCAAAAACGAGCCGTATTATTCAACGGAATACTGCACGGCTTTTCGTGGGATGGGGCACCGTCGTTGGCCCCCGCCGTGGCGGTGGCCACGTGGGGTGGGAGTTTGGCCTTTCTTTCCGCCTACGCGATTGGGACGATGACAACCATGGCGTTGGCGACGACACTGATTGGTGAAGGAACGCGGAAAGCGGGTCAAGTATTGGATCGACCGGATATTCCGCAAAAGTTAAGCTTCGTTTCATCGATTCTGGCCATGGTGATTGGTGCGGTTTGGTGCTACTTGGCTGTGGCATAACGTTTACAACTAAGCACAAAAATATAAAAATATCGCTTTTGCGCCACAATCAACAACCTTCGTTTCATAGAGCATTCTATGCATCTTTTCATCCACCAAACTACAAAAGGAAAGAGTAAAAGAGAAATCTTTGAGACTGTAAAAATTTTAGACATGTAATCACGAACGTATTTCGTCCGCGAATTCTAATTGTAAGAATGAGAGAGAGAGAAATGCAGAGAAAGCTGTACTGACAGCATTCGAGCAAAAAGTGGCTTAGCCTTTACGGGCCCACCATCCCGAGGAATCCCAACCTTTCTTCTTGTGATAGTCACTTAAATGAGTATAAGCGGCTTCCGCTTCGGCGGTCGTGTACGCACCGCCGGCATTCTTTGAAGATTCGGTCCGGGGACGCTTCGAAGCTGGTTTCACCTCGGTTGCGGCGGCGAGAAGCTCTTGATAACGGGTATCGCTCAGATTATAGGCGGCTTCGAGACGGCCGTCGCCGACTACCAACAGAGAACGAATCGATACAATGACGGACTCAATATCGTTGACCGGATTCCAGCCATCTTTTGTGAGCAATTCCATACACAGTGCCCCACTCATGACAAACCCTGTTTGGCGTTTGAACCGCGGCTTGACTACTCGTACAAACGGGGGCTCGAACGGATATTGATCCGGAAAAGTCATTTCGAGTTCAATGTGATCAATTCCCAAGACTTTCATATCTTTTGCAAGATTACTGTCCGGATCAAATTGAAACAATTCAATCGTCCAGTGTTTCATAGAATCCTCCGCCGTGGGGTGGAGCGAGAATCCGGCCTCGGACGTGTCTTGATTCATGATCCGATACAAGTCTTGCGCCAGTCGTCGTTTCCCTCCCGTCGTTTCTTGTTCGGCCCGCATCGACATGCTGACGGCTTCCTGACTGGGTTGTCGCCATTTTTGTTTCGGGGCCGCCGTCGATGATGATTCTTCATCGTCCCGAATGGTGGCGGGGTTTTGCCCTCTGGAGCGGCGTCTGTCGTATTATCCGCAGCTTTTGAGGACTCGGTATGAGTGAACATATTCGAAGAATCATTAACAAGGAATCCTGAAAAGGGAGCATCTTCGTCTTCTTCGTATTCATATTCGTACTCGTCGTCTTCTTCCACTTCCTCGTTGCATTTATCGACGGGCTCGGGAGGAATTTGCGTCGGTGAGTCTTCTGCAGAAGCTGACGATATTGTAGGACCCGAAATGACTGCGGCGTCTTCGTCATCGACGGTAGGATCGACTTCGACGAATACGGTGGGCTGTTTCGAGGAAGAGTCACCTGCGGAGTTATTTTTGTTGTTGCTCATGATGCTTTCTTTGTAAAATTATTTCTATGACAGCGCACAACGTCTCTGTCGACTTCTAAAACAAAATATGAAGCGAAAGAAATAAACAAAGTAGCGAGAGGAGATCTCTCTTAGATGAATTCAGCAATGAACAACGTAGGAGCCAATAATACTACTGGTAACTCCTTGATCGTTTTCCGCAACGTAATCAATTCTCTCTAGGCTCTAGGCGACGTTTGCCGCCGGCTGTTTACGATGATTGGGAAGTGGCAAGAAGACGAAGGGCTTTTGAACCCGACTGCGGTACACAATTGTATCCAGTAGTCTTACAGGGACGTATACGGTTAGCCGTGACGCCCACTGAAAGACAGTGTATCAAATGGATTACGTTTTACGATATGAGGGGAGCATAATTCTTCCGTTTTCAAATGAATCACGGAGAACCGTAACGACCTGCTCCACCGTAAATTTGGCGCTCACCTCTCGTAACCCCTAACCTTAAATCGCGTAAAACGCAAAAGACTAGGAAGAGCTCGATTCTCTTACAAAACAACAAAACAAGATTATGGCTATTGCGAGCAAACAAGCAATGGAACTAGCAAAACGATATCAAAACTTTATTTCGGTGCATATTGATACGTTTCATGAGAGGAAATGATACAGGTTTTGGAGGAAAGGCGTCCACGACAATAACTAGAAATTATAATACGATAGTTTTCAAGTGCGTTGATGAAAGCTGTATTTTATCGTTGTAACTTTAAAATTGCGCGCGTGTGTATTTGCAGCACCCGAGATCAGTTGGATCGCGAGATCAGTGTCTAATCAATAAATGTTGATATCGTTGAAGGTGCGACCATCCGACATGGCATCGAACGTGGTGGCCACTTCCAAGGGTTCGACAGACGCCGTGAGAGGAAATTCAAGCGGAGCCGTGTTCAACAAACGAATGACGTTGCCGCTGCCGGGTGTGGCAATCACCACATAAAATGGTCGATCGTAGCCATCTTCCGTGTATACTTCCATGACTTGCTTGTTGTTGTTGGGACCTTGTAACAACTCAATTCGTGCATTCAGCGGTCGTCCTTCGGTTCTGAGCAAAATTTGAACGCTTTGTACCGTCGCGTCAAAGGGGTAGGTATGCAGAGCACCTCCTTGTATGGTGCGGGCGGTTTTCAGTACCGAAATATCCATAGGCTCCTCGGAACCGGGTTGTACACCGGCCGAAAGTGGGAATTCCAAGTTACCCGTGTTGAATACGGCGACACTGTTGGGTCCTTTGGGCAATTCAATGACAGCATTCATAGGTCGTTCGTTTCCATCTTCCACGTACAAGCCTATTTTCTGTGGAGTATTGTCCGGACCGTGCCACAATTCAACGTTCGAATGCATGGGTCGACCTCCGGTCCTCATCAGTAGCTGTACTCTCTTGACATTTTGATCAAAGGACCATGTGCGAAGCGAATTTCCTTGAATTAAAACGGGTGTAGCCATGTCCCAGGAAGTGTTGCCATTCATGGGGCCTTGATTGACGCGTTCGGGAGCGGAGGGCATTCCAGGGGCGGCCAGACCACCAGCAGCGGGGCTCATCGGTGGTTGAAGATTCAAGTTTTCCATGACACGTTCACCCATGCCGGGGGTAGAAAAGAGCGCAGTCCGTGAAACATCACGTTGGGAAGCTTGAAGAGAGAATGCTAGCGAAGGCTCGCAAGCCAACAACAGGAGGAAAGTTGTGTAAGCTTTCATCGTTTCGTCGAAAAATTTGAAAACTAGCGTTCCTGTAACAAAAGCTTTCGTAAGCTTGACTTAAGGATTAAAACTGGGGAAAGAAAAGTTATGAATAGATCTCCGCCGCCGAAGCCTTTTGAGATCTACCGCCAACCAATTGACTTCATCCAAGATCGGCATTTCCAAACGGTCGCTCAAAGAAAAATGCGGCTATGTATCCGTGTCTCGGCGAGACAGATTGTATTATGTATCCGTGTCTGGCACTGTAAATGGTATATATCAATTAGTACTTTGTCGATTTACTTAAAAGACCGGAATCGAAAATTAAAGTCCTATGAAACCAGAATACATTATATTATATACCAATTTTGGGTCTGCAGTACGAAGTACAAACCACATAGACGGGGACCGAGGCGCGCGTGGAGCACGATTCACGACTCAGGACTCGTGAACAACTTAAGAACGAATGAATATCGAGAGAGCGCCTAAAGGCAGTGATCCTATGGCTATAATACTTTCCACTGAGAGAACGCTTGACCTCAATAGAAATAAAGAGAGCACAATAATCAACTACATCAACAAAGTTACTAGTAATTATTAGACCGCAGCGAGGCACTGCGTACGTTTACACACCCTTGCGCGTTATTCTACCATTTACCAAAACCTTCCTGGCGGATACGTCGAATCGACCACCACTGGTTCCAAATATGCCGTTAACGGAAACTCCATCGTGGCCGTGTTGACAATACGGACCACATTGCCACTTCCCGGTGTTTCCAAAACGACATAGAAGGGTCGTTCGAGACCATCTTCCGAAAAAACTTCCATGACTTGTTTGTTGTTGTTGGGACCCTGCAACAACTCGATGCGAGCATTTAGTGGTCTGCCGTCCGTTTTCAGAAGAAGAGCAACACTTTGGACAGAAGGATCAAACGGATACGTATGCAAGGCACCGCCTTGGATGACACGTGGACTCGTCCCAATCCGTAGATTCGGTAATGGTTCCGTCAACCCGTCGGCTTCCACCACGGCCGCCAAAGGGAATTCTAGTTGCCGTGTTGTAGACCGCCACCGCATTCGGACTGCGCGGTGTTTCCACATAGACATGGAAAGGCCGTAAGGCACCATCTTCAATGTAGAGGGCAATTTTTTGCGGTGTATTATCGGGTCCGTGCCAGAGATCAATATTGGCGTGCATCGGGCGTCCTTCCGTCCTCAGCAGAATCTGAACGCGTTCGACGTTAGGGTTGGCAAGGACCACGTTCGGAGAGAACTTCCGTGAATAATGACCGGAACGGTCGATTCCCAGAGTTCTTTCGCACGACGCGCTTCGGGTCGTTTCGCAACAGTGGGCGTCGGAGGAGGATTTGTTGACGTCGCTCTATTCACCCCGGAATAAGCGAACTGTTTGACCGAGACGCGAGGGTGCGTGCGAAGCGGAAGGAAAGCTGTCGCCGGCAAAAGAAAGACGACGAGGAACAAGACAGAGACCTTCATGATGATTCTTCTGACTCGTTCAAAACGAAATGAGTGTACACTACGTGAAAAAAAACTCGCTTCTCTTCTAAGCCTTAGAAAGTCGACTGTAATGCTGAGGAATCAGAAAAGACGATAGCATTAATCTCGTGCCGTTGTCTGGATCTTTTGGAACAAAAAGCTTTCTTGAAAAAAGAGTTCGCGAAAATCTGGACACGTCACCATGCACTCACTATAGCGTGATGTGTACGCAACGCCAAATGGCCGACGGTTCGTTTTCGCGCCAAAAACATGCGAGCAATGCGCCTCCCCATTATTTGGCTCATTGGCTTTTTCTTCGTTTTCCTAGGCAAAAAAAGTAGACTAACTAACCATCTATGAAGTAAGAAAATACCACAATTGCTCAACTGATGATGAAGGAGACTGGCGTAATGTGCAAATAACAGAAATGTCTCTGATGGTGTGCTTCCTATTGCATCCCATATCAATACCAGAAGGGAGATGAGAGCACTGTATTAGAATTATATGCAAAAAATGTGTTTCAAAAAGTGACGAAGAACAGCCGCTACCCAAAGTAGGGTCACGCCGTGGGTACGAGGCGCCAAAGTAGGGCGTTATTGATCTGCGCCGATACATGATATACGTTGGCTATTTGAAATTTGAAACAAGGATCAAAAAGCATGGCTGGATTCCTCGCATTCTGCTTCTCGTCATTCTGCATGGTGTCTACACCTCT
The DNA here is from genome assembly GCA_030295235.1 of Fistulifera solaris. NCBI lineage: Eukaryota > Bacillariophyta > Bacillariophyceae > Naviculales > Stauroneidaceae > Fistulifera > Fistulifera solaris. The sequence continues at coordinate 577,288 of AP026155.1, read as the reverse complement.
CCAAAGTTGTAATTGAACTCGACTCGTCTTCGATGATGAACCAAGGGCATCGTTCTGGTGTTTGTTTTAAAATGGTTTCCATGAGCGCGGTCGATTGTAGTGTTTTGTAAATAGCCTTTTGGGTGTTTGGATGGCACAATTGGATGATGTTCGATTCAATCCAAGATCGACTTTTCTTGGATCGTTCCATCGACAATTCCAGCTTTCTTCTACATTCTTCCCATGACGTACAAGCTTTCAATTGTCTTGGATCAGCTGATTGTTGTAATTCATTGTTGTGATAAAATACGCCGTCGTTCCAGGTCGGAATGCTGTCACCATTGTCGCTGTAACAAGCGCTATCCTCGTCATCGCTCACATCGGCACGCGAGGCATTCATCAAGGACGGCGAGAAAATACATGTCTGCTCTCCCTCCAAAACAAACAATGATTCGTTACCTAGTAATAAATCATCGTCCCAATGATCGTCCATGGACGTAGAAACATCCTCGTTTTCTTTGAACCACGAGACTGAAGAATTGAGTGATATTCGTTTCGGCTGTTCCATTTTTGCAAGTTGTCTATGGTAACAGATAGAGTTAGGGAAAGCGAAGATTGGAATGAATAGTACAACATGAGAGAGAGATGCGGAGTAATAATGAATGAGAAGAGGACGAGTCAACTCACATGAATGAGGCGCGCAAGCCTTAATGTTGTCGCGCGTTTTACAAAAAATCTTTGTTGGCATTGGCTGGCTCCCAAGTACAGGTAGTGTCCATACACAAGACCCGTGTATCGGCCAATGAAATTCAAGAACAAATTGCGAACGGAAAGCATCTTAAATTGTTTCAGTAGTGTACAAAGTAGTGTACGCATTATTGATAGCGAGGACACCATAAGCTACTAGTACGTGTTCGCGCGACTTCGTTTGTGGTGTGTGGCTTAAAGGTCGGAGCGCTGCCGTAGTTTAGTCTTTTCACAAACCGGATAACCTTGCCGACTACCTAAGAGATATAAAGAAGCGGTTAGATCTGATTGAAATGATATTCTATTCTTATTTATGAGTGCGAGTGTTCAAGTACCATCTCGATCCGCCCCACCGCGATCGTATCACCTGCTCGACGTAATACAAACCGGCCCAAAGGTCGACAATCGGCGAATGTTTGCATGCAAATGGGTTCTTGAAGTGTCAATTCCACCAAGGCAATGACGTCCGAGGTTCCGTGGGCCGCTAGGGCCCGTGGATGTTCGTGCAGGACACTACCATCGGGTTTGAAGGAGCGATGCAATTTGGAAATGTGGCAGGGAATGTCCAGTGAATGCATATGAAAAGTGACCTGAGCACCTCGAATTATAACGCTATTGTTTTGCTGCTTGGATAGCACAATAATGGTTGCCTGGCACTTCTTTGCCAGAGGAGGGCGTTGGTTGGGTCTAGTCAATATTTGACCCGGAGATATCCTCACGGCATCAATGCCCGTTAGTACCACGTCAATTAATTCACCGGCGGATGCATACTGAGATCGTTCTTTATCGATACTATCTGCATCAAAACGTTGCAGTTTCGTCAGTCTGGTTTCATCGCCGTACGGCCACACTATTACGTTTTCATTCATTTGTACCCATCCTTGTAATACTTTGGCCCGCACTGACACTCCACCTCCAGTGCTCGCCACAACATCCGAAATAAGCAATCGGGAAGGCTTTTCCAGTAGTTTACGATATTGCGGTGTGGAATCAAACCGATCCAAAGCCTCCCAAAGCGTCGGCCCGGTATACCAGCTATTTTTCATGGGCATGTAAATGTTATCCCCGTTCATGGCCGATACCGGAACACAACGCACTTTCGAGGACGAAAATCCACATTGTGGAGAAACCAAAAACTCCACCAGTTGCTTTTGAACATCATCAAAAATGTCTTGCCGCCAATGGATCAAATCCATTTTATTCAAAACAATCAAGAGACTCGATACTCCCAAACCCCGCGCCAATAACGCATGCTCCCGCAATTGCCCCGCCTGAAACGCCGTTGAAAAGTCGGTGACATCCACCGTTAATAGAGCAGCATCGGCGAGTGCTGTCCCCGTAATGGCGGCCGGGACGTAATCCGCATGTCCCGGAGCATCCTGCAACACAAGCAATCGTCCTGACACGGTCCGCAACGACTTGGTGGCAATATCCATCGTCACTCCATGCGCTCGTTCTTCTTCATCTTCATCAAGCAGCCAAGCGTATTGTGGCGTTTGCTTGTTGCGTTTATTGCTATGATTGTTTTGTGGATGGTGATAGAGTAAATGGCCCGTAACCGATGATTTGCCGGCATCGACATGCCCCAAAATGACAACGGTGAGGGGTGTAGTGTGAGAATTTTGCTCACGAATCAAAATTTCGGGTACCGGGGGTGATGGGGCAGTTGCATTGGATTTTGTAAGAGTTGAATGAATAGTAATTGATGAAGACGTAGAATTCTGAACGGGAAGTTCGGATTTCGGTTTTGTCGTCACTTGTGGTGGCTTTATGATCGGCTTGTTTGGTTGTTGAGGCTTCGGGACTTGTTTATTATTAACTTGCGTATTCTTTGGTTTTGGCTTGGTTTTCGGAGCCACATACGAGTCGTCGTAGTCATCATAATTGTCGTCGTAATAATAATCATCGTCTTCTTCGTCGTAGTAATCGTCGACCATGTGCTTTACATTGCGATGCCGTGACATAATATTGTTGAATGCGCGTTCTCAGTTGTTTTAGAGCTTGATTAATTGCGTAGATGTATACAATATGCTTGAATCGTTATTTCCGTTTCATCGGATAGAATAATGATTGTGGATGTTGCATATTGATGTTGATGCTGTTGTGGCGGTTCGGTCGGTGTCGTTGTTGTAAGCCAAGTCGCAGTGTTACCTATTTTGACCAAAAACATGTTCTGTCCATCCGTGTCTCGACTACGCTTTTGACTATCCCCTTAGAAAGAACCAGGGATGACCGCATCAACGTCATCCTCGGTGCCAAAATCGTCGAGTGCGTTCGACGGAAATCAAGAAGAACAACGGAACATCTGCTACTGCTTACTTTTTTAATTTACAGTAAAGAAGTCAGTAACCCTGCAGCTGTGTTTGCGACTGGTTCGTTGAAGTCGATGTCGGAAGTGTCAAAGATTCTTTGACTACACTTTATCCCACAATGATGTCGGCGATGCCGAGCATGACGTGTTCGATGCAGATTTTACCGACAAGAGGGGTGATCTCGATAGTGAGAATCGTGGAGACAAGTTGACGCAAAAACGTAGATATACTCTACAGGACACAATAATTGGTACTAAATTCACCCCTTATAGCTCACCCTTTGGCTGCTGACGTATTCACTGCAGTTTCTATCCGGCCCATTTCGTACCCAAACCTACGGTCGTCTACGCCAACAATACACCACGTCACCCTCGCAACACCCTGTCCAATTTCGTGGGTACGCACTTCAAAGAACAGAGAGCTCGTCCTCTCCTTTTTCCTCCTCCTCTTTTGTTTTGTTTAGCGAAAAGCACATTCCTTTCCTATTGTAGTGAAAGACTTTCTATTACTGGTATTATTCTAAAGAAAGAAAGATGAAGTTCTACAGCAACATTTTGACGCTTTGCGCTTTCCTTCCCGCCACAGGAGCTTTCGTTGTGCAGCCTTCTTCTCCTACCCGTGCGTCTCCCCTTTACACTTACGCTGGAACCAACGCGGGTGTCGGTGTCGGCCGCGGTGTCAGCGGCGGTATGCAGCGTACTTCTCCTCGATCGGGAGATGTCGAACGTGCTCGTGATATCTGGGAATCGACGCAACCCGTGATTGTTCAGGGAAGCTCGCTCCGGACGTGGTCATTCAACAACCCCAACGTCGAGCGCGTGCAAGTATTGATGCGCACAGAAGGCCGTCCGCTACATGCGAACATTGATCTCTGGAACGGTCCCGATAACACTCCCCAAAAGATGGCCGTCTACATTGAAGACGGAAGTCGTCGTCCGTTCTGTGCCTACGTCGAGACTCCCCGAGGACCCAACGCCGTTGCCATTTACAACACCGGTCAGCTCGAGTTCCCCTTGGCGGCCAACGTGGTGGCCGACCCCAGTCGAGAACCGCTCGCGGCCGTCCGTTTAGAGCAATCCCGAACAATTCAGGGTGGTGCTCTGCACACGTACCCGTTCGATCCCTCCGTGCAAAGTGTCGCCGTCTTGTTGAAAACGGACGGACGCCCCTTGAATGCCCGCATCGAGTTGTTGCAAGGTCCCAACAACAACAAGCAAGTCATGGAAGTGTATACGGAAGACGGCTTGGAACGTCCGTTCTACGTGATTATCGAGACACCGGGAAGTGGAAACGTGATTCGTATTGTCAACACGGCCACGATGGAGTTCCCCTTGACTGCTCAATTGGAGCCCTTGGTCGTAGATACCAGTGGCGAATGGAGTGGATATTCCAACGGCATGAGCTACTACTAAGCATATGAGATTGGCCAACTCGCCAGTTTTCATAGCTTTGTTGTGTATTGAGGTGGACAAGCCTTTACGGCTTGTTCTCTATTCTATAAAAAAGCCAGGCAGTTGTATGTTAGTGCCATTGGAGCATTCTCTAGCATCATCTTTAAATATTGATTTGTGTACTAGTCTAGTGTGTGAAGATTGTTCCCTCTCGTAGCTATAGTGTGTGACTAGCTCGTTATCTTAGCTTGGGACAGAGAGAAGAGTCGCTTGTTACGTTTTGCTGATTCTTTTTCGTCCGTTTTGTGTACTCCTTTGGCTCGAGGACCGCACCGTGCAGAGAAGTCGGACCGGTTGAATTTGATTTAATCGTAAATCGTGAACAGTCATTGCGGTACCGGTACTTGTTTTTCCTTCTCTCTCTTTCGTCTGTGAAGCATACCAGTAGGCCGCAAACGACGAAACACTATGTTCTGTCAACCATGTTTCTAATGTCAAGCAAATGAAACAAAAACTCCTTTTCTTGATGATGGTTTCTTTCGCGAACACCCGTTTGGTTTCTGCGTGGATGTCTCGGCAATCGGCACGACAAAGACAGAATGCGGCATGTCTTCTTTGTTTGGCGGCTACCACTGGAGTGTCGTTTCGAAATACAACGACGAGTCGATGTGCTCCCGAAATTCCCGAAGAATGGTTGGAATACGACCATTACAATGGCGTGACTATATTATTCAATCAGTCGATGACCGATTTCGGCACGGCCTTACAAAATTCGTTGCAACAATGGAAACAAGAGGGACGCAAAGGAATTTGGTTGCACGTTCCGGCGGCCCACGCCGATCACGTAGGTTCGGCGGTCGCCGCAGGATTTCGCTTTCATTTGGTACAGCAAAATACGCTGATTTTATCGGCATGGTTGCCGTCGTTCGATGATCCTTCGGCAATCAGTCGATTGCCGGCCGGACCGACGCATCAAGTCGGCGTCGGTTGTTTGGTATTCCATCCCGACGATTCGTCCCAAATGCTGGTCGTTCAAGAAAAGACGGGCCCCGCGGCCGCTTGGTCGTTGTGGAAAATGCCGACCGGTTTGACAGATGCCGGAGAAGATATTCATGCCGCGGCGGAACGCGAGTTGAAGGAAGAAACGGGCCTCACCTCTGTGTGTCGAGGCATCTTGCAATTTCGTCAAGCTCATCCGACGCAACTGACGACTTTAAGTCGAGATTCCAAACGAGTGTATCGTACCCATTCGGATCTATTTTTTGTTTGCGTACTGCAATTGCTTGACGCGGAGATTGTGTTCGAGGCGTGTCCCGACGAAATTGCCGCCATTCAGTGGATGAGTGTAGAAGACTATTGCCGCCAGGAACGGTGGCAGTCATCACCGGTCTATCAAGAAATGAATCGTGTAATCCAAGAGGCACAAACGAGTCATATGATGCAGCCGTATACATTGGAGCTGGGGTTTGGGCGAGGAACGAATGCATTGTATCACAGTCGACCCCCTAAGAGTCAATTATAAACAAAAGAAAGGCCCTCGAAAACTTTTTTTTTTGCTTTGCAGCTCCAAAATCTAACAATAAACAGTGCTGATGCTATCTTGATCGTTATTATGAAAGTATGAAGACGTTACTAGTACAACTTGAAGCGCATTCCTTTCGAATGCTCCGGCTCTTATGATACCCCAGCATTGGGATACACTCGTTTTCATTCGCCAAGGTCATACTTAACATGTTCTTCAATCATATCGCCAGACAAGGCGCCATACGTTTCGTGCCAGGCTTCGACGACTTTTTCATTCATCACGCCTTCACCCAGCAATACGGTCATGGCTTCGATCAAGGCGTCTCCCATTTGGGAGTACATTTCTGCCAAAACTCCGAATCGTGCGTGTTTTTCTCCCAATGCATGCATGATCTCGGTTAAGAGTTCAATGTCAGGTCCCAACATATTTAGTGAGGAGTCTATCATTTGAATCAGGTACATAGCATGAGCCTTGAAGCGACGTGAGTTCTTGATTGTGTCGGAATGAACATCCAAATCAATTGGGAAGCCAAATAGAAGCTTGGCTCGAGGAGACTTATCGAAGAGTCTGCGGAAAAGAAGCAAGCCGGCTTGCTCTTCGTAATCCTCAATCCTACGGAGGGCCTCCCATGAGTCGAGGACTTCACTAATAGTGTTGTAGCTTAATTCGCGTACCATAATGGCATTTGAAATAGTAAATGATTAACGTTGGATCCTGGGTTTAATTTGTGAGGGCAGGACATGAGAGAAATACTTGTTTTGTTTTAAACGGCTTCATTACAAGATTCGGATATGTTGTCGAGGTTCTCTTTTCGACTGTTCGGAGGACAAATGAGAATGTGCACCTCATCACCCAATTCGATTTCAAGTCCGTTCAGCGTTCTTCGTATACCACCTTTAATTCTTCGTTGTCTTGGGGTCATTTTCCTCTCAATCCAATTATAGAGTTTTTTTTTTTTTTAACACATATATATTTTATTCCTAATTTTTCATCCAATTATAGAGTTGTTTTTTGTTCTTCCTTCGAGGATTGTTTCCAATTCTTCCACTGGAAACTTTACAGTGAAAGATGCGGCATGACCGTGACTGTGCTTGTGACCGTAGTCCTAAAATACGAAATGCGAACGACGACAAGTTATTTTTCAAATTGCAATTCGCGACTTGCAACTCGCAACTCGCAACTCTTCACCGATCAACGATTACTCCTAGTTTCAACTTTCAGCGGCAAATCAAATATAAACGTTTTCCCTTCAAATCAGCTATATTAAGTAGCTGATTGTCGCTTCCAGTTTGCTTTCCTAGTACTGGTGTATCGAAAAAAGAAAAAAATGAAGCAAATGCTAAGAAGCTGGACTATGGATGAGAGGACAGTTACAGGACGCATTGATAAGCATGCCATTTGTGCAATCGGGTCTGAGCTCTGAGCTTGTTTCACTGAAAAGAAATAGCGTGTCGGTAATTGCGCGGGTCTTGTACATGCAGCATGCCATCTGTTTCATCGCATTGCGGTATTATTCTTTATAGATAGACTAGTTCGATTTGAGGATATATATTGGCTATCTTATTAGACTTCTTTCAACTGAAAGAACATGAAGTTTCTTTTCATACTTGATAAGGCATCCCTTGAGCGTCGTTCACTAACCCAAGTCAACAATCTAGACGCCCCAAGATGATGAGAATGCCCTCACCTACATGCCTACTAAAGCAAAGCACCACCGTGATGTCATGAACTCTCATAGGCATCAATCGATTCGATTTCGTAGGACCATGCCCACCTAGCTCGAGTGGGACTCATGTTTGATACGTAGTACGATTGACTTGGGTCTGGCCTTCCCTCAGTTGTGGGAGCGAAAGTACACCAATGACCATTGTAGTAAAATGTCCCTCCATCTGTGGAATTCGTTCCGCAACTACTATGGACATTAGTGTGGGTAAGGTTAGCGGTTGGCGATTGTCTCTTGGCTGGAATGCCGGCGCTGGCTCCATGACACCGAGCTTCGAAAATGCAAGGAGACCATACTGGTAACGATTGAAACTTTGTCGGTATGAACCTATGATTGTTGATGATAAGGCCCATGCCTCTTCAGCTAACACAATACTATTGTTCGGAAGTAAGCCATGGCGTTCTTTCAGACCTTGCGACGACGCGATCCTCTAAATTCGAGTGATGTCGAGGATGACATTGAGAAACAGAAACGTTCGATTCGATTGCGCATCAAATCATCACGGGATGTGGAAATTCATGTCTTCGTCGAAGATACGATTGCTACAGTCAAGAAAGCCGTGTTGTCGGCGCTCGAAACGCCGACGAAACCAGAGCCTTACATTCGCTTGATTGCGGCGGGTCGGCTGTTGGCACCCGATACAGCGTTGTTGCAGGACTTTAACATTCAGAACGATCATGTCATTCATGCCGTTGTTTCGAACAAATCGGGGGCGCAAGCGGCCGCTGCTTCTCCCTGTGCGTCGAATGCTTTAAGGGGTTCGGGGATCGATTCGACGGGGCGAGCGGTCCGGCGTCGGAGTGATGAGGAGGAAGACGAGGAGAGTGAACGTCTGGAGTTAGGACAAAGAGCATCACCACGGCGGCGTTTGGGCTTTGATCGACTTCGAGACTCGGTTGGGTTCCGTCGATCAGAAGTGGCTACAATACGGGCCTACTTCAGTCGATCGGTGGACCGCTGGATTCGAGACAATCCCGCCGCAGCCGAAGAGGCGGCTCGAGGTGAAACGGATCTCGTTCAGCGAAGGCTGCTTCAAGAGGAGGCGTGGATGCAATCACAAGGGCCGACTTCGGAATTTCGATTGAATATGGGGGAAACGATGGAATGGACGGGATCGAATCGAACGGATGCTCCTGAGTGGAGGGGTGGGATGAGCGTTTCTGTAGGGACGGATCGCGATTTTGTTTGGGGGGTTTTGCATGGGCTTCTTTGTGGGTTTACTGATGCTCTTATGGGTATGGATTCCGTCTGTACCTCACAAACAGAAACTAGGGATACTGACAGGTATTTGTGTCCAAATTGTGCTCGCACAGTTAGAAGGAACGGATCCGAGCGGCCTGGATGATTTGGTTTTGAGCGACTATTAGCTAACGAGCGTACATAGGATGGCTGAATTATAACTTGGGAAAGCGTTATACTTACGGCTTTTTTAAGGTTAAGTTATCGCAAATAGTTTGCGAGTGCTAACGAACTAAATTCTTACTTTGAGTCCACCAAACTTGAATATTTTCCATTTCCATCGAATAGAAAGCAGCAACTATTTCTTTCATGAAGGATCCTTTCGCTGCTACTAAGATGATTCAATAGATGCTTACGTTGTTGCTTGTCCCACAACTGCCAACTTCGACTTGCTAAGAGCAAGGCAATGATATCCAGAGGCAAGAGTCGTTGTTGACGCACCTAGTTCCTTTATTCAACCAATCACATAGCAAGTCGAATGTTGGGTGTCCTGTGATTTCTGCGCATCTATTTCTTTTCTACACGCTTCAATTAGCTACCTTGACGTCACTTTCTTCCTATGAGGGAAAGGACTTACGTGGAAGAAGACCACGACCCGATACTACTCTTCGGGAAACACATGCTATTACGTGGCACATGGTTCGGGTACTTTGAATTTTGAATCCTTAGGTACATAAACTCTTATACAGATGCAAAATGCTCCAATCCACCACGTCGACTTTTTCCAGACCCCCGAAAATTCTCATCGCACTTACATGAAGGTCTCACACAATTTCTCTCATTCTTTGATATCTTTGTATTGTCGCCTGCTGTTCATCTCTTTCAACTGCAAGAACAAAATGTCAATGTCCAGCGTTGACGAAACATCCACAGCTTACCTTCCGCAGAAAGCAACCGTTTATGTACGACACAAACAGGAAAGCTTCTCTTCGACCAGTACTGTTCCGGAATCATGGGATTGTATTCGATCGAATCATTCTCTGCGTCCCGGATGTTTAAAGCGAAAGAGTCAAGAAGAATCGTTAAAATGCGAATATGCCTCTCGAAAGAGCACAAACGCCGTACGATGGTCAACGGTTCACGTGTACTGTCACACGTACGAATTGGGAGACAATCCGTGTCCGCTATTGGGTCCACCCATTACCATTGCCTGGCAATCTCACAAACAACTCGAAGTAGCCGTCGATGACTTTGAAACCAAGCATCGCGGAACCACATCGCGCGGCCTGCTGAGTGAAGATGTGCGTGAATACATTTTGTTGAATGCCGGTTATTCCAAACGAGACTTGTCGCGCGCCATCCATGATGCCCGTCGTGTGCGTATGAGTCGGGAACGGACGCAACACGATATTATTGTCAATGACAATAATGCAAAGAAGGGCTTGTTTTCGTTGTGGGGCAAGAAGAAATCGGCGACTTCAGCCAAGCAGAAAAAACCCAAGACGGTGGAATTCCAAGGTCCGGAAGGAACGTATACTGTCAAAGTACGATGATTCATGACAACTGTATGATCGAATAACCTATAGCTTTTGACGATCTGAATACCTGGGTTCACTCTATTTCGATTTTCATGTTGTGACGTTGTGAAGTTTTGATTGTTTTGAATTTGACCCGTCTCGTTCGAAGAAATGGGATTTTCAAAAGCATTAATATATGTGTTAACCTTAAAGGATCTGTCACGAATTTTACCACCCGCTCTGTTTCCCAACAACAAATCGAACATCCACAAAAACGTATCTAATTGTCTAATTGTCTTTTTAATTGTATGTTTTCATTTCTTCTTCGCTCCTTGAACACACATTGATTCATTGATCTGTTGAACAGTCTTGAACGAAAATATGAGAGGCATCGCAGCGCATCTCGCGATCTTTCTCGTCGTATTATTATCCGATGCGTCGACAGCCTTGGCATTACCTCGTCTCGTTTCGATGATGATTCGTGGTGGTGGTGGCGGCGGTGTGCGATTTCGGAAGAATCAACCCACACAATTAGAAATTGCTTCATCCCTTCCAGAAGTTGTAGAATACAATGCGACGACATTGGATGCGGGAAGTACGCCCTTGGCGGAATTGTGGAAGATTTTGCAATCTTCGACAGGAGGTTTGACAACGGCAGAAGCGAAAGCCCGTTTAGAAAAATACGGTGTCAATGAATTGCAACAAGCGGCTCCTCCCTCGATATGGGAATGTAAGTTCCGTGGAATGGTGGCTGTCCCTACTAATTTTCATTACTGATCTTGTGTTTCTTTTTTTTATTTTTTTTTGCAGTAATTTTGGAACAATTCTCGGATCGATTGGTCCAAATCTTGTTGGGCGTCGCCGTCTTGTCGGCCCTCTTTTCGTGGATGGAAGTTCGTCAAAGTTCTGCCGAAGCCATGGAAGAAGCTTTATGGAAATCCTTTGTGGAACCGGCGGTGATTTTGGCCATTTTGGTGCTCAATGCGGCCGTCGGTGTTTGGCAAAGTCAATCGGCGGCCGATTCATTGGCGGCCTTGCAGCAATTGCAAGCCCGCTCGGCGACTGTAGTACGAGATCATACCGTCACCGTCATTTCCGCGGCAGAATTGGTACCGGGTGATGTCATTCAAGTCCGTGTCGGAGACAAAATACCGGCCGATGCACGGTTGATATCCTTGCAATCGGCGGTCTTGGCCGTTGATGAAGGAAGTTTGACGGGAGAATCCATGACGGTCAACAAATATCCGGCCGATCAGGGATTACTGACAGAATCGAATCGTCCCGTGCAGGATCAAAAGGGCATGTTGTATGCGGGGACCGTCGTGACACGAGGAACCGGACAAGCGGTCGTCGTCCAAACGGGTGTGTACACCCAATTCGGAAAAAATTCAACAAGGTGTTACGGAAGCAGTAGCACCCAAAACACCATTGGCGGTCAAATTGGATGATTTTGGTCAGACTCTGACGGTCGTTATTGCTATCATTTGTTTGGCGGTGTGGGTCGTGTCCATTCCCAAAATGAATGATCCGACCTTTTCATCTACGTGGGAAGGTGCTTTGTATTATGCCAAAGTATCGGTGGCTTTGGGTGTAGCGGCCATTCCGGAAGGGCTTCCCGCCGTGATTACTCTGTGTCTCAGTTTGGGGACACGACGCATGGCGAAACGCAATGTCATTGTTCGTAAATTGCCGGCGGTGGAAACATTGGGTTGTACATCGGTCATTTGTACCGACAAGACGGGGACACTCACCACGAACGAGATGACGGCCGTCAGTTTGGTGCTGATGGAGCAATTGCCAGATAAGAAAAAGGGTGGCGATTTTCTCGTGGAGCATGTCATACAAGGAGTTTCGTATTCACCCATCGGCATGGTAGATGGTATTGAATGCGACCGAGAAGTCATGAACAAGCCGCAAGGAGCGGTGGCGGATATAGCAGCAATATGTGCACTCTGCAATGATGCCAAAATTATGGGAAATGATGCAGTGGTAGAAGAAAAGAAGGATAAGGACAATGTCAAGCCATTTGAGCGTGTAGGAGAGCCGACGGAAGCTGCGCTTTGTGTTTTGGCGGAGAAATTAGGAGGTATGTCACATTATCTAGAAGATGGTGGAGGGAGAAAGGTTGACCGTAAAGGTCTTCATATTGATGTTGCGCCTAGTATTCTTGCCAGTGCGAACGTCGATGCCTGGAGATCATCGTACCCACGTGTAGCAACACTCGAGTTTAGCCGTGACCGCAAGTCGATGTCTGTTTTGTGCAACTATCGCTCGGGGCTTTTGAGGGGAAACCGATTGTATGTAAAAGGAGCTCCCAATCTGCTTCTGGAACGGTGTACAAATGTAAAACTTCGTGACGGCACAATCGTCAAGCTGACGGGTGAAATGCGTCGAGCTATTGACATTAAACTATCCGACATGGCGGCAAGGCCATTACGGTGTCTTGCATTGGCGGTGAAAGATACGAACCAGCTCGAAAATAGTCTGAAAAACTTCCAACCCGATTTGAACGACGACTCAGGTGCCGATATAACGAAACACCCATTGCTTTCAAAGCCAGAAACGTACAAACATATAGAAAGCGGTTTAACTTTGGTCGGCTTTGTTGGTATTAAGGATCCCGCAAGACCGGAAGTCGCCGAAAGTATTCGCCAGTGCACAGCTGCAGGGATCAGAGTGCTCATGATCACCGGTGATGCACGTGATACTGCGGTGGCTATTGCGCGCGATGTGAATATCTTTCCTTCCGAAGATGACGGCAGTCCCATTAAAGCGTTTGAAGGCCGTGAATTCTTTCTCAAACCGAAAAATGAACAGCTGAAAATTCTCAGCGAAGATAACATTGTATTTTGCCGTGCAGAGCCGGCTGACAAGCAAAAACTTGTCCAGATGTTGCAAGTAAGTGCATGAAACTGAAAGATACTTGGAGCTGGAGCTCGGGGTCTAATTCGACGTATTTTACAGTCTTCTTTAAACGAAATCACTGCAATGACAGGCGACGGTAGGTGTCATGTTATCTACGCTGATGATGCGTCATTTGCGTTACTCACACTCTGTTCCCGAATTTTCTGTTGATGTTTTTTCATTTAAGGTGTTAACGGTAAGTCTTCCTGTTGCTAACTTTGCGCATCGATTGAAAGTCTCACACATGGACTTCTTGTTTTGCTTTCATCAGATGCTCCTGCTCTTCAGCAAGCTTCCATAGGATTAGCCATGGGTATAACTGGAACTGAGTAAGTATTTTCTTGGCGTTTTAGCGTTTACGCCTGTTCATCGCCTTATATTTACCATTACTTTCAGAGTTGCAAAAGAAGCAGCCGACATGGTTTTAGCTGATGACAACTTTTCTACCATCGTTACAGCAATCGAAGAGGGGCGTCGCATTTACGCCAATATGCAATCATTCATCTGCTTTCTAATTAGTTGCAACATTGGAGAAATATGCGCCATTTTCTTCGCCACTCTAGCTGGTTTTCCGGAACCTTTGACGGCCATGCATCTTTTGTGGGTCAACTTGGTAACCGATGGTCCACCCGCTACCGCTTTAGGCTTCAATCCACCGGCACCCGGTTTGATGGACGCACCACCTCGTCCGAGCGATGAACCCATCATGACCAAATGGTTGTTTTTGCGCTACTGTATTACTGGAATGTATGTAGGATTGGCGACCATCGCGGTGTTTGCTCAGCATTATCTCGCTCAGGGGATCAGTCTTAGTGAGCTTTCGTCCTGGAGCCAATGTGGGCAATTTTGGAGTCCACAGAGTGCCACCACGTGTACGGAACTTTTCCAGGGATCGGGACGTATGTTACCACAAACTTTGTCGCTTACAACGTTGGTGACCATGGAGATGTTCAAAGCACTCTCCGCGGTTTCGGTAGACCAGTCGCTCTTTCGCGTTGGACCACAAAGTAACCCGTGGCTGCTGGCCGGTGTCGCGGTTCCTTCTCTCTTGCATCTCTTTGTCGTATACAGTTCCAGTCTTGGCTTTCCCAAAATCGGGGAGAGCTTCGGGTTGGTACCTCTTTCTTTGGATAATTGGGTGACCGTACTAAGCTGGGCAGCTCCCATCTTGATTCTCGAAGAGGTCTTGAAAGCCGTCGGTCGGTGGAAATACAGCGAAGACAGTAAGCACCAATCGAAACGAAAGCCGCTCATTCTTTAGTCAACAAAATAACAATTGCTAATCATTATGCTGCTGGTAAGAGTTTCCGTCTATTTGCTTCACGTCTAGTTTCAAGACGACTAAGAACTTGGCAGCTTGATGCGCAGTCTATTTCGGATCTTGTGATGAAATGATGGTCGACTATAGTAGCTAAGGTGATGACAAACATGGCCTCGTACAGCGTACAGTCGGCTCTCAAATGCAGAATTGCGTTTCGCGTGTGAGACACAACGTTTTCATTTGAAAGAAAATATTATATCAGTGTTACCTTCTACCTTTTTCGAATATGAACAACGAGATCATTAGATACTGCTGAAAAACTTTCAATCAACCATCATGCCAGTGTTGCGCAAACGAGTTAGGCCGAGGTCGAATCATCTTGTGTTAACCTCCCAGGCAACCGCCTTGTTGCGACTGGGTGTCATTCTTTCGTTTTGTTTCCTATCAACAATACTATTCCATCACAAATTTACACAATCAATTCAACAGAGAGATGTGACGCATCGTGATCATCCCAAATCAGTAAATCTGTGGATGCGACGCTCTTCTTCCCAAAGGATGTCGACGAACGAACGATTCAACATCGTTTTCTACGAACCGGGCAATTACACCGAGATCCTCATCCGTGCAGCAGATGACTATGCAACATGGCGCAAAGCCTTTTTGAAATCGATCGATGATCCCGATCTGGAGGAAGAGTATGACCCGGACGAACATGTTAGCGCCACGTGTCGCCGAACCAACTGGGCTCGGACGGTGCATTCGACATGCCACGCCTTTCATGAAATTGCCATGGACGAAGCCTTGTATCAAAGAACAAGTCGAGCACTTGGGAACCGGAACCTATCGCGATGCGTGGTGGTTCCAAGCCGCGAATGTCGTATACAAAACGACCATTTTAGCGGACCCGGAACTACAATTTGATGCGAAACGGTTCACGCAGATCCTTACCGACGCTAACATTATTGAGGCCTTGGGTGATGCCATGATGCACGGAGATTTTCATTCGCCTCAATGGTTTCGTTCCGGAAAGGACACCAAGCTTAACGATTTCAACAAGGGACATATCTTTACCTGGGACGGTGCCGACTATTGCTTAACAGAACGTTTCTATGATGGGTCCTATTGCGCACCGGAAGATCTACGTTGCGAAGACGGCAACGAAGCATCCGATACGTATTCCTTGGGCAACAACTTTTACAGGTTGTTGACGGGTATGTGGCCGCATTACGAGTACCAAGGCGAACGGGAAGACCTTTACAATATGATTGGAAAGGGTTTGAAACGACCTTACATTGACCCCTCTTTCTACAATCGCTCGACGGTTGAAGATACGCTGATTCATCTGATGAAAGTGTGTTGGGAGCAGGACTTGATGAAGCGCATTTCCGTTTTTGATGTTTTAAAGGAGCTGTACTATGTTCGTGATACCTCGCAATAAAAGGATTGAAAGTAGTTCTGTTATTGTATTGTTATCATAATATTGTTTAGTCATGTGAGATAAGGCAGTCTCTCTCGTCTCTTGTTCGCCGATGAGCTTCATTCACGACCTTACGTGAATGCAATCAGATCGTTCCTTTCGGCACTTTTTGCACTTTCTCGCCTTTCTCGCAAAACAAAAACACCCATGCGTCGTGTCAGCCATTGGCTTTTCACATCCACAACAATTCCTTCTTTCGTGTTTCCTTACCATATTAGAGATTCAGAGTGCTCTTTGGAATGAGATATTCTTCAAGGCTCTCATTAGTGCTGAAAAAGCGTTCTTGTAATCGGCCATTCTCGAGTAACGTCGATGATGCTGTGCCCTCCTTTTATGTCGCTGCCACTCGACAACACGCTGGAAAAACTACCGTTAGCTTGGCTCTCATGTCCGGATTGCAAAAGAAATTCAATAAAGTGGGATTTATTAAACCCATCGGCGAAAAGAGTACGGTCATTCATGAAAATGGCATCGACGTGGCCGTCGACAAAGATGCCGTGCTCTTTAAGGAGCATTTTCAGATGGACCATGTGCCGTGGAGAAGTGTGAGTCCTGTGATTATCCCTCCGGGCTATACACGAGACTATCTCGATAACAAGATCACGCTCGATTTGCAAAGGAAAAACTGAAAGAGGCCTATAACGATATTGCCTCGCGATCGGATATGATTCTTTGTGAAGGAACGGGAAACTGCGCGGTCGGTAGTATTGTCGATGCGAGCAACGCCGATATTGCGGCGTGGCTAGGGATTCCCATGGTACTGGTCGTTAACGGCGGTTTGGGTCGCAGTATCGACGAGTTGACTTTGAATTTGACGCTCTGTGAAGTGCACAATGTCCCCGTGGCCGGCGTCATTGTCAATCAAGTACAGCCTGAAAAATTCGAACAAACGATGCACTATTTTAAGCTAGCAATGCAGCGGAAGTGGCCCGATATACCGGTTCTGGGGGCTGTTCCCGACAAACAGTTTCTCGGATGCCCAGCTTTATCGGAATTAGAGGTTCTTTTGAAAGGCAATTTGTTAACAGGTCGAGAGCATGCACTTCGTCATTACCGTGTTCGAAGAGACCTTCAGTTAGTGGCTGATTCGTTGGAGTCTTTCTTACAAGAGTTACGACATCAGCGTGCAGTAATAGACGACGGACAACAGCGCCGAACACTCTTTGTATGTCACGCTTCTCGCAATGATATCTTGCTGGGATTTCTCATGGAAGCACAGCAAAATTACGAGCACTCACCGCGATGGCAAGCATCGCTTCTCATGACAGGATGTGCAGATTACCCACTATCGGATCAGCTCACCGATTTTGTCATCACCATGCCGAAAGCTCCGCCCGTTCTTATAACGCCCTTTCAAACGGACGAGTCTCTCGAGCTCATGTACGGGTATACAGCAAAGCTAAACGCCGAAGACAGACATCGCGTGGATGCAGCAATACATCATTATGAACCGTATATTGATTTTGATTTATTGATGGAACGAATTACGATTTTGAAGCAGAAGAACTATAAATAATAGTCTAATTATAGAATGTTGGCTACAATTATTCTTGTTGATAATTATTTTGATTGCAGAACTATGCGGGTTCTCACTTCTTACAGGAAAGGACGTTAAAATTCTGCCTCCCGTACAAGATTCTACGTAGCGTCTACGACGAGGGAGAATTTTAGCGGCGTTTCCAGACCTAGACTACTTATCTTAGATGGCCAACTTCTGCTGGTTGCCCTGTCTCCCTGCCCACTTCGTCCTGTGCTGTATGTACCGCCTCAGTAACGGTCTGTCCATTCACCGTGTCCAATTGCAGTAAGACATATCGGTAAATATGGTAGCAGTACACTTTGTTTAGAAACCAGAAACCTCATTAACAACTTTTCCGTTTCCAACAACGAACCAGCAAATACTTAGTGCATCGTCAGGTCTAAATTTCGGTAAATCCTTAAGTAAAAATTAAGGTTGTAGTGATTGTACACAAAATACATAGGTAAATTGAGCCCAACGGAAAAATTGTCCCCAATGGCGGAGCCCGTCGATCATCCTTTCATGCGTTTCTCGAAGACGACGATTGCGCACTTTTTGTTTCCATCTTCTTGAAACAACGTCTTCTTCTTCATCTTGTACCCCCACATAGGCAACGGAGAGACCTTCTAAAGTAAACTTACATTTAATCAATGACATCGTCCGATACAAAAGCGGTCGAGTTAACTCTCGCTCCACTGATTCAGAGATCTCAGCACTTGTTGCAACCTAATGGAAGCATATCGGGCTGGCAAGTTGCTCAGGAAATACTTCCTCATTTTCCCGACTTACTATCAGCGCTTCCACTCGGAGTGCACAAGCCTGCGCTTGCCTCGACTGATGGGCGAAAACCAATTACGACGGAACAAATCCATGAATGCATCACAATGAGTGGAAATGTCTTCAGAAGTCTTGGGGTAGGTCGAGGTCATCGAATCGCTGTCGTTTTGCCGAACGGACCAGAACTAGCACTCGCGATTCTTGTGACGACGACCTGGGCGAGTTGTGTGCCACTGAATGCCTTTGGTGCGGAACAGGAACTTGAAGCCGATCTTTTCACATCTGGGGCCGATACTATAATAGGATTGCGAGACAGCGATCTTTCACAAAAGATTTCAAAAGCTAAAAATCCCACTTGTTGGACTCATTCCAGATACCAAGTGGGCAGGTTTGTTCCGATTGGAGGCGCCATCATGTCGATTATCTTGGCCGCCACATCGATGCATAGATAAATTTGGTCTGGAAGCAAGAGAGTGCGATCAGTATTCGGACAAACGATTTCAAGCGAATCAGCACAATGATGAAGTGTTAGTTCTCTTTACATCGGGGACTACAGGTTCTAAAAAGCTCGTTCCCCATCTGTTGGCGGATGTTGTTGTTGCAACGACTTGCATCTCGCTCTCATGGAAGTTGACGCCGCAAGATACAAACTGCAACCTAATGCCTTTATTCCACGTTGGCGGTATTATTCGACAAGTGTTTTCTCCAATCTTTTCAGGTGGATGCGTAATTTGCTGCCCTTCCTTTGATCCGGGTCTTTTCTGGCAATTACTTCTCCAGGATGGCTCGCCGTCCTTTACGTGGTACTATGCTGCTCCGACTATGCATCAGCTCATATTGCAAACCGGAGTATCAGAGGGCTATCTTATTGATGGAGCCGCGTCGCCTAAGAAGCTTCGAATGATCGCCAATGCAGCAGGTGGACTGTTGCCATCACTGGCGCGACAGCTCCGGAATGCGTTCGGTGCAAATGTGCTTCCGTCGTACGGCATGACAGAATGTATGCCAATCACATCACCTCCAGCGGATTATCAGCTCGAAAAACCAGGAACTAGTGGGGTAGCTGTAGGTCCTGAGCTCGCTATTTTGGATTTAAAGACTCAAAAGCCTCTTGCGGCTGGGAAAGAAGGCCCGATTTGTGTGAGGTCCGAACCACTCTTTCGCGGATACGGGGCTTTGCAATCATGTCCATCGGAGAAAATCGTATCCTTTCTTCCAGGAGGGTGGTTCAACACCGGAGACTTGGGGTACATGGATGCTGATGGATACCTTTACATCACAGGACGAGCGAAAGAAGTCATCAACCGCGGCGGCGAAATCATTAGTCCCATGGAAGTAGAAGAAGCTATTAATGGGCACCCGTTAGTGGCCGCTTGTGTGGCATTCTCGGCAAAGCATTCCCTGTTACAAGAGGTTGTTGGACTGGTAATGGTACCATATCCAAATAAACCCCGTTTGGATCTTCCCGCTCTGCACAAATACTTGGGAGATGGTCGTCTTGCAGCGCCCAAGTGGCCTCAGTGTGTAGTCTACATGGACACACTTCCAAAATCGCATACAAACAAGATTCTACGTGTCAAATTAGGACAGCGATTAAGTCTGCCCGAGCTGCATGATTCGATGCTTCCTATCGAGCGAACCTTTAAGGCCACCTGTCCACCACTAGGCACATCTGTTCTCGTCGCGATACCCTGTGCACAAGTTTCAGTCAATGCACATGAAGTGCAACAGACACTTCGAAATGCGCTGATAAAAGGCGAGCATCAAGATCTTGTTGTTGTTCCACACCCAACAAAATACGGAGCATTGGTGGCCCATGTATACAATCTAGATCCACCAACAGTAGTCCGTGTTGCGCAAGACCTGATCGATGGCTATGCCGTGCCGAGCCATGTGTGTAAATTAAATGAGCCCGTTGCTTCCGCAGAGTTGAATCCCCCACAGCCGTCTGATGCGATTGTATCCATCTTGCAAGAAGAATTCAACTCGGGGCATGGTCCGACGGATTCGTTGGTCTCAGAATTACAGGAACTGTTTCAAATATTGCTTGACTTAGATTGCTTACCAGCACCAGACTCCAATTTCTTCAATACAGGAGGGAGTTCTATGCTAGCCTCGCAGCTCGCGAGCCGAATCCGGAAAATGTACGACATTCCTTTCGGCGGAGCCGAAGTCTTCCATCATCCGACCTGTCTCAGTATTTCGGACGTAATCCGTGAACGTCGAGGAGAAAAAATAACAAATCCACAGTCACGATCAATAACAGACCCCGCGTCTGTTGCTGCTTCTTCGCACTTTTCAAAAGACCTAAATCTTTCACGTGCTTCCTTTGATCCAAGCCGCATAGAACCAAGCAACACTTTTTCTCGGCATCATTTCAACTTCTTCCCATCACGGTATTGTACCCCCTATGGTACTTGACAAGATTTTTCCTCTTCTTTCGTTGTCTTCTGTGGATACTTCTATTTGTACCCGGGGAACGCAACTTGTACAAGATCATCTTCACTCTAGTGTTCTTTCATTTCTTCTGGGTGACGGTTACACCGTGGATCTTTGTGCTAATAAAATGGGCAGTCATCGGCAGGTACAAGGCGGGCAGATTTGGTATCTGGGGATCATATTATCTTCGTTGGTGGATAGTTGAAATCTTCAGAAAAATGATTGGGCGCGGTATTTGGGGATCTAATGCGGCGATGCTCAACTTCTACTACCGCGCCCTCGGAGCAAAGATCGGAAAGAACGCGAGAATCAGTTCTGCTGCCGATGTAGCTGAATATGACCTAGTTACAGTCGGAGACGAAGCTGCCATCGAGTATTCGACTGTTCGAGCTTTCGGTGTTGATAACGGTTGTGTGATACTAGGTCCTGTGCGGGTCGGAAACCAAGCCAGCGTTGGCATAAGATCCGTTGTAGCACCTAATACAGAAGTACCAGATGGGAGACATCTAGGTCCGGCTACGTCGAGCTATGAAATAGGTGCTTCGCCTGATTCTGACAACCTGCGATACAACCGAGAGGCTCTTCCTGAACCTTATTTGACTTCTCAAATCTTTCTAATATGGCCAATCAAATTATTTGTCACCACCATTTCGCATATCCCGGCTTTCGCCATCTTGTACTGGATGATTACCATGCCTTGGCATCACGATGAGCCCTTCGATACGATGAATGACTTGATGGAATGGCTCTGTGATGTGAGAAGAATACCTTTTTCATCGGAATTCGAGTAGTCCGCGCTACTGTCGCCCCTCTTGTCTACATGATATTCGCCATTTTGGTGAAAAGATTCATCATTGGAAAATTCAGGCCAGGTCAACGAGATCCTACCTCTGAATGGGAAGTGGTTCGCCATCATCTTGCGGCGAACATTTTCACACGAGAGAGTATGCAAGACTGCACTGAAATTTTGGGACGACACTACGAATTAGTTAGCATCCTTTACCGCTTACTTGGTGCAAAGATAGGGAAACGTGTCTTCTGGCCTGGTCATCAACCGATTTTCACGGGGAGTTCGATTTACTTGAAATAGGAGATGATGTTGTGTTTGGATCACGAACTTGTCTTTTAAGTACAACAACAGACTCGTGCGAGAAAATAGTCCTTTGTGCCGGAGCGAATGTTTCTGACAACACAGTTGTTCTACCCGGCGGCATAATAGGAAAAATGCAGTTCTTGGATCAAACTCTGTTTGTCCGGCTGGACGATATTTACCGGAACAAAGTGTCTGGTTCGGCTCACGATGTGGTGAACCTGTCCTTCTCGAAAAAGGCCTAGAAGCGTCAAGTTATGTGGTCAATTCATCTGACGTCAAACCGAGTCAATTGCAGTTTCATGGAGACGAGACGACATTGCGACCATTTGGGAAAGCGGTCTACAACAACGAAGCCCCCTACTGGGTTTGGCCGACCTGGATGATCATTTTGTTCACAATCTTAACCCGTGTTGCGAATGCCGCTCTCCACACAATGTAAGTATCATTACATTCGAGAGTTAGGCATTATTTTTCAGGCTTTTGACTCACTGTCATGACCTTCCGCACAGGCCCATATTAGCGGCAACTCAGTTGGCTGCTGGCTATTTCTTCGGATGGCGCTTGTCTGAACGTGACTACTCAGGAACCGAAGTTTCTTCGTCCTCGATGTATCTAGTAGTCTTGATCACTTTTGTATTCACTCATTTGTTCAGTGTCCTGATATGGTTTGCCGTTGAGGTGTCATCAAAGTGGGGGCTCATGGGGCAAAGAGAGGAAGGGCGCTATAACTACGACACTTGCAGCTATGGGCAACGTTGGGAGTTGTATCAGATCATATCGACTGTGCGACACAATGGGCGGATGAACATCATGGATCTATTTTCGGGTTCGCCGTTGATGACCTTTTTCTTCCGGGCCCTTGGGCTGAAAGCTGGCCGTGACTGTTGTTTGTACCCTGCAGGTGGCGACCCTTACATGCCCGAGCCGGATCTTGTTGAGATGGGAGACCGCTGCGTTATCGACTGTGCCTCGATTGTTTGTCATTTGAATACTCGAGGAAATTTCGAGCTCTCAAAGATCAAAATGGGCAATAACGTTACACTTCGTTCTAGGTCACGAATTCAACAAGGTGTCTGCATGGAAGACAACTCGATGATTCTCGAGAAGAGTCTCGCCATGACGGGAGAGGTTATTGAGTCTGACAGCGTGTGGATTGGAGCTCCTGCCACCCGTCTTCTTTCCTATGATACAAGCAGCATCGACACCACCAGCAGTACACAGTCCGATTCACACGGAAATTTTGTTTGATAGCACAAAAATCGATCGCTACTACCGTTTTATCACCAATATTCATTCCGTCTCTTGTGTTGATTAGACTTTGCTATGCGGAGGAGGCCAAACATCTTTCCCATCTGGAGGATCAAACTTTATGTGCAACGCTCGGCCTAAAATAACTTCACCCGTTCTTGCAACAGCGGCAGCAGCTGCTTCGGGGGATTCCATCTCAACCCAGCCTTGTCCTGTAAACTCTCCAGCTCGATTTTTCCAGACTAGATGAGTGATTCCCGGCAGAAAATCCAATAGAATAGCATCTGTCATGTTCTTTCGACACATATTCTTCAAAAAGAGTCGCGTCACGTTATTTTGGTTTTCTTTGTGCGTCGCAGCCAGCAAAACACCTCTGGCTTTCGATCGTTTTTCGTATTCTTCAATCTCCTGCTGTTCCTTCTCTCTCCATTCCCGCTTCGATCGAATGTTCTGCGCTACACACAAATCACACCGCGGTTTTGATTTGCTTTCCAAACAATCTCGACACACCAAACTCGGTACTCCACACGTATAACACCTTTGCTTTCCGCGAAACTTGTCCCACGGCTTGCCACACGCTTCGCACGATGAAATGGGAGCGTCGGGCTTGGCCTCGGGTACATGTTCCTCCTTCAAAAGGGGAGCGTGAGAAAAGCGTTTGTCGAACACGTAATTTTTTCCTTTCCAGTAACCGCCGTCGGGGAATTCTTTAAAGTATTTGTCAATGCCACCCTGCAACTGGTAAACACCCTTGATACCGAGGTCTAAAGGATTGTGAGTTTTTATCATTTCGTCCAAATCAAATCAATCAATTGACTTACCTTTGACCACTGGATCCGTGGCCATCTTGTACTTAAGCAAAGCCGATGCCCTTTCGCAACGAATTCCTCCTGTACAAAACATAAGGACTTGTTTCCCTTTCAATTCTTTCTGAGTCTCTGGATTGTCCAACCAGGCGGGGAATTCAGTGCTTTTTCGCATTTTCGGATCAATATACTTGGGTGGTGTGTCCTCCCCGTCGGCCTCTGTCGGTGGCTGAAAATGCCCAATCACCGCTTCGTAATGATTCCGAACATCAATGACGACCGTGTTGGGTTCTGCCAATTTCTGATGATAGTGAGTCGGCTCTAAATGTACACCGGAATATTGCGCAATGGGTGGAGCCTTGCGTCCTTCCAAACCGTAATGCACCAATTCCACGACGGGGATGACTTTGAGTTGCGGAAATGCTTGTGCCGAAGGCAAGTCGTGCGTGAATTTGAATTCCGTCTTATAGAAGACGTCATTCCAATCGCGCAACGACTGACAAAAGTCGTACATCTCGGTTCTGTGTTTCGAAGTGAGCGTGCAATTGAAGCCTTCGCGGGCGACCCGCATACGACCCGACAATTGGTGGCGTGTCGCCAATGTTTCGGCAATCCGCAAAGCTTCTTGGTATTGTTCTTCGTTCCAGACGGGTTCAACGTATTGATAGAACAGCAATAGAGTCACACATCGATCGGCGTCTTTGTCTTCGGGTTTTAATAAAGAAGACGACTCGGCGCGGGGACGCGGATTGTTGCGATTGTATTGCGCCAGTGAGTCTCCTGTTGTTTCTTCTTGTTGAATATGATTCCTTGTCGACGCTTCTCCCGTAGATGAACTTTCAGGCTCGTAACGCTGTCTTTTGAGAGGAAATTTATTCTCTGGTGATCGATCTTTTCTCTTTGTTCTTTCTTCTTGTCTTTCTTCACCTTCTTTTCTTTCTTCTCCTTTTGATCTTCTTTTCCCTCTTGTCTTTCTTTTTCTTCACCTTTTCAGCCTGATCGCTGCTATCTGTGTCGTCCTTCATTTCGCTATTCGTTTGTATCGTTGGCAAGGAACGTTTGGCTTTCCAGCACCGGGCTTTCTTTGCTGAAGGCGTCATGGTGAGATCCTTGCGACGTTTTTCGTTTTTCATCGTTGGTCGTCTGGCTGAATGAATCGCGTCAAGAACGTTGGAGGATGGCCAGACGGCTTGCGAGTGACCGACGACAGACGGACGAGACTAAGGTCACAAGCCAACTACCGGTACCGGTAGTTTACAGAGTATGGCCGAAACCGACAGTCGAATTGATCTATTTTATTGAGAAACTTAACACGAATTGCATAATCTTCGTCACTATGATTTCAAAGGCATCATAAAATCGACGACTTGCTGGCCATCAGACACGGGTCGCAAGAATTGCAATATGACTTGTAGATCCACCACCTCTACAGCAGCTTCACAATCGTTAATTCCGTACGCAATTACCACTTCATTGCGCGGCGCATCGTATTCCAACCCCGACAAAAATTGAATCACTTCTCCATCATCCTCATCATATTTGGAGGGTAATACAAATTCGGGTGACAATCCCACCAGTTGATCCTTCCGTACCGTGTAAAAAAGCGTGCGTGTAGTGATGTCCGAACCGAGCGTACGGATTCTCTTTCCGGTCATTGGGACGATGAAAGTGTGCGACTCCCAAGAATGTCACTTCCTCCTCCTCCTCTGAGGATGGAATTTCCACCATGAACCCATTGGTGCCGTGAATGTGGGATTTGTGCTCGGCGGCCAACTTTCGTCGCTTATTCTTGTTGGTGGCACCCGGAGTCGTATCAATGTCAATAATGGTCACCGGATCGACCCACGTCAATGCCCGCAACTGTTCCTCACTTTCTCCACGCATCAATGCCATATTCCGTCCACAGCAAAAGGAACTCGTCTCGGAGGCACGAATGTGCGCGGACCATTCTTGACTGGACGTAGTAAATTGCAAATGAATGGGATTCAAGACTTGTGTCTCGTACCCAAATCCTGGTCCTTCTCGGTAACTGACAAACAATTGCTGATTGTGACGAAACAATCGGGCATCATCAAGAGCCGGCAAGTACAAGGAAGAACTCGGTTGTCGCAATTTCCGTCCCCAAGCCGCATCTCGCTCTAAATAGATGGTGGCTTGGGTCAATGTTTGAAAGGAATCGTCCAGTAATAATAATACAGTGCGGATGGTATCCGGCTGAGTTTGGGTTGATATCTGATACTGCTGTATTTCGGACGGAGAATCCTTCCACGCACATTGACTGTTGGTCATACACGCCGTCGCCACGAAGCGTGTCTGGGGAAACTGTTGCAACAGACTGGGTAGAGCGTCCCAGCCCTTCAAGCGATCCACTGAAATGATACTGGGATTGGTGCCATCTGCAAAGGGCAGCGACACGTCTTCACGAGATATCCAAGAAGTTTGATCGACAGCAATTTTAAAGGGTCCGTGTTCATTCCTTTTTTGTCGCTGATTGGCATTCCGGGCACGGAGTGGCAATACGATGGGCCATTCACCATAAATGTATTCCGTCTCGGTCGTCAAAAAGACGGTTGTTGATGTTTCGGTATACTATTGAGATGATAATAACGATGCGGTGGATATTTTCGTAAGGCGTTGTTGTTGTTATTGCGGTCATTCTGTAAAATGGGCGGACGAATGAAGCGAACCCCCATGTAGTAATTCCAAGCCAGAAAGAAAAGTAGAAAACCTCCCAATATTCCTTTCACCATTCTTCCTCCATGTATTCTGGATAATTTCGTAATGGCTTCATTGTTGCGACGAGTCACCGTTCTTGCAGAGTTCGTCGTTATTACTGGCATCGTTAAGAAAGAAAAGCGACTTTTGTCGATGAGCAAAGAATGAGAAGGTGTTTCTTGACTTATGATATCGATGTCAATTGGTGAATTCAGATCGTTCTAGCTTTCATCGTAGCTACAGACGAGTAGAAAGAGCAATGCAAGTTCGATAAGACAGATTTGTCTCTTTCTCTTCTTGCTATTCATGTATCGTTTTCCGATTTTATTGTTTCAAAAGAAATCATCGGAAAAAAACGGTCATCGCAGGTGAAAAGCGAAATATTTATGGCAAATGACTTCGGGACACACAAAAATTTATTCCCGGGTTGAATACCAAAACCTATGTTGTAGTAATAGTTTAGATGCGATTCGCTATACGCACAACCGAACGGCATGAGATATAAAGCGTTGTATGTAGCAAGCCATCAAGAACAGGAATGAAGTAAACAATACAACGGATGATTACAGTAGAGTCACACCCAATTGTGAGGAATCACCAACGATCCATCATCCGCCAAATGACAAAAACGATCCGCACCGGTTATTCCCAACGAATGACCTGCCAAATGTTGCCCAACTTGACCATTGACTATCAATCGTTCCAAACTTGTATTAAAATCAGTAAAAGAAACCGTTCCGGTCGCATAAACATGCTGCAATCCCAATTGATATTGCGCTTGTTGAATCCATTCCTTTGTTGTTCGCGGAATACTTCATGTTCGTCCCGCCGTTGTCGAGCCACTGGACTGAGTTCCGTCATGGCCCGTAGTACCGTCGTGGTATTCATGGCCGCGCCGAGTCGGAGTTGGCCTTCCGTTGTCACGATCGGTCGACGACACAGGGTCGACGCTTCAATCATCATGACCATCGGTGTCTTGGAAAAATGAGGGAATGATGTCGATAATTGCAGTGTCGTTGACCGAGACACATCATTCTCTAACGGCAATAATTGATGCGACAAGCGTTCTAGAAAGGAAAAATACTCCACATTGCTACACGAATGACCTTTCTTAACTTTGACTCCCAAAACACTGTGAATCGTCTTGGAATAAGCCAACATTTGGGATTGATGATATTGAATTTCCTCGATACGTTCCGAAGTCACACTCGCGAGTGCTTCGAGCCATTGCATCGATGTACTGGCTGGACTCAAGCGCAATACACCACCATACACATCCAAGGCATGATCCGGGCGTTGTAGGATCGATACTTTGGCGGCCGCATTCGAAAATACCAAACGAATGGGATAAAAGGAATGGACTTTAAATGGTTGAGAATGATGATGATAATGATGCAAATCGAGCAATCTTCGAAACAAGGTCGCGACCCAAGCCGACGACCATCCCAAGGAAGTTGCATCGACGGCTTGAAATCGATACAACCGTCTTACGGCCAAAGCGGCTGCTTGGGCATCGATGCGACTGTTCCGACGTGTTGAAATTTCATTGGGTTGCAAATTGGACAAGAAATCGGACAAACTGCGTCCTTTCGGATGAAATGAAGGACTAGGATGATTGTTGTACGTATGTGACTCCATCGTTTCGTGAAGGGGTGTGGTGTTCCTACGAGTCGTCGTCGTCGTCGTCTTCCGTATTGGATGCCCTTTCGGGGGGATCCGGAAGCAACGCACCCACTTGCTTCAAACCGTGCAATATGGTAGAAAGAATGACATCCACAGAGGCATTCATTTGTAATTCAGTTCGAAAGAAAGACCCATCGCGCTTTTCCAAAACAAAGGGATACGTTGTGTTGTCGTCTTGATTTAATAAAAATGTAGGAGTAACACTTTCCTGTTGTTGCTGCTGCCACGCCGTAAAATCCGATTGATTCATCCGATTCGACAAGGCTTGCACCAAGCGAGCTTGTTGCGATCGTATGGATGGAGAACGAAACCGATCGGGATGAACGCGCAACAAAAAAAGCTCGTCGGACACGGGCCATGTACACGGATCGTACCGTATTCGAGCGGGACATCTGTGCAAGTGATTTGAAAGCTTTTTCCTATTTGCTTCTTATTGTTGTTGCTGTGTGTGTCGTCGTATTTGAAAATGTACCTGGTAGCAACTAAAATGAAAAGGACTTTTGAAAAACGCATACAGTTCAATGAAAATTGCGATCTCGTGACTGAATTTAGTCCACCGTTCACGATTACTCCACTTGTCGTGTTTATTATTTTTATAGTGTTTAATGGTCTCGTTTTGTGTTTGGTCTCAGCTTCTTGGCGTGCTGTTTCTTCTTTCCTTTCCTTTCCTTTCCTTTCCTTTCCTTTCCTTTCCTTTCCTTTGCATCTAGAACAACACAAACATCACAGCGGGGGCAAAGACTAATGCCGTCCACAACATGACACGACTTCCGAAACTTCCACTAGTGGGTTCAGCAGCAGGAGCATCTCCAACGGGAGGTGCATCCGTCGGAGGGCCTGCAGTGGGAGCATTGGCAGTAGGAGGACTAGCAGTTGGAGGTCCTGTAGACGGTGATTCTGCAGTGGGAGGTTTAGCAGTCGATCCTCCCAGCTCACTGGAAGTTAACGATGCTGAAAAGAAGTCAACAGCCCCCCGGACATCATTATCATACGCCCTCATTTCAACCTTTACCGAATCTAATGCATCGATTCTACTGATGAATTTGACCGCATCCATAACGAGAACTCCAAAATCACTGTCTTCGCCCCACGGGAAGATGGTGCTGCGAAAGCCACCCACCAGTTGAGTAACTACCTTGTCACCAACAACAAGTTCCGAAAATAGTACGGGTGTGATTTGACCGCCAGCCCAAGTGGGGGTTTCACGGAATGCCCTTGTTACCGGATCAAAGGTGTAGAGGACGTAGCTGCTGATGACAGATAATATGGCATCGGAGGGAGAGACGGTGAGGAAGCCAAAGATACCGCCCAAAAACATTGCGCGCTCAATGGTACTGCCAAGTGGAATATCGGCGGCGGTGATTGGGGTACTCCTTGCAAAATACATGACCGGAATGCTTTTCAGTCCACCTTTACTATCCGTAGCATATACTAGCTCCCCCGAGTCACTGTTTCCAAGAAAATAAAACTTCTTGTCCCAGGTAGCGACAAACTCGGGTCCTTCGAATGCTCCAAGCACATTACCACCGAACAAAATAAAATAATCACCGGTTTCCGTTTGCAAACGTCTCTGAGCGTTCTCCCAGTTCGGCTTGAGCGGGTGGTTGATTGCAGTGCGATTGGCACTAGCCATGGAGGGAATGGTTTTTTCAGATGACGAAGTCGGCCTTTCAAGAGGAACGTGAGATCGATACCATAATTCACATAGATTCTATCGGTTCTAATCGCCAATGCACTGGATGCAATAACTCCACTGTCAGTTCCTACGATTGCGGGATTCAAAAGCAGACGACCATCCGCGGTCGCCTCAAGATCCGAGACGATCGATTGTAGACAAACCGATTTTTCACTGACAGCTTCAGGAGCGGCGGCTTGATAGAAAGTCATTAGGAAATTAATCCAGTTGGGAGCGTCGCCAGTTGCAGCAAGACTATCACTTTCGATGATCACGGACAGGTCATATCTCTCGTAAACTTGTCGCTGCGGCCACAGGATGTGCATCCCGGATGCTGGTGGTGTTCCTGGACCGTTTCCTCTCGAGACGAACATGGCAGTATACGCAGTTTCAGCAGCTGCCATCAAAGTTTCGACTTCGCTGTTCGGATCAATTGAACACATGGTGCGGAATGTTTCGAAAAAACTTCCAATGTCCATTGCCGACGGTGTGTTGGTATCGGAAGTATCGATGGCACCCATAAAGGCCAATGTGTTCAGGCGAGAACGTTGCATAATTGTGTGCACATTCTTGTCATTTGCAATTTTAATGCTGAGCTCCAAAAACAGTGCATCCCACGCATTGAGGAACGGAATAAACAGGTCCGCATCAACGATAGCCAATGTCTTGGGGGTCATGTGGACATCCGAACCCTGTGTTTGCTGCAAGAAATTGTCATGGAAATTGATAGCGTATTCCAGAGCATTAGTAGCAGGCTCTAAAAAGTTGTAAGCCCAGCCTGTGACAAGAAGAAGTGATTGATGAGTGAGAGGGGTGTCATTTGATCGAAGCAAACGAACCAATACGAGTCATACCGTGTCCGGGCTCCACAGCTTGGCTAGCCATATAGTACTTTGTAATGTTGTGGTATTCGTCGAGAGTATCGACCGCTTGCATCAAGCCAGCATCGAAGCCTAAAACATCCAATTTTGCGGGGGCACCCTCCACGGCACCGAGGGCCGACTGCACCGCGTTGACAATATTTTGATTCGCCTGCAACAAACGACGACGACGTCGCGCGACATTTTCGTCACCTCCAAATCCGAACATTCCACTACCGTGCGATGACAAAATAAGCATGTACTCGGTAGAGCCACGAGCAACGCAGTCGGTCATTGCGTACGCCAAAAAGTTGAACAGAGTCTGAGGATGGTCGCTGTTCAACTCTACAGTAGAAGATGCATTGACGACCATCTGTTCTCTCGCATGATCCCAGGTCATTAAGAGACTGCCTTCGAACTTTGCTGCGAGAGGAGTTCCATCAGGAGCAAACACTTCCTCCAAGGGTAAAGTAATATCTTCGGCGGTGCCGTAGTTGCGACTGTCAAAATACACCCAGGTTGTCAATGTAGGCTCTCGAATGGCAGCCGAGTTGATCAGCTCGTTGTTATCCTGTCGAATAAAGTACTCGAGATAATTGTCTAAAAGGAAGGATGTGTGAGCGAATATAGGCGGATCCGATGACGCGTGAACGATTCAAAAGATACGCACCGGCCATCTGATAGAGCATCATGCAAACGTTTGCTTTGGCTACTTCCAGCCAAATCGACTGAAGAGCGAAAGATGTAAGAATCGATGAGACGCCAAAGAGCTTCATGGTGGACTGTGAAATACTTCAAGCCAATTCAAAGGATACAAAGGTACCTGGTACCGGTAACCACACAACACCTGGCAAATTATGCCAGAGACGGTTTGTTACATTTTAAATTGAAATTCCTAATTACCAGGTATCTTGCCCGATTGGTTTTGTTCGCTGATGGATTGATGGCATCTGACATGCAATCTCGTTCACAGGGACACTTTTGACACTTGACGATATTTTTCTGTGCATTATTCAAGTAACTTATGGTATACCATGGGATATATAAGATATATCAAAAATGGGACATGGATGTTGGATGTGTGTCTCGAGCCGTCAAGGATCAAGGTAGGAGAACATTTTTGGTGATAATGTGAGAACGGCGTTTGCGTTTTTGCATTATGAGTAATTAAATAGTAGATAAAAGTTGTAATTCGGTACACTATACACAAACATATTAGCGGCAACTTTATTCGCTATATCCACGGTGCCTCTGTGCTCTCTGTGCGCTTTGTAGTCATAGAGATGAGTACCTGGTAGTCATCCCATGGTTCCACGTTCCACGCTGTCACAACAGAAAGATCGCGTAAGTCTAAAAGGCCAACAAGTTACAAGTTAGATAATCAGAGTCGAGGCAAACAAGTTAGATTATAGATTACAGATTACTTGTATGATGAAGATATTCGCTCCGCTGGGATCTGGGATAAAGCATAAGAGTTGAGAGGAAGCGAAATTTGCGATCTTGTTGACCAAGTGAATTAACTGTCCGCCCAATAGCAGAATGAAGGGATGGAATGATTGATGAGATACCAATAGGCCCGATGACCTTCAAGACTTAGACGATAGTCGTAGGGAAGCGTCCCATAAGAATCTTATCACTTTGGCTTGAAGTGCTTGGGATATATAGGTGAAAACATAGAATAGGGACACCAATTACACCCGTGCTGACGTCAATACCGATCAGACGCGACGGAATGCCTAGCCGCTATAGAGGTTAGAAATTCTGTCTTCCAGAGACTCCCTTCGGCAATCATCATTAGAGTGTTCGACAATAATCAAATAATAATGGATCGAAAGCGGTGCGGAAGATACAGCATCAATCTGATGAGAGTTCCGATGACAAATTAAGAAGAGACGAATAGCAGATGAAACACCGTTGCCGATAATACTTTGTAGCTACTAGACCATGAACGACGACAACGGCCACAGTCGCGCTGTTGTTCCTTTGCCCACGCGCATGATACTGAGTGCACTGGCCGGTATCGGCGCCGTCAATGTATGTCATCCCCTCGATGTCATTCGCATCCACATGCAACAACTTCATCATCATCCTCATCAGAATCGTGGTATGTGGCATACCGCGCGTTCGATTTACGCGGAGGCTGGACTCGCGAAGGGGCTGTATGCAGGTATTTCTGCTGCCTATATTCGACAAGTATTGTATGGATCGTGTCGAATGGGAATTTATTCTTATTTACTTGATCATCATTATCATCATCATCATCATCATCATCATCATCAACAACAACAACAACAACAACAACAACGAGGTGCCGTGTCTTTAAAACACAAATTGCTCATGGGATCGATTGCGGGAAGTATCGGTGCTTGGGTGGGAACCCCGGCCGAAGTGGCGTTGGTGCGCATGTCGGTTCACCCTCAAACGTATACTTCCGTCTATGATTGTTGGCGCCGTCTGGTGCAAGCAGAAGGTGTGGGGCAATTGTGGCGCGGCGCAACACCGACGGTGGTACGTGCGATACTCGTGTCGGCGTGTTCGTTGGGCATTACCTCCGAAGTAAAAGAACAATTGTCGGCGTCCGAGTACTTTGGAGAACAAGGACAATGGCTTCAGGGATACCCCGTCTTGTTTCTAGCCACTACGATTTCCTCCTTTTTCGCCAATTTGGTTTCGACACCATTCGATGTTTTGAAGAGTCGTTATCAGAATCATACTGTTTCTGGATATAAGAGTGTGTGGGATTGTTTCGTAAAATCCATTCGAGCCCATGGATTTGGGGTATTGTGGAAAGGATTTACCCCCGCATTTGTCAAATTGGCACCCTATAGTATCATTTCATTGACTTTGTTGGATAAAATGTCACTAGTCATTACCGGTAAAGACGCGCTGTGATGTGATGAGGAAGTGAATGCTATCATATGTGCTCTGTTAATGATGGAATATTTACGTCGGCATTCTCATAGGCCGTAGACGACGAATTATCCTCCGACACGCTACTCCGAAATATGATCCATTTCGGATTGTTGTACAGCTTTCGGTTGCCTTCTTGCCAATCCGATACACTTACTTTGATTTAAAAGCGACTAATGTCTCTACCAAAAACCATGGCTTTGAACCAGTACATGGGAATCAGCATCATATTCTTCCAACTCAATTGTTTCGTCAAGTAAGTTGTTCTCCATGTCACAAACGCCGCTGTACCAGACATGGTCGTCTTGGGGGAGGGTAAATCGGTGTTGGTCAAGTCGGTGACACCACCACCAAAGCCTATACCCACGTAATTAAGTGAGCTTGGAAAACCAAGAATATCAAATCAAAAAATTCACAAATGACGTACCCATGCCTGCCATCATTCCACGATTCTTGTACGTAAATTCGGGCTGTGATTTGCACAAAATCGGATTAAGAAATTCAAGTAACTTCCATGGCATGAGAGCGGGTGCTACAGGACCCGGGAGTGGCAATGGTTCTTTCCGTGTGGCAGCTTCGTAATAATACTTGTTGAAACAATCGGCCAAGTAATACGCTTGCTGCTCCGCTACCGATGCCGTGGGTGGTAAAGGACCACTGACCAGGGCGGCACAATCCCCCAAAGCAAAGACATTTTCGTGGTCCGGGACACGCAAGTATTCATCCACGACGATCCGTCCACGTTGCAATTGAAAGCCCGAATCTTTCACAAATCGGACCGGTGCCAATCCTGCCGACCAAACCATCGTACCAAAGGGTAATTCGGTACCATCGGCAAATTGTGCGACGGTATATTGTCCCATAGCGGAAGATCGGTGGGGATGATTGGGATCGTTCGTGACATCGCTGTTGGGACTTTCGTCGCTAGTCGTATTCGCTTTGGCATACGGTCGGAGTTCCACTCCAATGACCGCCATGGAAAGACGAACATCAATTTTCTTTTCTTTCAATTTCTTCAGATAATAATCCGCCAAAGATTGATGAAAAGAACCAAGCAACCCTGGTCCGGCTTCCACCAAAGTCACCTTCACATGCGACATCAAATCCGGATACCACTGCACGACATCTTGTTGTAAGAAATCGTACAATTCCGTCGTAAACTCGCAACTCGTGGGTCCTCCACCGACAATGACAAACGACAGCAATCGATCGCGTTCAAAATCGGTAATGTTGGGATTCGAGGCTCGTTCGAAACATTCCAAGACTCGATTGCGAATTTGTCGTGCATGATACAGGTGCTTCAAAAGAAAACTTCCTTCCCTTCTCGTTCCGCAATGCCGGGTGTTTGAAAGGTATTGGTCTTATTGCCCGCCGCTACCACCAAATAATCGTACCGGACGGGGAATTCGTGTCCCTTGAAGAGATCGGCACAGTGCACTACCGTTTTGCCTTCGTCGGTGACACCCAACTGCAAGGCTTTCGCTTGATAGTATTCTCCAAGACCGGCAATTGTACGAACAGGTTCTTGAATGGCCCGGAATTCCAACGTCCCGACGGCCGTGGAAGGTAGTAAGGACGTAAACAAGAAGTGATTTGCCGGACTAATCAAACGAACATCGTATTTTTGTTTGTCGAGTCGACGTGCCAGAGTATTACCGGCCCAACCAGATCCGAGAATGACGACGCGGGGTTTCTTTGTCTTCTTGGTGGAAGTTGACAGAAATGCAGCTGTTGTTGAAAAGAGTGGTGATGTTGCTATCGTTCTCGCGAAAGGCTCAATCCGAGCCGTTCGTATTGGTGTTCGTGTTAGTATCATCATACTCGCCTTTTGTGTTGTTGCAATGAATAAAAAAATACGCCGAATGCTGGAGGTCTCCTTGTGAATGGCGCACGCAAACTTGGAACTCAATTGTACCTGGCTGGTACTTAGCGATTCTTGTAAGTATGAAAAGAGGAGAATCAATCATAGGAATGATCCAAAGGATGTTTCCAACAATACGTTTTGGGGTCTTTTTTTTTCTCACATCGTCGCCATTCAAATCAAAGACGTCACACTCTGCACTCATCATCCAATCTTGTTGCGCGTATGTAGAGGACATTTGACAGGTCCGTCAGTCCGTCTGTCTGTCTGTCCATCCGTCTGTCTGTCTGGGGCTCGTAATAGAACCGAACCCGTTCGCATCAATTTCGCTACGACACGCGCTGCCTTGACACTTTCACGAAAATGCAAAACAACGATGAAGTCACTGTTCTTTTTTTTGACACCGATCGTCGTCGATGAATCATCATCATCAAAATAAACCAACGAATACCATCGAATCTACTACCTGGTATTTCTACAAACACTTTCATGCTATCATAAAACGCAGCAACAACAAGAAGTAATACCAGCTACACATCATGACATTCCGATTACCCATCCTATTGGCCATTGTGGCTACGACTCAGGCCTTTTCCATTCCTTCCCGTCAACTCATCCAGACGTCACTTCGTTTGGGCAAGGGAATCTTGGAAATGGCCGAAGTAGATGCCGCAACCGTCTTTCCTCCTCCTCCTATTGCGGATGCGTTCTTGGGAAATTACGAAGATCTGGAAATGCCCGGCAAAGAAGGACATGGCTATCAATTGATTTTCGAGGATGAGGAAAGCTTTCGTTTGTACATCAAACAGCGTACTCCTTCTCCCAATCAGGAAGTTGCACGACAGCGGGCTCGTGAGCACATTGGTTATTCGCTCAAGAAGGATTTGGTGGGAAACGTACCCGAAACGAAACCAAGTATCGTCCCTCATCTGCACGATCAGATTGATTTCTTCTCCAGTCATGCGGTAGGAACCATGATCCCCGATCACGTTACACCCGAACACGCTCGCCAACGAGCTCGTGATAACATCGACTTCTTTTTGACGATGGTTCCCAACGATACAAAAACAACGAAAGACATGACGACTCACGCGCGCCTGCGGGCCCGTAACAACATTGATTTCTTTGCTCTGCAAGACAAGCACGCTTTCCAGAGCAAACAAGATTCACCTCGCGACAACATTGATTTCTTCTCGAACCATGCTACAACGACTGTTCTACCCGACAGTGTACAGGATGACCACGCAAGAGCCACGGCCCGTCTCAATATTGGCTTCTTCTCTTAGATAAAGAGGATTGTTTCCCATAGATTCATACAGTAAAATATACAATACTATAGATCTTTAAAGTTACATTGCTAGGATGATTCAATTTAGTCTTTGTCGTCATTTTTCATGCGGTGCTATCATTTCTCCACATCGCTAGTACGGGTTCAGGTATAAGCCTAGCTATTTGCTATTTGCACCGTTGGGCTGGTTCGTGTTCGGATTGCGTTACGACTGGTTCGCAAAAGGAGGAGGTGCATCTTCATTCGTAAGTCAAGCGTCACCTGACTCAGGATGTCATCTGAAATGACTATCTACTAGAATGTAGAAGCTTCCTATTCCGGAGCATTTTCACGGGCTGCAATCAAGTCCCGGGGTCCTTCAGTCACATCAGTTCCGTGGTCGGGAAGGAAGTTTGTGAGACACGGACAAGATGATTTCTAAAATACATTCTGTGCTATAGTGATTTCGTTTGAGCGAACCGATCCAAAAATCCAAACAGCCGACGACGAGCTCGTCACAATCTTATTATTATTACGACACAAAAGCCATCAAACGAAATCAATTGCTTTTTTATCATATTATCTCTCTTATTATTCTTGGAACAATCTCCTTCCTAGCATCTCTAGACTTTGTCAACATGTACGGAAATATTGGCTTGATTCGTGATCGTAACGATCTCGTACGAGCGCACAAGAGGCAACAACAGGCACAACAACAACAGCAGCACGCACCAGAAGTGAAGGCGCCTCCTCCGGTCACCTTGGCACATTCTCCGGCAACAACAAGGCATTTCAATAGTACTTGGCCTTCATGGTCGTCTCACTATTTCCCGGTTTCGGAATAGTAATGGGTCGTTATCGCGGTGGTGTAAACTACCGGCGCGATGATGATTTGGTCGATGACTTTTTGACGATTCTCTGCTGTTTCCCTAGATTTATACCCCTTACATACATCATTCCCATTTTAACACGACCCCACAGGCTCTATTTGAATAGATAAAAGACACATTACATTGTAAAGCAAAATTGATTACCATCACTATTTAGTATCACAAAAGCTATCTAATACTTTATTCATATTTTGCTTTCTTCAAAAAGGCATCGTAATATTCTTGTAACGCAAACAAAGGACGCATCGCGTTACCAATCGCTCGCGACGCCCAGGTTTCCGTTCCATCGGGATGAGGCTGAAAGGTCACGCCTTTAATGAACAATTGGAAGGCTTCGTAATGAATCCAGAGTTGAATGATGAAACAATAGATCGGAAATGTCGTGACATAAAAGGCCAATTGTACGGGATGCAGGGATTTTCGTTCAACTTGCATCTTGGCTCGAAAACAAAGTTGATTGTCGGTCAAGGAACGCATTTCGTTGATAATGGTCACGGTGGAGTCAAGTTTCTCCGCAAACGTCCAATCGTACTTGTACGCCATTTCCATAAAGGGTGAAACATGAAATTTTTTCGGAAAGACGTAATTGATCTGAGTATCGGTCCCCAACAACACACTCGTCGCTACATCATCGACGGACGCTTCGTGTAAGACATAACAATGCATTTCATTCCACGGTGTATTGGAGACTTCTCCCACGACGGCATCCGTCTTGTTGGTTGTTTTGTTTTGAAGGTAATAGAAGGATACCGGATTGAAGCAATAGCCATAATACGCGAGATGTGTGAAGAGCAGGATGCGATGCGTCTCTGTCGTGGGCTGGAATCGTTGTTGTGTGCGTTCGGCGACGAGAGTCAAGAGTCGTTCACTCAAGTTCTTCTTCTTCTTCTTTGTGGACGTGTGAGACGATCCTTCTTGATTTTTCAAATGATCCTCGGAGCGAAAGTTCATAATCAGTGACAGAGGCCACAATACGTGCGGAAACAACTCTTGTTCTTCGATTTCCTCGTGTAAGTCTAAACCGAAAAGAAACAAGGGATACGTAAACGAATGTGCTACGGGTTTAAACCGGGTGTGCCATACGCGACCGTAATACAATGCCGAACGGTAATGGTTGGAATAAAAGTGTTGTTGTTGTCGTCGTCGGCAACACGTAAGAACTGCCAATACCAAGGGCAAAATGATCAACAGCAAGAGCCATGTGCCCAGCAAAATCGATCCGGGCCACACGATCCACAGAAGTAGTGTTGAAAGGAGTGGAACCATTTGCTCTTAGCAAAAGCCCTGTTGGAAGGTCAATAGCAACAAACCGGACAGAACGTGAATGAATACTTGTAGTATCGGAAAAGGAAACATGAAACCTGACGTTTTGTTTGGTTCGGTCGCAAGTTCTTTTTCGAGAAAACGCGGAGCAACTTTGAGTCGCGATTATTGGGGACTTAAAATTAGGGAGAATGTCGCATTCGTCATTCGTAGTCTACAATGACACCACAAAGTGGACCGTTCATCTCGCAATTGGATGCGCAGAATGAGTAGAAAAGGTCTATAAGGGTAACCATGTTTCAACAAAATTGCGAATTATCTGGTGTGAAGTTGGTGTGAAGAAATACTTTCTTTCAAAATTGACTACTATGTCATTTGCCCCGCACGACCATAACCCGCTCGACCAAATCCATCCGCTCCAGTGGGTTGTGCTAGTACGCAATCATTGAAATGATCTAGCCACTTTTGAATTGTCCATACCCACAAAGATAGTTCTTGAACTTCGTTTCGACCCAATGGATGATGACTCGCACCGAATTGGACGTAACCGGCATTTTCATAAAAGCCACCCGCCAACAAAACACCCCGTGCTGTCGTATTCCACAATCGAGCTCCAAACTGTGGATTGCCTTGGCGGAAGGATCGGTACTTGGGTTTGTCGGGTTGTTGAATGATCTTGGTGCCGCATTGCATCAATAGTTCCCAATTTCGAAATCCCATCCGCGTGCAATGTATAAGGGCCCACTGCAAAGCCGCTGCAGGTGTGGTCAAGTGTTGATGTGCCGGGAACGGCAAAACTGGGTCTTGAATCGAGCAGGCATATAAATCCTCCAATGGATGAGAAATACTAAATCGGTGAATGCCTACAATGTCGTCTGGATCAACGGTCGGGACCATGTCGCACGTCGGAATGACACGATAGGGGACATAATACAATAAGAGCTCTCCTTCCGGTTGTCGAAACACCCACGGATGATCGATCCACGTCGTTTGATGCCACGTTTCACAAGGCAATATATCTCCCTTCCAAATTTCTCGTCCTTGATAATCCATCCAGTAGACTTTTAAGGGTGTCGCGCACATGTTCGTAACACGCAAATGAATTCGGACGTTTCCTCTGCGACTGCTGGGTGTAAAGGGTGGAATGGCGACGAACGTATCGCCGTTCCGTTGCGCGATTTCGTACACACGAAAGAGGGATGTTTCCGTATCGTGCCAGTGCCAATACGCCGACAAGCGATCGGAGAGTGTTCGAAAGGCAGGTGGAATAGCTGTAGTGATCGATGAGGATTCCTGAGTGGTCGTCGTCGTCTTCGTTGCTCGGGAGAGTGTGGAGTTTTTGGGTTTGCGTGGAGCTGCTGTCGGTGCTACTTCATTGTCGTGGATAGGAGGCGGTTTCTTCCTTATTTCGTCTTCTTCTCGTAACAAAAGATCGTTGGGAATATCCGTTTGTCTTCTTGTTTGCGCAGAGGAAGAAGAATGATAGTAATGCAAGCAAATCAC
Source organism: Fistulifera solaris (assembly GCA_030295235.1). Taxonomy (NCBI): domain Eukaryota; phylum Bacillariophyta; class Bacillariophyceae; order Naviculales; family Stauroneidaceae; genus Fistulifera; species Fistulifera solaris. The sequence goes on along the minus strand of AP026155.1, from coordinate 536,761 downwards.
AATCAATAGACTGACGGTGAGATGTTGTGCCCAAGGATGATTCGTAATGAGCGAGAACGATTCTTGTAGATTGTTTCGCCACATTCGTCATCGAAATTCCTCGACTCCAAAATTCTAAAATGAATTGATCAGAGATTCGTTTTGCTGCAAAGAATATAGCTTTGTTTCCTTATCTATGTAAAAAGATCGATTTAAAAGAGTGTCGCGTTGCTCGAATTTTTCTCCGCAAAGGCGACAGGCGACCCTAAACGACGCCCTACCAATACTACGTAGAAGTTGTACAAGTGCGATGGAACCAAATCATTCCCTCAACCTCAACACCAAAGTTAGACCATGGTGACTACTTTAAGAACCCAGCAATGCAGCAGCAGTAGGCAAATATTTCGACTACAAAAAACCTCTTCACTCTAGACAGAAAACGGGCGACCTAAAAAAGACACCATTATTTGCGACGACACAAATCTTAGTTTTTCCTTAGAAAACTATAGATGCCTACTTGAACGCCACATAATCTAGGCTGCGCGTTGACTCTTCTTGGAGCGAGAAGCCGAAGCATCTCCCAATAGTCGAAAAGCAGTGACAGCGGCAAGGACCACCACACTTCCAATCCAGCTGACGTACCAGTCAAACACCGTTAGAAACAGAGCGCCGCAAATCCACAACAACAGTTGCAACGGAATACCAAAGCGCGCGAAATCACCAAACGTGTATCCTCCAGGTCCATAGACCAACAAGTTGGTTTGATATCCGTACGGCGTCATGTAGTCAGAAGCGCTCAACATGAGAGCGAAACTCATCAACTTAAGATCAATTCCGGCGCTTTCGGCGACATTCATGGCAATGGGGAACAGCAAAGCAGCTGCTGCATTATTCGTCAAAATACTACTGATCAAAAACGCCGCCAACATGATGGCGGCTACCAATCCTGCTTCACCAAGGCTGATCGCTTTGCCAACGTCGACAAGAAAGTCTGCAACGATATCAGCAAGACCAGAATTCAACATACCAGAACCGATACCGAAAGCAGATCCGATGATCACGTAGATATCCCAGTGGATCGAGTCGCGTGCTTCTTGTTCCGATAAGCATCCGATACCCACCATCAAGAAGGAAGCAAGGAGACCACCCACAACCAGGTCAATGAGCTCTGCGGTATACACTGCCAACGTCGCTGCGACAATCATCACGGCTGGAATGATCAAGCTCAGACGGGGAGGAGCCGAATCTTCAACCTCGGCCAACAATGCAAACGACCTGTCATGCTCAGCAGACTTGGAAAAGAACGTCGGACCGGCTTCGAGCAGCAACACATCACCAGCTTGCAACTTGATCTGACCCGGATGGTCGTGAATTCGCTTCCCTTCGCGATGAACTGCGATGACGGCTGCTCCATAGCGCGAGCGAAAACGCGCTTCCTTGACAGTATGGCCCACCAATGCGCCACTTCGAGCGACAACAGCCTGCACCAAACGACGATCGAAAACTGTATCCTCGATCTTTCCGACTTCCTCGCTCTCATAAGAACGCAAGCCAGGAATCTTGCGCAAGTCACCAACCGCCGATGCGCTTCCACTGAACCAAAGAATATCACCGACTTGAAGCGGTTCGTCTTGGGTGATCGCGATCGATGCAGCATGCTGGTCGCTTCTGTCGAAGTCAGAGAGAGCCTTGTCCAAACCAGACTTGCCACCTTGCATCGTAAGGTTGGTTCCTGCTGGTGTTGGACGATCAATGCTGACAAGATAAACAGCGGGAAGTCTCGTGATACCATGTTGATTGGCCGACTTCCCGACAAGGCCCGACTTCTCAGCCACGGCCATGGCCGTCAAAAACTCCAATCCCTCGTCGGCCTGTGGCGTCACAACCTGCAAGTCTTTCCAAGCGGCTTCCACGCCGGCATCCTCAATGTCACTATCATGAGAAGCAGACGCGGCCTCACTGTCGGTACGACTGGAGCGCCCCGAAACCAAGCTTTTCAACAACGACTTTGAAGCATTCTTGGCGTTGAGCTGTTTGTAAAAGTCTGCAGGCGGCTCGAGAAGCAGTGGAGATCCTTCCTTGGCTTGCAACACAAGGATGTCGCCCTCTGTCAATCGACTCTTGGGGACGGTCACCAATGCGGCCTTGTAAAGCTTGTGGAAGTCAACCTCAGAGGCAGTCTTCCCCTCCAATCGAGAACCCTTACGAATCTGGGCGCGTAGCACTCGCAAACCCTCTGCTTAGCAGCGCCTCCTTCCACTGAAAGCAGCGCGTTGAGGACACTCCAGATCTTTTCCAAGTCAGGCAAGTCTTCAGTCTGAATCGTCTCGGTACGCCAGATCGACAATGAACGAGTGCCATGGACAGCTGCCTCCGTGTGATGCAGTTCTAAACCAAGCTTGAGCAATGCCTTCGAAATGTCAAGCAGCAATCCCGGACGGTCTGGTGTATTGACACCAATAACGACCACGTCCTCATCCATGCTCACGACAATGCTGGGAGGAGCACCATGCATACCCGAATCAGCTCCTTTCGCTCCACGAATCAAATCTGTCATGCGGTGAATACTTCGCAAGCGCTCACTTTCATCGGCGCCCAGCAAAGCCTCCTTCGACGTACCGACATGGAAGTCAATCGCATCAGTGACAGTAGCGGTATTGGTGAGCGCTGCTGCTGAGCTCTCGTTGGTGAGGATCTCAAGAGCATGTTCCTCGCAAAAGTCACCAAACGACTCGACCAGTCCGGTAAAGTAAAGCGTGTCACCGGCGTTCAGCACAAAGTCTCTCGAAACGGCACGGTGGACGTTTCCGGTCTCCGCGCGAAGGACGCTGACCAAGTAGATACCGCCCGTCTCTCGCAAACCACTTCGCTGCACAGTTCGTCCCGCAGCAGGAGACCACGCGGTTACTCGGGCACCCAGAAGGATTGCTTCTTCCTCCTGTTCGATCTCACCCGGAAGAAGCCAGGGACTGAATAGTAACACGTAGGCGATACCGACCAAAGCAAGAGGCACACCAAATTCACCAACATCAAACAGCTCGATCTTGACCGTATCACCGTACCGATCTTCCACCAGACCGGACACCACCAAGTTCGTCGAGGTACCGATCAAAGTGCACGTACCACCGAAGATGGCAGCGAAAGACAAGGGAATGAGTAGCTGCTGTCGCGGGAGACGGTTGTTCTTGGCCCACTGAAGGACGACAGGAAGCATCACTACCACAATGGGAGTGTTGTTCAAGAAGGCACTCACGAAAGTAATGGGAAGCAGAATGCGAAGTTGGGCGCTCGCAATGGTCTTTGGAGCACCCATCAGCTTGGACATGTACCAATCGAGGGCACCCGTCTTGGAAATACCTTCTGCGACAACAAAGAGAATCATGACAGTGATCACACCGCTGTTAGAGAAGCCCGCGAGACCTTCCTTCACTGTAATGATCTCAGTAACCATAAACATGGTCATGGTGATCAACATGACATGATCCGCCCCAATGCGCTCGAGGATGAGACCAACAAACATGAGAATGATCACAATCGAAGCAAAGGCGATTTCCCATGTCTCTTTAGGAGCTTCAGCTTCCTCTTCGAGGTGACGGCCAAAATGCACATCGCAGGGACACTTTTCCGTGTCCTCGGCATGGAAAGGAAACATGATCGATTTGCAAAAGTGCGTTAACAACAAGAAGAATGACAAGTCAAACGGAGCGACCTCTTTTTTTATGAGCCGAAAGGTCCATCACAATGCGGAAAAAAACCTTTTCGAGCTCCAGCTTTCGAGGTCTCAACATGGCGTCAAACCCACACCATACTCTGATACAAAATGTACACCAAGAATTAGACGTTGGCTGCGGGGCTGGGAATCAGACGTGCGGAATGTACACTACTACAGATAGTCAATGAGCCACCACGTGCGTCTCACTATGACGGCCCGTCCGTCATGCGGAACGGTAAGAAGAAAGCGCAGAATGGTCCCGTTGTCGCAAGTTTATGTTTCCTCTTGATGAAAGAAGTTTGAATCATGATCTCCAAATTCGATGAGCGAGAACAGCATGGTAGCATTCGATACATGAAAAGAACCCTACGTATACTTTGAAAACACCGCGTATGGATCCCCGGTTCGAATCGCACGTCTTATTCCCATCACCGTGTCGATAGGGTGTCTCCTGTAGATATTCAAGTCGTTTTGCTGGAACCAGCCGGCGATTATCGAGAGGCTGATACACAGGAGGAAGAAAGTCGCTTGTGCGTTGAGCAGATGCCCTCGGATATATAGCACAATGCAGCAGTAAAAGAGAAGCAGCTGAGATAGTCGTCGCCAATGGAGAAAGATAGTTCGAAAACATCCATTCGCAACACGCGATTGATACCAAGCCCAAAAAGGAGCTACTTGTGAACCTTTCTGGATACAAGCTTCTCCATTTCCTCATCTGCCGCTCTCCCCATTCAAAACGGTTTATCACATCATCGGTGACGGAAAGTAAAACGGTCAAACTGGTTTCGTTGTAAGTTTGGTCATGCGGACGATTTTGCGTCTTTCACAAAAAAACAACACCAACGGACACTTCACTCAGCTGAATCATCGTATCCTGTTTTTTTTTTGCTTGGCTGGAATCGGCCCCCGGTAAAAATTTGCCTGCATCGCGATGGCAAGGCCACCGTCTCTACCATCATTCTCAATTTATACGGCAAATTCGTTTTTTCTCTTTTTTGTAGATTAGTACGAAATCTTGGTGTAAGGGTAACATTCGACTAGAAGGCGAATGACTTGAAACCGACTCGAGCCTGGAGAGAGAGAGAGACAAAGGGAGCGAAACTAATATTTTTCGCTTTCTTTCCGATCAGGACGGATTGCTCATGCAGTGTATTGTCGCATAATGAGTTGGCCGTCGTTTGTCGAGTTGAATAGCGGCAAATAGCTTTCATAATTCATTCATAGCTCTTTCAATCATTCTTTTGTTTCGGTTACCGCATTCATCCATCATCGCCGCTGGGCTACCGTAGTGTACATGCCTACTACGTGAACTGGGAACGGCGTTCAAATTCTGCCTCGTCGTAGACGCAACGTAGAATCTTGTACTGGGAGGCAGAATTTTAACGTCCTTCCCTGTACAGTAAGGTTACCACGTATCAAAGACAAACGTTCTACCCTTCTATTCCTTTCACGTACATGTGCGTACCAGGTAAACCTTAGTGATATTGCGCGCTGGAATAGTGACAGTAGTAATTCTAACTACTCCGTAGTAAAAAACTACAGTAATTAAAATCTCACGCGATGCGCATTAACAAAATAGAATAGAATAGATCCAACTATTATATATAAACCGTTCAACTAAAATGTTAGAGAGACTCCAAACGTCCCTCGAAGATCAAAACATTCTTTCAAAAAAAAGCAACAAACACAAAAAAGGGGGGCGCTTCTAAGCGTCTTCTTCGACCGGCGATTCGTCGCCGTCCGATCCCATCACCTTCTCGCTCGACTGCACCGTTGGATCCAAACGTTTCTCTTCCAATTCATCACGCCACGTCTTCGTGACAGTGTGCGTCGTCTTTTCGGCATCACGGAACCAGTCCTTGAACTCGTCGGACGTTGGATCTTCCAAGCCGGGCAACAATTGTTCATCAAGACCGAATCGACGAGCCAATTCAATGAGCACAAAAATACCTGCAAACATGAGATACGCCACAAAGTACATCCACTGTTCGCCATGTTCCCAGCAGGAACCGCCCGCGGGACACTGTTCCCAAAAGGGTTCGCTCAACTTGTCCAAACCAGCTTCGGGCATATGAATGATGCCAAACAGAGCAAAACCGGCCGCCAACAAACTCCAAAAGGTCGCCTTGTTCCATTGACGATCAATCACACTGACCTAAAAAACCAACAAATGAGCGAGAAGAAGAACAATCGTGTAACGGAGAGCACGCATTTCACGTACCAAAATGGCAACCCACACAAAGGAAACCAACAAGGCACCGCGTTTCCAAGCCAAGATACCAAACCAGCCATCTCCACCGGGGAAATTGGTATTGCCATCGGCGTCATTACCAAGAGGACTGCGGTTCGCCACATTCACGACCCAATCAAAGATGGAGGGAAACAAACCAACGCTGTCGAACGAAAAACTGTGTTAGATGCCGTCCCTAGAGAATTATAGAGAAAGAGAGAGAGCGGGATTCGTTACTTACACGTAGGCAGCATACTGACGAGACGGAATAAAGTTCAAACATTCCTCGTTGATGGCGAGACCTAAAAAGGCAAAATCTTTGAGTGAGAAATCGATCGATCGATCGACCGAATCCAATCGCCGCCTCACAATATATCGACGTACCGACAAATAAAACAATCGGACCAATGGTCGCTACATTGACAATGCTCTGAATAAAAGCCAGAATTCCAAACCACGACAGGATGAAGTAAATGAGACCATTGGCCATACTGTATCCGGTTTTGGCACCACTGCGCTTGTGAGCGGGATGTCCAATGTCTGCAATTGGTGCAAGTTTTGAAAAAATTGAGGTCATCTATATCCAAACAAAAATAATCATATCGTCGCTTCCACCACTCTTGGACTTACAAATGACCGTGCCAAAGGGAGAACCAAAAAGGACGCAATCATGGTTCCAATACCATCCGCAATCATGGATTCACGAACGGGGAACTGTTTGAGGCAAGGGGTTAAGAGGATCGAATGTGACACACATACCAACGTGCTCTTAACATGGACGTACCGGATCTCCCGCATTCTTAGCCGATACGAGACACATCAAAGTGGTGGCGGTTGCGGAAATACCAATGGGGATGACAATTCCCAAATAATCTTTAATGAGATCAAAATTGGCAAACATGTCATCGGCGGACCAATCCGGTCCATACCACTTGACGAGATCCATCGCATCTTCCACGGTCGATTTCTTGTTGAGACCCGTGGACCAGCCCATAATGACACCAACCAGAATGACTTGGAGTGCTTCCGGACAACGGTAATTGCCGTATCCGAGTCGGACTCCAGAATACCACCCCAAAAAGGCAAACAAAATGGCGGGATATCCCACGAGCGGGGCAGCAATACTGTTGGTGACTTGTTCCATGCCCAAAAAGGCAATACCAATGCCGGCAATCGGTACGAGAAGGGCAGCGGGCGGGACGTATTGCAAAATGAGGGGACCAAAAAGGCCAAGACGGTGGAAATCAAACCAGTAATAAAGTTGGCGGCGAGTGCGACATCGTAGGCTGTCTTGAAGGCAACTTCGGAGCCTTCCGTAAACACCAAACTGAAATAGACGGGGTCTGCGTGTGTTGAGAGAGAGAGAGAGAGAGAGAGAGAGAGAGAGAGAGCGAGATGAGAGAGATGTGTGTTGAGAGAGAGAGAGAGAGAGAGAGCGAGATGTGATATGCGTGTTGAAAGAGAGAGAGAGAGAGAGAGAGAGGACCCCATCGACACTCTACACTCTCACGCGTCTTGTCAGCACTTACACATAATGTTAAAGACAAAGGAAAAGGCCGCCGGTGTATTCAATCCATACGGCTGTGCCGTGTACTGTCGTCCCCACCGATTGGTGAGACGCGACGCTTGCCACGCATAGTAAATGTTTCCGGCGAGCAACGTGACACCGACTCCGGGCACAATCTTCCCAAAGATATAATAGTTGATCATACTTAAATCGGCACTGATATCTCCCAAATTGGCCAATCCTTGAATGGCAAAGAGTGCTCCGAGCAGCGTCGAAAGATTGTCAAAAAGAGCTGACAAAGACAACCCCAATCGGCGGGCGTCATGGAAAACATGGACATGACATCCTGCACGAAGGTCGATTCGTTGGGTGGGAGTTTCGGTTCCGGCATAATGAGTGGAGGTGAAAATGCTACCGATCGATGATAATGATGAAGATGATGAAGATGAAGATGATATGTTGAACACAAAGAATGGGGGAAGTCAACAAAGATCCAAGAGGGATGTCTTGCAATTTGGGAGACTTTCGATCGACACGGCAAAAAGAATAATGTTCTGTTGAAAAGATGAGAAGAACGACCTCGATCCAAACGTCCTTCGGAAATCGTAAGGGTACGGACTTGTACGTGAATTTCTACGCAAAACGTCGTCCTGATCAAAGTGCTCCAAGTCCATCGGAAGTGCGCTTGATTGGAAGTGACATACGTGTGGACTATGTACTATTATCATTAGAGTCAGCTCGTTGGGGAATAGCGGAAGTACGAAACGTTCGGCTTCGTCTAAAAACAGTAAAAAACTGTGTCCCACGTCCCACTATAGACTGTAGGGGGCCCGAAATGTGGTGGGTTCGAGACGTTCCGGATAGGGTGATTTATGAAGAACGAACATCCCCACGTCACCACAGTAGGAATGGAGTCATGTGAGAATGACTCTGCGCCAAATAGTGAGAACTCACTTGAAACAACTTCCTTCAACGTCGCGCGAAGTTTTCCTTTGACACACTCGCTCTCTGTCTTCGGTTCAGAAAATTCTGGTTCCGTTCGCCACACCCCGAAGATATCTGTCCATCTCAATCATTACCCATTTCCTTTTGTCAATTCAACGTTTGTTCTGTTGTTGTTGTTGTTGTTGTTGATTGTGAGACACTCTCGTTTTACTTTTGAATCATCATCATTGTCGGGAAGTGGTGTTGTTTTTGTTGAACGATAGGGGAAGGTTGTCGTCGTCGACGAACGAGAGAAAAAGAAGTAAAAAGAAAAAAGAAGAAACAACCCTCATCTATTCATTTATTCCTCCAGATGACCCAAACATACATTGACGCGCAACCATACGCTTGGCCGTATAATGGAAACTTGCATCCATCGAATACGTGTATTATTGTGATTGATATGCAGGTGCGTTCTTCCAAAGAAAAAGAAAGAAGGGAAAATGAAATTGTATTGTCATTTCTCCATGGGTCGATGATTGACTTCTCTTTTCTGATTGCCTTTCCTGTTTTATTTTGGCATATATAGGTCGATTTCTGTTCTCCGGGTGGATACGTTGACAAGATGGGATATGATGTAAGTGGATGGAACAAAAACACAAATTCTAAAGTAAGGAAGAAAGAAACAGAGAGACATTTTCGCCTCTCACATACAGACGCACTCGATATTTTAGATTTCCTTGACACGCCAACCAATTGAACCCATTCAAAACGTATTGGAATGTCTGCGGGGCTTGGGATATCACATTTTACATACCCGGGAAGGACATCGACCAGGTACGCGACGCGTTTCGAATGAGTTTGCTGTTTCGTTCCGAACGGTCTTAATATCTCATTTTTTATTTTGACAAAAAGACATGGCTGATTGTCCTCCCAACAAACTCTGGCGGAGTCAACAGATTGGGGCCGCCATTGGTTTCGCCGGACCTTGTGGTCGCATTTTGATCAAAGGAGAACCGGGATGGGAAATTATTCCCGAATTGGCACCCTTGCCGCAGGAAATTGTCATTGATAAACCCGGCAAGGGTTCCTTTGTCGGTACGTGTGTTTTCTTTTGCTTTGTGTGTGTGTGTGTTTGAGTGTATAGGAATTGGGTTCGTTTCTCAATGGTTCGATCGATTGATAGGTACGAATTTGGATTTAATTTTACGTTCCAAGGGCATTGTCAATATCATTCTTGCGGGTGTCACAACCGATGTCTGTGTTCATACGACCATGCGCAACGCGTAAGTAGAAAGTTTCGTTATGAGTTGTCTTTGGATGGATGGGCATGAGACTGAACGTGCTTTTCCTGGTTTCCAGAAACGACATGGGCTACGAATGTTTACTCGTCTCGGATTGTTGTGCCGCCACGGATCCTCTCAATCACGATGCGGCGATTTCCATGATTCAAAAGCAAGGAGGTGTCTTTGGTGCTGTCACGGATTCCAAGACCCTGATTCGTTGTCTATCGAGTCATGAAACGTAATATTCTATAATTTCTAGCTGTTTTGCTCTAAATTGAATCCTACCGATTGCAACAGTGCCGTCATTTGTTTGATCGGAAAGGGATAATTGATCCGGGCCGTGTCGTTTCCTACTCCAAATCGTACTTTGGTCTTACATTGAAAGGGTGGACCGTAATTGACATCTTTCAACTCAGCCAACGACTGCTCGGCGTGACGTACCGCTCGACGAATGCCGTCCCAATATCGTTGCACACGTTGGAGGGCTTCGGCGGAACAGGTTTGATCGGCGCATTCCTCCTGTAATGCAGTCCGATCGGCATCACTTACATTGGCCCACAAGGCCAACGATTCGGGGAAATTGGTAATGTACGTTCCATCTTCGTGTATACGAATCGGTGGACTGGGCACATGAGATTCCTTTTGAAACCAAACCGCGGTCACGAGTGGAATGGCTACTTGTTCCAAATCGGATTTGCCCTGCTGTTGAATCATTTGCTCCAAGAGAGCGCGCACGACCGGGCTCGTTTCTTCCGCCCGCAAATCGACCATCCCCGTGTCGGGTGTAATACTCAGAAACCGTGGTTCATTGTTCAAGACCGCCATGACTTGTCTCGAATCAATCAAATAAATCCAATATTCATTCGCATGTTCGTAACATCCTGAAGGGAACACATTACTGTTGATGAGCGGTTGTCCTGGTTCTTCAATATATTGTCGCCATCCCGGTTGCATGACATCCAAAAAAGCTTTATAACCCCGCACTAAAGCTTTGCCCAGAAACACGGCCGGGACGGCATCGTCTTGACCGTGATGATAATCCATTTTCGAACGTTCGGGGAATCCATCTTGCAATCCACCACTGACACCGACAATCAAATACTCGTGGGCGATGACGGTGTCGTAGAAGGAGAAGAAGAACAACAACAAGAAGAAGAAAGAACACAAAGAATGAGTATGCAACATCTTCGATTCAGTTCAACTCGATCTAATATCTCTCTATGGATGGATTTCTTTTTTTTTTTGTTTCGTCTTTTGAATCAATGAGTGACGTTTGACGTTTGACGTTTGAAATAATAACAAAAAGAATTGATCAAATGGAACAAAATCAAATGCCGATCTTCCGATCTTGGCATGAGAAGAAGAAACCAAACACAAAGAGTACAACAACGATACTACATTTTGTTCTATAGTCTCTAAACGACGGATCCGTACGTTTTTTAGCAGAGGATCTTTCTTCGCACAAAATCACACTTACAATTTGTCCTTCTATAAAATCCATTCTGTTCCATTTCTTGTTGTGTTTTCTTGGGTTTTCTCCCCTCTTCCGATAAAGGAATCGAACGAACACCATGGCTCCTATTCATATGAAACCACGGGATGGAACCATAGATTTGGAACGTACGGCTGTCGTAATTATCGACATGCAACGCGACTTTTTGTTGCCGGGCGGTTTTGGCGAAAAGTTGGGCAACGATGTCTCGAAATTGACACGCGCCATTCAGCCTTGCCAAAAGGTGTTGGAAGCCGCACGGGCTCGAAACATGTTGGTGATTCATACCCGTGAAGTGCGTTTTCGTGTGGTAGTATGACTCCTGCAATAGTTTTGTTTTCTCACTTTTGTTTCGTTGTTAGGGCCACCGTCCCAGCATGGCCGATGTGCATGTTTGGAAAAAAGACAAGCACGGAACGGTACCTCCGGCCATTGGTGAGATGGGTCCCATGGGTCGGATTCTGATTCGTGGTGAAGAAGGTCATGATATTATTGAAGAATTGTATCCCATCACCGGAGAGCCGGTCGTGGACAAACCCGGTACGCGTCGTCACTCTTGAAAAAATAACAAGTGTATGAATTCACTGCTATCTTACATCATACTTTCATTATTTCTACCAGGAAAAGGATCCTTCTATGCCACAGACTTGGAAGCCATCTTGCAAGCTCAAAATATTACGACCTTGTTGGTCATGGGCGTCACAACCGAAGTTTGTGTCCATACCACCATCCGAGAAGCCAACGATCGTGGCTATCACTGTATTGCCGTGTCGGATGCGTGTGCTTCCTTCTTTGATGACTTTCACAAAACGGCGCTCCGCATGATTACGGCACAAGGAGGGATCTTTGGGTCCGTGACGGATTCCGCATCCGTCGTGGCGGCTCTTCAGGCAGCCGACGACTAGTTGCGTTCCTTTTGGTTGAAACAGTTTTATGTAAGAAGTCTTAGTTTTGTGGTTGATTTTGTTCTTCTTGTTGCAAACTAGAATGACGGAAGCGTCGAGCTCGATGCGACCAGTCTGTTATCGTTTTTAATAAGGGTTCAGGCTTACGAGGCATAGGAACACGTTTGTTTCTATGATTCATAAATACCGGTATGTCCTGGCATGGCTTCCACAGTGCAACGTCCGTACAAAGTACGTACCTGGTAGTATGTATCGCCCCATCATCAACGTCTGTGTTGCACGTTGCACGTTGCACGTTGTTGGCGAGAAAACACAACTTTGCGGCAACAATCGCACCGCCAGTCGTTTCGCGTCATTCGCCCCTCCTTTGTTCGCCCAGTGAGTGTGAGCCTCTCCCTTGTCTTTATTTTTCCTTATCTACTACTCCGTAGCTTTTCCATTTTAACTTGCTTGCATAGAATGTCACGAGGTGACCAGCGAGATCGAGATCGTGCCAAGAATTTAGCCAAACAACAGGCGAAAGCCAAATCGCAAGCCAGGGTACGAAAGCTGCAAGTGACTCTCTATCGCTGCCGTGTGTGTTTTCTCATTTTGATTGCTGTTACAGGGAGGAGATCCGTTGCAACGCAATAGCAGTGATGCGGCAGCACTAGAAGCTAAAATTGCTGCCAAAAAGGCAAAACAAGAACAAGAGAGTGCCCAGCAAGCCAACTCGGTCGCCCCGGTTGTACGTAAAAGGTGCCGACGATGAAGAAAGACTCGGTCGATGATCTTCTATCGGCGGGTTTGTCATCAGCGAAGCGTGTGAAATAGGTAAGAAGAAACGCGAAAGAGGAAAAAAGTAGAGATTCGCTTGCCGAATGACGAAAGTCCATTAGCGCAACGGCGAACTAAACATCATAACAAATAAGTAACTAGTAGAACAGAAAATAAGGGGAACATTAAAGTAGTTGATCAAGTCGAATGTAACGGAGTCGTTACAAACCTTCACTTTCCATTCGAATACAACACGGTTGAACCGTTTTTTCTAAAAATCGGGTTAAATGGGTTTGAGAAAAGTCTTCGATCGACCATTCAGAATCCAACTGCAATTCGGACAAAGGATTCGTCCATACATACGTGTCTGTCGCGGTTTCTTCTGTGCCCATTGTCACAATGACGGGCCGTCTCGCATATTCGACATCTTCAAACCAATCGAGTCGTGCTATCTCCTTTGGTGTCAGTCCGTGATACAAAATGCCTTGTGTCATGGCACCGATTTGAGGAATCATTCCAGGATAGACTTGATGTCGTACTGGATGTCGTCGATAATGTTGAAGAATTGCCGTGCCGTGTGGAGGCACCCTTCCAAGGAGAGTTTGAATGACGGGAGGTGCCATGAGAGTGCCGTAAACGAAGAGCGAATTGCGTGGTTCGAGCTTCATCATGATATGACTGCGATTGATAGTAAGAAATAAAAAAGATGTTTATATTGTAGATTGGTTTGCTGTTATTGTGGTTATGAACAAATACTCCGTGGAGTAACATCAACGACAAGCATGATAAAAAAAAATCATGCAATGAGGGCGGAAAATACTCAGTACCGTCTGCTGTCGCAACGGCCAAAAGCGCAGGTTGAAATTGAGTCAAGCGTTTACTTCAAAGCTAACCTCCCATTCTTCATTACTTTCCGTCTTCGAACTAAAATAGCCTAGCATTTTGCGTGTGCGCTACAGTTTGACTTTTGGTGACTGAAAAATCACTGCTGGCAGTGTTTAATGAACTCTTACAGCGCCACCACCACGGGTACGACTGCAATAGCAACACCCAGCGTGATAGCGGTTCCTACTACTATCCCATGCTTCGCTTGTTGCATCAATTGCATCCGTCGTACCTTGCGAGTGCGTTTGCGAAAGATTTGTGCCATTTCGTTTGCTTCCGAAGTCTTTTCGTGTAACCTTCGAAGCAATCGCTCCTCGCGATCCAAAATTAATTCTATATTGCGTTCCATTATAGTACGCGTCGTTTCGAGTTGTTGCTCGAGTGCGACGATTTTGGCTAAATGGGTAATATCTTCCATACGCTGCTGCAGAATCGGGGCAAACGTCGTTTGACAGTTGTATCCGGACCGCCATTCGGGATCTTCGTGCCGCAGCAATTCCGTCAATTGAACTAACTTTTGTAAAAAAGCTTGTACTTGTACTTGCGTTACGACAGAAGCATCGTACACGGCCGCAAAGACCCAAATCAACAGAGACTCTTCTTCCTCGTCTACGTCCGCACGTCCAGAATGTTCGTAGATATGAAATTTACAACCCCGTAAACGACGTCGCTGATGATAGAACTCGTATCCCGGTGTCGCTTTGCGAGCCAACAGACCTTGTGCGGTATCTCGGACGGCGGGATCATCTGAACCCGTCTCAACCAAAACAGCATGGTTGCGTGCGATGCAACTCCACAAAATTTTGGGTTGTTCTGTCATTCTTTGCTTTTGCGGGTGTCTGCTCTTTCTTAGCTTTACTTGTGAAAGCAGTAATACGTTTGATTAATGAAATGAGAGAGCTGATCTTAGAATAAGGACTGTTATTACAGTTTGGCGAATGTGTTTTGGCTCGCTGTATTTCTTCGCTGCTTCCGCATGATGAAAGACGACTTTCTGCGTGGGACTTCTTTGAAGCCAAAAATAATTTAGTCGTGCTTTTCCGTTCACGAATCACTGCGGGTCCCGAGTCCCGAGCGAACACGGAGACAAAGAATACTCCGAGTTTAAGGTTGATGATTATAATTAGAAATCTAATCAACTCAAGACATTGTCTGTTTACAAATTAAAACAAAACAAGCTTCATTCACTCATTCTCTCGCGTTCTTCCGCAAATCCACAAATCACATCGGCCGCCGCCACGGGCACCTTATCCATGCGATACCCACCTTCCTGAACAAACAAGACTTGAACACTCGTATCGAGTCCTTGTGCGATACACCGACCCATGGCAACGTAATCATTGTCACGCAAATGGAATCCCGCTCGTCGCAAGGCACACGGATCTTGATCGTACGTATCCAATCCCAAGGATACAATGCAAGCCGTACCACCAAAGTCCCGAATTCGTTGCAAACCCTGTTGTAAGGCAGGTTTGTATTGAGCCCAATCAGTCCCCGGTGGCAACGGCAAATGACACGTGGTACCGGCGGTACCGACATCATCGGCGAATCCGGCATGAAACGGATAATCGTAGTCCGGATCGCAATGCAAACTGACCACGAGTACATTCGGGTCATTATCAAAAATGGCGGCCGTCCCATTGCCACAATGATAATCGACATCGAGAATGGCAACTCGCTCGTGAGGCAAATGCGCCGCCAACGCCGCCGCGTGATTCGTATAGCAGTATCCTCCAAAACAATCGGTTGCCGCATGATGACCCGGATGAGTCGGCAACAAGACGACGACTGTGCGGGAAGACTCTTGCAACGCACACTGCACGAGGTAGGCATCGCGTTCGAATTCTTCCACAATACCGGCAAAGAGCGGCGTGCAATTGTCGGTACAATAATATCCCATTTGTCCTACGACATGTTGACTCGGACGTTGGGACGCCGTCGTACGTTGTAGCGGAACACAAATGGGAATGAGTGCAGCGCGCAACGAAGCAATGGGATCTTGTCCGGCTTTTCCCAACGCTTCCCAGCGTGCGGGGGCCGTTTGTAAAAACTGCAACAATTCGGACGAATGGACTTTACGATAGATGTGCGTCACCCAGTCTGTCTCGTCGTCGTCGTCGTCGTCGTCGTCGGAAGGCGTACACAGCTTGATGTCGATACCGGGACGCGTGCGCAATTCTTGTAAAATCAAGGCACGGCGTTGACGTGAATGATTGTATTCATCCAAGGCATCACGTTGTTGATCTTGTTCCGACAAGACAATCTCTTTCTGGTCGTTAAAGGGTAATACGGGTGTCAAAACCGCAATAGATGGCATGCTTATGTAAAGTTTTGTATTGTTATTTTTGAGATGATGAAGAATTGAAGTGAGCCTTCCAATTGAAGAAATCATAAGAAACGAATAAGTGCGACGATGCGAATAAGATATTCCGTAATAATATACTACGAAAGATCTTGTGCGTGTGTCTGTCGTCTTCCGTGGCCTGTAAATCAGAAATACATTGAGTAACTAATAGTGCGCAAACGCGCCCATGCGTCAGTCCGGCCGAAAAAAAAACCGATGATCGCGATGATAATAAGCAAGTAGCATAATGGCAAAAAAGGCTTGTTGCTATATATATCATCAAAGAAAATCCTTACGACGAGTGCTAATCAATAAACATGAAGATTACCTGGATATTTTCATTTCTCCTTTTGTGCGCTACTCAATGCCGTGCGTTTGTCGTGACATCACAAACGAATCATCATCATCAGTCGAGAAGGGTCTCATTTCGAGCAAGGATGATGCCGATGGCTCATCTCAATGATGCGACACAAAACCACCTTTCTTCGTTGTTACTTTCGGTAGTCGAAGGACCTCCGGAAGTGGGAGGTGTATCGTATAGTAAAGCATCGTACTATACCATCTTGGGACTCTATGTCTTGAGTTTTCCCGGTGTCTGGTCGCAAGTCAAACGGAGTACGTCGGCCAAAAATCAAACGAAAAACCTTTGTCACGGCGGGAGAAAATGCCCCAAAAGGAAAATCCTTGCGGCAACAAGCCGGAGAAATCATGGCGTGTAAGTAAAAGTTGGATTGTATCCGATGTGTTCGACAAAAACGTGATCTAACTTGCTCGTTTTTCTTACAGACATGACATCGAACAATTACGAAGTAGTGGAAGCAGGAGAAACCATTACCTTTCGTGGGATTGTGCAGCGGAGCTTGGGACAAGCCGCCTTTTTGGTCTTTTGTACGGCACTCGGATTGTTGTCGTTGGCGCTCGTCTTGCAAGTGCAATTCAATGATGTCGAATTGCCTTTCGGGTTGAATTGGTACGCGATTGCGTTACTGAGTCCGTACGCGGGGGTGTATTATTGGAGTGCGGGAGATCGGGTAGACGAAATTTCAGTCAAATTAGTGGCCAATGCCGATGAAACAGAAAATGAAATTGTTGTTCAGGGGAATGATGAAGAATTGGAACGCATGTGGCGGACATTGGAATGGACAGAAAAAGGCATGGTCAAAATACCGGGGCTGCTGGAAACATAAAAAAACAAAACGACACAGAGAGGCTTCTTCGTACAGACTTTATCTAGCAGTTTGCATTTTCAGATTACATTACGGAGTAAAGCGTTCTTGCTGTTTTTACAATGTATCAGATCATTAACGCTACGACTTTTAACGGCAAAAGGATTTCATACTCACAAACCATTAAGTTATTGATTTAGAACGACACGAGCGTGGATTGTTTCTTTGAAGCGTCGTCGTTGTTTTTGCAAGGACTTCCCGTTCCAACACCGAGCACTCGTCGCAAAAACGATTCCTTTTTCTTGGTTGTATTCTTTGAAACGGTTTCATCTTCTTTTGATTCCGAAGAAGATTCAGAGCTCACAGCACCAAGTAAGGGTGGATGCTCCTGTATATTTCCAATAGCCACTAATCGGGTGGTCATCGGATCCTCGGAGGACGGACTGGAGAGCACCGTCTCGACACCCGCTTCTTCCTCCGTAGCTACAGGGTCTAACTCGTTGTGACTACTTTCTGGTACACCAACGGCAGCCATGAAACGTGACTCTAAATTCGTCGGATTTACCATGGATCGAAAGGGATGTTGCGGTTTATCTTCTTTCGTGGTGGCCGCCGTCTCGGCAAGGGACTGACTGTCCGTCTTCATGGTGTAACTGTTCAAAGCACCACCCGTAGAAGAGGAACAAGTGGATGCACAAGATGTAAGGGCCTCTTCGAAGGATTCTGCGGCTTTTGTGGTCAAAGTGTGCGGTTCAACTGCCGTCTCTACTTCGTCCAAGTTACTTTGCGTGTCAGTTGGATTCTCCTTTAGCAGTAAACTGACTACGGATCTTGGCGTGTGCGGCAAGTACGGATCGTCACTTGTTGTCGTCACATCATTGCTTTGCTGATCCTTCGACCGTCCGCAATTTTGAGGAGAAAGCCAATCGGTTGTTGCGTGACAAATTTCTCCGGATGTGAATGCTTCGATCACTCGTCCAAACTTCGGCTCAGGTTTCTTCTCAGTCGCGACAACTGCTTTCCTATCGGCTGCAGTCTGAGCGGAACGCAACATTTGGGACTTGATATTGAGCGAAGATGCTTGAATTTCTTCCCATGCATCTTGTGTGGGTGATGTTTTGAGAGGAGGAGTATGAATCGATGGCGAATCCATTTCCGAGAAAGAGGATAAGTCGTCAACATCAACCGGGGCAGATGATGTTGTTCGATGCACCCAAGGCGTACTTGCATCGTCATGTGATGCAACAGTATCCACAGCAAGGATTTTTTCATCGTTGACGGTCGCAGGCAAGTTTTTGGGCTCTGCTTCGAGGACTTAATCTTCCTCATGCGGGGAGAGACTCGAGGAGGTGCCAGGTCGTTCGAACGTGGGCTTGACTGCCCTCTGCGGCTCATCGATTCCGTCATCGTGAAGGCGACCGCTCACAATGCGAGAAAGTATATATTTCTGAGTTCTCGTGGTGTCGAAGAGAACCAGAAGAGATCCAAGCGTTACCTGTTACTTGTAGCAAACGTCGTTTCTTGTCTCATTATTATACTTGCTCACCCAAATTTTCGGTGCCGGCCAGCTGCATAAGAACTTTCCGTTTTTCTCTTATGTATTTGAGTTCTTAGGTTTAACGCTTATAAATGTTGAGTACCAGTAAGATTTGTTTCGGGGCTAGCGGACTATGAAAATGTAACACTGTACTGAAGAAAGTGCAATCCTTGCCAAAAAATGCGTCCCAGCACCGAATCCCGGTCGCGTGCCCCACCCTACTTTGTGGCCAATAGAAAATTTTGATGAGAAAATTATCACGCCCATCGTCTCTCGATTCCATTTTGCCTTTTATAATAATGTGGATCAAATCCCTTCTGTTCGTTTAAATTATGTCGCAATCAATGAGAATGCAAGACAAATGAGGCCTGTAGGGCCATCATTCGCTGACGGTCACTATTCCAAGTGTGACCCCCGCTCGGCTCCATGTACAAATGGGTGCTTTCCGTGCCCCGTTTGTGGGTATAGATGAGGGCATTCCAGTAGGGAGCGCGATCATCGTCCAAGGTTGCCAACACGAGTACAGGAGGACCACCCCGTGAAACATTTTGCACAGGACAATAGGAAGCAATCGAAGGATCCAGTTCCGGGTTGCCATATTCTTCCCAATCTTCTTTCGTCAAGTACAAGTCAGGATTTCGTAACGTGGCTTCCACATCCAAAAGGGCATTCACAAAAATTCCGCTCTGAAACACGTGGGGTGCTTGTTGCAGCGAGGCCCCTACCACCACACCACCCGCCGACACACCGTAAGCCGTCACACTCCCATACAACTGCATGCACTCCGCACCAGCGATGAAATCTTGAATACCAAGAATTTTGTCGTTGCGAATATTCGCGTATGCTACAACTACACCTTGGTTCAAAAGGTAATGAAACAGGGGATCGTAAGACCACTCGGCCGGCTTTTCGTAGGCGCCGTAGCCCACCAGCAAGACATGATCGATTGTTGACTTGTCATGAGAAAAGACGGTAATAGGGACTTGCGTACCATCAGGGCTGGTGGCATATATCCGTTCCTCCATCATGTTGTGGAAGGCTGGCGCGAAATTCCTAGCCAAAGTCTCCAAGTGATGATTCGTCATGTTGAATTCATAAGTCGTTGGTGGTTGATACGGTTTTTCCAAACAAAAGCGTAAAATATCCGTATCATACTGCATATTTCCAGAAGGCGTGAGTTTGCTGAATGGATCGATCATTGTTTCATTTGAAACAAACTCTTGGCCTTCGAAGGATTGTATCACAATTCGATGCCGCTCTTCCTCGTAGGAGCGCTGATAGGTCACCACATGCTTGGCAAATAGATCCATTTCGTAAATGTTCCATACTGCATCATTTGTTGTTGATTGTAGCGAAACGATTTGACCATCCCGGTGAACATCCACGAGGAGAGTATCAGACACATCCTCAGAAATGGTGCCGTCTTCTCGGTGTTGCCAAACCCATGTTGTGCTTTTGTTTTCTAGCAGCATAGCGGAACCTCCCTTGGACCGACGCAACGACATGGCGGGATGTGACGGTCCGTGATAGATACACTCTGCTGGCGCGTCAAAAACCGATCTCCAAACGGTTCCGTCGTGTGCAATCCAATACAAAGAATTGTAAGGCCCGAATTCGACAGCTCGTGCTTTCCAGTATTGTTCTTTCGAGTTGATTACGACGGATCCATTTTGAAACACTCGGACCAATTGTGTTTCGTCAGGAGAAATTGCCAAATGCACAAGATTCGGATCGGCGGGGCACAAATGTTGCGGCTCACCGCTGAGCACAGGTCGTCGATAATAGGAATCATTGTGCCAATAATAGTAGAATCTCCCCGCAGGTCCAATCTCGGGCAGTTCACTTGTAATTACAGGAATGATGGGAAAATCATTACCGGCGAAGCGATCCCATGTCTCCTGGCTTTCGTGTTGCATCCATTGCAATAGCGACGGGGAAAGGTCTCCCCGTCGCAATGACGCGTAAAAGGCTTCTTGTCTCGCTTCGGAAGCAATGTAGCGTTTAGACAAATAGATATGATAAGAAACGACGCGTATTCGACGCGAAAAAGAATGCATGGTAAGGCCATATGTCCCCTCTCTTGACAATTCGAGCGTCGCGGTCTCTCGTTGTCACATTTTATGTTTTTGTTTTTGTTTTTTTGCGTTTGTGCGCGTGAAAATGCAGTACCGCTTAAAACCGTCTTAAGGAAGAACTGACGACGGAGTGACCAGAAACGCATTCTGATTGGTTCGCACTTGATAAAATAACCAAGACTCAACGCTTCACTTATTGTTTTTCCTTGTTGCCCCAAAAGGATCGAGTCGCGGATCGCAAATGAAGACAATAATCTGAAATGTGGATGTTTCATGATGAATGATGAAAGAAGTTGCTTACTGTTTCTTCTATATTCACGAATCAATGGAACTATACCTCGAATGTACGGACATAAAAGAATGTAGGTAGAGAACAAGAAAAACAGCCTCCATTTTTCTACTTTTTAATATCCAAGGAATGGTGAAAGTGATTTCAAGGGGGACAATTCACATGAAAACTCGTTGTCGTCGCTCAAGTTTCACTCGTTCGTAATCTCTCTCTTGATTCGTTCATGATTTCATCGATTTTTGAATAGTTCATGCAACTTCATCCTTTTGGATCCTGCACAGAAAATCAATCGTTTAATACTTGATCACGAAGCCATAAACCATGGACCAAATGAACGATAAAGACCATCACAAAGAAGATAATTTGAATCATCTGATGAATCGCGGCTCGACAAAGGCTAGTTCGAACAAGGGTCCGCCATCGTATTCGCACGAATGCATTCATGATCTGCTCAAGCGACAGCAGTTCATTTTCGCACAGTTGCTACGAGAAGCGAATCAACAAGAAGTTGGCTTCAAAGCACATCGTCGGAGTTCTGTGTCGGGTTACAAAATGTTTCGGCTAGAACATCGATTCGGTGGACTGAAGGAATGGAATGCTCTACCTTTGGCGACGCGAGCTCGGTATCATGAAATGGCGGGCGAAAGAATTCGTGCGTACAAGGAACATGTGAGTCGATAAATATTAACGGGAAGACTTGTTCGAAGATCAGGGGCTTTATATTTTGTATATTACTTGCAGGGGGGTAACACGCTATAAATATTACATTTAACCACCTACAAGAATGATAGCTTTGTAGCAAAATGTCAATTGCTTGGAAGACTGCAGGATTATACGCGAGATTTAGGTTTCTATTGATAACTAGTCTCAGTTTTCAGGAAATCTTTCTGACGCCTATACTGTCGTTAAGCTGCTATGAGGCATCTCACAGTTAATGCACGTCAATAGCAAAACTCCCGGAGGGTGAGTAGATCCTTTCTGTGTACAGTTATAAAAGATAGCTGCTCCATCAAGCAAAAACCGCCCTTATCCGTGCGCCTTTATTTGTTGAATGTTGTGTAGATCGTAACAGCTGTCGTGAGAGTGCCCAGTAGTCCCCCGCCGACAAGAAGCAACCAAGATATGACTATAGACGTTGTATTCTGCTTCATATGAATGCCCAAAGCCCCAGGTACGCAAAATCCCAACAGACTACTAGTCGTTCCTCCCATCAGCGAAAAGACGATCGAAATGTCGGGAATGAGTAGCGCCATGCCCAAGGACAGGGCCGAAACGAAAATAGACCAGAAAAGATGTTGCTTCCAATCAAAGGGTTCGCTTTCGGAGACTGGAACGTGGGAAAAAGCAGTTTCTTCTTCTTCAGTGACAGCTGTGACGCTTTCTACTTCATGATTCTCCAACAGCGCCTGTGTCAACGTCGAGTGCGGCACCAGTTCTCGGCGTGGCTTCTTCCGCTGTAGCATGGACATAATGGAAACACGCGCGGGAAATATATTGAGAGGAAATGCCGTAATCACCGCCGCCGCCATACCCGCCGTAGCCACTTGCATAATACCTTTCGGGGGCGCGTACAGCAGCAACGCATTGGGTGGAACTTGATCTGTATCGGCCATGACGATCCACGATAAACTGGTGTAGAGTACCGCACAAACGCCGACTCCGTACTTTGTTACACGACTCATGAGGTCAAATTTGTCTGTCTCAGCATTATTATTCTGAATCGTACGAGAAGGAAGTTCTTCGAAAATAGCCAAAACATTGACTTGGCAGCAAAAGGCAAACAGCATGATCGGACACGCCTGTAAGATCGAAACGACACCATGCTCCGGCCAGAACCGCCGCGGCACTGAGCTATCGAAAGAAGA
Organism: Fistulifera solaris; assembly: GCA_030295235.1. NCBI lineage: Eukaryota > Bacillariophyta > Bacillariophyceae > Naviculales > Stauroneidaceae > Fistulifera > Fistulifera solaris. The sequence goes on along the minus strand of AP026155.1, from coordinate 513,809 downwards.
TTCGACAAAATGTGAATTCCAGGCGGTAACATTCGTTGTATTTGTGGGAATCGCGTCGGGTGGATCGTCTCTGTCTTCGAGGAGGTGCACGAACGCGGCGAAAACTAAAGTGGAAATACTGGCGATTCCCACGGTGCTAGAGAACTGCAGACTTTTCATGGTCCGTAGTAAGCTGAGCGGCATCATCGCTAGCATCCAGACAAGTAACATGGAAGCTTCTCGCGCTCCGTGCTGCAGAGGCAAGAGCAAGCCACTGATTTCTAAAATATCTCCCACCGCAATACAATATGCCACGGCACAGCCGATACAAAAGACGAGAATACTCCATTCGACGACATTGCGAGTCGCACGTCCCAAACACTTTTCAACAACTCCCTCGTACGTATAGATTTGATACGAATCGGCGGCATGTGTCAAAATATCAATACTAGCCCGCGTCGACCACGCCGACATGAGCAATAATAGGGTACCGCCGAAATAGCCAGCTTGTTGCATAGAATATGGGAGTGATAAAATTCCCGCACCCAACGTAGCACTGCAAAGATTCGCGACGGCTCCCATGACGACAGTTCGACGAGCTGGTAATGTGTTGTCATTTTGATGAGGACTATCATTCTCTTGATCCGCAGCGTCTTCTGTTTCGTACATCAGTCGTGCAATGTCGGTATTCGTTTCGGTTCGTCGATGTTGAGCTAACGGGTCTTCCGTCGGCATAATTTCTTTTGTTTGTTGAGAGAGAATGAATAAAGGAATGAAAAGGATTTAAATGCTCTGAACATTAATGACAGCAGCGACAGGAGGTATGTGAGAGAGTTCTGTTCTTGTCTTCGGAACGCAGAAGAAAGTCGTCGCGTGGCGTGTCGAACGCGCTCACGATTGAACGAAAGTGTGAGTCACGAGCCTGACTTGAAAACTACTCCGTACGAAATAAATAGGAAGAACATACGAGCCGAGTACTCTTCAGTTGTTCATTCTTTAATTTAAACTCTTATTTTGTTATACTCTCTGACAAAGCACTTTCATACTAGGAAAGGACGTCAATACTTTGCCTCCAGTACAAGATTCTACGCAGCGTTCACGACGAAGTAGAATAGTAACGCCGTTTCCAAGTTATCCTGCGAGCACTCGGCATTTTAGGCGATTGCGGGGATGGCATTGCTGGTGCACACAGTCGAGTACCAACGAAACGATGCCTTCGGGAAGCGTTCACCCGTTTTGAAGTCAATCCACGTCAAGCCAAAACGTTTACTGTTCCCGTACTCCCATTCGAAATTATCCATCATGCTCCAGCACATGTATCCTCGCAAATCCACGCCGCTATCAATGGCCTCGTGGCAAGCACCGAGGTATCCTTCCAAATAGTCCAAACGGCCTGTATCATTCAAGGCGACCTCGCGGTCATCCTCGCCAGGCATGGCGCACCCATTTTCAGTAATGTAAATGGGCGGATGCTCGTATCGTCGGTCGATCCACTGCAGCAAATTGCGGACTCCCCACGGCACGATGCTCCATCCCATATCTGTCTTCTCCCATGAAGGATGATCCGACAAGTCGACATTGTGATCACCGATAATGCCTCGGTCCCGACGAGCGGTGTCTCCGGCGGTGGCAATGGCCGGCTCAGCGGCCAAATTCGTGCTGTAATGATTGAGGCCAAAGAAATCAGCGGAATTTCTCAAGAGCTTGCGGTCGTCGGCACTAAACTCGGGCAACTTGGAACCCAGACGATCGCGCATACTTTGCGGATAGTCACCAAAGTAGACAGGATCTGCAAACCATCCCAACGAAAACTCCAAAGCACGGTTGGCCGCCTCGCGATCTTCCGCCGAATGAGTGAGGGGCTCGTACCAGTTGCAGTTATTGGTGATGCCGATCACTCCCTTCTGACGCTCTTGAAACTCGCGACGGTAAACGTCCACCATGTACGCGTGGGCTCGTAACAGATTGTGAGCGGCGACATACGGTTCGGTGTTCGACACACGACCCGGCGCGAAACATCCATTGCCGTGTCCCAACAAGGCACAGCACCACGGTTCGTTCAAGGTGATCCAGTGACGAACACGATCTCCAAAGCGATCGAAACAAACACGAGCATAATCGGCAAAACATTTGGCAATGTCAGGATTCAATAGCCCATCCATTTCCATTTGCAATGCGAGCGGCAAGTCCCAGTGATAAATCGTCACCCACGGTTCAATGTCATTCTCAATGAGACAATCAATAAGTTCGTTGTAAAACGCTACACCCTTCTCGTTGACATCCCCTCGTCCTTGGGGCAAAATACGAGGCCAGGCAATAGAAAATCGGTAGCACTTGACACCCGTTGTCTTGAGAAGAGCAACATCTTCTTTGAAGCGACGATAATGATCGCAAGCAACATCTCCAGTGTGTCCGCCGTGTACTTTACCGGGAATTTGCGAAAACGCATCCCAAATGCTCGGTCCGCGGCCATCAATCCGAGCGGCACCTTCAATCTGGTACGCGGCCGTGGCGGTACCCCACAAAAAGTTGGGAGGAAATCGTCTCATGGATATTTTGATGGAAAAGAGAAAACTAATAGTTGGAGGTGCAGAAAGACAGCAACTTCGGAGCTGAATCCGTTTTATGACCTCTCCTGATCTGCATTTGAGGAGGAAGATTTGAATGAACCCGGTTCAGACATTAGAACGGCTTCATATTCTTCTTCATTTGACCGGATTCGGTGAGACCACGCTGGCTGGTGTATACTTAACAATAGCGAAAGGATCACTTGTTCCGTGTGACTCAACGTTTTTGCAAGCAATGATACCCAAGTTTGCGGGGACCGCGAGGTCATTCAGGAGACTCTGTTTCCCGAATTCGGCATAGGATCGTGGTTCGTAACCGGACGCGACTCTTTAAGACTCCGGCTTCCAGGACAGGACTCGAAAGCATTGCCTCTACCATCACAAGAATTGCCCCGAACGAAGAGAAGCCGGACGGACAAATTTCTCCGAAGCTATGGATTATGGATCACATTACTCCGCCGAACGAGTAATTCCATGCAGCTCTTAGGCTCGCAGAAAATCGAAAATAAGGGGAGTTCACTTGAGATTGTAAGCAGGATTGAGACAAATAATAAGCTTCGCATTGTCTTCATTCTACTTTGTTAGCTCGTTTAAACAATTATTTTGATCGCAGCGTGTGATCGTGTTAAAATACTAACGTACTGTGGAATCGAACCACAGAGCCATCCCAATCACGTCGTATTTCTACCTCGATCCATGATATATAAGCCACTCTGATTGACGTCCAGACCCTCAATCTGACATCCTCCCTGGCCTTATACGGAAGATGGTTCCTAGAAAGCAGATGAAGGAGAGAGGACGGAAGCCTGTTACGCCGAAGTGGATTTTCAAAAGAAGAAAGAGGCAACGGGAATTCGTTTCAAAGCTCGGACTTGTGCGCTGGGGGTTTGTTCAAATCCCTGGTGTGGACTTCACTCTTCGCATTCACCTGTTGCATCGGACATGTCGGTTCGAATGGTTTTGGCAGTGGTACTTTACATGTGGAAGAAGATGTGGGTCACTGAAGTTATTGACGTTGAGGCTGCGTTTCTAGAAGCCGAAGTTGAGAGAGGAGGTGTATCTTGAATGGCCCTTTGGGCTATATGAGTTTGGGTACATCACGCATGAAGAGTTTTCTCTTCCACAACTTTTGTTGAAATTTCTACCGCGGTCTGTAACTGCTCTCGGCTATCGGGGGACTCCACACACCCCAGACGAAAGACTATTGAAACAACGAACTTTTGCTCCAAACACTCGTTTACAGAATTATGACGATTTCCTACGATTACTTTCGCTTTCCTCTTTTTCACTGGTCTCCGATCTGATCTTGATCTGATCATGATCCGATCTTGCCAAGTCCATTTCTCCAATAACAACTTTAGGATAAAATAGCCCTTTCTGCCAATCCACCAGATTCTCCATTATTGCATGTTCCTTAGCAACTAGCAACAGTCATCGTCCATAATTGCATACTGGATTCTTCCGTGATCCCAAATCCCCAAACATATAGTTCGAAACACTTCCGAGACTCCTTTCACGAGTAGAATGCTTTCCCAATAAACTAGGGCGGTCATTTCGAACCATTCCGACATCCGATGACGTGTCAACTCATGACTGAATAAATCTTTCAGTCCGACACTCAACCTCGACCTCGCTCTTTGACATCCTCCCTGTCGGCTGCTAAGATTAACTGCGTCATGAGTCCTTCTCTAACAACAGGCACCAAAAGATCATGGATTTTCTCTGTCACATTCTTGGTTTCCAGATCTGCAATATTCCTTTCCGATCGAATAAACTTCACAACCAGCCTGGCTTCTTCCTTCTCCGTTGCAGCCATCATCTCCCTTATAAAATGCATTCGAATATCAATGTGTTTCGTCCTATTCCCCACAACTTGGTTTTTCCATCAAGAAGATTGCGCCCGTGTTATCTTCAAACAAGGTAGCCGGTCGAATCTTCACCTTCGGAAACAATTCTTCGAATAACATCTGCAAAAACTTGATGTCCGTCGCACACGTAGATGCCGCATAATATTCGCCTCCCACTTGACAGTGTCACCGCCGGTTGCAACTTGCTTGAAAAGCCACACAAACAACCTCCAATGGTAACAAAGTAGCCAGTAACACTTTTCCGCTGACTCCTTGTTCGTAGCAAAGTTTGAATCCACCCATGCGTAAACCTTCAAATTAACAGGCTCGCGCAACTTCAGATGAACGTCCGTACTCTCGAGATAGCCAACCAATCTCTTCATCGCTCTCCAATGTTCTTCGCCTGGCGAATCCATAAACATTGCAAGCTCCCTGACTGCATTTCCACATTCCGGAGCTACTTTCCGCACCAGCCACATGAGACGTCCGAGAAACTTCCGATACTGATCCTTATTAACTGGATCGCCTTCGTTCTTCACAAGCGATTCCCCTGGATAGCCCGGTGTCTTCTCAGCTTTCAACGGTCCAATCAGCTCCTTCCAATCCTTTACTATCTCGTCTTTGTACTCATCCATTCGCACTTCGTAGAACTCTCCTGCTTCATCCGATTTTCTCTCGTACCAAACTCCCAAGTGTTTCTGAATCGGGCCCATTTCGGTAATGTTGAAGCGCTTCTTGATCTCTCTCTTGAACCAATTGATTTCTTCTTGGGGACCGGCAAGGATACAATCATCGACATACACCACAATGATTAGTACTGTCTCGCCGTTCACCACTTTAAACCAGACACACGGATCCGCAGCACTCTGAATAAGCCCCAGCTTCCTCAATTGGGCACAGTAGAGCATGAAGTACTCTCGTGGACTCTGGACCAAACCGTACATCGCCCTCTCCAATAGGATGATGTAGTCAATTAACTCTTCATGCGTGATGTACCCAAACTCATATAGCCCAAAGGGCCATTCAAGATACACCTCCTCTCTCAACTTCGCTTCTAGAAACGCAGCCTCAACGTCAATAACTTCAGTGACCCACATCTTCTTCCACATGTAAAGTACCACTGCCAAAACCATTCGAACCGACATGTCCGATGCAACAGGTGAATGCGAAAGAGTGAAGTCCACACCAGGGATTTGAACAAACCCCCGCGCACAAGTCCGAGCTTTGAAACGAATTCCCGTTGCCTCTTTCTTCTTTTTGAAAATCCACTTCGGCGTAACAGGCTTCCGTCCTCTCTCCTTCATCTGCTTTCTAGGAACCATCTTCCAAGCATCTCTTTTAATGAAATTTTCAATCTCCTTCTTCATTGCCTCTTTCCACTTGTCTGCATCCGGACCAACCAAGGCTTCCTTGTAAGTTTTCGGCGCACCAGGATCCGACGCCAACTCCGTATTCAAAACGTAGTGAAAATAACCTTCCGACACATCGATTGTATTGATCTCTCCTTTGGCGTTCATTGTTGGATTATATGAAGTGTCCAGCCTTGCCATTTCTCTATTCAGTCTTTTCATCGTCGATTGCGTCTCTTTCCGTTGATTCGGTGCTGGAGTATTGTCCGCCGTAGCCTCGGGTACCAGAGCTTCCGTAGGACCTTCCACAGCCACTTCGACAACTTCCTCTGCCGCTTTCTCTTCCACAACTTTCCTCCCTGCTCCAGCATCGACATCTTCGAGCATCACCGGTTTGATTGCGACTTCCTCCCCAATTTGGTCATCCTTTAAGTCGACTTCCATTCCAGCTGCAAACATCCTTAACTCTGATGCAACTGAAGCACTCGATCCATGCCAGTCTGCCCAAGTGACGTCACGTGAGAGAATGACAATATTTTCATCCGGCTTGTAAACACGATACGTATCGCCCGCATGCGAATCCGCGTACCCAACCATCACGCATTTCACTGACTTCTTCTCCAACTTGGGCTGTTTGTTTCGTAAAGTCACATATCCGATCCGCCCCCACTGAACCAAGTGTTTCAGTATCTTAGGATGCTCGCCGTACCACGCATAATCAGGGCTCGATTCCACATTCCGATTCGGGACAGCGTTATCCAACTTCGTTGCCGTGTGAACAGCCTCGGGCCATAACTTTCCTTGATGCTCATCCGACAACTTCGCCGCCAACATCATCGCAAGGGCCTTATCGCGAATTGTCGTGAACTTCCTCTCAACAACACCGTTCATCTGCGGAGTATGCGGGGCAGTAAACTCCATAGTTATGCCCCTCGCCTCACAGATCTCCTTGAATGTTCCGTTCTCGCCTGCATTATCACACCGAATGTACTTTACGATTACGTTCGGATCTCCTTTCAAGCGATCAAGAAATAGCGTCATGACTTTGCCAATCATCGACTTCTTTGTAACGAAGTAACTCCAAGCTTTGCGCGTGTAATCATCCACCAATAAGATCCAGTAGCAACTCTGTCCCAACGATTTCTTGTAGGGCCCACTCGTGTCCACGTAGAATCGTTCTCCTTTCGCCGTTGCTTTGATAGCCGTCGACTTGCACACCGCCTTTGCTTTCGCCTTCGCATACGCGCACGCCTCGCATGTCTCCTTGGTTCCAGTTAACTCGATTCCCAACTGTTTCATGAGACTCTTCAAAGGAATGTCGCTTGCGTGTCCGTACATATCGTGCGCAGCATTTATGTCCATCTTCACTTTGGTCTCCACCGCATGGACATCTGACTTAACAACGCTAGCCTTCAAGTAGTATAACCCATAGTGTGACTGAGGTACCGTCAACACACTCTTTCCGGAGGGGTCAGTGATCTTCATCGCACAACTGGTTATCTCAATCTTGCACCCTTGCTTCACTAAAGCCCCAGTACTGATAATATTCTTCGCGAACGTCGGCGCCACCTTGACTTCACTCAACTTCATAGTACCACCCACAGTAGCGAGCATGAGTGTACCCTTCTTGTGTACTTGGACTTCCTTTCCGTCACCGACGACCAAATACTCCTTCGTCGAAATAACATCGCTCAAAATCGTTTCATCCACAACAACATGGCACGTCGCTCCACTGTCGAGAAGGAACCTTTCCTTGTCTTTGACTCTCGACACTTCGACCGCGCCAACTTGATGAACGACGCCACAGAACTCTTCGCCGCCTTTGCCGACCTCATAGCACATGCCGACGAACATGTTCAGGTCCTTGTTCTCCGGCTTCGGATCCTTGCCGTTCGACTTGTCCGGACACTCGCGAGAGAAATGGCCTTCCTTGCCACAGTTGAAGCAGACTTTCTTCTTGTCGCTCTTGCACTCCACTGCCTTGTGTTCTTGTTTGCCGCAGTTGCGGCACTTTCCTTGAACTTCTTCTTAAAACCACCCTTGCCCTTTTCGACGTTTAATGCTAAATTTTTATTTTCTTTTTTGTCTTTTTTCTTTTTCTTCGTTTTCTTCATCGTTCTTGGGCTTGAAACAGCGCTTCCACTTGTTCCGGATCTCCTTCTCGAGGTCTTCAATCGAGGTCTCGTTGATCTTTCCGCTCAACTTCGTGATCACATCCGAATACTCGTCAGGAAGGTTGGCCAAGTAGTGGGCCTTCAAAACGAAACTTGGCTTCACATACTGCGATCCGATTGTCTTCAAACGGTTCTGCAACCGATCGCACTCCAGGAAGAACTTGTCAGGGTCATCTTCCTTCGACGCCAACTTGCACCGTCCGAACTCCGCCAACACTTCCGCCAAATCTTCCTCGCTGTTCCGGGCGTACTTAGCATCCAAAAGCTTGAATGCGTCTCTCGCATCGCCATCCGCTCTCTTGACAAGACCCAAAGGAACGCCTTCGCACGCAATCACCAACAAATCGATGATCTCGAGATTGCTTCGATACAACTCCTTGTCCTTCGCCGTCGCCGTCGCTCCCATCGCAACTTCCTTCGTGGGGATCTCGGCCTTCAGGTCATCGAACACACTCGTCCAACCTCTCTTCGTGATCAACGACATCGTCTTGAACTTCCAGTCATCGTACGACTTCTCAGCGACCTTGTCGTCCAACGGGTAGAAGGTCAAAGCCCTCATCTTCTCTCCCTCGTCGGTCATCTTGTCTTGTCTCGTAAACTTTTTTTTCTCAACGCCACGCTTATAAGCGTGTTGAAATTTCTACCGCGGTCTGTAACTGCTCTCGGCTATCGGGGGACTCCACACACCCCAGACAAAAGACTATTGAAACAACGAACTTTTGCTCCAAACACTCGCTTACAGAATTATGACGATTTCCTACGATTACTTTCGCTTTCCTCTTTTCACTGGTCTCCGATCTGATCTTGATCTGATCATGATCCGATCTTGCCAAGTCCATTTCTCCAATAACAACTTTAGGATAAAATAGCCCTTTCTGCCAATCCACCAGATTCTCCATTATTGCATGTTCCTTAGCAACTAGCAACAGTCATCGTCCATAATTGCATACTGGATTCTTCCGTGATCCCAAATCCCCAAACATATAGTTCGAAACACTTCCGAGACTCCTTTCACGAGTAGAATGCTTTCCCAATAAACTAGGCGGTCATTTCGAACCATTCCGACATCCGATGACGTGTCAACTCATGACTGAATAAATCTTTCAGTCCGACACTCAACCTCGACCTCGCTCTTTGACATGATCGCGCGCGTACACTACAAAGTAGGAACCAAACTCCTTTGAATGAACGATGAACGGTGAGACATTGTCTCGTGACTCACAGCTTGTGCGTTCACGCCTCAAACTTCAAATCCAGTGTACACGGTGGATCACAGTAAGGAAACAGTCATTCTCACGAAAATTGCGGGAGGAAACGATGACCGTCGGCTTTTTCCTCAGGTTTGTCGTTGCTGGGCAAATGATGGGGTGTTTTAGATACTGTTTATCTTTCCATATCTCAAGAAAACAATTGTTAAACCAATCAATCCACAATTTATAAGAAATGAATGTCGAAAGCGTCACTCGCGACGGCCATTACAGCTTTGCTGTTTTCCATCGCCCGCACATTCGCCGGGCTTCCTTGTTTCTCATCGCCGCCTTGTTGAGTCTCATGATCATTATCATGGCCATGACATTACGACCCGAGTCTGCCGAGGCACTGGACGAACCTGTAGTGACAGCACCGGTCGTTTCAACGTTTACTTCGATTGACTGTGACGCAGTCGGTGCGGATGACAAGTATTTTCAACACGTTGTCGGAAATATGGCGAATCATCAACCTCGGAGATGTGTCACGGGTGACAGAGATCGTCGACATTGCAAATGTGAGTCTCCGAAGGTTGCGACAGGGAATCAATGGGATCCGGAATGGAACAATGTCTTCCAGCGCAACCTCAAATTGATTCAGGATTCGGACAATAAACACTGGGATGTTCTCATGTTCGGAGATTCGTTAGTCGAACACTGGCTGGGGACCAACAATTCTCATTTTCGCTCTAAAGTGACGGGTCATAAGGCTTGGGGTGACATTCATGACTTGTATCAACAGTATTTTCAGGCTACCAACGTCACGAGCGATCACGAACGGGTTGTTAGTGGCCTTGCTCTGGGCATTGCGCAAGACGGTTTCAGTCAATTATTGTATCGTCTTCAAAATGGTGAATTGCCAGTTACATTCAAAGTTCCCATCCTCTGGATCAACATCGGAATCAACGACATGCAGTATTACGACTGCACCGCCGATGGTGTAGTGGCTGGCGTATTGTCTGTCATCCAACAACTGCAAGAGATTCGGAAAAGACACGATCAGCCGACACGGATTGTAATCAATTCGTTAGTACCATTGAATGAGCGAGTCACACAAGTCAACGAACGATTGCATTGCTACGCGCAACAAATTCCGAATGTTGATTTCTTTGATGCGACGCCTTTGCTGAGTATCATGGAGGGGGAATGTGTCGCGTCCAAACCCGGATTTGTTTGCTGATACGGTCAATTTGAATGCGCAAGGTTACAAGGTATGGGGAGAAGCAATTGTTCATCGCGTCTTACACATTTTAGAAGAAGAAGGTTTATAGAAACCCGCTTCAACAGCGCTTTAATAGTATAATTTATTTGCATATAGACGTCAATTGAAACAGATCATTGCATACGATTAGTCTCTCTTGCTATTTATCGATTGTGTTGAACACTTGCAAGTTTCTTGCTCGAGAGATCCCCTTCGCATCATACTAGTCAATTGAACGTAAGAGAGACTTTTTGGCGGTCTCGACTATTAATTGAATTGCTAAAAAGGTATTCAGTTTCGGCAACAATGGTAGTTGCAACATTTTCGCTAACACACAATCAATGACTGTCGATCCTATTCATTTGCATCAATCGCACATGGTCGAAGTTTTGCTAAGCAAAAGTTGTGATGGGACTTAAATTTCTGTCTGTCCATCCGATGGTTCAAGGATGACCGCTTTTGCGCACTTATTTTTTGTTGCAAACGAAAAGAAAGACGACAGAAAAAAAGGTCACCTCAGGTCTGTTCTTACAGTTCTTACCTGGTATTTTCTTTCTCATTTCTTGTTCCTGTTAGACGACTTTTTGTTAAAACTATCTTACATCGTCGTCAGATAGAATGCAAAGACTCGAAATTGAGTGTAGTGACACAGAAAGCGAGGATGAGGATGTCGAAGTGTCGGCTCTGTTAGTGCCCGTGACACGAAAAAGGAGCCGAAAAATAAAAATTTTGCTCTTCCTACTTGCTGGAAGCGTGCTGGCTCTCGTGATTATCGGTTCTCGACTGAATATACAAGACAATGTTGATGATATCGACGATTTGTATCTAGTCGACTCGACGTTCCTGGAATTGGATTGTAAAGAGCTCGTGTCGGATGCCGACTATTTCCTTCGACATACGCTATTGAAACGAATGAAAGATAGCGAACATCGTTGTTTAGAAAATAGCGAATGCTTTTGTCCAGATCCGGCTATGCCCAGCGAATATGATGAAAAGAAGGAATGGTGGGATCGAACACGACAACGAAATTCGTTTCTCCTGCAACCCTTCGAACATGTCATGGACGCCCTCGATGTACTGCTCGTGGGTGATTCATTGACCGAGCGGTGGCAAGGGACGTATTTCTCACGTGTTCCGATGCCGGACTCTTACGGGCGTGGCCGTTATCATCCCATCAAAGATGTCTTTGCGGAACGCTTTGGTGCCAGGGGTGAAACTTCGGTCAAGGGCGTGCCGCTCGGAGTAGGTGAAGATGGTTACAGTCAATTGTTGTATCGAATACAAAACGATGAATTGAAAGGTGACGGGATCGTGGCACCTGTTGTCTGGCTCACTGTTGGAGTTTACGACATTCAAAAGAGAGATTGTACCCCCGAGGCGGTCCTGTCGGGGATAATGGAAATCGTGCAAGCTATCTTGGCACATAGGCATCAACCCACCCGTGTGGTCATTAATTCGATCTTGCCAGTGACGCGACGACAAACACTGGCCCGACAGGTGAATGAATTATTGCACTGCTATGCCGAAGCGACTCCCCACGTGGAGTTTTTCGACGCCACGGCACTCTTTATGGAACCAAACGATGTTTTGCATCGAAATGTGACGCTATTTCAAGACGCTATACATCCGAATGTTGAAGGCTACAAACTATGGGGACGGGCAATTGTTCAACGGGTGAAACGGATATTGGATGATATGAAGGTAGAGATTTTAGATTGGAAGACGGCAGATGGACCTTAATGTCGAACAGCTGAAAGTTTACCCAGTGGTTTCGGGTGTTGGCGTGCTTTCAGCCGGCTGCAATGATATTACCGTAAGGTCGCCAATTAGGCAGACCTCGTGCAAAATGGGTGTGGAAATCGAGAAGATGCCTGCATCGACCAAAAGAGTTGCTTACGACAACATCAGCACGTATCTTCAAAGTTAAAATACGGAGGAGGGAGAACGGATTTTCGTGGAGCTTTAAACGAGGGGTTGGATGGTCGAGCTCGAAACGAACACAGACATCGACGTTTCAGATCACAAACTTTGTTTGACTTGATATCGTTGCTTTTTATAGGTGTAAGATCGTCTTGCGCGAAAAATGAACGACAACTTGCGTCTGTGGAATATTCCGCTTCAGATTGCAGATTACGTTTGGATCAAGTGCAATCTTACGCCGCCGCTTGTACACAACCATCAAGACAGCGACTTATGTCTGGACAATCTAAGCACTAGCCCTTGAAAACTAGAAGTCTTATTGAGAATCTAAAGGAGGTATGATTGAAAGGAAGGTGAAACGCCCAGAGATCCTTTCGGGAGACGTCGGACCAAACTCAGCCGCTTTTCTAGATACTTTTTGACGTTATCTGTGTCGCTTTTGCCATTCTTCGCGCGCGTTTAAAACAATAGAGGAAGTAAAAATGAAAAAAGAGGAGAGATGTGACATATTAAGTGAAGAAATTAGTTTCACCATCTCGACAAAGGAAACGAAAAAAGGGACGAGTACGCTATTCTCTTTTTCTCATTATCGATTTTCCCTCGACCGTCATGTATGATGTGAAAGTTGTGACCGCAATCTTTTTTTACTTCAAACTGCTTCGTTGTCTCTTGCCTTAACTTATTCTTCGTTACTCCTCGAACGACTCCTCCTCTGCACACACGGCGGAAGGAAGTGGGTGAATCACGCATGCATTGGATCACGGAATGGGTAGTATAGTGTTTTAGAGAACAAGGTCGCCGAAATCGGCCTTGCGAGCGGCTACGAAAAAGCCGCAAAATCTCATCTGCACCGCCGAGATGCAGAGCGCGAAGATCAGATAAATGACCACATCGTATCATTGAGGCAATCTTTTGTATAATGCTATACCCAACTTCTTCCTCAATAATATGACAAAAGGAGCCTACGAAAGTCTTCCAGTGAGGGAAGGTGAGCAAGCTCCGTCGACCAGACGGATAAGCGAACGTTCGTCAAAAAAATACGCTGTATTATACTCTCCTTTCCCTCTTTCTCTTCATCGTCACGAGTATTCTTATCTACTATTTGCCCGATAACCATGCATCGGATGTCTCATCTAAGGATCTGAAGGAGCTGCCCACAGAAGAGTATTCTCAAGAACCGGCCGCTTTTCCCGCACCTACCATTGTGGATCCTATCTATGTCGGTCCTACGCTTCCGGAAGTGATTCGTTCTTGCCCAAATCTTCAGTATTATCAAACATTGCGCAAGAAACTGGATAGCATGGATTTGTGTGATGATATTGGCCGGAAACGAAAATGTCTTTGCCAGAATCCTACCATTCCGCGAAAACAGGACGTCGATTACCGATATTACAAAAATGGAACGACGCTTTTCAGCGTAACGTGGACATAGCGCAACGATTTAATAGTTCACAAGCCTTAGATGTTCTCTTGCTCGGTGATAGCTTGACCGAACACTGGCTTGGAACGGATTTTGGTAGGCAGAATCGTGATTACAGTGACGTTCGTCCAGTGTATCAGCACTATTTTCAAGACGGGACGATGCGGGGCTTGGCGTTAGGAATATCCGGTGACCGCATTCCGCATCTCTTGTACCGAATGAAAGAGGGTGAACTCCTGACGACGGCGAAAGTTATCTGGATTAATATTGGGACCAACGACTTGGGTGGTGATCATTGCAATGTAGACGCTGTGGTGGCTGGGAATATTGCAGTGGCGGAATTTGTTTTGAATGCAGTTGACTCCAGGTAAAACGAAAGTCGTGTTGAATTCATTGTTGCCCCGCAGTGGTCGAAACGCCAATGATACGCATCTCACAGAGGATCGGAATTGGCAAGAGGCACTACGAATTAACAAGCATCTCGAGTGTTATTCAGAAATGTTTGCCTCCAGTGCCCTCGAGTTCTTCGACGCTACCAATCTCTTTGTGGCACATGAAAGTCCAGACTATCGAAACGCTACGCTATACCAAGATTCGCTTCATCTATCGAGTGAGGGCTATAGAGTTTGGGGCAAGGCGATCGTTCAGCGAGTCGAAGAAATTATTTTTGAAATGTCTCGCGATGATAACACGGTATCTCAGCCCATTTGCGGAAGAGCCAGCTATTTCGACGCCATGATGAATGAAAACTCGACCGCGCCGACAAACCGTTGCCGTCAGAAAGATCCATGTCTGTGTCTAGATCCTCATTTACCCATGGCAAATGATGACCCGAGAATGCATGCACGATGGACGAAAACATTCCAGCGCAATAAAAACCAGCTGATTCCGTTTCTAGCAAACAAGTCGACCGTGGAATTAATGCTTATGGGGGACTCGATAACAGAACTGTGGCTTGGAACAGTTCTCGGTACTCCATCGCTTCGCTATAGGGATATACCGGGCGTTTTCGCCGAACTATTTTCAAACGAATCCACGCTAGTAATGGGAATTTCAGCAGACAGGTCATCGTACCTTCTACATCGTATTCAAAACGGGGAACTCCCCTTCGGAGCTTGACGTTTCAGTTATATGGATACTGATCGGGACGAATGATATTACCGACGACTGCAATTCTGATACGATTGTCGCTGCAAACATCGTCGTAGTAAAAGAAATTATGCGCCGAAAACCAAAAGCAAGAATTGTCATCAATTCAATCCTTCCTCGCATGGATACAGGCTTTGATGTTATTCATCTCATCAATTCAAAGCTAAAATGCTTTACCGAGTCGACGGGAAATGCCGTCCAATTCTTTGAAGCAACGAACTTGTTTCTGAACTCTGACGGGACAGTGAAGGCTGATTTATACACGGATGGCGTTCATCCGAACAAGAAAGGCTACGAAATATGGGGACGAGCTATTAAGGAATACAGGGATTCGCTTCTCAAAAAGTGAGTAAAATAATAGCTTCGAGAAGGAATTACCTTTGTAGTTTCCCACTGCTTACGAACCGACACATAATTTGTCTGCAACGACTCAACCGCAAATACTGAGTAAGAATAGATGAGTCTTTACTTTCACGAAAGTACTCAAAGTCGAGAAAACAAATGTTGAAGTCGAAGCGTATTCGCAGAATTGCTGGTAGCTTAACGCTAATATTTAATTTATAGTCAAAGTTTCAACTCTTTTTAATCTGCATATTCCTCTATGAGTTGTTAATTAATGTTCAGCTTCAAAGGCTCACTCAACTGGGCGCATCGCGTTTTCCGCGCAGACGGTTGAGTACCACCGAAACGACGCTTTAGGATGACGTTCACCAGTTTTGAAATCAACCCATGTCAAGCCAAAGCGCTTACTGTACCCATGCGACCATTCCAAATTATCCATCATGCTCCAGCACATATATCCACGCAGATCGACTCCGTTCTCAATAGCCTCATGGCAAGCACCAAGGTACCCTTTGAAGAATTCCAGTCTGCCAACGTCGTTTAAGGCTACTTCACGAACGTCTTCTCCAGGCAAAGCGCAGCCGTTTTCTGTAATGTAGATGGGCGGATGGTCGTAACGTCTGTCGATCCATTCGAGCAACTTCCGGATCCCCCATGGCACAATATTCCAACCCATATCAGTTTGCTTCCACGAGGGATCGCGCAAAAGATCGACATGATCGCCCTCATTGTTGTACAAGTCTTGCAACATCGAGTCGATACTACCCTCCGCCGCAGACATGTTAGTATTATAATGATTGAGACCGAAAAAATCAGATGATCCTTTCAAAAGTTTGTGGTCTTCTTCGCTGAAATGGGGTAGAGTAGACCCAAGCCGGTCGCGCATACTAGGTGGATAATCACCAAAGTAGACAGGATCTGCAAACCATCCCAACGAAAACTCCAGAGCACGATCTGCGGTTTCGCGGTCTTCCGAAGAGTCTGTGAGGGGCTCATGCCAGTCAGAATTATTTGTGATACCGATCACACCTCGTTGACTTTCTTGAAACTCGCGGCGATAAACATCAACCATATAAGCATGGGCGCGCAAAAGATTGTGAGCGGCCACATACGGTTCTGTTTCAGACACACGACTCCATGTCCCAACACGGCACTGCACCACGGTTCGTTCAAGGTGATCCAGTGACGAACACGATCTCCAAAGCGATCGAAACAAACACGAGCATAATCGGCAAAACATTTGGCAATGTCAGGATTCAATAGCCCATCCATTTCCATTTGCAATGCGAGCGGCAAGTCCCAGTGATAAATCGTCACCCACGGTTCAATGTCATTCTCAATGAGACAATCAATAAGTTCGTTGTAAAACGCTACACCCTTCTCGTTGACATCCCCTCGTCCTTGGGGCAAAATACGAGGCCAGGCAATAGAAAATCGGTAACACTTGACACCCATTGATTTAAGAAGGCCAACGTCCTCCTTAAATCGGCGATAATGATCGCACGCAATGTCTCCGGTATGCCCCCCATAAATCTTACCGGGTATTTGAGAAAAGGCATCCCAGATGCTAGGCCCACGACCATCGATACGAGTCGCGCCTTCAATCTGATAAGCTGCAGTGGCTGTTCCCCATCTAAAATTAGCTGGAAATCGTCTCATCTTGAAAGTCGACAAGTCTCAAAGTAATTTCGTGTTCACCGCCGCGGATGTTGCGTTTATGATCAGATTTGACTGCAAACAGTTTGCTTCACTTGGAGTCTCCGACAACGGCGTTTAGGTTCGAACGCTGACCTGCCTTACTATTAAAACCCGGTGCATTTCATTTATCCAACCCAGTTCAAGTTGACATGTTGATAACGCCTACCATGATCGATGTTCACCTTTTCGGATTTTGGTTTCGTAATCTGATATATTGCCCTGACATTCAAAGGCCGGTGCTTCCATCTACGAGTTTCCCCGAACGGGACTCGGAAAGTGACCCTGCGAAGTCCCCACTCGTGGAATTTCGTTCGATTCGATGCGGGCGGCAACTTCTTGTATCTCAGAAGAACTCCCAAAACGCTTCGGCATGACGCGGTTAAACGAGATTGGGACCCGTAACTGAGGATGCCTGACTCTGTTTGTCAAAGTCAACAAATATTTTTGTTTCCACCAAGCCAGGGGCTTAAGTTTAGCGGAGGGGTGACTAGTGAATCACCTAGAGTTGCAAGATCCATTCACGTTGCTTAGCCACGAGCCAAGCCTCAAAATTCCTCACAAAACCAAATGTTCAATCCATACTTGACACATTGGGGCGAAGTAGGCGGTTCTCCCGCATGCAGTGTCCGAACATCGGGCATACCACCCGACATTACATTCGAGAACAAGACCGCATTTCCTGCTGCCGGTTGCACCCGCAACTGAGCTTTCGGGAAAACCGTAGCACCCCCTTCGGAACAGTCATTCAAATAGCAAAATAAGGTGACCAAACGCCGTGGACTCCATGTCGTTTTGGGGGGTAATGCGACGGTATCTTCTTCTTCATCATAAATTCCTAGATCATGATGAACACCAAAAAATTGTCCTTGTTCATAGCGCACGAGTTGGAGTCCCTCCAGTGCCCGCGTTTGTGTTCCTAATAGATCCGCGGCACGTTGTTCGATGGTAGCAATCGTCTTGTCGTGTTGCTTCGCGAAAGACAAGAACGTACTCGTACGATGCGATCGATCGATACTGGAAATGTTGTTCTCTCCGTCCACAAAGGATCGCTGGAACCGTTTCGTGGCGACAAATTCCATCAAATGACTAATTTCTTTGGTCGTTAAAAAGTTTTCGAGGACATAAATGTTCGGTTCTGCGTGAACCTTTTCCCAAGGTTTCTTGTACGAGCTCAGTGCCCTCTTGGGCGTTGAAGAAAAGAAGAGTTGATCGAGACGACGGTAACAGAGAGACGTTTTAGGGGAAATCGTATACACTGTGTGTTGCGAGGTGTACGACGAAGGCATTTGTCGGATCGTTTAGACGCGTGATCGGGTGATATTCTTGTCGCAGTAATTACCTCCTCAGTCGGCGGAGCTTTATCATTGATCGTAATATGCGGATGATGCGCCGATTCCTCGGCTGGAACAGCAAACGTAGCTTTCGACATTTTGCCTTGTGTCGGTTAAATAAGTTAAGTCCTTTCTTAAATAAAGGGAAGATAGAAACACATTAATGAATAGGAAAGGATCCCATGGCAAAATGAATGCAGCTTGTTCTCGTCATTATTCGTTCGCAAAAAAGCGGTCGAAAAGAACAGTACCGGTACGAGCTTTGACACGAAATTCTTCTTATGACGGTTTTTGACACCACTAATTTGTTTCACTTCATTCATCTCGTATTCATTTTCGGCTGGACGCGAGAGCGTGTGATGAGTGATAGTGACGACATTACCAAGTAACAACGACGAGAAATCATTTCTCCTCAAACAATCCTCTCAAATCTCATGAACACTCAAACAAGATCGCTGCTTCGAATAGCCGTTCTTGTGGTTGTCGTCAGTACATTCCCTGCTTATTCCTTCACGTCTCCCTGCCGAAATCCTATGAGACTTCTACAGTCTACATCAACACCATTACAGCATAAACATAATGCGTTACATACAACAAGACAAAACCGTCTCATCAAGACGACTCGCTACGCCAGCATTGCTTCCACTTGGACGTCGACAGCGACATCGACAGTTGGATATCTCTACATGTTCTTATTGGCTCTGCAATTTGCATCCCAGCCCATTTTGACACAGAAATTTGCTCCCAAAACTATTGTCAAGAGCACATACGTCTTGGCACAAGAACTAGTTCGTCTCGTTACGGCAACGTCGCTCTTACTTTTGACGGGAAATTGGCAAGGTGCTACCAGGGGTTGGAACTATCGCGTGTGTTTCAAGACCGTAGGAATACCGGCAGTGCTCTACATTTTACAGAATCGATTCAGTTTGACAGCGTACCAGCATCTTTCGCCGATTACGTTCAATGTTCTAAATCAGAGCAAAACCTTGTCGGCGGCTATCTTTTGTTTCTTGATACTGGGGCAGGCTCAATCAAAAGTGCAAATGGGGGCACTGGTTCTGCTCTTGCTGGCAGTCTTCGTTATGGAAGTGGATCTAACAAAATGGCTCTCCCCAACAAATCAAAAACACGAAAATGAGGACAAGACTCAAAGAATCCGAATGTCGAATGCACAACGCCGCGAATACTACCTGCTGGGAGTTATCCCTGTTCTTCTCGCGAGCGCCATTTCCGGTTTGGCCGGTGCATTGATACAGCGCACGTTGCAAACACGGGATTCGTTGCTCTTTTCCGTAGAATTGGCATGCATTTCGATTGGATTGTTGGCGGGTGAATTGCTCTTTGTACGACCCCAACAACCATCTAGCACTTGGACTACGGGCTGGTCGCTGTGGACGTGGATACCAGTCGTGACGAACGCTCTGGGAGGAATTTTGGTAGGACTGGTGACAAAGTATGCGGGTGCCGTAGAAAAGGGTTTTGCTCTAATATTAGGAATGGTTCTTTCCGGTGCCTTGCAGAATCAGATTGAGCATGAACAAAAACGAGTCAGTTTACAGCAGTGGATGGGAGGCTTGCTGGCTGGAATTAGTCTGTGGCTCCATTCGCAATTCCCAAGTCAATGATATTTGCGGTAAGCTGAAGCGGTTCGTTCTTTCGGCGTCTGCAGAAACACACAGCAAACTATGATTACAATAATAGGTGCACAAATATCAGGGTTTATGATTTTTCAGTTTACACATCGGGCATGGACACTATTCACAAGTTCATACAAACAAAGCAGTATCCACTTCATGGACGCGTTTCCCCGTTGGGTAGTTTGGTGTCCTTCTTTGTTTTACTAAACACTCCGAGAACTTTTCGTTTCGCCCGACGACACAATCGGTACGAAAACAGGAGAGGGAATACCACCAAATCGGTCATGAACTTGATCACCAATACCACGAGAAACTTAAAGAACAGCGGTACAGTCAATAGAATGGTTTTGGTAACACCCCAAGACTTTTGAGAGGGCACTTTCGCAGGTTCCGATGCATCGGTTGGAGTTTCGGTTGATTTCGCCAAGTCGTCTGTATCATCCGACGACGAGCGGAAGAATGTTCGTTGTCGTGTATGTCCTTTAAAAAAAGGGCTATTGTCGTGTGATTGACGCCTTTGTAAGTTGATGGTCTTGGTAGCGACTGAAAAACCGTCAATGGGGGGAAACAACAAAAGAGGCGATGAGTGCAAGTAGTATTGTGAAACAAGAATAGTGCATTGTTGGGCGCAAATTTGTTCGGTTTCAAAAATTGATCTCTTCTACAGCCGTGCTGATTGATGATTAGACTCTTATCAATCCTTGAATAGGCTGAGAATGCTTTCGTCGAGTGTTATTCGTCTCAATGCTTTCCTTGTGGACATAAGTGAAAAATGCGGCCGTCTGTTGTCCATCCAAAAGATCCCCCTTCAATTTCAATTAGGGGACCGATCTCATCCACGGATCCTTCAGTCGTGAGTTTTACGGGACTGGGAAAACCAGCGGATGACATCACCCTTTGCCAATTGCCAATGACCGCGCCCGGAAGGACAATGACGTCCTGGCGGAAATTTGCCTCCGTGGTGGTGGTGGTGGTGGTGGTGGTGGTGGTGGTGGAGAAAAGGATGACGTATGACGTGTGATTACCGACTGCAGCACATGTACTTTTGACAATACAGTGACGTCACTCAAGACAGGATAATGCTTCCTTTCTCGTTGTTTCCTCCTCGTTTTTGTTCCGACATTCTTTCGTCGACAGCCATCAAAAATGAAAAGTCGATCCGTCGGATTACCAAAAATCAGCTTGCCTTTTACTTGACCCGAGAGAAAAGAAGTGTCTGTGTAAAATGATGCAGTTGGAAGGAAATCATCTGTCTTTGGTCTACAAGAGGACCGATTCAGCGGAAGAGGGCGACTTCCTCCAAACGCCCTTATGCCGCGATCATGTAACGTCCCTTAGCATTGAGATTCGAAAGAATGACCACGAAGAACCCGAAGCTTCAAAAGTCACATGGAATACAGCTCTTCCCTGCGTATATACCGCCTTTCCGGCTTTGACGAGTCTTTCTCTGACTTGCTTCTTTGATCATACGGGAAAACATGCGTTGACAATTTCCGAGCTAGCCGACATGTTCCAGCATTGCCCTAACCTCACCAAATTGCATCTACATGGTGTCGGCTTATCAATGGAGCCAGATCATGGCAGTCGTAAAGAAACTAGACCTTTTGAGAAACTAAAAAGGCTGCAGAACATCACTGCACCATTGTCGCGATCGATTTGGACGAAATTTACTTTGTGCAGCAGAATAGGGCCGATTCCTGGCTTTTCTACAGTCAGCTTGTTCAAGCAGTCTCTGCTTCTCCGAATCTTTCTAGCTTGAGCATATCTTCGACGACGGCGTACTTTAGCCGGCCCATTTTGACCTTGTCGGCCTTACTGTCAATGCTTTCGCATGACCGGTTACAGCGACTATCCGCTCACCATTTCAATCTATGGGGCGCTGGTAGTGCGCTCTATTGCGCCGAAGCAATTCGCCGCAACACATCACTGAAGGACCTGGCACTTACTGCTTGCGTATTTGCTGCCGCCGAGCATCATCGTATGGGAGACGACGAAAAGGATACCTCGTCACTGCTCTCGGGATTAGACTCAAATCGATCCATCGAACGCCTTGACTTAACAGCTTCTATGTTACCGCTGGAAGTCTCCGGACTATCAGCGGCATTCTTGAAGAACGAGTCTTTGAAATTCTTAATTCTGGCGAAAACACGCATGGCTTTTGATCCTATCTTGCATGGAGCTCGTCTGTGTCGCATGTTGAAATCAATTTCCGGCCATCCTTGCATCCGGGAGCTCAATCTCGTCGACACAGTCGATACTCAGTTTTTAATTCATAATGGAGATGAAAATGTTTGTGATTCATCGATGGAAGGACTCCGGGTATTCTTTCATGCAGTCCGTGATCTTGTTTCAGAGAATTTGTCCGTTGCCAAAGTCAGTTTTGATCCAGTCGTAGTCGAATATTTACTCGAGAGCAAGGCTTGCACAACCTGTGCTGCAGCGATATGCCAGATTGGTATTTCAACAGGACTAAATCGGGCGCAATACTGGGACTTGGCTCCCGAAACCAGCTCTTTACAACAATGGGTGGACGCCCTCGCTCGAATTTCGGATGGCAATGACGAATCATCGGAAGATGTGCTTACTTCTACCATTTACCAGATAGTCTCGAGCAATCCTCTGGTTTGTAGCGTAAAATGAGAGGATTTGTTGACTGTAAATAGTGATAAATAATCGCTTCTAAAAACTACTCCTTAAGTTTTAACAGTAAATCGGCATGCGTCACGTCACAGAAATCACATCATCATGATGATGTTATCACTTACTCCGGGGTATCAGTTATCAGGTGTCCAGTGCTCGTCGCACCAATACAAAGTATTTAGCCCTAAATATTGAGTACTCCTATTCTTGAGAGAAACCACAGAATAAACTGTTCAGTAGACGAATTATTGGATCCAAAATTTTGGATAAGAACAAATAAACGTTTCCATCAACAACAAGAACGCATTTGCAAATGGAACATAAAATAGCAGCACATGCAGTTTGATTAATAAACTATGGCTTTCCATCCGCGAAACACTAATATCCGTCCCCTACTCGTCCCGGAATCGGACTCATGGGGCCCTGCATATGAGCAAGGCAAGAAGCAGCAACAACCTTTTCAAGTTGCATCCACAGCTGCTGACAAGGAAAACGTTCCTCCTCCCCAACACCGCTTAGGGGGCCACATACAGGATTTTACTTACCCACCGACCAGTAGTAATCCAACATGTGCAAATGGATCGAGTTTGAACTGGCAAAGCATATTTACTGAGAGTTTTGAGGACCGGTCCATCATCGCATCCCAGAATCTTTCTTCACTTCCTACTGTGTCAACCCAAAAGATGCCGTGGAAGCAAAACACGATTCCTTTTTCAGACTCACTCCAAGGGTCAAATCTATCCATTCTTGGTCATCGTGCCGTCCCCACTCAGATCACGGGAGTCGCAATACCAGCAGAGAAACCAGTCTCGTTTGCACATGCCGTGCGCGCAAATTTGCCGCCGCCTCCACCAAAGCTCCCCGCACCAAGCTACTCTTATGCTTCTAAGGCCGAACCGGGAGGCTTATTCTATTCACAGTTTCCGGATAAGATTCAAACGCCAGCTGATTTTGGTCGAGCCATCCGAGATGCGGCAAAAACGGGAAGTCCTACGGAGGGAGCGAAGCTGTCGGAACGAATGCTGCGCAAAATGATCGACGATTTTGAGAGTAAGCGATCCAAGTATCGTCCCGATGGAGCATGCTTCAACGCCGTGATTCACGCCTACGCTGAAATGGGCGACGCACACGCTGCTGAACATATTCTTACGCTAATGCATCAGGATTTCGAGAAGGGCAACTCAAATGCCGAGCCGAACGCGAAAATCTATACTAACATCTTACATGCTTGGCGAAAATCGAAATCGCCTGATGCTCCAGAGCGATGCGAGAAGATTCTCGGAACAATGAATCGACTATCCGACACCGGCGCTCTTCCTAACTGCAAACCCGACGCTTTTTCGTATACAGTTGCCTTCCATTGCTGGGCGGAATCAAACCGCAACGAAGCCGCAAAGCGAGCCGATCATCTGTTCCGTGAAATGGAGAGCCGATACATGGCTGGAGAGAGCGGTTTGCAACCAGACGCGATTTTATACTCGAACGTCATCAATATTTTCACCAAGAATGCAACGACAAACCACCGCGCAGAAGAACTACTCTGGGCAATGGTTCATGACTTTCTCACGGGAAATAAATTTGCAGAGCCAAAGATTCGCAACTTCAATACGATCATGGCCATGTGGTCCAAATCGACGGAGGATATCGCGCCATACAAAGCTCAGACTATAGTTCTCCGGATGCTTGAATTTTGCAAAGAAAAAATCTTGAACATGGCGCCCGATTCGTATACATACTGTCTCCTTTTGAAAACATGGTAGGTACTTTTCGTTCGCAACTGATACCCTTTACACTCTCATAACCTCACACCCTTGCTGTGATTTAGGGCGTCCTCCAAGCATCCAGAAGGTATTTCCCAAGCCGTCAAATGTTTGTATTGGATGAAAGAGCAGTTCATTGAAGGCGATGAAGCTGCTTGCCCCGACGTGATAAAGTACACAACGTGTATCAGTGCGTTGGCCAAGAATGGAAACCCCGACCGCGCCGAATCGCTTCTGCAAGAGATGTGCGAGGATTATTTGGGTGGAAATCAGAAGGCCAAGCCGAACTTAAAATTGTTTGAAATTGTTTTGAACAGCTGGACTGGAGCATACAAAAACGACCCAGATCCTCACCGAGCCGAAGCCCTTTTACGACACATGTGGGACCTCCATTCCTCACAGAAATTCCGCAGCATTTGTCCACGCTCTGTCACGTATTCGCGCATCGTAATGAGCATGGCGTCTAATGATGCCCCCGAACGCGCCGAGGAATTGCTCTTCGAGATGGATCAGCTCTGTCACAGTCAAAAGATCAGCGAAGGTCCGACGCTTGAGTTGCTCCTCGCAGTGACAAAAGCGTGGATCTGCTCGAAACATGAAGACCGACACCTGCATATTCAATTGCTTCATAAACTGCGGCTTGAGAGATTTGCAAACGTTTAGAGAGAGGCACAACTCAGACGGTAAATTTTCCATTTGGCACCGTAAGATGTAGGCACAGTCTCAAATACTTTTAAAGCTTCATATAATAGCATCGTGCTATTGTTTAATGAAACCATTTTGTATGAGCTTTTCGTGTGCTTCTCGGGGGATGATGAACAAGGACACAGCTTCACAGTGCAACCTGTCCGTCTCAGGATCAGTGAGATGTACATTAAAGTACAGCTTTCTGCCTTCCCAACCAGTCAGTATGGCCCTGAGCTTGACCTTTGATCCGGCCGGAACTGGCGATCGAAAATCAATGGAGAGGTTTGCAGTAACGGCATCAGTGATGCCGAGAGCCTCGAACGCATACCCCAAAAGATCATCGATTAGCAACGACAGTATACCCCCGTGCACCGTACCGACATGACCATCCAAAGCTGTTCCTAGTTGTACAATGGACTCTACCAAAGGTATCGGCATTTCTCGGAGTAAATCGGGTTCAATTTCTCTGTCAGTCTTTTGTTGCGTCAGCCATTGCTCTCTGTAATTTCTAATCCATGGTCGTGACGCTATTAAACGGAAGACATTGTACGACAAAATGCCATTTTGAGCCGTCAACAAACTCCCATAAATAGCATGAGTTGAAGCCGTCGAGAAAGAAGGAACGTGAACGGGCTCGTGCGATGATCTATCGTGACAATACGTTGGCGGTCGGACTCGCGATCTTTCCAGTTGAAAGGCGTAGCACCCTGCAACAAGAGCGGAAATTAAGGGCCCAAGATTTCTCCCCCGCCTCATTAAGGAAATACTATTAACGTAAAACATTGTTTATCTCTTTCTGTAAGATTCCAGGAGCGAAAATAATGAGAGAGGAAAAGTGAATCAGAGACTCCTCAACGAGGCCGAGGCGCCAGCTTGTTGACGATCGATGGAAGGACGATGGTGAATGACGAGTGCGTGACGAGTGAAGGTGACACCGAACAACAGAAGCCAAATTTTTTTTGGAATAAGTTCCCAGTATATAGTTGACAATTATTGGACCGATGACTATGACTTATGACTGTGTGTTCTTTGCCTTTGTTCTGTTTTTTTTCTAAATAATGAAAACATAAAAATCCGCGGCGCGCGCGTCGATCTTCCATGAGTATGTTTCATTCTTCATGGAAAGGGCTTTAACACTCTGCCTCGTCGTGGATGCTACGTAGAATCTTGTACCAGAGGCAGAATTTTAACGTCATTTCATGATGTTTCGTTCTTCGTTTTTGTTCGACAAATATCGATAATTGGATTTTTGCGAATAACAAAATCGTATTATACGATATTATTATACTCCGTAACCGATATTAATAACGGTGACCGTCTGTCCTCGTCCGCATAATGACCCATTCATGCGTCAAAAGCCTAACAATCCATCTGTCAGGCGTACGCATTTCGGCAGATGTCGATATTGTGAAAAATGGCTCTGATATAATACGCTATTATAGCGCGAATATCGATATTCGTTATTTTGATATTTTCGTTCAGTCGCTGGTCAACTCCGAGCGTTGTGCGTTGTGTGCGGTCGATCTTGAAAGTCATCTCCAAAGATACTTGTGTACTACTTCCCACCCGTGAATTTCTGTTGCCAAAACTGGACCCATTAAACGCACCATAATCACGTTTCTCGTTCTCGGACAATATATTAAAATCGATAAAGCTCGTTCCCGTGCCTTTGAACAACAAGAAACCATGCAAAAGCAAGAGATGGACCGCGGAACTGACGCCCTCAAGGCCCACTTGAGTGGCACAGCAAGTATGAGCATTCGCCAGACCAGACGAGGATGGTTGCAGGAGTGCTTCGGCTGCGAAGCTCGTACCGAGTTCAAGTACTTCATTGGAGACAATCAGGTCGCTCAATCCTTGGATGATGCCAACTGCTGCTGCCGCATCTTCTGCAAGCCCATCTATCCCTTCACCGCACAGGTCAAGGAGCTCAATTCGGATGCTGAGCTTCTCTCGGTGGAGCGCCCATGCCGCTGCGCGGCTGGCTTTTGCAAGTGCTGCTGCTACCAAGAGTTGATCATGACATCTGGAGGGCAGCCTATGGGATCGATCAAAGAAACTTGCTATTATTGTGTTCCTGAGTTTAAGATTTACGGAGCTCAAAATGAAGAGATCTACAAGCTTCATCCTCCCACCTGTTGCTGCGGAATGTGCGTCAACTGCTTTACTGAGGGTAACCCGTGCTGCGGAAAGGGCTGCTGCAAGGTGCCATTCTGGGTCTTTGATGCGAAGGACAACAAAACAAATGGGTCTAACGCCAAGCTGCTTGGAAAGATTGTCAAAGTCCCCAAGAGTCTCATGGTCGAAGTATTCACCGACTCCGATGCATTCGATGTTACTTTCCCCAGTGACGCCAATGTAACTCAGAAGGCCCTTTTGATGGGATCTGCGCTTTTGGTGAATGCAACATTCTTCGAAGAGAAGTAAACATCAGTCTCATCATTCGTTCTCTTTATTTCGTGTCTTAGATTCAACACTTGATTTAATGTTAATAGTTAAATGTCTTTATGTTACGTGTCTTCTGTTCGAACTGTAGAGGACGCAATCGTCTCACCTGCTAAGTCGTTAGTGTTAGCTAGAGTTTGCAAAGACGGGTGAGGCCGATGTTGCTTGCCACTTTCTGTACGTCAGCCAAGCAACCCGTAACTCTCACGGATCACGGTATGCACCGGGTCGGCCATTGATAGCAACCTCGTTGGAATAAATATGGCTCTGAGATTGAGTGAACAACGTATTAAAATTTCTTTGCGGAATTACCTTGCACGCGCGTGCATTAGAAAATAATTTCTAATAAAGTGACAAACCTGCACCGGATTCCCAGTGCGGTGGATTGCGCTGTTGCGCGCCATCTCTCGGATTTCGCAATAGCATGCTAACCGGTCAAACCAACGAGAGGCTCAGACGAGATCTGATGAAGCCACAAATTTCAGAGTACGGTCTCTTCCATTTCTTTTGCAGCTTTCTTGCAAGCTGGCGAGAGGCTGCGACGGCTCGTTTACCCACAAGCCCGTAAACGGAAAAGACAAGAGGCGTGAAATCGCGACGACGGTCCATGCAAGGCTGTCCGTAGATTCGGCATTACCGAAGACTATGGTACGGTACTTGCACAGTACTTTGTACCGGTACGTATAAAGAATTTCGAATCACGAATGACAAGATAAGGGAATGGCGTTAAAATTCTGCCTCGTCGTAGACGCTACCTAGAGAATCTTGTACTGGGAGGAAAAATTTTAACGTCCTTCCCAGTGATTGAAGATTGAGATGGAATGTGACTCTATCCATTAGTGTATTATCTGTAATCGTAGAATGTACAGTAAAAAGCCAGGATACCTGATTATAAAATAATATCATCGGTACTAGTATTCGTGTTCGCTTATGGAACACGCCAAATGTCGTACTTCACACATCCTTTCATACGTAGTAGTCATTGGTCACATCAGTCTCACATACTCGATCTCTGATGACTGATGATTCACGGATGCTTTGGTTCTCTTCTGGAAGAGCCATTTCGCCCCTTTCTAAATAATGATACCATTATTATTTATGTTTACGATCGTTCCAACTCAAATCGTTTAGAAGCTAGCTGTCGATCCACTCTTTGTGTCCTGGCCCTTGTATTCGGTGCTTTAGGAGATCAAATATCCCCTAGAGATATGACACTTCGCAACTTTGACCGATTCCTGTCGGAAGATGAGTATCTTCTTCAGCGCCAATTAAGTGTGACGAACAACGACATGGCTTACGCCATTGTCCTTTGCGTCGTTATTCTTGGAGGGATTTGTATGTGTATTAAAATCAATTCATGGGTTACAGCTGCCAAGAGGACTGACCAAGAATTGAATGAGGCAAGAGCCGATCACTTTGGCGGAGAAGACGATGACGAGGAGACACCGCGTCCGAAAAAACAAAAGAAAAAGAAGAAAAAATAAGGGTAAAGCATCGTCAGAGAAAAGAGAAAAAAGTTCTTCGAAGAAAAAAACCACTCAGGAATCTTCCAAGTCCTAAAATTGCCTATAATCGTTTAAATTGTATGAGCCGAAAAGAGAGCATACATCAATCACCTTCAAGTGCTTGAATGTTGACTCCTTTTCTAGCGATGAAAACATTGAGCTGGGCTTACTAAGTTTTTGGTAGTGAAGTCTTCATATCAAATACCATAGATTATTTTGTTTCTTTCACTCCAATTTAGAAATTTTCACAAGTATTTGATACTATTTTCCTTAATAAAGATCGCCACTTCCAACTCTGGTGATTGAGTTTTCTATTATTTCTTCAGAGCTTGAATGTGAGACTGAGTAATAATTTTGCCGTTGCCTCCACGGATCAAGATCAGTGAACGCTTCTTGTCGGCTTCGTCCAAGAAACTAGTGAACATGTGTGTTAGCTGAACATTGACCTTCTTGGCCTGGGCATCAATCGATGCCATCGTATCAAAGTTTGGAAAGATACGCCCGTCGGCCGTAGGACGGAGCTGGGACTTGAGGCCGCGATTGCGTAGTTCCGTGGTGTCTTCGAAAGATGCCAGAACCAGACGGGTGACACCCGCTTCCGAACAGGCTTGGAGAACAACACGAGCCATGCCTTCTTCAATGGGATTTTCGAATCGTCCCCAGTATTTGGTAACGAGGAAAGCTTGCTGACAGCCTTGGGCGGCCATTTGCACGGCTTCCAAGTTATTGAGATCGGCAACCTTGACGGTGACTCCTTTCATTTTGATCAACTTCTTTGTTTTCGGGTTGGAAGTAACACGTACCACGGCATTGACTTTGAGTCCCCTATCGGACATGGCGCGGACTAAGGAAATTCCTTCTTGTGTGGTTGCCTGAAAGATTACAACACGGGGAGCATTCGGGTTGTCGTCATCATCGTCGACCGTGATCCTTTTGCGCGACGGCGGTCGAGGAAGATGGCTCGGCCACACCTCTTGAAAAGTACCTCCACCACCGCTGGCACCTACATTCCACTCTGTAGTTGTCTGATTTGCCCTGCTGCGGATGTTCCTTGAAACGACGTCTACTTGGGAGCGAGGACTCAACTGGTCGAAAGCCATTGAAACGATTTGCGCGTTCAACGCGAGTTTCTGGTCCATATTGACGGCGGGGCGAGATGTTTCAGTCATGGTGAGTCGATAGTATTTATGGGGAAGTCCCAACGATTCGATCAATAAATCAAATGAATGAGTTGCGTGGATTTGCCGATTGCTGACAGTCTTCGGTTACGCTTGGTCACCGCTTATCGTCTGCAGAAAAAGTGTCTCTCTTTTTAGCGCCGGCGCTGGACGAATTTCTTGGCAAGATCTTCGTTGCAATAGCGCAGCAACAAGATGACTATTTGTAACTATAGATAGTAAAGCCTTTGCGACAATATTTTTACTTCAACGGCGAGCAAAGCGGCCACACTGGGCTTGGTGTCGCGTGGCAAAACTCAAATAATGTCCCTTTGCAATGACCCTTCCGTCAAATAAAGGATAAATGTGACCCCGTCTGCACGTCTCACAAAAACTATTCACGAATGATTCGTGAATCGACTCACTCTAGTTAAAGCATCCATGCAGCGTTTCATCGTCAAAACGATTACTTACGCACGTAAATCATGATTCATCATTCATAATTCAATCACTAAACGAAGTGAATTTTACGACATAGATATTCTATTTGGTTCCGTACACTGGAACGGAGACCAAGTGAGTAATTTTGTACAAAACAATGAAAGGACGGCAATTAGTCTATTTGTTAAATAATGGAAAGCTTCCCGATACTGATAATTCTTATTCTTATACTCCGTAATATACTGCATTAACTTTGGGCAATTTCGCGATTAGGTCCCCTGATTATCTTTATTTGTCAACCATGATTTCCTGGCATTTAAAACAAAACAAGCGTCACAGCGAGAATGAACACTGAAGCCGTCCACAACATGACACGACTTCCGTAACTGCCAGAAGTTGGTTCAGCAGCGGGACCATCTCCAGTGGGAGGTTCATCCGTGGGAGGGCCCGCAGCGGGAGCATCGGCAGTAGGAGGGCTAGCAGAAGGAGGTCCAGCAGACGGTGTTTCTGCAGTCGGAGGTCCAGCAGTCGATCCTCCCAACTCACTAGAAGTTACCGATGCTGAAAAGAAGTCCACACCGTCCTGGACATCGTTATCATACGCAGTCATGTCAACCACAACAGAATCTAACCCGTCAAATTGACTGATCCAAGTGATCGCATCGACAACAACAACGCTGATATCGCTATCGGCGCCCCAAGGGAAAATGGTACTTCCAAAGCCACCCACCAGTTCAGTAACCAACAAATCGCCAATAACAAGTTCCGAAAACAAAACGGGTGTAATTTGACCTCCAGCTGACGCGGGGGTTTCACTAAGCGCTCCAGTTGTTGCATCAAACGTGTAAAGAGCGTAATTGCTGATAACAGATTCTACGGCATCTGTAAGTGAAACTGTGAGGAATCCAAAGATACCCCCAAAGACGCTGCCTGCTCAATGGTAGTGCCAAGGGGAATGCTGTCGGCGGTGATTGGGTTGCTGCTTGCAAAGTACATGACTGGAATACTTTTGAGTCCGCTTTCACCATCCGTGGCGTAGACTTGTTCCGCCGAGTCACCGTTTCCAAGGAGATAAAAGTTCTTGTCCCAGGTAGCGACGAACTCGGGTCCTTCAAATGCACCAAGAACATCACCTCCAAACAAAATAAAATAATCACCGGTTTCCGTTTGCAAGCGTCTCTGAGCGTTCTCCCAACGGGGCTTGAGCGGGTGGTTGATCGTCTGACGATTGGCGCTAGCCGTGGAAGGAATGGTTTCTTTCAGATGTCGAAGTCGGCCTTCCATGAGGAACGTGATATCGATACCATAATTCACATAGATTTCATCTGTTCCAATCGCCAATGCACTGGATGCAGCAACTCCACTGTCAGTTCCTACGACTTCGGGGTTCAAAAGCAGGCTACCATCCGCGGTCGCCTCAAGATCCGAGATGATCGATTGTAGACAAACCGAGTTGTCACTGACAGCTTCAGGAGCGGCGGCTTGATAGAAAGTCATGAGGAAATTAATCCAGTTGGGAGCGTCGCCAGTTGCGGCAAGGCTATCACTTTCTATAATCACGGACAGGTCATATCTATCGTAAACTTGTCGCTGCGGCCACAGGATGTGCATCCCGGTTGCGGGTGGTGTTCCTGGACCGTTTCCTCTTGAGACGAACATGGCAGTATACGCAGTTTCAGCAGCTGCCATCAATGTTTCCACTTCGCTGTTCGGATCAATCGAACACAGGGTGCGGAATGTTTCGAAAAAACTTCCAATGTCCATTGCCGACGGTGTGTTGGTATCGGAAGTATCGGTGGCACCCATAAAGGCCAATGTGTTCAGGCGAGAACGTTGCATAATTGTGTGTACGTTCTTGTCATTTGCAATTTCAATGCTGAGCTGCGAAAACAATGCATCCCACGCATTGAGAAACGGAATAAATAGGTCAGCATCGACAATGGCCATTGTCTTGGGGGTCATGTGGACGTCGGAACCCTGTGTTTGCTGCAGGAAATTGTCATGGAAATTGGTAGCGTATTCCAGAGCAGTAGCAGCAGGCTCCAAAAAGCCGTAAGCCCAGCCTTTGACGAGAAGAAGCAGTTGATGAGTGAGAGGGGTGTAATTTGATCGAAGCAAACGAACCAATACGAGTCATACCGTGTCCGGGCTCCACAGCTTCGCTGGCTAGGTAGTACTTTGTAATGTTGTGGTATTCATCGAGAGCATCGACCGCTTGCATCAAGCAAGCATCGAATCCTAGAACGTCCAATTTCGCGGGGGCACCCTCCACGGCACCAAGGGCCGACTGCACCGCGTTGACAATATTTTGATTTGCCTGTGCCAAACGGCGACGACGAGCCACATTCTCGTCACCTCCAAATCCAAACATTCCACTACCGTGCGACGACAAGATAAGCATGTACTCGGTGGAGCCACGAGCGACGCAGTCGGTCATTGCGTATGCCAAAAAGTCGAACAGAGTCTGAGGATCGTCGCCGTTCAACTCGGTCGTCGAAGAAGCATTGACGACCATCTGTTCTCTCGTATGATCCCAGGTCATGTAAAGACTGCCTTCGAGCTTTTCTGCGAGAGGAGTTCCATCAGGAGCAAACACATCCTCCAAGGGTAAAGTGATATCTTCAGCGGTGCCGTAATTGCGACTATCAAAATACACCCAGGTTGTCAATGTAGGCTCGCGAATGGCAGCCGAGTTGATCAGCTCGTTGTTATCCTGTCGAATAAAGTACTCGAGATCATTGTCTAAGAAGAAGGATGTGTGAGCGAATAAAGGCGGATCCGATGACGCGTAAAAGATTCAAAAGATACGCACCGGCCATCTGATAGAGCATCATGCAAACGTTCGCTTTGGCTACTTCCAACCAAATCGATTGAAGCGCGAAAGATGTAAGAATCGATGAGACGCCAAAGAGCTTCATGGTGGACTGTGAAATACTTCAAGCCAATTCAAAGGTCGAAAAGTTAACCGCGCGAAAAAGTATGCCAATGAAGCAGGTTAATGTTCGAAGTTATTGCCCGTTCTCGTTTTTATTTATTTGTCGGATAACGTTGGATCTTCCGAGTCCAACTTCCGAACTTGCATCTTGCATGCAATCTCGCGCACCGAGTTGCGGGGTAATTGACTATGAAAATAACCGTACATGTTCGATGATGCAGTATCCACTGTACAGTATAGTGTGATGAATGATTTCGCCATCAAAGTGACCATCATGTTTACTGCAAAGACGTTAAAATTCTGCCTCAGGTACACGATTCTACGTAGCATCCACGACGAGGCAGAATATTAACGCCATTTCCTGTATTAGAATGAAGTTAGACACGCAGCCCTACACAAAGTGCAATAGTGCAGACGTGCAACCAAACAAACAAAAGTGATATCAAGAATGACCGAGATGACCGAAAAAAACTAAGGTAAGAATGAGAAAGGACGCGTCCTTTGAACAAAGGATGTGAGAAAGTCGTCCTCAAGTCAGTATGGACTTCCGTTTTTAACTTATAGCTCATGGCCCAGAGCTTAGAGCGCATAGTCTAAGTCTCATCTTAAATCTCTCTAGTTCAACGCCCGTTCTCGTCCCACAGGTCACATGTTATGTTGCTTGTTCACTACTCCGTCAAAGGTAAGTTCATGCCACGCCGCAGTTTCAGCACTCAGTGATTGAAAACTCCAGCAAATTCAATAGTAAATGGAGGATTTGTGCATGCACAGTTGTCGGAAGAGTAATGATCCCTCTACGTCTACGAGACGTTTTTACTTCGTCGACACGCGCTGAGGAACCGGAGGACTTCAATTTACATGGTGGGAAGTGGGTTAGCATCGTTGTCGGTGATAGAGCGCCTCCAGGACGTCATCTGTCTACCGAATTCACACGTATCTGGACGAATGGGAACACCCTGGTTAACCATCACGTAATCGCCCTTCTTGGAAGAGAGATTGTCAACAGAAACTCGTCGAAAGTGATCCAGTGATTCTTCCGAAGGGAAGTTGTGTTCCTTCACGCTGTATCCGAGGCAACTCAAATAATCCTTGCACGAGATTTGTTGTGCGGCATTGTGCATATAGTCAATGGTATCCCTGTTGTATCTGCCCTTCAAAATAGATTTTCCGAAGCCGGACCCTGTACTCGATCGGGGTTTGTAAGATCCCATTCCTTCGATACTTTCACATCCATTCACGACATAGTCAATGCGCTCTTTCCAGAAAAGCGGTAACTCATTAGCTTCAGCCGCAAACATGATAGTTCGAGCAAGTTGTTCTGCAGGACTTCGAACCAGGTCTTCGAAGCGGATCAGCAAGACGGGGATACCGGCTTTTCGCAACCAGTAATCCTGAAATTGAAGCCAGATGCAAATTTCATTTCTCGCCAATCTTTCGAATTTTTCTTGAAATCTTTCGTAAACACTTTCTGTGACGGTCTTGGTGTGGCTTTTTGTGACGTTCAGATTCCAATACGAATCAATGGCGTCGTAAGGATTTCGCACCAGCAATACCGCGCGTTTCCCCTTGTAGACTTGATTTCCAGTGCGCTCCGGCCAATGTGTTTTGACAAATGCTACCATTGACGGGTGGGTGACTCCTTCTCCGACTAAGTTATGGCGTTCCGCTAACTCGAGCGAGAGGGAACGATCCGGTCGAGTATCGGAACCGGTCACGAGTCCGGTGACTTTTTTCTAGCAAGGTGCGCATCAAAGTATTTCCGCTTCTCGGGTAGGATACCAGAAGTGTGCCGATCATATCTGTGAATTGCTTAGTAATTGTCTTATCGAGAAAGCGGAGACACTGGAGTTGTGCCGGGATGTTCCGGGGTTGTTGATTCCATTCCGCGGCAGCCAATTGTGAAGTTGTCATATGATGCTTGATCGGTATAGTTTTTCTTTTAAACAACTTTCGCGTGTTGAGCCTATCCAAGAGAACAATAGGATCTTGAGCGGGACAAACAACAAATCGATGGCGCTTTTTCGATCCGTTAACCTTCAAACCGTCGAATGCATCGCTTCTCAAACGAAACATGGGGAGAAGGAAGAATGCATAGCGTTTTTTCGTTATCAGCAAACTTGTCCCCTCTGTTTCGCTAAGAAATGAGAGTAATACTGATAAAGGATAACGTCCCAAAGACTCCATTCTTTAGAGAGTATTGTTGACAACATGGATTGCGAGACAGAATTGATGGTCGGAAGATTAATGAAGGAACCAACGAAAAGGTGACGAAGAAGAAAGCGCGCGGCGCAGTGCGAATTTTGTCTACTACTTTGCTAACGGTACGACGTTTATCTGGGTGCGAACTTGCATGAGGTTGCATTACCGTACACCTACCGTACTGTACCAATACAAGGGGTTGTATAGTACTCTTTAAATACTCCGAGGTATTACAGAAAAGTGCGCGAAGATCCTGGAAAAAATGCTGTCGTTGCTTATGTTGCAGTTGCCGTCTTTCCCAATAAATAATTTGGCACACAGACCCGTGAAGCGGGACGCAGAGGAGCAAATGCTAGCTTACCAGGTATTTCGACTATAAAAACGATCAAACAGTTCTTTCGAAAAGAAGAATTTAATACCGAATAATCATGTCGAAAGTGCCTAGCTACGGATCTGTCAGTGAAGCTACAGAAACGTCGTACTTCACTGCGAAAGCCGGGGGTGACCGAGATGACGAAGAAGCGGTGGACCGCAGTTTTGACGCTGATCACACATACTATTTGAAAAACGAAAGTAACTTGAATTTTCAGCAAAAGCTAAAAAAGTACGGTGTCGCCGCAGTGCCCATTATACTGGCTGCTTTGTTGCTGGGATTCTTTACTCTGTATTTGCTACGCAACTTGTCAATTCTTTATCCAGCTCGTGGAAGCGAACAAGTCATCAAGGGGGGAGGCGGGGCATACAACGACAGTATCTGCTGTAGAATATCATGGCGGAAATCAGATAAGCCCAGTCAGGTCGGTCGAGCATGAAAAGGTATTCAAAACAAAGGATGTTGATGAAGGCTCCTCATGTAGCGCTCATCCAAATTGTGCTCATTTGATTGGTAGCTGTTGTCCTACAACAACGGGCACGATGCTAGATTGTTGTAACTAGTCATCCTTGAAGGACGGTGCTCTATTCCAGTTGTATTTGCCCCTTGTCCCCGCACCTAATTTGTTTACAAGATTTAGAACCCTTTTCCTCACTTTTGGAATTTAGATTAAAATCTTACTGCACCAACTCAATGGATTTTCCTTTGAATATTCCAACTCGGTGCTTAAAGCTACTTTTCTGCTTCCCCGGATACTTCCGAAAGAGCAGACTGGAGCGTTCCCATATCCAAAGGCGGGGATCCTACGGTGTTCTCTCCATGCTGCTCGACATTGGTAGTTCCTACTTCGTTTCCATCTTTCATAAGTTCAGCATTAATCGTTTGTGTCGCGGCATCCCCTGGTTCCATATTGTGTACCCCTTCCGAAACTGGATCGAACCATAGATTCTGAGTGTTTGGCAAAGGTGCAGCGGGGGCAAAGACGAAAAACTGCCCGTTGGAGCATAGTTGCCCTCGTCGCTGCCATGATCGTAGGAGACCCCTTCGACGCCTTCCCTATCTGCGTTGTCTCTAGAACGAATCTGCTTGTGCTGAACTTTTAACCGTTTATTACCGATCTGAGAAAGAGGAGAGAGATTAGTCAACCATCGGAAACGAAGCAGCATGACTTCCTCGTTACTTACGGCATATCCATTCAATTCTTGAATCGCTTGAGCAGCTGATGCGGCGTTATCGTACGAAACAAAACCAAAACCACGACTCCTTCCCGTATCTCTTTCAACCATAATTCTAACACTCAATAAATTTCCGTACCGACAAAACAAGTTATACATGTCCATGTTAGTGAAATTGTTCGGGATGTGAAATACGAACAAATTCGCGCCGTCCGGGCCTTTATTGGAGGCTGTTGTCTGAATAGGGGGACCCGGGGAGGACGCAGGGAAATATTGCGGAGGTACACCATACGATCCCATGGGTTGCATAGGTCCACCGATTGCGTACATATGGTGAGCGGTAGGGCGGGGCTGTAGTGGCGATGCGGGTGTGCTATAAAGATCTGGCGGAGGTCCAGGGTAGCTCCAAGATTGTTGAGCTGCAAAGACTGCGCTACCGGCGGGGCTGACATGACTCGCATTGTAAGGAGAATAAGCTGGATTGATCTGCTGTTCGTGATCAAGCATTGCAGGCAAAAGAACCGTTTCCCCATCAAACGAATAAGCACGTGTTCCCCTCGGCATCGCGTACATCATGCCTTGAGCACTCAGCTGCGGCGACGGATAAGCATTGTGATTTGGACCACTAATCGAAACGCTGTTAGAATGATCACGCGCGGGTTTACTTTTAGCTCGCAACAAATGAACCGTGACGTACCGATCCCAACTCCCCCTCATCGGACGAACCCTGAGAGTCTACTCTACCAGCCGATCCTGCGTATGTTGCTTGATAGGTCATTGGTGAAGCAGAGCTTCCCAGGGCGGGTGAAATGTAAGGAAGCGCACTATCCATTCCTGAACTATTCGATCTAGGGAACAAGGGCGACGCGGGAGGAATGCCGATCACGACAGCTTTGCTGGACCTTGGAGGTGAGAGAGTTGTGTTGCTAGGGACAGCGAAGGGACTTGACTGAGCCGCTGTAAATACCCCCGGCTGCGGAGCAAAAGCGGCCGATGAAGATTCGTAAGGAATAGGCACAACCTGGTCATTAAAAGAGAGCGACGACGCATTGATACTGGGGTAAGTGTATCCTTCAAAGTATCCAGACGCGTGCGTATATGGGTGAACCGGGAGCGGTCGAGATGACTGGCTTTCCGATCTTGGAACTTCGGGTTCGTTCTCGGTAGCCCCGTCTGGTGATACAGCTTTCAAAGTGTCTTCAGAATCTTTACCATCGGCTGCTTTGTTCACAATAGCAGGGTGCGCATCGTCGCGGTCCGTAGATGTAATCTTGCTATCGCCACTAGTTAGTTCACTTGCCATGATGTTTTCGTTTCTCGAAACGTCTGTCGTAGTCATATCTCCAAGCAGACCCAAGTTCAAAGTTTCGGGAAGTTCACCTGCTATTCGATCGTCGTTAACGCTCAAAAATTACGAGAAAAAAGCCTTGGAGCTTTCCGGGTGTTCTAATCGGACGAGTCAATCTCACTTGACGGGAAAATCTGTGTTTCTAAGAAAGCTGTTAGATCAAAACAAACAACTACCGTCGCAATACGGGGACCGACTAGACTTTCAGTGAATCGGCAATAACTTTTTCTTTTCCAGCATTCCCTCTCATCAATCGCAAGATCTATGCTCTGCTCTTCCGCGAAACTCCGGAGTACCGGACTCGTTAACGTCAAAAAGGATGGAATAAAAGAATCCAAACCGAATCAATCACTCGATCGAGCTCCTACTCTTGATGCTACATTCACGGAGCACGCTTTGATCACGACATCACGACTCGCGCAAGGAGCGAGGAGCGAAGAGTGTTAAAAATCGCTTCTACTGGTACTTGTACCGGTACTGTACCTGGTACCGTTGGAATGCACTTGAAATCCACAGTACACTACTTTCATGTATCCGAGAAACGAAATAGAAATGTCACAGTGGATGACTTACCATGTTCCTCGCGTCATTCGGGCAATACCTGGTCACAACATGATGTAACATACAAAAACTATGGTCTAGTGACTAAAGACTTACTCGTGTCTGGTCGAATACTACCCTCCACCGCCTTATTACAATCCCCTCGTAGAGCTGATTGACTAGTTGAACCATCCAATCAACACCAAAACTCAACTTTGATGATTATCTTCTGTATTATGTCTAGAATTGTTCTTTCTTCCCTGAACTTTAATGAGGCCAAAAGTGATCACAAGCGGCACCACCAAAGGAATGATCATTGCAAAACAGATGATAAGGCTGGGACCAGCTACACCGTAGACTTTCATAGCAAAGGTCACTGGTCCTCTGTGATTGATGCAAATCCAGTCTCCACCCTGGGCGAATCCTTCCAGCACTGGATCCTGAAACTTTTCAGTATAATCGGCCAGTTTGACAAAGGGAGATTCGGTGCCTGCGCTAGGAGCCGATAAAAAAGTGAAATTCCACGTCGTGCTTACGAACGGTGAACTGTTGAGCTCACTTCCAAAGGCACGAAGTGTGACTTTTTCTTTGTGCCAATCGAACTCAAACTCGGCAAAATTCTGCAATATAGAGTACTGGATGCCACATTTTGCGCCTTCTTGTGCCTCGTTACAATCCAAATCGACGAGTTCAGTCCAGGCTCCACTCAAATGTGCCAAGTGTGCCGCCATGCGGATTGCGCGTTGAAAATAGGGAGAAGTACAAACAAAGTTCTCTTTTGGCCGAGCGCAAGATCTCGTTCCCCACGAATGAGTCAATCCGCTAGTTGTTACTTCAAGAAGTGGCCTATAATACCCACCCACATCGTACCGGTCATTCGTCTTCTTCACCTTTCTACAGTCCTTCCGCGACAATTCGAACATATGTACATCTCCGCTGACAAGTATGGGGACACTCGCATTTGATTCCACGATGGATTGATACAAGCGATGCTGGGATCGAGGAAACAAACTACAGTCGACAATGTTAGGGAAAGGGAAATATCGAAATGCGGAAGCACACTTTTAATGAGCGAATGATAGCTTACCTCCATTCTTCGGCTATATTTCCGTCAAACATGTGTTCGGCGTGGACTTGCAGTCCCTGTACAACAATATTGACACGTGCAGTCGATCGCCGCAACGCTTCTTCAAACCATCGCCATTGCTCTTCACCAAGAAAGTCTCCCTTGCTGGTAGACGGTGCAAGAAAGGACCTTTTCGGCCAAGGTGTTTTGTTACTTCGACAATCTAGCACAAAAATGGCGACAGTCTTATCAGACAACCGAAGAGCTGGATTCCATTCCGGAACCGCATCTGCATCCAGACCAGCCTCTTGATCCGATAAGACCTGTTCATCCGGCGGCTTATTGAAATCTAAAACTTTGACACCATACAACCCCATCCCAGAAGCAGCCCGGTTCTCCATCGTTCCGAAGTCGCTGGACATTGCGTTCTTGTTGCTTTTTGCAATGAAATCCATAAATGACATCGCACTCTCTCGTTTGTACTTGTAGGTGTGATCACCGTTATTTCGCCCATAGTCGTGGTCGTCGAAAGTCCCCATGATCAGCGGTCCGGTCTCATTTTCTTTGTCTGGCTGAATAAAGGTTCGGTAGCCGTCATTCTTTAGGAGACTCTGATACAAACGCTCCAAATCCTCCGGTACAGCCTCTTTGACTCTACGTTTGAGAGAATCCTTGATCGATTGACGTTCGACGGCCGGCGTCCACTCAAAATCGTCGGCGTAAACAGCGTCGCCGACCCAAACGAAAGCGGAAGGTTGACGCGACTTCA
Source organism: Fistulifera solaris (assembly GCA_030295235.1). Classification (NCBI taxonomy): domain Eukaryota; phylum Bacillariophyta; class Bacillariophyceae; order Naviculales; family Stauroneidaceae; genus Fistulifera; species Fistulifera solaris. The sequence goes on along the minus strand of AP026155.1, from coordinate 472,908 downwards.
TGTGAGGCCACATGACGTTTTCGTAATGCTGGCTGTTGCAGGAACCAAAGTGAATGCGGTCCGGCATCTTGCATTTCTAGATTTAAACATTCAAAGATGATGAAAGGTCTGGATGCTTGCAATTCAAAAATACCAAGTAAAATAATGATGAAGATTCACCCTACGTCACAAAGTGGAAGGAATCATCAACTTTTCTTTCACCTTTGTTAAAATACTAACGTACTGTGGAATCGAACCACAGAGCCATCCCAATCACGTCGTATTTCTACCCCGATCCATGATATATAAGCACTCTGATTGACGTCCAGACCCTCAATCTGACATCCTCCCTGGCCGTATACTATCATGATCCGTACTGTTTTTGCCCTTCAGCCTCCTCACTTGAGACCGCTTCCAGCCCTGTTCTTTTATCCTCCCGGCTTCTCAGGAGTCGGCAACAAACGCACTCCGCGCGGGTTCGAACCCTGCACGTTACCATGTTAAAATACTAACGTACTGTGGAATCGAACCACAGAGCCATCCCAATCACGTCGTATTTCTACCCCGATCCATGATATATAAGCACTCTGATTGACGTCCAGACCCTCAATCTGACATCCTCCCTGGCCGTATACTATCATGATCCGTACTGTTTTTTTTTTTTTTTTTTTTTTTTGCTCCAAACACTCGTTTACAGAATTATGACGATTTCCTACGATTACTTTCGCTTTCCTCTTTTCACTGGTCTCCGATCTGATCTTGATCTGATCATGATCCGATCTTGCCAAGTCCATTTCTCCAATAACAACTTTAGGATAAAATAGCCCTTTCTGCCAATCCACCAGATTCTCCATTATTGCATGTTCCTTAGCAACTAGCAACAGTCATCGTCCATAATTGCATACTGGATTCTTCCGTGATCCCAAATCCCCAAACATATAGTTCGAAACACTTCCGAGACTCCTTTCACGAGTAGAATGCTTTCCCAATAAACTAGGCGGTCATTTCGAACCATTCCGACATCCGATGACGTGTCAACTCATGACTGAATAAATCTTTCAGTCCGACACTCAACCTCGACCTCGCTCTTTGACACACCTTATCGTTCGTTGTTCGTTTTGCCAGGTTGATGACTGTGTGTGTCACGCCGGCAAAGCGAAAACGGACTTACAAATCTTTCCCTACCTCAGACTCGGACCGGTTCCCAAGAGGTTTTGGACGCGATGCGCGTTTTATGCGATTCAGAATTCAGACGGAAGCAACCAAAATTAATCGTTACATAGTCACACCCCTTTTCACCAAACCAGGCACGTTTCAACTTCATCGATGGTACAACACGAATACAAGTCATTCCAACAAACATTAACAATGAGCGTGTCTCAACTAACGAATAATGACGATTCGGACGAGGAATTCGAGGTCCCTCTTTATGAGAATGGCAGAGAACGCGAAGAATTAGACGAGCAAGCGAATTTGTTTTCCATAATTATGGCAACCGAGCACTTGGAGCGAGCGTTTGCCCGTGACGCAATCGATCCGAAAGATTATACGGAACAATGTAAAAAATTGATTAGTCAGTTTCGACTGGCGGAACGTGTTTTGCCCGATAGCATGACTACCGAGACGTTCATGGCTCTCTATCAGATGAACTGCCCTCGTGCTACAGAGAGACTCCTGCGTATGGGAGTTCCGGAGCCGCTCAAATCGAATTCCGGAAATGCCAATCATGCTGCAACAGTTGCAGAAGCAGTTCAGAGCTTCATTACGGTCATGGATGCCATACAATTACGAAAGAGGGAAGTTTTCGAATTGCATCCTTTGCTATCCGACCTCATGGATGCCTTGACGCGATTGCCGGACACACCGAGTGACTTTGAACCGAACCGGAAAGTGCAGTCCTGGCTGAAGAAGCTGAATGAAATGAGAGCTGTTGATGTCATTGGGGACAATGATGCTTTGCAACTCGAACATGATTTAAATTCAGCGTATTCGGAGTTCAACCGCTATTTAAAGCGGGGAGACTAGATAATGTAAGACACTTAAAAAAGGCTGATCTGGTCAACGATGGTACTAGTTTCGTTTTAGTAAAAACCTAAGTCCATGTAGCACACCACTTATTTGCCAAAGGAGAAGATCTTCTTCAAGCTGAACTCATCTTTGTCGTCCACAGGCACCGGTCGAGAGCGCCAGAACACTGCCAGAATACTGCCAGTTAGTGCCATCCAAACGACGGAAACAGCGGAAGGAACACGGGCAGCAAATTCACCAAAGTGCAGTTTGGCCAGCAAGAATCCAAAAGCCGAAGACTTCATCGAAGTTTCAATGGCCATGGTGCGACATGACGTTTCGCCGAAACCAGTCCACTTGGGGATGTAGTAGCCAACGATACCTCCGATCAAATGCAAGAGACTCAATGCAACCTGCAAGCCCCATCCAGCAGCCAGGATGGAAGGCGCGACTTGAGCTACAGAACTTCCCACCAACAAGCATGTTGAGACGACACCAACAACTGGTGCAAAAGGCAAAATAGCCTTGACAAAGTTCGGAAAGAACTTGTTGGTTGTCATACCGACAACGATCGGCACCAGAACTACCTGCATTTCGAGATTTAAAATGCAAGAAGGACGGCTCTACGTAAGTCAATGTCCGACGCGGAAAAAACGATCCGAATTTCTCCAGACGTACCTCAATCGTGGAGCGGGCGATTCCCAAAGCATCAATAGGAACGACTGCACCCAAAAGGGCCTTGCAAAGGACGGGCGTCATGAAAATGGCTCCCAAAGTTGTTGCTGTAGTCATAAGGACAGAAAGAGCAACATTACCCTTGGCAATGTAGGTGCACAAGTTTGAAGCTTGTCCACCATTGACGCTACCTACCAATACCATACCAGCCATAATTGCGGGGCTCATTCCGAAAGCTTTACCGAGAACCAAGGCCAAACCGGGCATCATACCATAGCAGAGAGCAAATTGCAGAATAGTGGGAACCGGGTTGGCTGCAACATCAGCGAAGTCCTTAGGTGTCAATGTGATTCCCATCGAGAGCATGAGTGCTGCTAAGCAAGCTGTGAAGTATTCCGTCGAGAACCATGCGAAGGACTGGGGACTCTTGAGAGCAATTGCTGTGAACAGAACGGTCCAGAAAGGAAACAAATTTGTTGCTACATCGGCTGTCTTCAAGTACAATTCAAAGGCTTTTGAGCCAAATGATTCTATCTTTTTCTCGGCCGATTCCGCGGGTGTTTCGGCGGCCTCGGGTGCCTCGCTGGCTTCTGCAGACAAGGCAAGCTGCGAAGAGATGTGAGAGTCAGGAAAATGCAGCCGGGAAATGTTGCTTCGTCAAATCGACACATAAGCTGGTGCTCCGACTTACAGCAGTATAACGGCTAGGATACGATGCCGGAAGATAAGAAGGTCTCACGGTAGCTATTTTCAAAGGCGAAGTCTGCTGTTTTTATAAGCAAATGTGAGCGAAGAGACGAACCATCGATAGAAACATCAAGCATCATTGCTTACCATGAAAGTGCGGGCAGAGGGCGCGAAAGCGTTACCGAAGCTGCGAAGCAAAGCAGCGACAAGGAGGATATCAAATCTCATTTTTGTTGAGTAACTGAAGTTAAGATGAAGGTACTGTTTCCAATTGACAGAGAACCTATCGACATCAATGCGCCATCGTCGCTAAAAAACGCACCAAACCATCGCGATGCGAGAAAGATTTGCGGGGATCGAGCAGCGAACGGTCGCAGACGTCAGCTATTAATGTCTGCCATTCAGTCCAGATTCCAGATCCACAGTCAAACGGTACGGTGCGGGGTACCGATACGGGGCTTGTACAATAAAGTGTACTACGTACTTTGGCTCACGTAAAGAAAGCCACGACGTAGAGTCACAGGGAGACACGGGAACGCACCTCTGCTTGGTACATTTCTCTCCGGGGGCCTACGTGGGTGTATACTTTATACTTTTTCCCGCACCTTGCAGTTTACAATACACCAAATTACGTTTTGAGATTCATGACTGATTTAAAAATTATCAGCTCGTGACTCGTGTACATCGTGATTACTACGTACTTGTATCGGGTAGCAGGTACGGTACCAGGTACCGCTACCCGGAAGGACGTTAAAATTCTGCCTCACGGAAAAAAGATTCTACGTAGCGTCCACGACCATCACCCGGAAACGGCGTTAAAATTCTGCCTCGTCGTGGACGCCACGTAGAATTTTGTACTGGCGGCAGAATTTTGACGTCATTTCCCGTAACTCAACCGTTGCACCGTTGCATTATTTATTACTCGGAGTACGCCGTCTTTTCGGAACGAAACCACAAACCGTTGAGATAACCGGTGCGTCACTTTCACGAAATCGACACCCTAAAATTTGTACCGTACTGGTATGGTTATCGCGATGGCGGAGCAGGGCTCGCGAGCTTGCTCGTTGCTCAACAGTTGGTCGTTTCGCGACTTCGGCCCATGTGAGAGCAACGAGAAAATGCTTTATAATATCTTAACTGTATGAATGTGCTCACACTCGTAACTGACGCCATTCTATCCACTCTTAGCAAGGGAAGCTTTCCACGTACCGCGGGGACGACACATGAGTCTCCAACTGCTATCTAGTGAAAAGGTGAAGAAAAACGAAGAGAACAGTAGCACTCCTGCATTAGCGAGAGAAACCGACCCTCTGCTTCGAAACACAAATAGCGCGGGTTTGGTTCGGTCGCGCCGGGGCGCCAGTACGTCGCCCATTGATCAGCAGCACTTCAAAACTATGATGTCTCAGGATGATATCATTCCTAATCACGATGGATATGAGTCGCTTGATGACAGCATAAATTTCGCACAATCCTCCCGACAGACAATCCGAGACGAGGAGTCTCTTCTATACAACAAAGCAGGCTCAATGTCATCTTTACCGCCACAACCGGATTCCGCATCACGATATGGGTCGCATTTCTCAGGGATACAGGCGTCGGGTAGTGGGATGTCGACCAGTACTTCCTCTCATCAACCTGTTTTGGAAATTCCGGAAGAAGTATATACGGTGCGAAAGGCTGCTTTGACAGTGCTCAAGCCCTTAACTCGAACATGGGTGAGTCATGACGAGGGGAACTTGCGCCGTCAAGTGTCACATTATTTTCTCACGCTAGTCATTCAGATTGTTGTGTCGGTCGGCTTCGCTCTGACAATCCTATTCGGTATGTCAAAGTGGACTAGACTCCTTCCTGGTCTACCCTTTTGGTTTATTCTATTGCCAGCATGGACCTCTCATGCAGGCTTGCTCTGGCTTCACGTACTGGCAGCAAAAGCCTTATCAGCGTTTATTGCTGAAGCAAATGAAAACAGACAAAGGTCTGATTCGCGAGATCATCTCAATCGGACTGAATATTTGCCATTGCTGCAACGATCTTTGAAATATGGCTTAAAAACGGGGCTTCTGTCATTCTGTTTATTCCTCTTTGAAATTCTTATTTACATTCGGCTCACGCGAAGATCGATCTCACTAACTGGGGCTTTATTCCCATTGTGGATATTGTTGACCGGCGGTATCGTGAACGGTATAATTTGTAAAACACAGGACTTGCTCAGAATCTTGTGTTGGTTTCTCGCATTCTCCTCTGTGGTGTTGACGATATTAAAGGTTGACTATGGTGATGACTCAATACGATGGCGACTCGTATTGATTCCGATCATTGCTTTCTTGGCGATCGTTTCAGCGTCGCTGCTGTATATTATTTATGGGCACCAAATCGGGTATTACCGCCTTACAGAGTCGCAGCTAACCGCCGGAAATTTATACTCGCTGGCGGCGCTTATTTGCATCGTTCTCATTGTGATGATTGGAGAGGTGATACCTTTGAATCGACCAGTAGAAGTTGAGACTCGGCTTTTTGTTGTGATCCTTGCGCCACTGGTGGTTTGCTTAGTTGGGATGGGGGCATGGGTGGTCAGTCGCGACGAATTCGCTCGCCTTCTCTTATTTGGAGGGCAAGCTGCCGTCCACCCAATGAAACTTAGATGGGAGTCGAAAGGATGGACAACAGTACAAGGCAAAGGTGTCGTTGCTGTGCCAATGTTCGGCGAGGTCAACTTCCAACCTTTGGATTACAAACATATTGAACTGCAAGAATCTAATATTTTTAGTCGATTGGCGGTCAAGCTATATCCGCACGAAGACGTTACGGAAGAAGAAGATGCCGTGTTCATTTCAGGAGATCTCCGCAATCATCCATACATGGAGGCTGGGTAGCACCAGTACACAAATCCAACACCTTTTAAACCACTTATCAGCTGGAAAAAGCAACAAACGATGAAAACTGATCCTTTGCACTAGAAACTACTTATTACATCGTAACAAAGCTTATTCTTTCAAGTAGAGCTGTTTCAGTTTCTTCAGAATGTTGTACTCACGTCCCGGGAATTTCTCCAAAAGAACTTTTATTTCGTCTACTTTTTGGGGTGCGAATTCTTCAAGTAACTCAATACATTGCTCCGCTGGACCCTTTCGGTGTTTTACTTCCTTCGGAGGGGGGGTCATTTGTCCATATTCTCCATGTTCGGCTTTCGTCGTGTATTCGCAAAAAAAGGTCGCCGGATGGAGAATTTCTTGCTTGCTCTAGCAAAACATCGGCCGCTTTAAAATCTTTTTCGCGACGAGCGATATCCCGCTGGGTCAGCAACCCATTAACAAGGTCAGGATCTACGCAAGCGTCGTTCTCCGGTGTAGTTGGTATTTGACGCCATGGCTTCTGATCTCCCCATCTCCCGTCACCTTTTATTTCATGTATAGATTGAGGTACTTGATTTCCATCAATACTTGACCACCACATTTTCAATCGATCGTCTAAGTGGACGTTATAACGCATCTTCAACTCCTCGCGCATTGTATCCGATGCATCATACTGACGACGTCTTCGGGCGTCGTCACGAGCTTTTATAAGTGACAAAATAGCTTTGCGCTCACTTTCAGAAAGCATGCCAATATTTTCTTCGTTTGCACATTTCCACTTGGAAGGTGGTGTTGGCCCTCGCGCTCCCTTGCTGAAACTCGTTCCTAACTCCTTCCCCTGCTTCTCCTGGACATCTGGGCGAACATCTACGACCCGAGGTGTGTATGTCAGAGAGGTCTCATAACGCTAGCAAGCAAACATGACAATAATCTTACATAATTGAGAACCGTTGAGCGGATATTCACGCATAATTTCAATCGCCTTTAGCGCTTCGTGCGTCGTTTCATACTGAACTACCCCAAATCCTTTGGATTTCCCTGTTTCCATGTCGGCACTTACTGATGCAAAGACAACTTCACCTGCCTGACGAAAGTGATCCTTCAAGGTTTGCCATGTTACGTTGTCAGGAAGACCGGTAACGAAAACTCGAGTTCCTCTAAAATTCTGACGAAAGTGTACATTCTCGACGTTTCCATCGATGCCTGGATCGATATTATTCCAGTCGTCACTATTGCTGTTTGCGAACACCTTGTTTCGCTGCATCCAACTTGCTGATTGTAGTGATCCTATGTTACGATCCCCGGCTCCTTGTCGTCGCGAGCCGCGCTCTAATTTTGCGCGACGGTCCGTTTTGGGTTCTCTGGCGGCGCTGTCAGGAGCAGCATGATCACTCAACAACTCAGGACTTTTCCCCGTTTCGCGCTCGTCGTTAGGATCCCAGTCCTCTCCTTCGTCGCTATCGTCTACTATTGAGAAATCGGGGACGTTCGATCGCGGTCTTCGAACAGCAAAAGTCGTAGCACAACGGCTCTCTGGCAAAGAATCTGTGAGACGCCACTGACTGTGGAAAGCTGACGCGTATTGCAAATTTTGTAGCACGCTGCACGCTACTAAAGACAAAACCCTTGTCTTCATTGTTTATCTTGCAGTAATAGTAAGCGATGTGTGAGAAACTTTTCCAATTATCAGGGAAAAAACCATCGTCGTATTGATCGAATCGAATTTTTGCAACATTGAGGTTGGGAATTCGAAGGCGCATATTGATCTACCTCGTTGTACTGATGAAGGCCAGACTGAGCCCAAGTTTCTATTGATCGCTGCGGTGCGACCTATTTGCTCTAGCTCTAGACAACAGACTCAAGAGCAAGACACGGAAACAGCAGCTGCTCATGTCAATCACAATTTCTTTGAAACCTGATATGAAACTGTAGGAGTCGTCTCGTTGGTGCGACAAGTAAGCATGTTGTTGCGAACTCCGAGACTGCGTACCACATTGAAATCCACCGCACTGAGAATCTGGTACAGGCTTGTCACTCAAAAACAAAAAGGAGGGTAGCAAATCATCGATTCGTGTCACAGGCGACCAAAAGCATCAGATACATGTCTCTTTCCGAATAAAACTTAAAAATACATGTAAATAAATCAAATCCATTAAAACCTCATTCCCTAATTTCTTTAATCCAGATGCAATTTTTAGATCTCCCCAAGAAGTGTGATGGATGCAATAAACCGTTTACAGTCGAACATGCACAACAATGCAAAAACGGTGGACTTGTTATCCAGAGACACGACGATCTGAAAAGCGGAATTCATGTCTCTTTGCACGCAAGCCTTTGGACCCAAATCTGTTCGTGATGAGCCTACCATTCACACATTTGGCAACAGCAACAACAGTACACAGGTTCAAGAGCTTCGAGGAGATGTTTCGGCCTATGGCTTTTGGAATGAGAGACGAACGACCATTTTCGATGTCCGAGTTACTGATACCGACGCACCGTCATACAGAAACCGTGACCCGATTAAGGTTCTGGCTTCTCAAGAGCGTGAAAAGCGTAGCATGTACGGACCCCCTTGCCACGAACGCAGACGAGACTTCACTCCCCTGGTCTTTTCCATTGACGGAATGATGGGACAACAGGCTATTTCAGCATCGAGACAGCTTGCAAGAAAACTTCAGCGGAAGTGGAACAAGCCATACTCCGAGATCTGTGGCTTCATCCGGGCGCGCATGAGTCTTTCCCTGGTCAGGTCAGTTAGTATGCTTCTGCGAAATCCAAGAGAAGGAATGCCAAAACGGAATCCCCCTCATTGGGAAACGGGCTCGGGACTGGCCCTCAACTAGCGCACTAAGGCTAGGGAGTTAGAACCAAAGCTTACTCATTGAAGTGTCAGACTGAAATATATGTGAATGAAAAGTGGAAAATTCAGTCGAATGTCAAGATTAGATTCTGACGATTAAAACATTAGGAATAAAATATATATGAGGATTTTTAGAATTCAAACTGCTTTTCATATTTGTCCGAAATCATTCTCTCACAGATACAAATAAAACCAAGCTAGAAATAGTAGAAAGCGAGTCCTTAGCCCGTTTCCCGATACGAGCGAAATCTCCGTATTGCTCCTTCTCCTGGATTCCACCGAAGCAGGATAAAAATTTTGCGGCAGCCTAACGCCTCCTATTCGTTTCAACAACAAGCCACAGGGCTTCTTGTTATTCATTGCCTTAACCATGAGTCTTGTGAAAACAGAACAAGCTAGTCCGACTTTAATGCTGACTGTTCCTATACGATGGAAGCATAGGATACATCTTCGCTTTCAGTTTTGGTCGTCACCATCGTAAGAATTGCAGCTGCAAGTTTGCAGGACGCGTATTCTGCCATGGTGTCCTACGGATTATATTATCGAAAGCGATTCAATCAATAAACTCATTTCTTTGGTGTGCCCCTATTGTATAGATACCTTGATATATCAAGCGCATTTAGCCAATATGTTATCAGCCCTAATTTGAAGCCCCGATCAAGACTCGCCTATGTAATCTCGTTAATCTTGGTTGGAACGTGGCCGGATTAAGTGACATTTTCGAATGAAGCTTAGTCGTTTATCGACTTCAAGAAATATGAATTGATCTTGCTGAATCATTTCTGAAACAAAGTGAGATAGTTGTTAACGGGCTCCAGAAAAAGCAGAAGCTGGAAAAAGCTTACTCTCGCCTTACCGCTTGCTCATTGCTCGAGTTTATTTTCTATTTTATTTTTGAGGTAGACTTCAGGAATTAAGTGCTTGCTGATATCGGCTGCTGCTTCGTACGTCGAATTTTCATAATCGCAAACAAACACCCTAGAATATATTTTCTCTGTTACCAAGTGGAGAAAAACATTGCAGATGGGCGAAAAGACTGGTTGAACAAAATGACACAAGCAAATATAAAAGAAAAAAAGTAAAATATTTGTGATATGAATTACTAACACCGATTGCACAAATAGTATTTACACTGATGTTTTTAAGTGTTTAAGGTCAATGCATTGATGCTTATTTTAGCCGCTTCATTGCAGAGAATCGATGAAAAGGCTCTTTACAGTCTTAGCTCTAAATTAAAGCCGTATGATCACACGAAAATCGCGAAAACAAGTTTTGGGGGGAATAGGATCTTCGGCAAAATCATTTGTGCTATGCTGCATAACAGTAGGCGAAACTTGAAATAATGATTTTTTCTCAAGGTTTCTGTCTGGCTGAAGCTTATTTTAGCCGCTTCATTGCACAGAATCGATGAAAAGGCTCTTTACAGTCTTCGCTCTAAATTAAAGCCGTATGATCACACGAAAATCGCGAAAACAAGCTTTGGGGGGAATAGGATCTTCGGCAAAATAGGCCAAACTTGAAATAATGATTTTTTCTCAAGTATTCTGTCTGGCTGAAGCTTGTTCCACATTTAAAAGGTTAGTGTTATTCTTCTTGTTAACAACAAAAAGTTTTTTTACGATCGGGCCTTTTCAACCAAAAATAGTAAGGGACTAGATAAATGTCATGAGAAATGATTTGTTGGCGGACCTTGATAATAGATTTTATGGTTGAAAGCGAGATTTCAAAACTCGAATTGTTTGATAAGTGCATGATGCAATTTGAGTATTCATCGCGACATATGGCCTATTCTCTTGGGTTAGTCCTTGTGCCTGTTGTATGTTGATTTCGAGAAGATCTCAGAAAAACGAGCCTCTGTTGTTAACAACACCAATTGATGTTCCCTACGAAAAATTGATGTCCTTTTTGGATTTCTTGTCTTCTTATATTTCGATTGATGAGTAACTCGTTTTACGATCAGTATCTTTGTAACAAAACTCCACCGGACTAACTGTTGCACCGTCTCTTGGATATCGTTAAAGTACGCTTACTGGTCGAAGCAACGAAAGGCGGATATAACGTTTATTAAGCCATTTATATGAGAGTTACTTTTTCATTTTTTAGATGAGTTTAACTCATTATAATTTTTTTAAATTTTTACATTCATTGAATTTATATTTATTCCTAATTTTTTTAAGGCAGAATATTATCATGATTTTCTTCTATAGACCTTTTTTGCTATTTTTTTAATTTTGCTATCAATACAATAACAATATTCTAGCAACAACGCCAGCACGTGCGGCGCCGGGTTTGATTCGCCTGTATTTTTACTGTAGAAGTTTATGCGGTCATCTTAGCAAGATACGGCAAGTCTGCACAACTCTGCGGGTCTGGACTGTTATGATATCCGATGTTTTCGTGAGCGTTCGATGTTTGAAAAGAAAGGAATACGGCTTTGGATCATGATGGTGGATTTAATTTTTATAAAAATTGTCCGGGTACCAGCACCGGTACTGTTTTGCACCTGTTTTAGACAAGCTGGTCATTGGTTTTTGCCTACATTGAGGATTAGGGTTAAGTTCTGACTGGATCCGGGTGTGGAGTGTGGACAGTCACGCATTGCTGATTGCCTCACATCAAAAAAAATAACTCAGGGCCATTTCTAACCGGAAGTTTCGTATTTCGTATTTTCGTATTTCGCGTGCTCCCACTCTTGCCCACTTTGCCCAAACGGGAGAGAAATGGAAAATAGAGAAGTTATCGTCTGTCACTTTCTCCGTAAAACCTTGGATACGAACGCAAAATGCGAAAATACGAATAAGGGCTGGGGACGCCATTTCACTGCTTGTCGTTCAACTGGTACATATTCTACGTTCCTACTCTTTTGCGTGATACATTAGAATATCCTTCAACCTTATCCTAAGAATTTATCGCCACTTTCCGCGATAACATCACGACGAAAAACATTTTCACCATGACAAAAACCTCATTCCATCATTTCGAAGACGTATAATTTCTGTTGTAGGTCTCGTTGACCGTTCAAATTTGTACAACTACGTTACACTATTATAGAAGAATACAATATAACGAAATGAAGGCGCGGGGAGCTACCATTGTTGAGCTATCCGCTTTTGAGTCAGCTTTCGGTCAGCTGAAAAAATCCAAAAGTTTATCAGATCGTTGGTTCAGTGAAGCTGCAGTTGCCAGAGCAATGAATATTAATGTTGATGATCTTCGGTTCGCACTGAGTAAGAGTATGAAGTTTAGTTTGATTGAAACCTACAGCGAGGCAAATCAAACCGGTTGCTATCGGATGCCGAAAGTCATTGGTGACGCGCAACGATTCAAACATTCTTTCTTCTACTTTATGAACAACAAAAAGCCAATATTCACGTTCTCAGCAGCCACGTGGTACCAGATCTACCTAGACACAAACAATTTGCGCTTTACCACAAGAGAAACGAGCGCTGGCATTCCGACTGAGCCCTGACTCGAAAGCGCAAATGCAACCAGTCCCGCGAGCCAAAAAAACGACAGCATCAGGCGAGAAGAAGAAAGTGCCAAAACAAAAGATGAACTTTGCAAAGAACTTGGAATTCAAAAGCGGTCAACAGACACAAAAAAGACATCCAGCGAAAGGCCCAAGAAGCGAACATCGTCCTTTATAACGAAGTATCCGAGATCGTAGAGGGCTGGATGGACAAAGCAAAAGGGATGAAGCACGCTGCCTGGGAACGTGGCCATGTCGAGGAAGGCGAAACATATTATGCAAAAATTCCGGACAGTTGGAAAGATGCCAATGGGGAAGTTCTAGAGGCGAGAAAAGATGACGTGAACAAATTTGTGCTGTCAGTGATTCTGGCAAAATGACTTTTCGAATGAAATAACTCACCTTGAAGACCTTTGTAATCAACTATCGACTCCAGAGCGCCAGATCACGGTCCTCTTTTCGCCCAAGTACCACTGTGAACTTGCTGGCCTTGGCATCGAGTACGCCTGGGGATTGGCAAAGCGATTTTACCGACGCAAAATTTCTCTTCCAGATAAGAAAACCGACTTCCAAGGGTCAGTGGATAAAGCTCTACGACAAATAAGCATCGATCACTGTCGCAAATTCACCAACAGGACACGCAGGTATGCGCAGACTTACCAGTATTTTGGCGATGCATATGTCGAACATGCCGAAATCGAGAAGTTTATGAAACTCAGCAAAACACACAGATCCACGGCAGATCAAGAAACGGCTCTCTTCGACCAATTGATTGCTGAGCTTTCTGATGAGTAGAGTGGATGATGTCGAATAAAATCTTTGGAGTACCTGGTATATATTAGAAAAGATGTTTGAATTGGCATGTTCGGCTGCTATCGATTGTGTGCTGCGCGCACACGGAATATTTATCCGTGACTGCTGGTTCAAGGACGTTGTCACATCTGTGTCGCACGAATGTCACACCTTTAGTAAATAGTACCAACACGGAGCTATCGAGAGAAACAGTCAAACGGAGTCCCCAGCCCTTGCAAGGTACGAAACTTCAGGTTAGAAATGGCCCTTAATCCGCCGTTGACTGTTCTTGATTATTTCGCAAACACATCTTAAGCGTTAAAGGATGCCTTCATCCACAGCAGAAGCAGATCATCATTCGCTCGAAAACGGAGCCCAATCAAAACGGCGGAGGCGAATTTTTTCACTGGGGAGCTTCCATTTTAGCCTCTCGAGTACACGTGTGATTGACATCGCACTTCACGGAATGAGTTGGTTGATGGAAACCCTCGTGTATATAATCGGGCCGTTGCTGATACTGCTCGCACTTGCTATAATAGGAGTTCTGACGTTCTCCTACTTTACAATTTTGCTGCCGATGATGGAACAAAAGTACGAGTTGTCACCTTTCAAAAATTTGCTGTTGGCATTGCACACGGCGTTTGTCATTTTGTCGACGGAAACATTCTTTTCAACTACTACTGGTGTGTCGTGACAAAACACAACGGTCCGAAGTATGATCAAGTTGTTCGGGTACTAGCGCAAAGGACTGGACTTTTGTATCCGGAAACGCCGGCACAAATGCAGCAATATCGCCAAGATTATGAAGACCGCATCTTCTTGAGAATGCATCGACGGATGGCTCGGTCGGAGACAGCTGGGCGAGTTGTAGATGGTAGTAATGTGGTGCAGCGTCATGCGACCACAGCAAGCAGCGTCAAAGTAGAAACTGGAAACACGCAGCAGAAGAAGGAGTCTTTGCGAGCTTGGATGATCATGGGTCCATTTGAGTGGGGATACTGTCGCGAGACGAACCAGCCCAAGCCTCCTCGATCTCATTTTGATCATGTTTCTCGAAAGTTGGTGCTGAATTTAGATCATTATTGCCCTTGGATGTTCAATGCAAGTAAGTGAAAGCTCGAAGCTCCATGTTGCTGTGTGTGCATGTTCCGGGCTCACAAGACATTAGTTGGATATTTCAATTATCGCTTCTTTGTGACGTTCCTTATTTTCATCTTTGTCGGCATGCTGTATGGAGTATTAATTTCCTTGGAACCCTTTCTTCTAATTGGATCCGAAGAGTACAAAAAGCAGTATAAAATGGAAAAGCGTTTAGGTATGAAGCCCAAGCGACTTTCTCCTATGCTCCCGTTTCGCGACGAAAAGATGCTCGTAACGCTTTGCTTCATGCTTTGTGCAGCTGTCGGTGCTGCGGTTCTTCTTCTTGGTGGATTTCATGTGTACCTAACATTGACGGGCCAAACTACGATTGAGTTCCATGCAAACTTGTCGCATCGGCGACGAGCAAAATCTATTAACAAGAAATGGAGCAATCCGTACTCTTTAGGTAGTCTTCATGCTAACTGGGATCAAGTTTTTGGAAAACGGAGACCGTGGATTTGTGGTCTGTTACCTAGTGCACGAGACCCTGAATATCTACCAATGCCCGTACTCGGCCGACTGTCGCGTGTCGATGAGGAGAGCTTGTGTGCGAGTTTTGACGGCGGAGGAGTTTGAATAGCGCGTTACAGGTACTTCCGATTATACATCTAATACACTTAATAGAGTTTTACACTATCACATGCTCTCATGGGTACGCCTTTCGCGCATAACTCTCTTGTATACTCATCTACCAAAGTGAGGACACGTCGTTGAAACTCCTTTCGTAGCCCCACGTACCAAATACCTTCGTAAAACGCGAACAGCGGACCGGTAAATAGAGCTCCACCCACACTTTGTAAAACGGCTGGCTGAGCACCCTCAATAATTCTGTGACCTGGGTAAATCTGAAGGTACCACGCCATGGCATGAAGTAAGCCCGCAAGGCGCAACAAGCGTCCAGTTCCAGTCCATGATAGCTTCGATTTGTTTGTTTGATACTGGTCTTGAGCTGTCCATATCACAGAAGTGTAGTACATATAACAAAGCAACGGAGCATACATTAGAGCTCCCGGTGCATCGATTTGAAAGTAATAAATAAGGTAGAAGACAGTCGTGACGGTAGCCCAAGAAGGATGGTGTGGGGCTCCCGGCCAATTTAACGTCATCCTCGTTGTGAGAGGCAAATGCGCTTGAAAAATCAAGATAGTCCACACAATAATGGGCACACCAAAGAAATGAATTAATTGATTGAATGGCTCTCGATGATATACTCCATAGAACGCCATGGCAGAAGACGCGTCCTGAAAACTTGCAGCTGCAATTCCTACGATGGTGACGACCAAAACTGATAAAGCGTGAGCGAAGATGTATCCTATGCTCCATCTCGACGGAACAGTCGGGAGCAAAGTCGGACTAGCTTGTTCTATTTTGACAGCAACCATGGTTAAGGTAATGAATAACAATAAGCTCTGTGGCTTATTGTTGAAACGAATAGGAGGCGTCAGGCCGCCGCAAAAGTATTATCAGGGCAAGTGTCAAGAAACAATTTTGTTCGATGATTCGTGACTGGAAAATTGAGAACCGTTTCCTGTCACGAGTTCACTATTGTTTAACACAATGACGAGCCCATACGTCAAGGTACGATACTCATCTAGCGAAAAGACTTATTAAGTATACCACTTTCGGGTAGTGTAAATCAAATCAATCGATATATACATTATTAAGATGCATCTTACTCCACAAGCAGAATTGACAAGCATCGGACGGTAACGCCTCTCGTAGACGTTACGCCAATGCTGTCCTGTCATTATTATGAACTATCATCTAGTATCTTTTGCTTCAGTCTGCAAATTGTTTCTAATGGCCATATCATGCTGTCCTTGTCCGTCGTTTGATTTGGTTTCTTTTGATTTCTTCTTTTCCTTCTTCGCTTTCTTCTCCTTCTTTTCTTTCTTTTCCTTTTTGCTCTTCTTCTCTTTCTTTTCCTTTTTCTTTTTGTTCTTTTTGTGCTCTGTTTCCTCTTCCAGAGACATAGATGATGTTGAAGTGGCAGGTGAACTAGCAGGTTTCACGTACGTCTCGACTGGTGGCGTCTCGGATCGGGGAGGCAAGTCTCTTGCGGCTTGTGGGGCTACTTCGCACGAGTTTTCCGGGTCATTCCTAGATAATGTGACGCTTTCATTTGCAATTGTGTTTTGATGCCTGCTCAGAGGCATTGGTACTGCCTGATTGTCTATCTGCTGAACTAAAGTTGCCGTTGCAACCTGCTTGTGCATCATGACTGGGGGCGTGTGTTGGAGACGATGCGATGCCATCGGCGGGTTCTCTGGTCTTTGTTGTGTCACATTGGCAGTAATTTCAGAACCTAAACGCAATGGCTTAGGATCATTGCGACATGGTGACGGTTGAGAGCCTAATATTTTTGAGGGTAAGCCTTTTGGGGGACCGGACGTGAAAACACGAGGTTGCGCATGAGCAGCAGGAGGAAATCGATTTTGATTGAGGGAGTGAGATCGACCAGGAGGTATTCGTGAAGGTGCTCCCTGGGACCGAGGATCAAAACCAGGAGGAGGCGGTGGAGGAGGAGGGCGGACTCCTGGCGGAAGGGAGTTATATGACCTTGCACGACCAGGCGGTGGTCGTACCGGTGGCCCTGCACGAGGCGCTTGACGTTGAAAAAGATTGGGACCTGATGCCGACCTTCCAGGTGGCAATCTGGAAGGCACCGGTCCATTTCGTGTTGCGGGAGGCCCTAATGAAGAGCCAGAATACCCAAGTACCGGCCCAGAACGTGATCGAGTTGGTGGTTTGGCTGCGGAATAAGAACCAATACTGATTGCTGAAGAAGAGACACTCCTCGAATTACCTTGCCGTAAAAAAGCCCCTGCTTTATCTTCCAGGAACTTATCTAGTGTCGCTTTCGGTAGTTGTGGTTTTTGTCCTTTCTTTGGCTCTACGACGCCTTTGTATAATCCACCGGTTCTTGTCGTTTCGTATTGAGATGAACCGCCATCAATTCCTTGACAGGATTTTGATCGGGCTGGGAGCATCCGCTTTGATGTTATGCGCGGGTCGTGGAAAGAGCTTGATCGTTTCAGTGCGCCAACGTTCTCTATATCACAGGAATTCACATCATCATATGTATCTGTAATGGACGCCAAGTAGCGTCGCGCGTCAAGTGGCGCTTCATTATCGGCTTCTTTGTTTTCATTACCGCCTCCAAAAACCTCGTCATATTCGTCGTCAATTTGCTTCTGCCAGTTCATTCTGTCAATTCTCTCTCGCTCTTCCCGGTACTCCCTCATGCGCTCTTTGTCTTCTCTTTGCTGGTATAAACGCCAAAAATGACTGACAAGCCATACCACCAGGCAAGTGAAAGCGACAGCCAAGACTACACCAACTATTAAGCCAAAATTAGCAGACTGCGTCACCGGACCTTGCATACCAGGCGCAGATTGTTGTGGTGTCTCATCCACCCTAACAAAACCACCGATGCTGGTGATCCCGTTGAATATCTCAATTCCGCCGTTCTCGCTGACATCACTTGGTCGTAAGCCATTCGTAATTAAGCTTTCTATGAAAATCTCTTGTCCACTCCTAAATGTATCTTCTACTTCGGAGCGAAAATCTTCAGCAGAATAATATAGGCCCTGGCCTCCGAAGAGCTTCCCTGTTACCATCAAATCACTTTCCTGCAACGCTCGTGCATGACGGAGCTTATTGGACCTCGATTGGCTATCAATAGCGAGACTAAATATGCTTGCCTTGGGATCGATGTGGGCCTGAAGAAACGATACCACAGCCTCTCTGAAATAATCCGCTTGCACGCTGTCCATTATACTGTTTTCAGGCGTGCCACTCAGGGACATAGTTATATCAGCTGATACACTTGCGAGTCCGACGTAAAGAGAACTGTGATCTGTGATTTTCGCTTTCACAGCACCGTCGACCATTCCGTAGTGGCGATAAAATTGATATCTGAGTTCTCCTTCATCTAATTTATCGTTGTGCTCGAAGGAAACGTTGATGTTAAAGTATCTGTCTGGACAAGTGGCCCACTGATCAGGACACCCTCCTATTCAAAAGTTAGTGCTTCATCCCTGATATACATTGAGCACGCCGAATTACTTACCGCTGTTGTTATCCATCGCCCCAATAGGCTCCATTAGTTGAACCAGACCAAATTGTTCTTGGTACGAGAGCAAAATTGAATCAGTTGTCATGAGAGACTTAATCGCTTCTTGTACTGCTTCGACTAGCTGAGACGAAATTTCGGGTGTAGGCTCGGCTTCCACAAGGTAACTGAAAGTCAGTTCCGTGTTTTTGACAAAGAGGCTGCATTCTCCGGATCGTCGCAAATGAAGTACTCCGGCGAACTGCGGATCCAGTGTTCGGTCGAAATCGCCGGGAAACTTGTATTCGTTGAAGCCTACTCCAACTGAGATATCGAGTTCAGGGGTTGTCATCTGCACCTCTCCAGATTTTTTGAAGGGCGTCGGCGACGAAATCTATGTACTGCGCATTGAATTAGCAAGCGAGAAACCGGAGGTGAGACGACACAAAGCTAAACAGAAACACGGCTGAGGATCAATAAGCTTACCGATTTTCGAAAAGTAACGTAGAATGATCTCCGCTCTCCTGCTTTCATCTCAACCTTGTTGAAAACGCTGGTTGGTATAATAGCTGCTTGGCCACCGGGTAGCAAAACCGCGTTTGTTTCGGTCACCAAGGTCCATCTGTCCGCGGTGTAGGCTTCGAAAAGCTCGTAACTCCCCACTAGCGTATAAACTTCAACCCAGAGGTCCGGTTGTCCACCTGCTTCATTGATTCGAATATCAAGCTCCATTGTTAATAACTCGAGATCCATGTTAGGATATATTTCGAACATTATGCCGGTGTAGGTAGGAATCCGATCATCATTATTGAAAGATGTTGTGATAGACGTTCGTTCTTTACAATCCTGCTGCAAGCTTCGATGCATGTTGAAGGACTTAATAATTCCTGCCTGGGTAATAGTAACAGTATGAAATTGTTGCGACGGATGAAGCTTGTTGCGTGCAAATTCTTTGACAATCAATTGCAAGGCATTTGTTCGATTCTTTAGCTCTGGAAATGAAAGAAGACCTTTTGGCGTTTGGCGGGCGAAAACGCCAAGGCGGAAATCTCAGAACATAAATCGAAAATTCATACTCCGTATCCATGTAGTGCCAACAGGCCCAAATCTAAAATCCATGGGCTTTCGCAGTGCACTGTGGGGCAAGCAGCGAAATACTCCGACCAGACTCCGTACTAGAAGAGTTCGGCGATGACTTTTGACGACTTATTGCAGTGCAGGATTAGAATGACCCAAAATGCTGGAGTGTCTTTTTTCGTATCCGTCCGCGCGTGATGATTTCGCGCGCGCGGGTCGGGCGGTGATCCGGTCTGCTCGCTGGTCGCTGCACCATCTGCGGTACCGGAAACCGCAGTTCCAGCTCGAATTTCGAATGCGATGCGATCGCAACAACAATGACGTGAAAGAATGACAATGAAGCGCGAAAACTTATAGCCTTGCATTCTATTGAAATAAACGATTCACAACAGTCTTCTTTACACACACAACCAACCATATCCACTGCGGCGTTTTTGTGTTTGAAGTATGGTATCCCAACTTCAGGTTGTCGCACTGACAGAACAAGTAGACCGCTCTAACTCAAACAAATGTGCTGCATTTGGTGGCCTTGAAATCAACCATGGGACCTTTTGTCAACGCATTTTTCTTGGAGATTTCTATGCCTATAGATCTGAGAAAAAGGGAAAGCTAAGGTTGGCCCCATTTCAGAGTGAGAAATGGATAATAGGACAGGTGATTCAATTGACTATGACGAAAACAGACTCGACCAAAAAATACGACGTCACAGTCAGATGCTTCCCTTTTGTATCAAGTGCATACTGTGACAAGCACGCAACTAAGGAATCAAAGAGCGTCATGAACGAACTATGTAGACCTAAACATAGCATAGTTGAGACGGAAGTCGAAGAAACGTTCCCCATCGAACGCTTGCTACCAGCTGTGGTGGAACTCAAGAGGCCCGATTTTTTCAGAGATCAAAACCAGATTCCTCCAGAAATGCAAGTTCCTGGCACTTATACTATTTTCTACTGCCCTCTAGGTTTCCTCGATCCAATGAAGTCTTTCGAGCGTCGTGGGCTTGATCATTATGTTCGCGACGACGGCGAGTTGCCACTTTCCCTATTAAGAGCTTGGAGCATCGACAAACCGCAACAATCAAACCGAACTTTGCAAAGATTGTACAAAGAGCACATTTTCCCAATGCAAAAGGAGGGTCACTTCATGGAAAGTTCGTCACCTTCACGAAATCGACGCAACGCACGAGTCCCTAAGCAAAAAATGGCGACTAATGTGGAGAAGAAGCTCAAGCCAAACCCTTCTTTCACATCAAAAGCCAGTAACAAGCGCAAACCTGTACTATGTAGGTCAGGGTGTCCTTCAAAAAAGCAGAAATCGCGCGTCGAACTCGATGATACTTCTTTCGATGAGGCCGCACTGACTACGTCGACCTCCGCTTCAACTGCCGAACCTGAGATACTTGCTCAATTGGAACAGCTTCTACCAGAACAAACGCTATATACAATGCGTCACAAGGATAAAAAAAGGCACGAGCGTGGCTGAACTTTACTTTTTCGAGTCGGTCGAGTTGAATTTGTGCCAACAGAATTATGACTCGTCCATTCAAGGTCGTCTATCTGGAAAGTTTGTATTTCATGTCGGAGACGTTGTAGCAGTATCCACTGTTGCTGAAATTCCTCAGAAACGAGTGAAGAATCCTTGGATGCCATTTACTTTGCCATGGGCTGCCGCACAAGTTCTAGCTATTTATCGAAAAGAAAACTCACCCTCTAGTCAGGTCTTCGTTGAATTTCGCTATCTGTACCGCATTACGGATATAGATCTCCTCAAAGATTTATGCCTATCAGACGATGAAAGAAAAGGCCTACTGGAATATAAGCATGCAGACAAGATGCTTATCGAAATTGATGAGTTTGTGAGTACGATACTTGTCGAGAAAGTTCTCGGAAGCATCGATATTACAAGTGATCCTAAACCCTCATTGAAATGGTTGAATTGTTTCGTTGACAAAACAAAATGTCCCCAAGTTCCTCTTATCTGTCGGCATTTCTACCATAGCAAGACGATTTCCACTTCGCTGGACGACATTTGTGACTGGACCTCATTTAAAGAAAGAGTTGCGGGGCCGCTAAGTCGTGGGCTTTTGTGTGAAAAGGCGCACCCTGGGAAGGATCTTGTCTTGCAAATGCGATGTTTGGATGCTATCAAACGTCGCCTTGGTTTAAGTGGTAATCTAGAGAGTGGGTTGTTTAACAGTAAAACCAAGTATTCCGAGTCAGGCGAAAATGAAGTTTCCACGCGATGGCCAGTGGAACTCATGAATGTTGAAGCATTTACTGATGCCACTTGTCGAATAATCTACAAAGAGAAACCCTCGAAAGGACGGTGTGTGGACTACCTCTCATCTGCTCTTGTTCCTCTCGTTTCGCGACGGAATGTATCACGGGCAACGGCAAACAAGGGTTCTCTTAACACTCAATCATGGACGGTGAAGATAGGTGATATTGTTTGTGTTGCTTGGGATACAGCCCCTTCTCCAAGGTCTCGTGAGACAACGAATCCATGGTATCCATTTGTTGCTCCCTGGCGGATCGGTCAAGTTACTTGTATCTACAGGGAAACTGCAAAACAGAGTCCAGGGTCAAATGAACCGTTAGTAGAGTTGTGTATGTTCAATCGGCCGTCTGAAATGCCATCAAATACATCCAGCTGGATGCCGCCGACAACGGGTCCTGTCCCCGAAATTTTTCAAACTGACGTCTTCGAAAGGGACGTCAAAGCTTCAAGGATTCTTGGCGCCGTTGACCTATTCATCGCAAATCACGTTCAAAAAGTTCAGGGTCAATTCAATGAAAATGTCTTGGCGGTAGATTTTCGCTGCAAATACCTGTTTTTACACCAGTACGGTCAATTTCAGCCCCTTTTCAACGCGGAAGCGAGTCCTGTGAGGTGGTTTCAATCAATGACATTGAAAGCTTTAAAGCTATCTCCGATCATAAAGGAACGGAAGGAGTTGCTGTGCGCTCTTCAAGTTCCTTTTCTGGATAATAAAGCTTGCCCGCACTCGTCCACTACGCGATTGCGGACAACCGGCAATGAAGACGTTTTTACAGAAACACGCTTATGCTCTCAGGAAAACACAAATCCGGATCGCCGTTTCTTTTTCAGTTGTCGTCTTACTCCGTCATGGGACAGGTATGCACTTTCTGAAGTTCTCTATCCAGAAGCCGATCGAAAAGATCGGGTTTGGGTCGGCTGTGTTGGCGACATTGTGGCTGTACGCAGCAGTATTATTAAAACGAGTTCGTACTTTCCGTATTCTGTACCGTGGAGGCCGGCTCAAATCATATCGATTTTTCAAAGGTTGGAAAAGGATTCAAGTGATTTTGAGAAGAAATATATGGTTGAAATCCGCTGGCTGTTTAGAAGAGAAATTACTCCTTCAGTGCAAGGCAGTGGACTAGGCGTCGTTTACGAATATTCCAATGGAGAAAACATTCAGGTGGAAGTTGTAAAATGTGATGCTCTCATTGGTCCAATTAGTATTTTCATGACCGGCATCACAAAATTACAGCGAAGTGATAGAAAAGCACTATGGTCTAATGTGGAGATGCAGAGCTATCTCCCTGTTTCGGTTAACGTTTATGGAGGAGTTTATGATATTCGGGTCGAGAAGCATCAAAGTAACTCCCAACGAATGTGCAACCTTCTAAAGCGGTGCCTTGAAGCATCCAATCAGTACGACAAAACGACGATTAAAGAGCTCTTTGCCGAAGTCACAAAGGTTGTGAATGACAGCTCAAAAGTACACGGCACAATAAAACCGCATATGCAGCTGAAAAGTATGTCCTATGACGACGAGAAGACAACTGCTTCAGAATCGTCTTCTGTGCGTTTCTTAGAAAGCAACGCCCGGCTTTTAGGCCCAGCGTTCTACGTTGATTACGGCGCTAGTTGTGAGTTTTACCAGGAGGCTTGTGTACGACCTCGCTATGGTGTCTTCTGTCCAAGTCTCCCGGCTTGTTCCGTTCCGGATGATTCCGTTTGGAAACTTCGACTTGGTGATGTCTTCATCGTCAGACATGGTTTCGGTTCCGGAAGAACGTCGTTTGGAACAAACATCGAACAACCAAATTTGTCAAAGAACTTTCCGCTCGCGGACGAAATTAAATGGGCTGTCGCTGAGCTTGTCGCCATAATCAAGAGATCACCATCGGAAGATAAACTGAAATCTGTGATCGTTTTCGAAATAAGGTGGCTGTACCGTGCATCCGAAATAAAGGGAGTTGACACCGAGAGGGATCCGACATGGCACACCTTAGAAGAAGTACTCGAAAGCGACCATTACGATGAGATTTCTCCGTGCAATCTACTAGCTCCTGTTGAGCTGGTGAGTACAGCGAAGGTTTCAGAGGCCAAGTACTTGTTAGGAATGCCAGTAATTCAGTTTCATTGTCGCCGCTTCTGGTCCCCTCGTCGTCGCAGTCTGATACCAATCAGTGACCTCAACGGTAGGATTAGGAGAGCAAGAATTCACTCAAAGTATTCCAAGGAGTTGGATCTTCTTTACACTACAAAACATGAAGGAGGCTCGCTGTTGTCATTCAATGCAAACGGAGACTGGAAAGAATCGTTTCGAAGTGTCATAAAGAAGCTATCGCTTACGGACGCGTCGATAGAAGGTTTTGAACGCAGCACCGCCTTGATTGGGAGACAATACGAGCAAAACGCTATCAAGTCTTTTTTACGGGACTCTATTCTTGGCCAAAATCAAGACAACTTCAGAGCCTCGTTTTTTGTAGCGGGTCCTCCAGGTGTGGGAAAGACCTCCTGCATTCGGGCAGCTATCGGTGATTTGAAACAAGACCAAAGAGAAGGACTGGTATCGTCGTTTGACTTTGTATCGCTGAATGGCATGGAGATGCGGAATCCCAATGAAGCGTACACTAGGTTCCTGGAACAGATATGCAGGGACGGCAAAGGCACACCGCCGACGCAGCCCGCAAGCAGCTTGCGAGATACTTTGAAAAAGCAAAGTCCGAGTCGCAAGAACCACGTGTAATTGTCCTCCTTCTAGATGAAATCGACTACCTTGTTACGCCGAAGGAGGAGGTTCTTTACGATTTTTTCAACTGGCCTGCAACATCACGAAGCGTTGGAGCGCCCTTTAATCTTGTTGTTATCGGTATTTCCAATACGCTGGACTTGTTGGACAGGCTCCACCATCGCATACAATCTCGTATCGGGAAAAACCATTTACCTTTCCAATCCTACAACGTGACGCAGACGGTCGCCATTCTGTCGGCAAAAATATCACAGGCATCGCCGCTTTACAAAGTATTTCAGGACGATGCCATTTTATTTGCTTCCAAAAAGACATCGATGGCATCCGGAGACATCCGAAAAGCATTCCATATTTGCCAGGCGGCGGCGGAAATTGTTTTGGATCGAGAAGAAAAAAAGCACAGGTAATCCAGTGGTCATGGTCAAAGATGTGGTTGCTGCCGTTCAAAAAACTACGAGCTCCGCAGAGTTCAAAAGCATTGTTCAGTGCGCACCATTTGAAGCTCTGCTTCTAATATCCCTAGCTGTCTTAAGAAAAAATACCGGCATTAAGAGCAAAGGATTCGACTTGGAAGAACTTATAACCAAAATGGAGCACCTCGCCAAATCTTCTGGAGATGAATTATATCTTCCTCCTCCAAATCTAAAAGAAACGCTTGGAATTGTCAGCCGTCTATCATGTTCCCAACTTATAAATGTCGGTAGGCCGGAAAGGTTCACGAGCGTTTCCTTTCGCTCGGTGGTGTCAGGGTGCGGTGGATATTGGCCCTTGGTCTATACAGAAGCTGAAGACACTACTCTGATCCAAGCTTTTAAGAACACCCCACATGCAAAGCTTGTCAACAAGTATCTTGTGGCAAATAGC
This sequence comes from Fistulifera solaris, assembly GCA_030295235.1. Classification (NCBI taxonomy): domain Eukaryota; phylum Bacillariophyta; class Bacillariophyceae; order Naviculales; family Stauroneidaceae; genus Fistulifera; species Fistulifera solaris. The sequence continues at coordinate 447,444 of AP026155.1, read as the reverse complement.
TGTCGATAGCTTTCTTAACCCAGGAAGTAACCCTACTCATAGCTAAATTTATTGTGTTCGACCTCGGACGATGATGATTCTTCTGTTCATTTCGGAAGACTTTGTTGTGAACAAGTATGGTGCGTTCACCAAAAGTATCGACGACTTGGTGAGTTATGAGTGTTCAGATACGAACGTTGGCGTTGTTGACAATGAAGATATTGTGTACTTTGTCGTTTTGAAGCGTTGCATGGATGGTTGACTGAAGAAGCTAGAGCCAACAAAAACTAGTCCAGTACCAGGTAGAGACCCGTTTTCACAGTCTCTCTCTCGAGAGAGTGAGTGGTCTCGAACCACAGCTTCAGTGACCTGAATCGGTGTCCCGTTGAAAAAACGTGTTCTGTACAAGTTTGTTTTTTACTTAGCCAAGTGTGGAGGACAGTCGCTCCGATTGTACACTATGTAGGGCGTCTCCCGCAGTTTTTGATGTGAAAAGTTATTTCAAACGAACACCTTCGTGAACAGCGCACATCAACAGCACGAAACGTTCAAATGATTGGGGAAAAAAGGCATCATATCTTTTCTCTCACTTCTGTTTTTCTTTCGTAAACGACAAAACTCGTGAAACGTTTGCGGTGCTAGATTGCAAGCAGTTGTCCGTCGTTCGACGAAAAAATGAAATCCAATGCTAGATCACCGCAGAACGGTTCGCATGTCAACAGCAAAGCACGGCGCGTTTCACTCGATCGACATTCCTTGCTTCCGACAGAACCCCAAATTCGTCACTCTGGTCGAGCTCACGTGAGAGGAAAAATTCGCCGCGTGTGGAGGCCGCGCTATTTGGAAGTTTGGGACAATGGTTTGGTTCGGTATTACGAAGAAAATGGTTCGGGATGTCGCGTTCCTAGGTACACGCTGATTTTATTTCAAGCTCGAATTCTGGACGCGACTACTTTCCGTGATATGCACGTCGGATTGCCGACCAGTACTTATGGTTTTATGTTTCGGGGGCAAAGGCTGCTGTCCTCTGATACAGAAACGTTGCAATGTTCGCCAGATCCAGTTCAGCATGAGCAGCGTGATTTTTTGTGTGCAGTAGCGACTCTGGAAGAGGCTCAGATGTGGGTTGTCGCTTTGCAGTGGGCGGCTACTAGGAATGTCACTCATTTAACCACCTTATTATCTCCTAGGTCAGGACCGATTGTAAGCCCTTGGTGGAAAGATGAATTACCATCACCCTTGCTACTAAAACCCAGGATTGATGAGTCAGTTTCGGAGAATGAGGACATGTTAGGGGTGCGCGTGTTTGAAGCTTGCTTATTTGAAGAAGAAGACACGAAAATCGAGTCTCTGGCTGAGAATTCATCATTAACGACCAGTCATGTGAATGAAACAGAGTCTGATCAGATTGACGTGACGACACGAGAGAGCGGTTCAACTGGGACTCAGAAGCGCCATGCGTCGAGGACTTCCAAAGCAGAAAGCAACCCCTCGAAAATTGTGATTACTCGCGTAACGCAGTATCGCGTGGTCCGACTAGCGCGAAGTCTACGCTTTGAGATTGCTTACGAGATTCGAGTGCTGTTGTTGCAGCGACGACATATAGCAGAACAATGGTCTATTCTTCGAACAGCTAACGATTTCCAAAAATTGGTGGATATTATTGACTTTCAAATTGACGATTCGCGCAGAGGAATGATTCGTCAGTTATCCCGACTGTCGACTCGTCCACGTGTGGAACAATTGAAAGCGACGCTTTCCGTTGTTGACAGCCTGCTTCGAAGCATCGTTGTGGATGCTAAAACCGTCAATACCAGCGCATTGAAATCATTTCTTTGCTTGTCATCGGCCTCGTCGCCTTCACAAGTAAATGTTGCTCCACTCTCCGTGCGCCTGTTAGAGGGACATGATGGTTTATCAATCTTGACGACAAAGACAACAATCGCTCTTGATAGTACAATATCTACGGATCGTTTCGTCAAGGAATGGTTACACTCGTGTGCTACAAAGCAATCGGCAGTCGATGAGTTTGCCGCCCGAGTGCTCTCCTTTGGCTACCTTTGGTGCGATAAAGCTTTGGTTCCGTTTCCTTCTCAATCAATGCTATTCCTTGCGACGGCTGTTCTTCCATTGACAGGTTGTGTTCTTGGGCAATTTATTCCTGCTGTTACGATACGCCTCGATCTGCTAATCTTGTCCTGGGCTGGTGCTGCATGCTTTGGTTCGATAGTTATGGAGAAAAGTAGCGAAGTGACTTCCTTGCCGCGTCAATCTCCCGTTGTAAAGAATCAGCGAGACAATGCTGACGGCACTGCCCAAGTCACAATTAAAGATACTGAGGTCACACGACTTGAAATCTCCGTCGATGATGATTGCGAAGAGTCTGACGGCGAAGAAGCAATCCCCCTTCGTCCATTCGTTTCTTTCGAGGATGAGCGACTATCGTCACCGCTGCCAAAATTCCCTTCGAAAGATGGTCATTCATGCTGGAGCCAACCCGAGACGAATATCTTTCATGTACGTGGCGCAAATTACCTAACTGATAAGGTAAAAGTTTTGTCGGGGCCAGCACCGCTGACATGTCGAGGAGTTGACATGTGGATGTCGGATAACCCTAGACATAACATCGCACGCCATCCCAGCGTTCTTGGTGGACGATTAGCCGACGAGGACACGTTTCTAGTAAATTTTTGCTACCTTTCGGCAATTTGGTTGCATACTTTTCGATACCGCCACTGGATATGTTTCCGCAAAAGCTCCAGGGTGTCTGGGGCAAGTTTTGTCACGGTGATCAAGAATACCGCGATGCCCGCCTAAAACTGCTTCCGGTAGTTGTTGAGGGTCCATGGATTGTCAAAGCAGCCGTCGGTCCAGGGAAATCGCCCGCTTTGCTAGGAAAGGTCATCCCTTTGCAATATTTCTTCCGCGACAGGGATCTGACTCGAAAAGGAGTATACGAAGTCGATGTCATAATAACTGCCTCTTCGATTGCAAAAGGCATTTTGAGCGTGGTGAGAGGACACACAAAATCGGTTTCAATAGCTTTTGCTTTTATAATAGAAGGAGTGTCCGAGGAGGAGTTGCCAGAGTCGGTCTTGTGTTGCTTCCAGATGCATTCGCTACATTTGGAGAACTGTCCCATTTTGCCAGACTTTAATTTGGATGATGAGCAATACCCAGAGCAGTAGCTTAATGTTAGTGAGCCCGGCAGTTATGAGCTAGTTTCAATTTATGTTCGAGTTCCTCTGTATGGTTTCTGCAAGTGATTCGCTTCCGGCAAGGACGCCAGACCAGCACCAGGTTGCAGTCGCCGAATTTCTCCATTCGCAAATCGATAGGACGAAAACTCGCCCACATTCGGCACTTCTGCCGCGTAGAGCTGAGTTATTTGCAAAACATCCGCGTGCGAAACACACACGACATGAGCGACTCCTTTAAAATCCGGTGTATTGTCAAACGATTTTGAAAAGTCCGCGTTTTCGAGATCCTCAAAAAGCCTCTTTATGCGGGTACAAACAGCTGCAACCGATTCAACATCAAACGCAGTGTGCGTTACATTCATTCGATCGAGCGGCCAGACGTATGCATAAGTATAGATTGCTTGCGTCCAGAATAGGTTACATGAGGGAAGGTATTTGAGACCACCGAGCGCAAGAACAACGAAGTACTTACCTTCGCCATCTAACCTTCCAAAGCTTCTTTCAACTAGCAAATCGTGATAGTAAATGTTCTTCGATACAGCAACACCCAGTCCGTCTCTCCATTGCTTCACATTAGTCTCATTTTGGAATAAACCATCCAGACAGGCTTTGGCTGTTTCCCTCGCCCGTGCGAGAGGAGAAGAAACGAACACTACGCGGTCTCCTTTTTCGGCTGATTCTTTCAGTAGTTCAATCAGTGATGAAGAAGAATCGAAGCCCTGGTCGTATCCTCTGGAGGTGAGGCCGTGTTTGTTGGTGTAGGCCAGCGATCTCGCCGATGAGATGATTTCGTCGACATTCGCGGTCGATTGTCCATGTCTCAACAAGTAATACTTGTTCTTCATGTCTCTAGGAAGATTTTCTGGCATTTGGTTGACAATTTGAACACAAGGTACATCGTCGTTCCATAATTTCCATTCTGGGGAAATGGAAACGGTTTCCCTAGCTGAAAAAGGTTGGTTGCTCTGATGCGCCAACGGTTTGCCACAAAAGCGCAAGTGGGTACCAGCAGATAGAAGACTGTGAGTGGCCGTGTAAGCATAAGGCGATTATGAAGACTAGACAAGGAGCGTAATGAATATGAACGAATTTCAAAGGAGGTGTCTTCGTTGTGTGAGAAGGATTGAGAAAAGGAAATCCTCGTTGGCGTCCCGCGTTTGGGCAAAAGACAAGGGGAAATAATCTAAAGTGAGCACCGTACAGGTACAGACCGTACAGTACTGGTACCGGTACCGGTACCTGTTAGAGAAAAAGGGAAAGGCAGTCCCGTGTAAAGTCTAATTCCAAGAAGTCCTGAGTCCTGAGTTCATCCAAATGTATTCGTGACTCGACTCGTAACAAAGGGAAAAGGTCAAACGAGAAAGGCTGACGAGCCATCGTACAGTTTACCCATAGAGTAAAAGACGCATCGGTCGCAACGTTCGATCTTTTACCTCAACATCGGTTACCTAAAAAAAGACTGGACGAAACGCGTGGATATCTTTGACGTTGCGTTTGCGTTCCTCTCAAAGTCACTCTAAAGGCTCAATCAACACTATTACCATGAAGATCATTGCTGCCTTGATTGCATCTGCTGCCACAACCTCGGCATTCGCTCCCGCCGCGTTCGGCGTTCGATGTACGTAGATTTATCCGATGTAGGCTGAAACCGTGTTATCACCCATTTGTAACCCAGCACCGACTTTGATATCTGGTGTAAATGTTTTTTATGGGGGTTTAATCTCACTCTTTCTCTCTCGCTGATCTTATGCTACCGTTCTTCTTCTGTCATTCTTCAACAATTCGCTTCTGGATGTCTTGATTGCGTGCATTGCAATGATGCCTCACCTATGATTTATTTGACATCGAACCTTGATCATTCCTGCATTTAATTCACTCAACAACAGCCTCGGCTTTGTCCATGAGCTTCGACTTGGACTTTGGCAAAAGAACAGTTACGTTCCTGCCTCAGCTGGAGACGGTGGCCAGGGTCAATTCGGTGCCGTAAGCCCCAACAACTGGCGAGTTCCAGGAACCAGCCCCGTTGGCCAGAGTTCCTACTCGGGTGCTGCGGATGGTGGAGACGAACCTTGGTTTGCGGAGGCTGTCTCAACGGTCAGTCTCGACTTGAAAAAGGCGGAAGACACACTCAAGGCGTTCACTAAGGATGCCGCCAAATTTAAAGCCGAGGCCTTTGCCAAAGATAACGGTGTTGACGTTGACAAAGCTATGTCCACTTTGGTAGGTGCTATGGGATACTCTGGTTTCTTGGAAGCTAGTCCCAGTCAGCTTAAGAAAGCTTGGGACAAGGCTACAGGATCCGCGGAAGCCTAATTGCTTTACTTAGACGCTGTTCTTGTACCTTCAAATTCTATCTATGCATGGGCTTCTTTAGTTACAGATGTTGTCGTTAGCTAATGCAAACTCATCTGAGATTTTTGACTATCGATCCCACTTGTTAGTAATAATATGTCTTCCATTGTCCTCTAGTGTGCGTCTTTTATCCTTGATTGCTTATCTCGCTCACGTCTCGGTTCTTCAAGGTGCAGCAATGATATTGTAAAATAAGCTTCTGATTAGGTCTAGCTCGAGGGATCCGGTAAGAAAAGGAATACTTGGGTCTTTCAGCTCTGACATACAGATGTGGCAACGAGTAGCTCCGGACGGCTCGAAAATAGCTCCATTTCCGACAACTAGCTGGAAGAAAAAATGTTCAAGGACTCGAATGACAGATACTACCAAGTAAAAGGGCTTACCCTAGCGCTCATCAACTTAATTCCCGTATTTTTGTCTTCCTCTACCAGTGTTTCTTGAGACTATCGAATTGGAGTTGGGCCCTCGCGTACTTTTTGTCTACCAGGTATAGGCCGCGCCTTGTGCTTAGGCCTGATCGCCCTGGTTCTCTGAATCACGAGACGACAAGCCTGTATCCCACTAGTAGAACTCCGCTGTCGTTAACGCCTTAACAACAAAACAGGCTCAGATTCGTTCAGTACAAACTGCATACTGCACCGCAAACGCTAAAGGACGATCATGATCGTTTTATTATTTGATGTTGTTGTTGGGTCTCTCAAAAGATTGGCTCTCTTGGACATTTACAAGCATAGAAGCTGCTCCTTAAGGGTGCTAATACTCAATTATGCCTTGGTTTTGGCGAAAGGCCGAGGAAGACGAAGACGACTACTCGAGTGAATATGGTTCGGAGGAGTATTCGTCGGAGGAGGTCGACTCCGAAGAAGACTTGTCTCCGAATGAAGCGCCTCCTAAAGAAAACGAACACCTGAGTGCTGAACCTGAAGATATCGCTAAGAATATAGAAAAGGAAGAGATACAGGAAACGGAGAACCCTCCGTCTCGTGAAGATGAAGCAAACTTAGAGAATGACGAGAACGGTTTAGAGGACCAACTTGAATGTGTTCCCATCGAGTTCGTCAAGACGGCGAAATCATCGGCCCGGGCGAGACTGGATTCTGGCTTGACTTTTGGAGAGGAAGAAGACCGTGATAAAAACGAGTATCAATTGCCTGACTCAGACTCGGATGATGATTCCGAGCCGTCTCAAGGAAACAATAATACACAAAAAACGGAAAGCGAGAGACAACATGCTAAAGAAAATGGTAGCGAAGACGAGGAGGAAGAAGAAGAAGAAGAAGATGTGACTTCCACTGCCGAGAAGCTATCATTGCTATCACTTGCCGCAGAACATGATCGCGTTGATATTTTGAATTCGATTCTGGCGGAGGAAAAAATGGACCCACAACCCTCTTAGATGGCAACGATAATTCCACAATACCACCGCTTCATATTGCTGTCTCGTACGGATCTGTCAACGCCACGAATTGCCTTCTTAGAATGGGTGCTGATCCGAGTATTCGCCCCAATGTGACTGTGATTCAAGAAAAGACGAGACAAATGGAGAAATCAACGAGTCACCTCAATCGCTACGATGATGCATCGGCGTGGGAGTTGGTGTTCGGACGAGATACCAGTGCGTCGAATGAAGCTACGCATGAAAATCATAGGCGGACCAAGATTGAGCCGCTGGATATTCCTCTGTCGAAACGAGAGGGGATCCGGCATGCGTTTACGGCCGAAGCACTCCGCTGCATTGGGTCCGATGAAGTAGACAGACTGCGACAGCTTTTGGCATCCGGTATGCCGCATCAAATTGACATCGGAGGCAAACACTTGTATGATTGGAGTGTGGAGATGGGAGCTTTGAAGTGCGAAGAATTGTTACGGCCGACTCAGCTGCACGTTAGTAATGGGGCGGCAACGAATGGCAATGGACCGAAAAAATCAGTTGTGTTAAATCGAGGTGAGCCGCAGTCCATTTCCAGCCTTCTCAATCGTCTTGATGAATCGCATGCGCTGTCGAATGCATTATCGAGTTGTCTTGACAATCTTGGAGAGGAGGTTGCTGTATGCAGTGGTCTTCTTCTTTTAGGAAGCGGAGCGTCGGCCTTAGCTTCACATGTAAGAAGCTTGCGGTCTACACTTGAGTCAAAGCAAGATGAATTGGATAGATTGCAGGAAGCATGGGTGAACAGCGAAGACGAGTTGGAATACTGGGTGAAAAAGTGTGGCCCAGAAGGAGAAAAAATTGCATCGCAAGTATTTGTGCAGAATAAGGGACCGCCCGAGTCGAATGAAGACGAAGAACACCAGAGACAGCAACTGATTGGTCAAATTGCAGCTTCTGAAAGTAAAATTAGGATGCTCCGAGTATCGATCGCTGATCTTTCGGAAGAAAATGCTCGAAATTTGTCAGAAGTGGAGAAACGAGGGCTCTCAGGAGGAATTAACTTGGTTCGCGGATTGCGTGAACAAATTAAGGATCTCGACTTCAAAATATCTTTAGCTAAGAGTGGAGATGCAGAGTGTTGCACAAAGATAAGTTTGCTGCAATCTAAGTTCCATTCAGTGTCACAGAATCCTGATAAAGGCAGTTTGACATTATCAAAGAAGGAAAGCGTGGAACTCTCAAGCACTACGGCGGAAGCTCAACTTACTGGTGAAACAGTTGAGAGCCAGTCGACTGATACTGACAATGGTAAAGCCGAGGAAGACAGTTCTATCGCTGTAACTTCGGAACAGATTAGCACAGGGCAGTCGACGGCCCTTGTACTACGGCCTCCAGGTGACAGAGGTTTCTTTCCATTAAGCCTATGGACGATTTTGATGAGAATCATTGGGCTTGGGGACCAGCAAATTCGCCGACAAAACAGCCGTTCTACGCCGGCGGTGATCATCTAGCTTAGCGATGTTAAAGAGTTTGGTTCATCAGCAACAAAACTATTTTTTATGTATAAACGTTAGACTTCCCTGATCAATCGCTACTTTGTCGTAGCTTGGTAAATGCGAACAAGAGAATGGCGACACCACTGATCACTCCGACGACCACCCAAAACACTACACCCATGTCGTCCACTTGAAAAAGGTCTGCGAATAGTTGAAGCCCCGAATCGACGTTGTACCAAGATAAACCAAGAAGGGTAAAGCCAACAACTCGATGCTTGATTTCCCACAAAAAGCGGAGTGTTGACTTCTCCTTCGGCTGTTCTGGGTTCTCTTCGTTTTTGTCGGCCTTCGGGAGGTGAGGACGAAACGCTGCGATTAAGCCTTGAACAATTGCCAGGATGAAGATAATCAGGCCGATTAACTTGTGTTTTGGGGAGTCATCGAAATGTTCCGGTTCTCCCTCTGACTGATCATTGATGGCATATACCGCGATGGCAAACCCGACAATCGTGAATGTGATGGCCAGAGAGTTAAGAAATTGATGTAGTTTAAACCACAAACCTTCTGGTCCGGGAATTAAATCACGCAGCAGACTGCAACTAATTGCAAGAGGGACGAGAATACCCCAAGCAATCGTCATCATAGCTCCGTGAGCAGCCCAAAGTTCACGTCGAGGCTCGTTACTAAAACCCGAAGCACTACCGCCAATGCTTGCACTGAATGTGAAACGCTGGTTATGATTGCCCAAAGCGTTGCTGATACCAGTAGCAAACACGAAAGGGTTGGGCTCATCTGCAGAAAGCGAAAACTCTCCATCTTCCTCCATGAGCTTCGAGTATCGAAGCACAGTGTGCGTTTCGTTTTGTTCAATGGTAGCATCAATCAGCGTTTGTTTTTCACTTGGCAATAAGGTAACGCCGCCGAGAGATTGGCTGGATAAGGTGTACTTTCCAGGGTTGGTGGGTCCGACGGCACTGCCCGGAACGCCAATGATCACTTCACTACCCACCATCGTTTGACCAGGTGAGACGCCAAACCCAATCCACCCTTGTCCTTCGTACACAATTTCAAAAAAGATAGTTCCTTGTTCCTCATTTGCTTCGGTAAACAGTGTTGCACCATTGCCGATACTGATGACGCCCTCGGCAGGGGACGAATCGCTGGCCACCGGCGCCGACACAGGAGCTTCTACAGGACCATCGACGGAAGGCATAGCATCCTCGCCGGCCACGGGAGCAGGCGTCGTCATGGAATCTGTGGGTATAGCGCCGTTGCATTCCGTGAAAGTCACGCTCTTAACCGTGCGAAACGAATGATAGTCCAACGTGTTCGACATTCCGAATGCGGCGATGATGCTAGTTTCTTCGCCCGCCATGAGATTAATGCCTACATTTTCTGTCAACGACAGGGTAAATGTCAAAATACTTTCTGTTTCCGTTTGCGTGAAATCTCGATCTCGCAGTGCCGATTGATCGTCTAGTTCCGTCACACTGGCCCTGTCATACCCGCCAAGTCTATAGAGAGCGGGGTTTTCGTCCGGAAAACCAATCACTGCGACAGAATTCAGCATACCCGTCCCAAAGCCCATACCAATCCATCCCTGACCCTGGTAAGTCAACTGCACGGTGACCGTCTGCTCTTCTGTGTTCATCGCCTGAGAGAGTGAGAAACCGTCGGTCAACACGACGTCACCTTGCAAGGGACAATCGAGGCTCGCGAAGGCTGTCGCGCCCAACATGAACAAAAGAATGCTGGATATTACTTTCATCATCTTCGATCTTAGCTCTAACAAGATTCGAATTGTAAAAGGTATATTGAAAAATGTGAAAAAGATACACGATTGATGGGTATCCTTTTTGCAAGAACCTGCTCGAGCAATTTTTTTGAAATACTTGCGCTGATCGGTGGTGAGGTGACTACGAAGACGGTACACATACGTGAATGCACGGAGGCATGAATAAAGCATCGGAGTACAAAGTACAAAGTAGAGGTGAAGAAAACAGACAACGGTCAAAAGTCAAAAGTCAAAAAGTGGTTGGGTGTTGGGTAAGGGTCTCAAAATATTTAGTACTTTGTGTGCCATACGACTATCGCGGGTGACTGCTCTGAAATTAGACGTCATCATCACGCACTGGGACACATCAATGAATTTTACTGTACCAAGACCCAGACACAAAAGACTTCGTCCGTTCCAACGAAACCGAATACCGAACACCTCACTTTTTCTCTGGAACCAACAATAACCATGTAATTTCTCTTGAAAGAACGCTGAAATTTCCGAAGACGATTGTTTCCTCGATATTAGACCCAAAAGCGTTGAGTTTTGCGCCCTAATTCATCGCTTTTTCATTTAAAAAACCAATCATCTCTCTCGATACGTTCGGCAAAAACGGCGACTTCCCTAGCATATGAAGCTTGACAGTGTTGCATAACGTAAAATAATGGCAATGATACATTAATTTCGATTACATCAAGTCAATTTATAAGACAGCCAGCTGCTTGGAATAGAAGGATATTTGATAAAAAGACTTCCTCTTAGAAATGAACTGGTCTTCCTTTTAGACAAGCGACCCACAGCTTCTGTGCTATCCGTGTAGCATTTTAAAGAGGCGAAGTGGCAAGTGGCAAAGCATGCGACCAGTTTAGCCTTTTCTCAGATCGGCCATTTTTCGTGTCGTACCGGGCACAGTGTTGCTTATACTCGAAACGTGATACTTTGTGACATTGACACGGACATGCAAAATCTCCACTTGGAGTCAACCGTCAACCAGAAAGATCACCGCGCCCACATCGCCTCATTCTGTCGCAGTACAAGTATATGATTACCTGAAATCGTTCTTCTTCTTGCTTCCTATCTGAATAGTCAACCTGACCTTTTCAATCTGCCATGATTCGATTTCAACTCGCTCTTCTGTTCTTTTGGAACGTGATCATGATTCACGCCACGCCCGCTCCTCGACCGGCGACGACACCGCTGTTTGGCATTCCGCAACGTATTCCAGCCTTGCAAGTTCGTGGTGGGTCCGTCGTTGAGCCTGATAGTTTAGAAGATGTTGAAGCCATTCTCCTTAAAGCCGGTGCGGAATCGAAGCTTGTGGTGATTGATTTTACTGCCACATGGTAAGTCCGTCCAGTCGCATTCTCTCATTTCAAGGTTCTGTGAAACGGCGTCTCACGGCCCATTTGGCAGGTGTGGACCTTGCAAAATGATTTCTCCGGTGGTATGTATCTCTCGTTTGTTGCACGTCCTCCTACGACAAGCAGCTCACGTCGTTTTTACTAGTTTCATGAATTGTCGGAATCGTTCGATGATGTTGTTTTTCTGAAAGTAGACGTTGACGAGAATCCGGATAGTAAGTGCTAATGACAAACATCAGACTCTTGTTTTGTATTTTCTCAATTATTTCGAATTGTTGCCTGCATCGAATCGTTAATCAATACAGCGGCTGCGAAGTACAACGGTAAGTCGATCTTTTAGAAAAACTTGATTTTCTGGAACGATTGCCATTCTCACTCTATTCTTTCTCTCTATCTAGTATCTGCCATGCCCACATTTCTGTTTATCAAAGGCGGGGAGATTGTCGATCGAATGATGGGGGCGAATCCTTCAAAATTACAGGAACTGATTGCGGAGCACAAATAGTGATAGTAAGCTGGCACATTGCAAAAGAGAATCTAAAGATTTTATGAATAGAACAAGCCTGCGTTCTGTTGATTCATCTGTTTTCTGTGAGTTGTGACGAGAAATATTTGCCCCAGTGATCTTCGATCGATGCTTTAGGAGCTTTGTTAATGATTTGGGGTGTTACGACATGATTTGTGGGTGCTTCCGTGTAACGGTTCGTGGCGCGATCGAAAAAGATTTCGGTGGCGCCCAAATCACCGGAAAAGCGATTCTTTCGTACATCGAGATACTTTTTTTGATTGTCTTTTTGTAATATCAGTACATTGTCGGCCTCCTGTGTCGCTTTCGCGCTGCCGTAGATAGAAGAAATGCCGAGACGGGACGACTCGTCTTCCTTGCGAGGGTGGACCACCAACGACAGGTGAACATTTCGTTCAGTGGCGAATTTGCGAAACTTCTCAATAGCAATGTCTTGGGCATCAAATTTGTCGAAATTGGAGTTCCCGCTACGCGTTGCGAGGTTTTGGCGTGAAATCATGAATTGGAGATTGTCCAGGACTACCCAAATATGTAGTAGTGCGTGTTGTGTGAGTGGGAAGTGACAGAGGAGGCAAGACCGAAACTCTCTGAAACTTACCAATATGTTCGCAGTCATGGACGTAAACAGCATATTCCATGGCATCCAGCACTTCTTCCAGCTCGGAAGCTCCATGGAACTTGAGAAAGTGCAACGGTAGCTCCCCGAAGCGCTTGGCTATATCTTTCAGCTTATCCGCGGAGGAAGGGTCGCCTTTCGGTAAGGGCTGTCGGGCGAACTGTTGCAGCAACTTGTGAATGAGTCTTGTGTTGCGCACTTCAAAACTACCCCAAAGAACGTTCACGCCTTGTTCGGCCAAGTCTAGCGACATTTGACCTGTCATGCAGATAGTGAGAGTGAAGCTCAATGTTTACGATGAGAAGAAAGCGAGAAATCGATAACACGTACCTAGGAAAGTCGTTTTCCCGGATCCCGTGGGTCCTGTCACGACGGTGAGTTCTCCTGTAACAAGACGAAAACAAAAGGCGATTTGTAAGCAACAAACAGAAGCACCTGATATTGAAAGCACCAGTAGAAATCCGTACCTCTTCTTAGACCTTTCACGACCGCAGAGAATTTCGGCAAGCTGGGTAACTTGGTTCCTTCGTACTTTTCTGGATGCAGTATTTCATGCAGCACGCTGTCTTGCAAATCGCTGAATGATAGAACCTGTTCATGAGGAACTGGTTTCGCTTCCATGATGATGCGTTTCAAGTCATGGCCTTGCAAGAGTGCATCGTTCGCATCCTTTGGTAGATCCGCGAACTCGAGGCAACCCGTGTTTTCCAGAGTAGGCTGCACCATGAAACACCTTCCGAGGCCGATCTTTTGTGAGAAAACACGGGCACCTTCTTGTCCCGGTCCATCGTTGTCCATCCATAGATATATCTTTTCATAATCTTCTAACAGGGGAAGCACTTCCACGGGCAGAGACCGGCATCCGTTCGGTAAACTTACCGAAGGAATCCCGGTGGCTTGCCAGACAGCCATGGCATCGTATTCTCCTTCCGTCACAACAATCGGTTGACTTTTGTCCGCTCCATCCAGGGTGTGATACCCAAAGAAACCCCATCCGCCGCCCGCAGGATCCAAGCGCTGCCACGCTTTGTTCTCCAAGGCTCTGACTTTAATGCGACGCGTCAAAAACGAACTGGGATCTTCAACAGGATGTTTGACGCCGCGTAGTTCCTCCTGAAAGGATACATCCGATGCTTTCATGATCCAAGGAAACGTCACGCACTCGACGGGTTCCCAAGCGCCGTCGTTGTTGAAGGAGTACTTCGCTCGGCCGATTCCGTACTTTCGTAAAGTCTTAACGGTCAATCCCCGCGTTTCGGTCAGGTACTGCAAAACAGCATTGTCCGGTTGGTCGAGAAGCTGGCTATTGTACAGAGCTTGCAGTCGTGATGATGGCATGGGAAGTGGCTGAGATGCGTGCATTTTGGGACTATATATGGTTTGGCTGGCACTTTTTACGACTTGTGGATCCTTCGAAGTTTTTGCCTTGAAATCAAACCAGGACCCTCCTTGACCGCATCGATGACAGAAATAAGCGCCGCCTCCGAGCTGTATGTACAATTTGAATGTGTTTTCAGCTTTTCCTTTCGTTGGTTTGGTGCAAAATGGGCACTCTTCGAAAATTACATGATGGTTTGTCGTTCGGTACTTCGGAGATGACTCTACATTCCATTTGACTTGATTGATAATGTCTTCAGCAGTGACATTTAGAGACTGATTATGTTTCGAGACAAAGACGCTCTTGTGACGACAAGAGAGTAAGTAATGAGGTGTATATGAGTGTACAGGGAAAGAAGCGGTAGACTTTGTTACAGAATTTGGTTGCTGAGAAGGAGAGTAATTTGACTGAAGAGCACCAATCGCTCTAGTGATGGCTCGTTTGTTTCGTAGCAATAGCGATATTCGAATCATTTTTCAAAGGGAGTTCAGTAATTGATGCAATATCGTAGTGAATAAAGAAGATACTATGTTTCATGCATGAGAAAAGGAAGGACCCTGCTTTTCTCTGGAGCACAACCATCACTAAAGTTGTGAGCATTGCGGATGGTATTTCGTTTTCGTGTCGGGGTGTTGGAGGGAGAATTCAAATATTTCCGGCCCGCTCGTGAGGGTGTGGAGTTCAAGTACACTGTCCTACCCTGCCGGCGTGTGGTTGTAGAACGTAGTTGAAGGACATTTTTCCAACTGAAGACTGAAGATAGAACCGATGTAGATACCGGTACTGGTATCGCGCCAGGTCAAATGATCAGCCCAAGCATTCAAAAAAAATCAGGGAGACACGGGAACGCACCTCTGCTTGGTACATTTCTCCACGGGGGCCTACGCGAAAGTACACAATTTCCCGCACCGTCCTACTTTTGCACGCACGCCCTCTCGATGTGGGATGAGAGCGCGCAAACGCAAGCGCAAACGTTCTCTCATACCTTTGAGTCTGTAACACAGAGTGTACAGGTAAGGTAGCCTACACTTCAAAAAATTCTGCTCATCGCCAACGGACAATTCACACGATCTCCAGGAAATCGATGAGACGAATGAGTAGGTCGTGGCCATGACGGCCATCGGTGTGAAGCAGCGGTCTGTGGAGTTTATGAAGCTTTTCATGTCAAACGAGCAAAGAATGATACTAACAGATAGTCAATTTGTTCAAATGCATTTTACTCAAATCTACTTATTCGTGGACTTCAGCTTATAAAAAGGCTTTGGCCGACAATCTCTGATTTCCCACAATGACACTCAAAAGGACGGGAATGGTCCGGATATTGCATCCGTTTACAGGAACATGGATCCAACAGCGACAATGGCAGCACCGACGATAGCACGGGCGGCAAAGGCCGAGGAGTCTCCAGTTGGTTCACCAACCGGGGTGCCAGCCGGGCCTTCAACACTGCCCATGTCCGAAGGCATGTCGCTTGGCATATCAGATGCCTCGTCTTGTGCGGCAACAACAGCCAGCAACAAAGATAGAATGAAGACCTTGTTCATGATTATTCTTGTTTGGTAGAGAAGTAGAAGAGACGTTTGCGAAATGTGCAATTGGACAATTTTTTCGAATTTGTGTGGTCAACCAGAGCAGACTTGGGAATGGCGTGTTTGGCTCCCAAATTCCTACTCCGCGCTAACAAACAGCCAACGCACCGGCCATCCCCGTATCCCGTCTACACAATCTAGCGATGACGTTTGTCCACTACAGCTTGAGAGTATAGTGACCGGCTTCCGGAATGGATTTCGAACGGAAAGTTCTCCTAATCGGAATCTACTTCTCCTCGGCGTTTCTAAATAATCGAACTCGAACCGACTCTGGAAAATCAATTCTGATAGCTTCAAGTACGAATCGTTCAACGGAAACTTGTTCCCACTTAGGTCTCGATAGAACTCTGCTGCTAAGTAATTTCAAATTCGAATTTTCCGCCGCTATGAGTTTAGCGATGGATAATCTTTGATAGGGGCTCTTTATATCAGTTGACGATGGCAACAGAAAATACTCACACGATCGACCTAAATAATGACGTACACCTTTTTCAATGGTTCGCAAGGTCACTTCAAGATCCAATAACAGACGTTGCCGGTCTGCTTGGTATGGTATGGTGCGTGATGCGGTCACAGTTCGATTCCGTAAACTAAAGATGAATAAGGATAGAGTTTATCTCTCATTTGAATGAGTCGCGAATGTCAAAAATCTGGTGAGAAGAGAAAGTGCTGTTGACGAACTCGACCTGCACCGCCATGATGTTTATGATCCAATTCATGCCGAATCGCTCATAATAACTGTCTTTGGTGTTCTTTCTGAGTTCAGTAATGCTCTTCACCATATTGTTATCTGGCTTGCTGTTCTTTGAAACGATTCATGGTGCTCGCTTCGAAGTCAATTCCGCGGTGACCGTCACCGTTAAAGATCCGTCGCATGAGGGCGTTCTTTCGGCGCATTCCTTGTACCACGACGGACACTCCAGATCATGGTTCGATATTTCGTCTTTGCAGCCCAATGCTTTCTTCAATATTCGCAGTAAAGTTGCACCCATCCCAGTACTGATGCCTTCACTCAAATCCATCGACGCGGGGATCGGCTACAATTACAATGATCTAAAGCGACTACCGAGTCTTGTGGATGTAAAGGGAAATTTTCGTTGGGTCCAATCAATCAACTTGAAATTCAACCGGTATTTGATCTTCGATCAGGTCAAAAAGATATTTTGTTGCAATTTACTCGAGGCCCTTCTTATATCTTCAGCAAACTAAGCAATCAACGTCGGAGACTGGTGGAATCCATCAACGCCAGTGCGCTCTTTTATCTCCCCTTTGCTAGTCTGAGTACCCTCCGATTAAGTCCATCTGTGGACTTCCGGCAGACGCTGCTCACAGACAAAGTGACTTGCACCATTGAAGCCGTTACGGGAGGCGCGGGTCGAACGAAAACCATTTTAAATCTTCGTGCGAAAGATCCCACTCTTTCCATGGTCTATGCGCTGAGCGATAGTAACGTGATTGCTCCCGAAATTCACCTCAAAGACGCCCGAGTATTGTATCAGTGGAGCGTCAAGTGGAACAACGGGGCTATGTTGCATACCAAAGTCGATCCGTCCCACTCGATCGATATCAACTGGACGGATCAGAGTACTGGTGGGGGCAAGTGGATCACCGATATCCGATTGCCGCTGGAGGGCACGTCGATACGAGGCCTGGCAGCGGAAGTCAAAGTGAGACGGCAGTTTATTTTTTGATTGCTGCAAATATATTTCGTTGGCTCTAGCTATTGCTATTACCCGTCGGTGCATCTTTTCTCCTGTTTTATAGTGTCTAGGGAAAGAATCGATCAACAATCTAGAGTTGGTTTACCGTCACAACTTTTTTGACCTCATTCTCACGGGGTTAGCCTCCTCCTCAAGTGTCTCGAGAGAGAGCTATACTTCTAAACCATTGTGACAGTGCCTCGTCACACCTTGTTTTGAGCTTCTCGTTGAAACGTTTCTCCGTGTTCTTTCTGCGACGCGTTGTTATTCTTTGAAACAAAGATTTCTTCGCCTGACCAGCGTTCATAGTAGAACAAACACTTGTAATTATCCCAGCAGAGAATGAAAGCTTGCCTATAATACAAAATGGGCGTCGAGTTCTTGCGTTCGATCGGTGCTGGCGCCGACGTGAAGGAACTCGAATACATTGCCGCACTGCACCAAACCTGCTTTCCGGATCGACCGAATGGCTCCATCAGTTCCCGAGATGTGCAAGCCTTACTCACTAGTCGGTACGGACTCATGTTATCCCATAAAGAATGCATTGAAATCGTCCGATCTCTGGGTGGAGGGTTGTCGCAAGAAGAATTGCAGCTTCAAGAAAAAGCCTACAGCGCGGGGCAGAAAATGATTCAAAAAGTCGTGCACATGAGTCAAGTGACAACATCTTCGTTAATGAAAAAGCCATCAGATAATGTTCATAGTAGACTGGAAGAGAGTCAGAAGCATATCGATGAAGAGTTGTGCTCCCCGGAAGAATACTTGGATTTGGTGCAAATCACGGCACTTCTTTTGATTCCGGTACTGGCGAGAGCGGCCAAGATCGCGAAAGAGAATGATTACAACTCAATCATGAAAGAAGAAAACAACGAAGAAAAACAAGACGAGGAACCAACGGGCTGGTATCGAAAATGGCGACACAAAAGGCGAGTCATGAAAGAGGCACGGCAAGCGGAACTGGCAGCCTCACTTCTTCCCCAGCCGCGCACGATACTCCAAGACGTTTTTCGCATAATGATGAAAGATGTTGACTTTTCGGATCAAGAGGAGGGTCCCCTTCTAGATGTCGATCTTGTGGAAGCGATTTTAATGGAATGCGGCGAATTCGAACGGGCCGGTGATGACGCTTTGAAACGAGAAATGGTAGAAGTAGCCATGTCAAGTTCCGGTCGACTTGGTATCGAGTCTTTTGTGAATGCTCTAACCTACGATTTGGACGCGTGGGAAGTGGGTAGTGAAGATCGTCTGTCGACTATATTCTTTGACGTGTTTGGGGAAGAGCGGTCGATTGTCAACGAAAAGTGTCGGAAAGAGAAACGAAATGACCCTGTAGCGGACACAGAAATCCCGAAAGAAGGAGTGTTCACTAGTATGAACTCTGTAGATCATTCAATTGTTGATTTGGTGGTGGACACACATTCTTCGGTCATTTGCGTGTGTTTAATTTGGTTCTTCTACCTCATGACATCTGTCACGTACGCGTCAATTTATCAGTCGCGCGTCGCTGCCTCCTGCCTTGAAACGGAAAGCAAGGAGGAATTTACTTGTCTTTTAAAGGCGCAGTTATGGAATTGGTAGGTAACGTTGTAGTGCGGCGCGATCGTTCAAGTTGAAAAGCTCACTTGCAAACCACAGGTTCATGGTGGCCATTTTTCTCGGTGCCTTTGGTGTGGTTACGATTGTACCTTTAAGTCTCGGGAACAATCCAAACTCGCAAGGGCCAAAACAATATGCGATCGCTCTTTTGTGACCCTCCTCTACTCTGTGTAAGTGAGGCCGTGTATGCTGCGTTTTGACGTACCTTTCATTGTCTCAAGCTAGTTTGGTATAGACCCCCCTACTTTGGTGTTCAGCGGTACCGTGCAGACACTGAAAAGCCGTATGACGATGCTGAACAACGTGTCAACCAAGCCTATTTTATTTTTTATCTGTACATTACCCTTGGAGCTGGCATCGTTCTTGCAACCTACTACTTGATTTGTCTTTTGCTCATCTCGTTAAGGGTATTGGACAATCGCTGTTTATACCTTCGAACACCGTTGGAGAATGCCGGATCAAAAAAGCTGCTACTCGAAAGATTAATGCGATGCTCATGAACGCCTGTGTCTTGCACGTGGATTCTGAACCAAAGAAACAGAGTCTCAGTGACTCTCGCTCCTCAGCAAGGAATGGAACTTCTTCCGATGAAACAATGCTTAACTTCGTTTTTCGTGGAAATGAATCGGAAAGAGCGGGAGGATTTATGTGGACTTGGGAACTTTTCCAGACAGGAGCACTGTTCGAGAAAGAAGGCATTTGGCTTCCAACGCGTATGATTGTTTTCCAGACGGCGCAAGTTGGCTTCACTATCATTTTGTCACTGATTTTCTTCTCGATAACTGGAGTTGCATCCGTTTTAGCAGGGGAAGCTCAAGACTCATTGACGGAAGATTTACCTACTTGGGCTCGGCAGTAAGTTGTGTGATGCAGCGAATTGATGAGACGTTTTTGAATTGCTAACGGTTGTTGCCAGGCTGGTCCCGACTCGAAAAGGGGTCGAGCTTGCTCTTTATCCAGCATCAATCGCAGCCACTTTTACTATGGTGCTTTTAGTTGTTTTGTACATTCCAAGGTAATGCGATTTAACATGTGACTGGCTTAAATTCAGCTTTCCTAAATCCCCTTTAGCTCGACAGCCACATTGTTGCAGTACCGCTGTGGTTTGATTCCCTCGCTTGGCTCTCGCTATTTCACGAAATATCGTAGAAGTGCGGACACGGTACGCATCTTAGTGGAGTTATGATATTTATATTGAATACTAATAAAGAGTCTCTGTCAGGCTTGCATGAACATCGGGAACGCCGTCTATGGTCTCATCGGAGCTGGTATTTTGGTCTTCCTCATTGGTGGGTCTAAAATCTATACGTTGTATCTTTCCCAGCGAGGCCCACTATTCTCACCTGCATCTGCACTGGCAATACACAGTGGGTTTATTTGCCTTCCTCTTTATTTGGGACTTTTCTAGTGCGTTCATGATAAAGGTTCTTGCGTTTGCAATTGGGCTGACTATAACAATTTCGATGAAAATGCTTCTGACCAACACTTGTCGACAAAACTTCTACAGAGCGTTCTATAGGACGAAACCGAGAACGTCCAACATCACCACACTCGCTTTGGAGACATGGTTCATTGGGCTTGGTTCGGGCGTGCTCATTGGACGAATCTCTCAGTTCCTTTTCGCAGCTGTTTTTTGGGTGGGCAGGATTGACGTCCCCTTTCTGAGTGAAGATGTCTCATTATACGGATACGCATTCGACTATGTCCCGACAAACTTCATCAAGGATCTATTAGTTCATGAAGCTCACAGACATCCATTTATTGAGCGCTTGTCCCAACTGTACCTGATGAAATTTAGACACCAAAGCAAGTTTGTGAATGATGCTGGTACCGTTTGGCGTCAAGTCTTCGTTCAATATCTCATGCCGTGGTTGAGGAAGTACCGAATTATGAGGGCGGTTCGAATGAGTCAATCGATAGAAGCACTTGCGCTGCAAAAAAATACACGACAAGGAAGAGGCCAAGGGCGTGGTCGAGCGTTTCGGTGATGATGTCCATCATTTAAAAACTACTGGTGAAGGTGTGGCGATTGGTTTGGTGGGTCTAGCAGGTGCTGCAACTGGAATGGTTGACGAAGCTGCCAATACTACCGTGGATATCCTTGAGGCGACAGCAGGTCTTGTCAGTCCCCCTGCTGCAGTTGTTGGTTACTTCTCTAGAGACGTTGCCGTGGAACAAAATGTCTTGGACGATCAAAGTTCTCCTAACAACGTTTCAAGCTCATAACTTCATTAAGGTTTCGACACTAAATTTTTTACTTCCTTGGGGTTTCGTGGACGGCGGAGAAGTGGATACAGGTCTGTAGCATCTTCATGCATCATTGGCACGCAATGCCAACTTGATATACTAATTAAACATTTACAAAATTGTGCAGAGAAATGAGAATCCTTTCCTCGTTTTACTCAACGACTTAACGGATCGTGTTCAGAGGAGGTGTGGCAAGGTCAGCGAAAGTGGAGTATAAGAATTTCGAGCGGTTGTTAAGCTATCGTCCATCATGTATCAAAGCAGTGTACCAACAATTCCTCCCACTACTGCCGCCAATATACACCAAGCAACAACTGCAGCAATGACAAGACATATCGTCCTCTTGAATTTGCGTTCCTCTTCTCGGCGAAGCAACTCTCTCCGTCGGTAAGTGCTCGCAGCCGATCGTCTGCTTCGCGTTAAAGTCTGATCATAGGCACCCTGCGACATACCCACGGAGGAAGGGTCAACGTGATTGGTTCTATCTTGCCCATTTTGCGCGTCACTCAAATTACCACCTTGCACAGTAGGGTCTTCGGCGAGGGGCGGAGGGAACGCGCCGATTCCCCGTGTCGGATATTCTTCTCTTGGCACATTCTCGTCTGGTGGCATCATATAATTAGAAGGAAGCATTTGATTTGAATATTCTTCGGGCTCATCATTTTCGTCGCCGTAATCAGGCGCTGCCGTGCGCTCTCCTGTTGGCTGCGCCAGTTCAAGGTTGTCGCGCTCATGTGCCTCTCGTTCATTTCCTCTCCGAAGACGATCGTAAAAATTCATAGTTGCAACTATATAAAAATCACGGGATCGTACTTTTGATCTCACTTTCTACAGTCTCATCTTTTGTTTCATGAAAGGTGCATTACAAAAGCGACGAATGTTGTTGCGAGATGCGATCATCTGGAAGCTTGGTGTAAAAGGCTCTTTGGGCGTCTGCCAAAAATTTGCATCCAACGCACTCGGAAGACGGATTGTGAGATGTGAAGCGTGTCTGTTTGCGTGGGTACCGGTTTACTCAGACACTCTAAAAGTGTGTAGGCCGTTCTTATTGTTACGGGAAAACGTGATGCCTTGTGACTATGACTTTAAAATGACCCTTTTCTCTCTAGGTAGAGCCATAAAGCTAAAAGCTAAAGCGATGCCAAAGGAACGCACTAGCTGTCATGCCTTACTGCTGAAGGAACAACTAACAAATCTAACTTGCAGTTGAAAGGCGAAGAGCAGAGAAGTAATTCGTCAATTTCGGCGGCATCGAAGCCCACTCAAGCGTTTGTGAGTTTGGGTACGCGTCGATGGGCAGTACCCGGGAGTACGAAATAGAGCGTTGCTTAGATTGCAGAGCTGAAATAGTTTATTTTTAATACTTATTTACTACTGTGCACTTCTTCGTAATGCGAAGTTCAGAAAGCTCATGCATTGGACTTCTCTAGTTTTGCGCGTTCGACGGCTTGCTCAATGTCGTGCACTCTTTTCGCAGCGTCTAAGGTAGAAATCTGTTCTTCTGTTTTACCGATGATCTTTTCATTTGAATTTGCAGCAATCAGCCATGCCGTTGATCTATCACTTGACCAACGAATCCCTTTCCCCACGCGTTGATTCCCCACGTACTGGAAGATTTCTATTCGTCCATCTTTGCCTTGAAGCTTGCCCACACCGCAACGTTCTCCGCGGAAGAATTCTCCCTCATATCGTTGTCCAGATGCGTAATAGTAACGTCCAAAACCGTGTATATCATTGTCTTCAAACCATCCCCAGAACATGTCGCCGTTAGCATAAGTGAAACGCCCTTCACCGTGTCTCTTGCCCAAGCAAAATTCCCCATCGTATTTGTCCCCGTTCGTATACCTCCGGAAACCTCTGCCATGCATCATGTCATTCTTCCAACATCCGTCATATTTTCCTATACTTTTGTCTCCGGGATGCGCTGCAAAAACCATCGTTCCTTTTCCATTTCGCAAATTGTTTTCGAAATTTCCTTCATAGACGTCCCCATTGGTCCAGGTCATCTTCCCTAAACCGTGTCTTTCTCCATTTGAATTGAAAGATCCATCGTACATAGTAAATGCGGAAACATCAATTGTTGCCTTACTCAAAGGCTCTACGTTGACATCGTTCTTTATCTGAACGTCGGCAACCACTGACAAAGAGCCAGCACATTTGAGGCATTTCCCTTTTTCCACCAGATTCGGAATTGTCAATGGAACTTTCCTTGTCTTTTTCCATTCGCATCGGAGGTCACTTTCCCAGTAAGAATGCCCATTAAGGCAAAATGTTCTTCAGGCTTCAATCGGTACAGCTGTTGCCCACAAGAGGCACACTGCCCTTTCGCGACGCGTGCTTTTTGAATCTCCTGGTTCATAACTCGTCTCCTGTCAAAGTAAGCGAACAGCTCGTCAATGAAGTAGATCTTAGTAAAAACAACACGTGGTGGAAATTGTTAGGCTCAACTTTTTGGTCATGGTCACACACTCGCATTCAAGTTTTTTCAAGGAAATTTATCCGGGACTTGGACTCCAGACTCAAATTGGTTGTTTATCTTTCTCCTTGATGACCATTGACGGTTTACTCACTCATTTCTTTTGTATTTGTACTTCGTTCTTCGTTCGTCGTTCTCCTAATAAGTTCTCCTGCCATCTGCCATCTGCCATGTGCTGCCAGTACTACTTGCTGTGGTAAAGACTGAATAACGTTTTACTGTTTCCTTTTATCCCCAATTGCTTATTCACGATTAACGACCAACGGACACTAGAAACTATTTTAAAAAGTGTACTATGTACTATGTAGCCCTGTGAATGGAAGCGTCAGGTAAAGAATATAACGTCATGCGTTGCCAGTAGCCTGTAATGGGTACGGATAACCGCGAACCGCAACCTATGAATCTGTGTGTTTTGGTATTTTACTAAGTACAAACTACAACGGTTCCGTACTTTTTTCTATGGTAGAGGTCCAAGAGGACATAGAAATTTAGGTACATAGTAGGCTATTGTCGCCTTCATAAATATCGGATCCTCATGTCGATTGCTCGCACGTTGGTTTTTAAATAAGGGAAACAAGGCGCCATAAATGCTTACTCAGAAATACGGAGTACGGAAGACATCGTTGTTGCAAAGGACCATAGTGCAGAAGTTTTCAAGAAAGATATGGAAAAAATTTCTACGTAGATCGTGGTAAGATGTCTACAGTCACCTGATCGCTGTTGGAGAGAAACATCTGCTGAATTTTGATAACGCAGTATTCGGTTGTAATTAACGATAAAGCGAAGTTATAGGTCTCCTAAACAATTGGACAACAGGCAAGCACAACAGGTTCTTTGCATCTACAGCGCAATCCGATTCTTCACTATTGTCGCTTGTCTCACAACCCTCACATTGCATCACCCTTTCGAAGCAAATGCAGAACCACTTGCACCAACAGACGCCCGTTGACGAACTTCAGCAGCAGCAACATTACGGCCTGCAGCAGCAGCTGTTCGGGATGAATGCACTTCAGCAGCAAGGTGGTCAATCTCAGCAGCTGGCCATGCTCCAGCAGATGCGCAACGCCGGAGGAGGACTAGGTGACAGTCTTCAAGGAGATATTGGCGGCCAGAATCTTTCCATCCAGCAGATGCTTCAACTTCGCAACCTCCAGCAGCAGGGCGGGCTGGATATGGGCCACCAACAGGTCTTCGCCGGCGGCGGTATGCCTGGCGGTATGCTTGGAGTCGGAGGTAACAATGAGATGCTAATGCAGCTTCTCCAGCAGCAGCAACAACAGCAACAGCAGCAAATTCATCAGTCTTTCGGGGGAGTTCAGTTAGGCTATGGTGGGCTTGGAAGCCCCGATGTAATGAGCTCGAATCAGCTTGCACTTGAACGAGAATTGCTTCTGCGCCAGCAACAGGGAATTCATCAAGGCATGCATGGAAATGAGCATCTTCTAGCTGGTTTACAAGGCGCGGGTGGAGGTCACTTTGGAGGTGGACTTCAAGATTCGAACAATCAACTGCTTCTACAGTTGCTTCAACAGCAGCAACAGCAGCAGCAACAGCAGCAACAACAGCTTCAGGCCAATATTCAGCTGGCTGAAAGCGTTGGCTCTAACCCGGCTGGACTTACGGCTGCAAACGTCACCGGGAATCGTGGCGCAAGCCACGCTGGTGTCAGTGCTCCGGAGGGTCCTAAAGCAATCAAAAAGAAAACGTACAAGAAGAGACCGAAAGACAAACCGAAGCGCCCACTTTCTGCTTACAATTTCTTTTTCAAGGAAGAACGTGCTCGAATCCTTGGTGCTGCAGCAGCTGCTGCCGCCGCGGCTGCTGATGATGAGGACGATGATGACAAGGATGAGGGCAGCAAGGAAGGCGAAGACACCGGAAAGGGCGATAAAGCCGGAAAGGGGGATGATGAGAAGGGACAACGAAAAGGACGAAGTCGCCCTCATGGCAAAATCAGTTTTGAGGATCTTGGTCGCCTTATCAGTCAGCGTTGGCAAGAGCTAAATCCCGAAGAGGTAGATTACTACAAGAAGAAGTCCGACGATGACAGAAAGCGTTATCAAGAAGAGATGGATGACTACCGCAAGAAGAAAGCGGGTAATTAAGTACTTCTTTTCATAAATAGGTTACACGTTGATCCGATTAACTGGTAGCTTACGAGCTTTAAACGATCTTATTGATCTATAGCAGAACTTTGTCTACAAACGCTCTTTGCGGTTGAACAATCAACGAGGCTGGAGTAGGTCCGAGTGGATTGTCGCGTGTTTTGTGTCGAGTGAGTGCAGGGAAGTCATGAGATTAAAGGCGACTAAAGAAGGCTGGCTGATATGCGTAGACTTCGACGGCCGTAATGTTTCGTCAGGGAAGGCCCTTTTTCGATCTCGTTCTTTTGTGCATTCCGAGGATACTTTCAACTAGCCACGTTTGAATTTCGGGAACCGAATGAGTATCAGCAAAGCGATCCACGTCCGCTTTTAAACCATTCGATGAGTCCGCCATTCGCTCTATGGAGCTAAGTAAAGAGTTGAAAAGCAGCCCAGATCGATCACCTTCAACAACCTGTAAATGAGATCTTGTCGAAAATAGAATGTTTGCGAACTCGTGTATCACACGGCTGTAAAGAGCATCTTTTCCTCAAACTGAATTTGAAAAAAGCAGTTGATGACATCTGGAATCAAATGAGTCAGTGTGAAAACCAGCAAGCCACGACCGTAAAGATCCACCTCATCCCCGGGAGTTCCATAGGAAGCCATTGCGCGACGAGCTCGCGGAAGAACCTCAAGCATGTTTTCTGGATAGTCGGATCTTGAACTCTGGTAGCTCCGTCGCGAATAGTCTCAAGAATACTTTCAAGGCTTCCGACGTTAGAAGGTGAAACTAGAACTGACGTGGCTTTATTCGAGACAATATGTTGCAATACAACGTAGATTAGCTTCTTCACAGCCAACTGTTCCGCGCAGATATGAGGAGGCTGTCCTTTACCATTTCCTTGGGTCGGCACAAGTTGTTGGCATTTTCTTAGCAGTGGAATCAATTGTCCGTCAATCGTAGGGACAGAAGATTCTTTAAACTTTAAACAAAGCTGATTGAATAACTGAGAAACGAAAAAATGTCATCGGCATCGCAGTGTTCAATTAGTAGGGAGAGAAATTGAGGCATTTCGGGTAGGACGCGGTTGTCGATAGTAACAATCATGCGTTGTAAGAACACCATCGTTTTGTTTCTGACTAGTTCGCTTGTCGGAGCTATTTGAAGAAAAGATAGCACCACATGTACCGAATCAGATAATACAGCTAAAACTCCGTCTGATGGCTTAGAGAAACCCTTGCTAAGATGCGCGACTGCGGCGATCGCGCTAGCCAGCATCTCTTCTCGTAAATCTGCAGTTTCGTGGTCAGTGTCCACAGTGGAAACTGCAAAAGCGATTTCTTGTCTAACCCTCTCGATGTGCGGAGTCACCACTTCAACTAAATATCCCCTCTGCTTCTCAGCTTCAAGCGCTGTCTTTCCCAATAATATGCCCATAGTTTCAAAAAGGTAGAGAGAATCATCCGGTCTAAGCGTTGAGCAATAATCTCCATTGGACAGAAGGCCACGGATACCAAAAACTGCTGTTTCTACAAAAGGACGCAGAACTGGCGCTGTTTGCTTTACCAAATTGAGAAGCAGATAGCAGCAACGTGATCTTACTCTGACATGGGAATGTAGTAAGCCTCTGGTGCCGCTCTGTGAATACACCCGTGTGAGGAAAAGCGATAGAGTAACATTTGATTGTTAACTACGAAAACTCACCATTGCTTCCAAAACTCGAGACAGTAACGGCGTATTCGCCACCTTAGCATTTCCTGAGTTGGTTATGAAAATAGGATGGTAGCGAACCGCAGTATCGTAGTAAAGACACAAGACCTCGCGATGGGGATGGTCAGCAATATCGCTATGATGTAACGCCGTCAAAAGTGAACAGAAAACTTGATTCTTCATGACGACTTTTAAGCCAGGTGAAGGTCGTATACCTTCGCAGAAATGGTAAAGGAGGCGTAAAAATACTTCAACTTCTTGCGTCGGTGCTTTAGATATTCCTTCCATTCGTTGAGCTGTCGCAACTACAAATTGAAGCCAAATATTTGAATCAATGCGTACCATTTTTCCAAACAGTTTCGCCAGATCAGCACGATACGCCATCTCTTCTGCGACTAATTCATCTTCGTAGTCGTACGAAAAATCGGCTGGGTATTTCAGTTGGCTGTATAGCACATTCAATAGCTGAGGCAAGTGAATTTGCAATGATGCATGTTTCTCCATTTCGGAAATAAGGTTGCCGCCTAGTGGGAAAACAGCAGCAGATACATCAATGTCATCATAGCTGAATGCGCGAAAGAATAGATCTAGCGCCTGGAACAAAGCACTCTTTATCTTGTCAGCGTTAACCTGTATTTCTGGTGTTGCTTTGACGCTTTCAATCACGAACACGGTCAAAAGGTGTTGTCCTGCAGAATCGACAAACTTGGCTACCTCAATCACTACTTCAATCGGTGCCGACGATTCGACGTTGTAAGGAAGAAGATTTGCTTTGTGAATTTGTTCGAAGACGGCAGAATAAACATGAAGCTCGTGGTCAGATAGTAGCGCTGTTTCGTGGGTAGATTGTGCACCGCTATTCCATTCTCTCAACACCTGGAAGACCAAAACATGAATATGAGCTGGATAGTCGGAGATTGACAGAAGGTAGAGTAGGATTTCGATTGCTTTTGGCTGCGCAACTCCTTCGCCCTGTGTGTCCGCGTGGGAAAGGTCGATCCACATCAGAAACTGCCTCATCGATTTCAAAGCAAGTCCCACAGTCTCCATAGCTTGTCCCTTTGCATCGTTCCCATTCTGTAAAATGAAGATACAATCCTCTAGGACCTTCACGATGCGATCGAACAGTCGATGGGCCAGTGTATTTGTCTCTGTGTCATTTGGCTGCTTACCCGTGGCCTCTCCGTATTCGTTGATGTAGTCTTTAAAATAGTCCTTTACTCTTCGCATGTCATTTTTCGTTGAATAAAAGGAAGAGTTGGTCAAAAACGATTGTTCTTCATCATAAACGATGTTATTCGGGTCTTCACGAATGACGGCTGCCGAGAACTCTTCCATCGCCGTTTCTAGAAGTTTGCAGTACAGAGCGGGCTGGGAGACGGATAAATGATGGATGAGATCATGCTCCAATGTCGTCCAGCGCACAGGGACGTCTTCCCAAAGGAATCGAGCAAGAATCCATGCTACTTTGTTGCGAAGAAAAGTGGAAGATGCCGGCGGAAATCGATAGAGCAAATACTGTCGGAAGGATGCTCTTTCTGTCTCGTCCAGAGCCATACGTCCCAGTGTTCCGAGTGAATAAAACTGGGCTGTTTCTTCCGACGACCGGTCTAGGACCTGAAACATACTGGCGATAACTACTTCTCGGGGTGATGATAACGACCACTCCCTCAACATTGTGATTGCTTGAATTTGAGCCGTGGGTTGAGAAGGATCATTCGATTGAAGTATCCATCTTTCCAAAGATTGTGGGTCCATCTCTCCTCCGTGTCCATTCATCGTGATTCCTTGTTTTGGGATCCAGACACTTCGCTGTTTCGTCTGCAAGATAGGTTGTCTATTGGCAAATCATCACTATTTCACCTCCGAAATTCTTGGCGCGGCAATCACGAGTTCTCGACGGAAGAAAAACAATCAGTAAACTACCGAGGGAGAGCTCAAGTCTGCAAATGGGGATAGTTTCGATGATTTTATGGTAACAACGTATGTTTCCTTGCTGATGAATGCAAGCTTTTTAAAATAGAATGTAGGGAATGGTTAATGGGACAATTTTGTTGTGATGAAAGTTTTCGTGGATGGCGGCTTTTAGCCTTCGGCTTTGTTCCAAGTCTGTCTGCCATTCGGTAATGATGACGTCGTTCTCTCAGCAACACATCGTCTGCTTAAAGCCTATAAGCTCCTCTCCAAGTAAACCGTATCTGGGTAAGTTATTGCTTTTTTTACTGAGAGTGATATTCCACACTAGAATCTAGATTATGTGAGTCAGTGCGAAGCTAATGTCTGTCTCGCTTCTCATTGCATTGTTGAATCATAATGGTGACGCGCGGAGAGCAGGCCGTTCTATTGGCAGAATGCAATCCAAAATGGGAGATTGAATTGAAGAAGTCACTAGGTCGACTCAACAGCCGACACTTCGATGTATTTCCCGTACTGTGCCTCGGCTTTTTCTCTGGCTTCCTGTGCAGCTTCTTCCACGGCTTCAGCGCCACCCAAGCGACAAAGAGCAGCTTTCAGACATGATTCCATAAGATCTTGCTGTGCCAAAAGTGCGAGAAGGTCATCTTGCTCGGAAAGTAGCTCGAAATAAACACTTCTTTCCTCTTCTATGGTTTCCTTTTGATCTTTTATTGCTTCATAGAGTCGCTGTAGATGTTCCAGCTGCATTGCATCTTTCTTCTCTTCAAAAATGCCCTGACTTTCCTCCGTGTCAACTTCGTTTCTTCTAAAGGAGCCGTTATTTTGAACACGCGACATTTCCGCTTGCAACTCTGCCTCAAACAGACTTTTCTCTCTCCACTCGCAGAGCTTCCGATTTTGCCTCCCGGCACTCGCGGGCCAGCTCCTCAATTCGCCGTTGTGATTCTGCCTTGATGGTATCGACTTGAGATTTTAAATTCCTTTTTCCATCAATAAACTTTCAATTTGCGCCTTTAACTCTACCATTTCATGCGACGTTGGAATTGCCTCAGTTGTCGATAACGCGTCGTCTGGATGGACAGGTCGATCCAAATCAACTTGCATTTGTTCGAGTTCGTGCTTGAGTGCATCGACAGATCTCTCAGCAGCAAGTCGCAATTCTTTTTCAAGGATGAGGTCCGCTTCGGACGATGAACGTTCAGCTGCGACTGCGTCACGCAAACGACGCTCAAATTGTAATGTTTCGTCGGCTGTAGCAGCGAGGAGCCGAGCCTTCTCAATTCTTAAAATGTCTAGTTCAGCATGCAAGTCCGATTCCTCGTTCAAATTGGATAACTGGGCACGGTTCGACGCAAGCATCACCGCTTCTTTGCTCTTTTCGCTATCTTTTAAAGATACAAACAGACGATCGCGCTCTATGCAAATCTGATTTAGTTCGTTTCGAAGATTGTCGATCTCGGTAGCTTGGATCTTTTTAAGCATTGCCTTGTCATTTTCAAGTGAGTCGATACGATACTCGAAAGAAACTCGACGGGACAATTCTGCTTCTCTCATCTCCTCCATCGTCTTCACCAGATACTGGAAATCGTTCCTCGATGAGATTAACTCTTGCTCCAGTGCGGTCGCACGTATATTTGCCTTCGCGGAACGTTCTTTCGATTCCATCTCCGACGCTTTGGATCCAGACAATTCGGCTTGAGCTCGCTCCAGCGATGACCGGAGCGATTGAATTTCAGCTGCCTCCTTCCTTTGAATGTACCCTTTCGTTTTGAGTGTAAGCTTTTGAATTTCCGCGACGTTTTCGTTGCCATTTTCCATTCCAAGAATGAGTGCAAGATCGGATCTCAATCGCCTCACCTCTTCCTCGGCGGCTTGGCGACCTTGTCGCTCCATGACTAAGCTAGCTGCGTTTGAAGCAGCTTGTTCGCTCATCTGATTGAGCTGTTCGAGCAGAGACTGCGTCGCGATCTCGAATGCCTTATCAGACATGCCATTCGTTATGCAAAAGCGCATTGCATCTCTAGACTCGAGCACTTCGTCTTCTAATTCCGCAACTCGTGTGGTAAGATTGTCTCGTTCAGCTATAAGCACTGCCTTCTCGTTTTGTAAAGTACTAACGATCAGTTCCAGTCTCTCATGTTCGGCTTGTGTTTGAAGACGCAAGGTGTCAGCTATGGCCTTCTGTACACGATCGTGCTCGGATATGGCAGTTTCGAGTCGTGCATTGAAAAGCTCCTCTGTTTCTCGAAGTCTTGTTTCAAGAGTGCCAGCCCGTTCCAACGCGTCGTTGAGTTTATCTTTATCATCCTGCGAAAACTTACAGAGCTCTTCTAACTCTTCGCAGCGTGTCTCCCAGCTCGCTATTGCTATTTCCGCTTCCTCCTTTTGGTCCGACAACTCTGACTGAAGACGGGAAATTTCTCTCTCCAATTCTATGCGGGACAAACTTAGCGCAAATGAACACAAATAATCTTTTGACCGTCATCGACTTACCAGCCTCACGCTCCTTCGCTTTCTCCCACTCAGCACTTTTGCTTTGAAGCTCAAACGTCTTGAGACTTAGATCCTCCTCCAACAATACCAAGGCTGCGGTTTTCTCGTCAAGAAGAACTCGAAGTTTGTCTTCCTCGTCTGCTCCCCTCATTTTTAACTCCATTTGACTTAGCGCTTCCTGGCTTTCTCTGAGATCGTTGGTTAGCTTCTTAGCTTGCATTGTCTTCGAGTTAAGCTCTTCTCGTGTGCTAAAGAGGTCATCCTCCAATACTTTGCGTTCCAAATTGAAAGCGAGTACATCTTTTTCGTACTGATCCTCAAGTCGCCTAAAAGACTCACTCAGCAGGTCTCGTTCTAGACTTAATTGCTTTATAAACTCTGCCTTTTCATTCGCTTGAAGCCTATTTTGTTCGAGTTCTGTCTTTAATAGGCCAAGTTGTTGTTTAGTCTCGACCATCTCTGATGTTGCCGAGGCTAAACGTTCTTGTAATTCAGCCACTGATGTTTGTTTTTCCTCCTGCATGACTTTGATATTGCACTGTAGTCTATATACTTCCGCTTGCAGGCTACTTTGACTACTTTCTTCAGGTCCTTCATTGTATCGCTGTTCCGCGAAAGCTGCATCGGCGTCTGTGTTGAGCGAAACCTCGAGTTGCGTTACGGTGCCATCGTTGATATTGGCTGTTGAGTCACCAACTTGGGAATTTACTTGATCACTTTTATTCATTGCTGTTCGTGAATTTAATTGCGTCTGATATAATAAGAGCTGCTCGTTCAGTGTCGCGATATGAATTGTCATTTTTGTCAGCAAGCTATCTCTGTCATCCACATCCTCACTATCGTGTCTTTCACAATTATTCTTCTTGGCTAATTGTAGCTCTGCTTCTAGGTTCGCGTACGCTTGCTCCCATGTAGAAATGGCATTAGCAGCTTCTTTTTCGCTATCAACCAGTTCTCGCTGCAGAAAAGACACCTCACTCGTCAATTTGGATACACGTTGCTCCAGTTCACGGAAAGCATCGAGGAAATTGTTATCGCCCATTGCAATCTGAGTATCGGCTTCATTGTCACTCATACTTTTCTTATCAGCAGCAGATTCAAGAAAAGGAGGGTCGACAATGCCTGGAGAACCTGATGATAGTGCACAATCATGTTCTTTTGTAACTTTAAGCAATCGCTCTTCAAGCTCTGCGTAGGAGATTTCCCACTGCCTGATTGCATCTTGTGCTTCAGTCTCCTGTTCAAGTAATTGTGAACGAAGCAAAGCAATTTCATGAGAAACCTCATCATATCTCTCCCTGTCTTGTCCATGTTGCTTGAACGTCTCAGTTTGTCGTACAACATCATCGAGCCTTAAGTTTTTATCCTTATCACTACATGAGATATCAGCTACGAGATTATTGTCGGGGGGACGAAATGCGGACTTTTCCTTCCAATTCGGCGTAAGCTTCCTGCCACTTCGCCACCACTGCCGCCGATTCACTTTCGGCCTCTGTCAGCGCTTGCTGAAGCCTTGTTACCTGAGAAGTCAACTCAGACACACGATCGACGGAACCGTCCTCTAAGCCAAGCTGCACGGCATCTTTTCCATCAACGACAGGCGTCTCCTTGGAGTTGCACAATTCCAAGTAACGTGCTTCTAAATCGGCATAGGAAGCCTGCCAGCGAGAAATCGCGTCCACCGACTCTGCGTCCATGGCCTGCAACTGCTGTTTCAAAGTCTTTACTTCATCTGAAAGAGTTTTGATAGTCGCGTCCTTGTCCTCACGATTCTCCTCCTCACCAGTATCAACAATATTTGTGGTCGACATCACTCGGACCTTCTCTTCCAGTTCGGCATATCCTTGCTGCCATTTCTCCAAAACAGTAGCGTGCTCAGCATCGGCTTCTCTTAGCTGCTCTTGTAGACTCGTAACCAGCGCATTCAGCTCAGATACACGATCGCTCAAGGCGTCATTACTAGCCTGTACGTCAGCACCCATACCAGATTCGTCAGCGGAAGCGACACGGACCTTGTCTTCCAATTCGGCGTAAGCTTCCTGCCACTTCGCCACCACTGCCGCCGATTCACTTTCGGCCTCCGTCAGCGCTTGCTGAAGCCTTGTTACCTGAGAAGTCAACTCAGACACACGATCGACGGAACCGTCCTCTAAGCCAAGCTGCACGGCATCTTTTCCATCAACGACAGGCGTCTCCTTGGAGTTGCACAATTCCAAGTAACGTGCTTCTAAATCGGCATAGGAAGCCTGCCAGCGAGAAATCGCGTCCACCGACTCTGCGTCCATGGCCTGCAACTGCTGTTTCAAAGTCTCTACTTCATCTGTAAGAGTTTTGATAGTCGCGTCCTTGTCCTCACGATTCTCCTCCTCACCAGTATCAACAATATTTGTGGTCGACATCACTCGGACCTTCTCTTCCAGTTCGGCATATCCTTGCTGCCATTTCTCCAAAACAGTAGCGTGCTCAGCATCGGCTTCTCTTAGCTGCTCTTGTAGACTCGTAACCAGCGCATTCAGCTCAGATACACGATCGCTCAAGGCGTCATTACTAGCCTGTACGTCAGCACCCATACCAGATTCGTCAGCGGAAGCGACACGGACCTTGTCTTCCAATTCGGCGTAAGCTTCCTGCCACTTCGCCACCACTGCCGCCGATTCACTTTCGGCCTCCGTCAGCGCTTGCTGAAGCCTTGTTACCTGAGAAGTCAACTCAGACACACGATCGACGGAACCGTCCTCTAAGCCAAGCTGCACGGCATCTTTTCCATCAACGACAGGCGTCTCCTTGGAGTTGCACAATTCCAAGTAACGTGCTTCTAAATCGGCATAGGAAGCCTGCCAGCGAGAAATCGCGTCCACCGACTCTGCGTCCATGGCCTGCAACTGCTGTTTCAAAGTCTTTACTTCATCTGAAAGAGTTTTGATAGTCGCGTCCTTGTCCTCACGATTCTCCTCCTCACCAGTATCAACAATATTTGTGGTCGACATCACTCGGACCTTCTCTTCCAGTTCGGCATATCCTTGCTGCCATTTCTCCAAAACAGTAGCGTGCTCAGCATCGGCTTCTCTTAGCTGCTCTTGTAGACTCGTAACCAGCGCATTCAGCTCAGATACACGATCGCTCAAGGCGTCATTACTAGCCTGTACGTCAGCACCCATACCAGATTCGTCAGCGGAAGCGACACGGACCTTGTCTTCCAATTCGGCGTAAGCTTCCTGCCACTTCGCCACCACTGCCGCCGATTCACTTTCGGCCTCCGTCAGCGCTTGCTGAAGCCTTGTTACCTGAGAAGTCAACTCAGACACACGATCGACGGAACCGTCCTCTAAGCCAAGCTGCACGGCATCTTTTCCATCAACGACAGGCGTCTCCTTGGAGTTGCACAATTCCAAGTAACGTGCTTCTAAATCGGCATAGGAAGCCTGCCAGCGAGAAATCGCGTCCACCGACTCTGCGTCCATGGCCTGCAACTGCTGTTTCAAAGTCTCTACTTCATCTGAAAGAGTTTTGATAGTCGCGTCCTTGTCCTCACGATTCTCCTCCTCACCAGTATCAACAATATTTGTGGTCGACATCACTCGGACCTTTTCCTCCAACAGAATAGTCAGCTCGTTCACCTCGTCATTCTTGCTTCTGTTTTCGTCTTGCAACTCATATATCCGCGCGTCTTTTGCGCTACAAAGATCTTCTAGTTTCTGCTTCTCGCCAAGGACCTCCTTGTGACGCTTTTCTAGGTCAGTGTACGTTGTCTCCCATTCTTTTACCATGTCATTTGAGTCGCATTCCTGTTCGGACAACTGTGCTTCCAAATTTCTCATCATTGTCTTGTACTCCTCAATTTGAAGAAGGAGATTAGATTGGCTGGAGTTTTTCTTCAACGTGAAGACCTTCGACCAAATCTTGATTCGACGATTGCCCATTTCGAAGGTCGTCAATTTCTTTGCATAACTCTTGCTCGCGCGACGTTAGCGCCTTGGCTTGGGCCCGCAAATGTTGGATTTCATTCGCTGCACTATTACTATTTTGCCTCAATAACTCCAACTCCGAGCACTTCTGTTGAATTTCTTCATTGGCTGACTGAAGTTCAAATCTCAAAGAGTCAAGATTGTGTTCTTTCTCTGTGAGGCTAACTTGCATTTCTGAGAGAGTCGCCATGGATTCTTTGAGAAGAGAGTCCTTTTCTTGCAAAGCCAATGTTAGGGCTTGTAGATCCGGTTGCGCTGTCGCCATGGAAATGGACGGAATCAGGGTTTGTATCTGATTGTCCAGCTCGCTCAATTGGTTAGTCAAAGTTGCTTTTTCCGACAAAAGAGCTTCCTTATCTTGCTGCAGTGCGTGGTACTGCTCGATGGCGTTATCCATCCATTCTTGGGCAACCTGGGTAAGTTGCTTAAGCTCCTCTATCTCTTTATCTCGTCTCAGTAGCTCTTCCGAGGGAAAGCCACGTTCATCGAGACAAGATTCGAGCTCACTTATACGTGCGTCGCGATTGCTTATTGCCTCCTCTTCTCTCTTAAGCACAAATGCAAGTTCCTTTCTCACTGCTTCAACTTCTTCGTGAAGATTCACTGTGTCATTCTCGGCCGGCAACGTTTTAGGTTGGCTGTGGCCAAAAGTGGCCGCGTTTTCGGAAATAAACATTTGATTCATTTCACTCATGCGCTGCTCCAGATCTGCTTTGTCTTTCTCGACCTTCTCCAGCAATCCACGAATATGAATGAGTTCTGACTCGGCTTCTTCTCTCAGATTTGTCTCTAATTCCGCTTGTTGCGAAGTCTTAGATATAATACTTCGCAAATCTTCATTGCTCGACGAGCCATAATATTCGCGCAACGAGTTTAACTCTTGCTGTAGACCTGCACTCTGGTCACCGAGAGATTGTACTTGTCCTCTGAGCGACGACACCTCGCCTTTCAACGCAGTATTCTCGGTCAGTATCTCACTTAGCTTTTGATGAGCCATAGCCATCCAATCCTCGGCCACTTTCATATCATTCTTTAATCTTGTATTTTCAGCACGAAGAATAGCTACCTCCGTTGAATTTCCACGTGACAATTCCTTCTCTGAGTCCTCACCTTGGTTTTGATGAGCGCTTTGTTCGCTGCCCTCGGCCCCTGCTGTACTCGTAGATAGAAGCTCAGTTTGACGACGATACTCAGCCTCAAGATTAGTGTAAGCTTGGCTCAAAGCAGTCATTTCTCCTTGCATGGTCTCCAAGTCTTCCCGGGTTTGGGTTTCATTCTGCAAGGCATTCTGAACTTCTGCTTGCAATGACTCGACAAGTTCCGTATTTCGACTTACATCAGCGGCATGCTCCGCTTCAATATGATAAAGCAAGCTTTCCAACTCTTCCACCTTTTTCTCTAATGCCGTATTGCGCGACGTGGATTGATTGAGCAATTCATCTAGTTGGGTTGGAGTGCATTCGGCCCTTACTTTCCAAAGCAACAATTCCTTTTCTAGGGGAGCAAGTTAGAAGAAACAACAAAGCAGAGAGATCAAAAATGCGATGACAACGTACCTTGTTGGACTAGACTTTTCTTCGAAAAATTCAATTCCTGACGAAGTTCTTCCAGTTCACTGGATTGTTTTTCAATCAAAGCCTGCATAGACGAAATCTCATCGCTCGACTCACTATGCACAGTCATTTCCGCCACCAGGCATCTTCGCACTGTCCAAACATTGGCCTGAAACTCCTCCAACCACACTTTGTGTTCCAAAGGACAGAACGACCACATGTTTAGATTGGGACCAAGCTCGTCCAATCGCAACAGGAACAGCTTCAATGAATGTTTAAAAATATCCAAAATACCCTCACGGGTCCATCCTCCATATTTCGTGACATCTTGCTGGTCGGTCATTTGATTCAACGCCATTCCCAACAACAGAGACGCATACGCGGCAATGGTTGAATCCTTCGATTCCAACAGGGCCGCCAAAACCGTCGCACTTTGTGGTGCACCCAGAATCGATTGCACCACCAACGGAGATCCATCCATCCATTGACACAAAAACCGCAGCAACACCAACGTAACCAGAGTATCGGGTTCGTTCGGTAACAATTCCAATATCGAAGGCAACAACCCGGAGTCCATCAACCTTACCATCATTTCACGACTGGCGGTATCGACCAAAAAGAGTGACAAGGCACACGTCGATCCCACGAGTAATACCGTGCGGCCCGTATCCGGTGGCGCTACCAAATTGTTCTCGACTGTTATGAGGAGTCGTTGCACAGGTGTCAGATCCGGTGTCTCCTCCGTGAGAGGAGGCGCCAAGGTGTTAAGTAAAATTTCCTGCGCCTGTGCCGGAGGCACCGTCTGACGCAGCAGATGCAAAGCCGATTGCGAGACACCCAACTTGTCCTCCCGATCCTTGGGTATCCCTCCCATACACACCAAATGCAGTAGACGGTGGAGGGCATTGTGATTTTGCAGCAGAATGGGATCATTCAAGTAACGTGCGGTAATTTGCAAAGCCCGTTGTTGCAAGCTTGCACTGGGATACGCACAGGGCGCGGCGACTCCCCGGAGGTGGGAAATTGACCAACCCCAATTCCCACACCATGGACGCTAAATCCTGCGTACAAATCGCTTGACGCACTTTGTTGTTCTCCAACACTAATTCCAGAATATCCAAAACAGCATGGATGACTTTTTCTTCATCGCGCGTGAGGCGTGGCAATATGATTTCCTCGTCAGAGGAAGATTCTTGATTGCTACTTGGTTCCATCAGAAGGTCATCCAAGTCATCAACTGCTTTTTTGCGCGACAAGAGCGGCTCGATTTTCTTTTTCGCAACGGGATGCACAAATTCGGTTCCGAGGCGCAAATCCAACAAGACCGACAATTGGGGTGCCAACGTCTGTTCTTGGAAGACTAATTCTGCCATGGAAGTATCGTGTCGCAACAAATTCCTCAACAACCGCAAACAGTCCTGCACCACAACGGTCCCACCTTGCAATCCTCCTTCTTGCAATGCCACTTGTAAGAGAGTGGGCACAATATTGAGAAAAATCCAGACTTGACTGACGGCAGGCCATGCCGCACAACAATGGGCTACCAGTAAGGCTTGATTCCTTACCGCCAAGTCGGCGCAATGCAACAATTCCCCCAACCGATGCAACCCATTCGGGGCTTGCAACAATTGTTGTTGCGCGAGTTGCGGTGCTTGGTGACACAACTTTTCCAACGATTGTAAACACAGGACGCGTGTATAGGAAGACCGTTCGATGCTTTCGTCTTCGTTTGTTGCTGCGACATCCATCAAGACTTCAATTAGCGCGAGTTCGGGACGTTGCAACAACGTCTTGGCCGTGTCGGATGTTTGCAGAATTTGCCACAAAATCCGTGCACAGAGATTGTCTCCGTCTTCGACCCCGACATTTTTGTAAGATTGCGTTGCCAGTAGTTTTAGCATTCCTTTGAGGACATCTGGTTCGGCGAGAAGAGCCTCCGTTGCGGATGGATCCTGTAAAGCCGATAACACGTGTTCGAGGGCATTTTGCACATCGGCGGCGGTACTCGCGGAAAGAAACCGATCGAGCAGTAATGTAATATTTACAGGTTCTGTCATTTTTCGAACGCTGTTGTTGATATCATTCGGGGAACGGAGAAGGGATTCTTAATTAGCGATCCGTTGTAGGAGTTGCACCTCTCTTCGGGTCAAATGGCTGTTTCGTCGAGCCGTCTCATCGAGCGAGATGAAGGCGGATGCGGTTTTCAACGCCACCGCATTATACTCTAAACTTGAATGTGGGAAGGTGGGTACCGCAACGGTTTCATTTTTGTTTTAGGACTAAACAATAGATTACCGGTACGATTTGAGAAGACTTGTTTTTCGTCTCAACATCGTCGCAGCCGTGTTGCATTTTTTGGTTTTTCACCGAAGGCGACTTGAAAAGAATCATTTACTCAACTAAATTGATTGTCTTCATCGGAAATCACCATGATGACGCCTTCCAGTCCCACGAATGATTATTCGACACGGCAACGGCAACGGCAAGATCTTCCGTATCGTGATGATCCGGTGAGTACTATTACAGGGGAATTTTCTATTCTGGTGCAATCCATCCTCTCTCTTACAATCCATGAAAGAATGCACCCCCACGATTAGAATCCTATACATTCGGTGGATTAGGACCACTGCATGCCTTACCCGAAAAGTCGAAACAATTGTCTCTCCCGAAACGACTGTGGAATGCAGCGAGTACCTGTTGTCAACCACACCTCAACAACAATGATAATACATCCTACTATTATACTGATACCTTCAATGACTTACCCTGGACTTGTTCGATTGGAACTTCCGATGAACACGGTATTTGGCTGAATCGATACGATCCGGCGGGGACGATCATGGCCCTCATTGTATGGATCTTGATGGGATATTCGTCCCTCACCATGACGTGGTTGGCGGCGACCG
The DNA here is from genome assembly GCA_030295235.1 of Fistulifera solaris. Lineage (NCBI taxonomy): Eukaryota > Bacillariophyta > Bacillariophyceae > Naviculales > Stauroneidaceae > Fistulifera > Fistulifera solaris. Next base: position 407,147 of record AP026155.1, on the reverse strand, counting down.
GGGGCATTCCCGTCTCGTTGGCCCTCCTTTACACTGTCTTGACAGCCCTGGCCCTCGCGTGTCATGTCAAAACATCACTGACCGACCCCGGCGCTGTGCCACCGTCCGCCGTTCCCACGGCCGCCCAACGACACCAAGCCGATCTCAAATTGTCCATGTGCAGTCAATGTCAAACCTTCAAACCACCTCATTCGCACCATTGTCGAATCTGTAATCGTTGTATCAGTCGAATGGATCATCATTGTCCATGGATGAACAACTGTATTGGGGCGGGCAATTTGAAACACTTTGTCTTGTTTCTTGTGTATACCTGGATCTGTTCCGTCACTTCGTTGCTGACCTTTGGATGGAATTATTTCTTTTGTGCCGAAGAGGCGTGTGTCTTTACGGTCGTCTTGACGCAATTGGTCCGTGTCATGACCCTACTCTCCATTGGCGCCTTTTTGTTTACGAGCAGCATGATCATGAATGTCTTGTATGGCATATTGACCGGCATTGGGACGATTGATCGACTGAAAAGAAGGCCACAAATACCATGGATACGGCCGTCGAAGACAGCATTCCCCTCGCGCACATCTTTGGGCAAGATCCTTGGTATTGGTGGTGGCTGCCGACGGATCCGCAATTCCCTGATTACGATCGTGTCATGGGCTTTAGTACACCGCAACGGCTGTTACGAGAACAAATGCTGTGGCAACAGTCGGAAGATTCACCGAGTCACGGAATGTCCGTATGACGGAGAAGGAGTGCATAGCTGGGACGAGGAAGGGCTAGAAAGTGGACGACGTGTGATGTGAAACGAGCGTACCTTTCAAAGGATAATGACTAATGACAAACAAACACCTGCGTCAATAACAATATTATTTACTAGTCCGTATAATATTAACTCATGAATGATTCATTCAATCCTTCATTAATGTTCTTCTCCATCATCGACATATCCCTCCGGAAGCTGGGCTTCCAATGTGAGTACATCTTCTGAAATCAAGCCCCAAATGGGGACATGATCATGTCCCAATTTGCGAAACAGTTCGGTCCGACTGGGCAAGCCACTCTCCTTCGGGGGATTGATGAACATTTTCAGTTCCACGACACAGGCGCATTCCACTGGAATGCCGCCCAACATTTTGACTAACGTAATGGCCGAAGACAAGGTTCCCCCGGTTGCCACAAGATCATCAATAATGAGGACACGCATTCCTTGTTGAATACGATCCCGTTGTACCGTCAACCCAGAACGACTCCCATATTCTGTTTCGTATTGAGTACTGCTGACAGTATTGGGCATTTTGCCCTGCTTGCGCATCATCACAAAGGGTTTTTGCAAGGCCAAGGCAATGGGTGGGCCGAGGACAAAACCCCGAGCATCCAATCCGGCAATGCAATCAACGGCGAGTCCACGGTATCGTACCGTAAAAATATCGACAATTTGTTGAAAGATGGCGGGTTCGTACAGGAAACCCCCGATATCGTAGAAACGAGGGATGCCTTTGAAGGGAAAATACGGAAGGTATTTGGCAATTTCGCGCGCTTCGGGGCCGTCTTGTTGATACTCATCTTTGCTATTGTTGTTGCTGGACATGTTGGATGAATCAAATCTTGTTTGGGTGGTAAAAATGATTTTTAAAACAATGTTATTCAAAAGAGGAAATGAGATTAGACCTATTCATCTTTCGCGTGGGCCTTTACTCTCACTCTGCCACAAAAGCCACAACTTCCTATAAATGCGAACAACCTTATATCGTACTGTTATATATTCTATTAGTTCGAAACTTCTTCATGACCGTGATTCACTTGCACCTGTGCGATTGATTTTTGATTAGGGAGTACCGGAGTATATTATTTTATGTTCTACTCCAACTAGACCTATGCAAATATAACAATCTACTCTCTAGTTATAATTCCTAGTCCTTAATCTTTACTCTAATTCGTTTCTGCTGTCACTCTTGCTCCAAAGGGATGCGATTTCCGCTGCTTGGGTCTCGTAAAAACCGCGATAAGTCTTCACTGTAGACACGCCGCCAGCCTTTGTTCCGGGTAATCAAAAAGACATTGATAAAACCTCCAGAATACGCATCTCGGAAAGTCGCATGGCGGATAGCTTTGATGCCTAGATCAATTGCTTCTTCAACGGTCATTTCGTACTTCCGTTCCGTATCGAGAATGCCCAACGCAAATGTACTCCCCGAACCGACGGCAAACATGTCACCGGAGATACGGGCACCGGAATCGTCGACATAGAAGATTTTTGGAGGACTAGCTTTGTCGTCGTCGTAACCCATAATCATGGTCCCCACAGACAAACCCAGATTCCGATTCTCATATAGTGCATTACTCAAAAGAGTTGCCACACGCGTCACCGAAATACGACGTGAACGAGAAAGCTCGTAAAACAATGCTTCCTGCGAGATTAGACGGATCCAGTAACTGCAATCGGCTGCGCCGCCGGCCATGGTCCCAATCATGTGCGAGTTGATGGGGAGCACTTTTTGGACCGTCTTGGAACCAATGAAACTTCCCAAACTGGCCCTCGAGTCCACGGCGGCGATTATCCCTCCTTGGAACAGAAACGAGATTGTGGTTGTGCCATGCTCGAATTCCAGAGGAGGTGTGGAACGCGTCACCAACCCATAGTCGGAAGCATCCTCGGTCATCTTGGGAAATTGGCTGCGAACTGGCGGCGAAGAAGCAAAAACTCATTGCTTAATGGACCCACGATGGACGCATAGGCATTAGCAAAAAACGAAAGTCCAATCACAAGGCAAAGGGAAAACCCTTTGCTACAACCCAAGGAAGTGTGCCGTGCACCCAGATAGTTGGGTCGCAAAGCGGCTCTCTGGGACAAGTTTGAGTTTAGTGTCATCCTCGCATTAGGGCGCTCAGCACGACCCTTGCTTCCAAAAGGAAGATTCGAGACGGTCGAAAAATTGGATTGAAATGAAACCCCGCCTGCACCTGAATGAAACGCACGCGATCTTATTTTTATGGGGCGCCTCATTGTGTACGAAAAAGCGCCAGGTACGTTTATAAGACGCTTCGATGCTTGATCTGCATCCTCTTCTCCTTTTAACATTCGTTTACCCACAAGCGTCTTGGTGGAATAAAAGGGTCTTCTTCGAGTTTGACTGGTATACCTGCGAGTCTTTTGTCATCTTCGCTAGGAAGGAACGACGTAACGAATAGTGGTACTTCTACCTCAAACTTGGCGAAAGTCTTCACCACTCTACCATCACTAAGCGTTTCAAGTCCACGCAACGGGCGAACATGGAGTACTGTCTCTATCTCCATCATGCTATCTAGCTTACCGAACGAAATACCTCCAGACCCTGGTAATTGGTCTCCAAAGAAAAACTTTTTCATCAATCGCCTTTTTTCGATTTTGCGGTCAGCAGCTTCTTTCAGCGACCACGGACGCTTTGTTTTGTTACCGCGAACGATGCATTGCTGATCAGAGACGGCTGTTACAAAAGCTTCCGTCAAATGGGGATAATCAATGTAGATAACTGTCCCAATCATATGCGGGGCAATAGTTTCGGCAGGAAGAACCTCCAGTGCTTCATTTCTGAGTTCCAAACAAGCAGTTTTGTACCGACTCTGCATACCATGAACATTAAGATGTACAGATCGAAGCATCACACTTTCGACAAGACCGTCACAGAGTGTTGGACGGCCACCGAGCGGTACCTGGATACCATCTTTTAGCTTCGGTCGAAAAAGTGGTACCCGCTTACCAGCATAGTGTAAAAAGCTAGACGACAACGGTGTCACCTCGATTTTGCTCTCAGTAGAGGCATCCCTTCCATCCGCCAGTCGTTGAAACACCACTGGCTCGCCTTGCCTATTGCGATTTAATTCCTCCTGTGAGAGCAACGAGGAGTCAACCGATTTCGCTGCTTCAATAAGACGCTTGCTATCAATAAAAGGCAAAAGAACCACGGCCTCCCAAGGCCATCGCTTTCCATTCATATCAATTGTGAAAGTACGCGGATAGAATGATGCGATGGGTGAATTTTCGTCTGTCATAAGAGGCCGATAGGGTTCGGGAAGTAACTTTGCATGAGAAGGTGGCATACATGCCATGAGTTGCTCGAAAGGCTTCAGAGGTTCACCCATTTTCCCTTCAAAGGAGATATCTTTCAAAATTTTCTCTAAACCAACGAGATCGCTCAACATAGGACCGTAGTGGTATGGATAATACCACTCCCACGAAACACAGCCTTCGTAATAGTATTTTAAGTTCCACACGAGCCCCTCTATGTACGCTTTTCGAAGTGCAACGTGTTTCTCTGCATCGAATGGCGAAAATCCAAATTTATCGTAGTAGTACCTTCCTTTAACGTCTTGGTCATCGATTTGGAGCGAAGTGCTACCAGAATCATCTGACGCGATTGAGTATTGCAACAAGCTCCCCATACGCGTGAACAATCCGGCACCTTCACCATCAACACCAGGCTCGTCGCCAGCAATAGTCCGGCGCCTGTGCAACGGCCCGGAGAGCACTGGCGCGAAAAACTCCGCTTGGTCCGGTGTTTGCAGCTCAACATCACTGGCCTCATCTGCAAGGTTTTTGCGTATCATTTCTCGAAAACGAGCACGATCGGATTCTTCTTTTGAGACAATAACATCATCACTCGGGGTAAAGTCATAGCCATATTTATCCTCAACTCGTCTTGTTTCTTCCAGGTTTTCGTTTGTTTTCTTGTAGTCATAGTAGTAAAGTTCATGTTGACCTAGCAAAGTCAAAAATTCCTCCAAACGACGCCCTGACACTATATTTCCCTCGTGTGTCAGATAAGGAATCAACCCAGGACGTTTGTTGCTTTGCCGAAGCCACTTTTTTCTCAATTCACGATACGTGAAAAAGATAAGATCAAATGCTTCGTCGGCAATATCCATCGCCGGCATGTGCGGAAGAAAATCGTTTCCAACAAGAAATGTCATGAAAACAAAGTCATCCACCGTGTGTTCCAGATCAAAGGACGAGTTCGGAATAACGTTCGAAGTTCGGAACTCCAATGCCAAATAGTCCCGCAGCAAATTCATGTGCATGAATTCAAAATTTGGATTGTGAATGTACATGTCAAGACCGTACTTTTGTGAGAGTCGCTCCGCTTGCAAGGCCCGCTTGGAAAATACGACTTGCTCTCTCAGTAGAACCAGATTTGGCTCATGCGTGGCCAAACCCAACATGACCAAGTCACCATCCTGACCCACGATGCAGTGACGAAGGTTGGGATTGTAATCATCTTTTGCTTGTTGCTCACGCATGAATTGCATGATTTTGTGTTCACCTTCGCCGGGTACGTGAGGTCCCGAGAAGACAATGGTCAAATTCTGCCACGCAGGATCATGATCTACTTTATCTTTGATGAACTGCTCCAGATAATCGGTGCAACGTTGGAAAAACTCGGTGCCAGGAGTGATGGTATTTGAATGAAACTTTTTCTTGTCGCCTTCAGCACTCTCAGAATACGAGGAGCCTTCGAACGTTTCAAACTTGCCTGTAAAACGACCCGGTTGAATTTCCTTCACTTTTTCGACCCCATCTGCAGAGTATTCCTGACTATCCCTTTCTTTCGCTTCCTTGAGTTTGTCCATTTCAGCTTGTTCTCGTTCCATGGCTTTGATGTGAGCGTCGTAGACGGTCTGTTCAATCTCTCCCTCCTGACCCGACCTATACCTTCTAGCTCGTTGTTGATTTAATTTAGCACGGGGTGCCACACCATCAATCGCCATGTAGACAAGTTCTTTCGGTTGCGCGATATCCTTGATGATCCGATCTAAATAGTACGATACATTTCGAAAGATCTCTTCTTCGGAAATATCCGCTTCTCCTTCCGCGTCAGGATTCAACTCAAGATCGGCATTATTATGGGAACAGCCGTGAATGATCCCATTCATGTCAATGTACAAACGATCGATTTCCGGTGCTAAACCGCATTCCGAGAGCGGATCGGGTGGAGGCAAATAGTCGGGAGGTGGCTTTCCAAAATGCTCCTGACAAGTAGCGTCTGTGGGGCGACTCCCATGGCGTTGAATGATTCTAGGATAGCGTTCGGAAAGCCATCGGAAGAATTTCGGTACTCCCATGGTGCGCTTGGACGACTCTTTCCTTAGACAAACAGAAGAATTATAAAAAGCAACAGGTTTTGCGATCCAAGAAAATTATGGTGAGGAAGAAAAAGGCGGTGACACGAACTGACTATGAATGCGAACGACAGTCATACCGATCGTGACTGGAGAATCCCGGATATCTTAACGACAAAGAGTGTTCTCCGACATACGTAGCTCTACTTTAGTCTACATGGCTGAAAGGGACAATTTCATCGACAATTTTGCATTTTTTATCAGCCTTTTTCACAATCATAATGATTTAGGAGACCAAATCAATTTCAGCGGTCTGGTCCGTATGGTGACTTTCGTACATGGCCGCCACCACTGCCACTGCTTTCATTCCTAGCTCACAATCGGCTCCCACATAGTAATCCATTTCCCCGTTACATGCCTTGATCCAATTCTGCAGGGACTCGGGACCAATACCCGTATTATCCGTGTTTTCAAAATCAAAACGCTCATTTTGGGTGATGAAGTTCCCATCGACATCAATTACTTCCAACTTTCCGGAGGAGGGATCCGTATCGACGCCACTGTAAAACAAGGCACCTCCTTCACCATAGATTTCAATACGCACACGTTTTCCTACCGGCGGATCATGATGCGCATCGCCGGGCAACAACGATGTACCCGAAATACTCATAACCGCATCTTTGTCACAAGCCACGGTAGCCGCCACAGCAATATCAGCACCCGTCTTCGGACAATGTGTCATATGACAAGAAACACTTTGAGGATTCAGGTCCGTGCACACGTGTAAAATCCATGCCACCAGATGAGTCATCTGGCCGTACGTAAAGCCATTGCCCAACATCCCCTCCGATGGCTCATTCCAATCTTTACGACTTTCGTCTTGAAAGATCGACTTTAATGGCGAGACGAAGAACGCCGAAACATGTCGAATACGACCAATATGTCCCTTCTGTAGAATGTTTCGCGCCTGTTGGGCTTGCGTGCGATAGTTGGCCGTGTGATTGACCAGAAAGGACGGCTTGTATTGTTGCACCATTTTCAACAATGCGCGTGCATCGGATAATACCGTCGTCATGGGCTTTTCCATTAATATATGAATATTCTTTTGCGCGTTCACAATACATTTTCCGATCTCGTAGTGTGTCGCATGGGGCGTCGCTACAATCACGCCATCCAGCTCTTCGTTCTGTAACAGATCTTCGACGGAATAGTATTTCCGGCAATGGTACTTCTCGGAAAGTGTCGTCAGCGAATCCAAGTCGGGGTTCATTTGTTCTTCTAAATCTACGATGGCAACCAGGTCACAATTCGGATTCGCGTCCAAATGGCGCAAATGCCATCCCTGCGACCACCAACCGGCCCCGATGACGGCTACTTTGGGTGTACTCATTCGTTTCGTTGCAACTTTGATAAGACCAATACTTTGTTTTAAGAACAAGCAGTTTAACCGAAGAGAGCTCGTCCTGCTCTCGATTGCGATAAGACTTTTCTTGTAATTAATCGAACTATATGTATCGAAGATCGAAGAGGACGATCAATGGCAAAAAATGAGAACGACAGGAGAAGCAAGTTAAGCAATAAAACGAGCTACAAAAGTTTTGCTGTACAAAGTACTTGCATACGTCCTACCGGTATCGCCATTGAATCTCTGGGCTCTGGGCCCAAAGCTTGCCCATTGGCCAGAGCTAAAAGCGAAACAGCAAAATCTAGATGAAGAATTTTTATTGATCAGCATTGTCTTAAGTCTACTTCCATTACGCACTAGATATTATGCACGGAGAATGGAAAACAACTACACTATTCTCGCTCTTAAACAGAACAGGACGAGCTGCACTAACTACCAAACCATACGTTGATAGTTTTTCTAAGCAAGTACAGCAGTCCAATCTTTGATTTTCTTTTTAAATTATTTTCAAACATCCAAGAGCCAGACAAAAAATAGCGGATAGAAGAAACACAATTTTAAACTGTCTTCTTTTTGACAGGCGAGCTCTTGAGCGAAAAGTATCGCGAGAAAAAGAACTGACAGAAGAGGAACAAGTAGCTTCCGTACATGAGAAAGGCCGCAATGTTGTTGCCCCGATCCAAAGCACATTCGGCATCCGTTAAGAAGTAGTAATAGCTCACAATGGTCGTGGCCACTCCGACGACCATCTGACTAATCTGCATCGCAGTGATTACCATAGGATTGAACCACTTGGGTTTCATTCTAAGGGCCATGAGAAAGTAATAGCCGTACATGGTAGCATGAACCGTATAGTTCATGGCTGTGAAAATAATTCCCGTAGGGGATGTAGTGACGTACGAATGCCAGCAGTATAAGAGCACCGTGATGTGGTGATACCAGTGCAGGAAAATGAGGGGCTTCTTGTGAATCACAATGAAGAAGGTGTCGATCAGTTCACTGTGAAAAGAGAGATCAGAACCGAGCGGGTTAGAGCCGTCACGAAAGACTCCTAAGTACAAACGGGCGGCACTACTTACGGAAACTTGGACAAGATGAACAACTGCACCCACAATCCCGTGCTTCCACTGCCGTAAGTGGTTCGGGGGTCCAAACACATGTTGTCACGGAACGAAAGGTGCGTCAAGTTGTGGAACAAGTGCGGCGCCGTACGTAGCATTCCCACAAACGAAAAGACGCTCAGAAATAGATTCCACACCGCCAGAGTATATCGCCAGTTCCAACGATCGCGCTTGGCAAAGTAAGCCTGACCGTAATAGATCGATACTGCATAAATGATACACGCCGCAACCGGAATACCCGGCTGCCCTTTCATCCAGTTCAACAAAGGAATAGGGTCATAGAATTTCTCGAAGCTGTCGAGTGCAAAACACAAAAGTACGTAAGATGAGAAATCACGAGGCGCAAAATCGAATGGATGATTCATATGCATGCGCTGCACAAGAATGGACGTCCTGTTCGTCGCGAGACCTCGGAAATAAAGGAAAATCAAAGTTCTCAGGAGAAAATAATGATGTAGCAGCAACGCACCTTGTGTACAAGTGCTCTACTTGAGGGTAAAGACAAGAGAATTCTCGGTACTCAAGGTTGTCGCCATTGACAGCGAGACAGGGATCAACGGCCATACTAAGGGAGCTCGTCGCGTTGAGCTAGCCAGCAAGTCAACAACAGTCTTTCGAAGGAGAATGTAAGGTTGGATGAATGAATGTCGACGTGATGAGGTGACGATGGCGATGAAAATCGACGGACCCAATGCTTTTGTTCGTCGTTCTCGAGAATACCAGGTACGGCACTGGCAAAACGTACAAGAGCATTGATAGGTATGAGTTGAAATAGTACAGAAGACCGTTCCTGGGTACTTTTCTACGTATAGTACGGACGTGACAGTCCAATCCTCACGGCGACCGTCATCATGCTGAACAAGAAACCATCGAACGCATTCCTTCAATCAAACTTGGCATGTGCTAAGCTAAAAACGTCGCTTGAAGGGAATGACATTACAAAGTATGACTGATGAAAACTTTAGCTTTAAACGGATCTATAATCCAAAAGACGATGACGTTCGGTATATATGTGAGCAATATTTGTGCTTCTAGCACCAATTATGGCCTTTACTTCTTGAAGATAGTTCTATCCCCAACCGGTACCCACAACCACAACTACAACCCTTTCGAGAGCCTCACGACTCACGACTCCCGAGCGAATTTCGTTTTGCTCCATCAAACTCTGGACGACTAAGAGCTCAACATAGATTTGCGAAACCAACAAAACCTAGCTGAAGAATATGTTCACGTCCACATCAAAATTTGAATTCCACACAACTATTTACCTCAAACATCTTTGGAAGTCCCTACAAATCAATCGAATTCCATCTCGACGAACTACTGTCTTCATTTCCTAGCAACATGATCGCCATCCGTCCTACTTCAAATCACTGCATGGCACATAACAAACTCATCATTTTTATTTAAAAGCACGTAACTTAGCAACCAGCAGGCCCGAACAAATTAATTTACTTTTTTAGAGGTCTTGCTCGGTTTTCCCCGAATGTAATATCGCTCAAAGAAAAACTTGCAGAACAAGAACAAATAACTTCCGTACATGAGTAAAGCCGACTGGTTGATGTCTTTTCTCATCAAGCAGTCTTCGCGTTCTTCGAAATGGAGAATGTACGTCGTATAGACGGTCAAGAACACCCCGACGAACATTTGGGAAATCTGAGCCACCGTAATCCAGATCGGATTGAACCACTTGGGCTTCATTCGAACCGCCATGAGGAAGTAATAGAAATACATCATTGCGTGAACACCATAGTTCATGGAGATGAAAAAAGCACCCGTTGGCGAGTTGTTCACATAGGCATGCCAAGTAAAGAGAAGCACCGAAATGTGATGATACCAGTGAAGGAACATGAGAGGCTTCTTATGGATCACAATAAAGAATGTATCAAAGAGTTCACTGTTGCCGAATGTCAGAAAGAGTGTTGTGTGATGTGTCGAGAGAGATTGACAAGGGCGACTTACGGAATTTTCGACAAGACAAACATTTGCGACCAGAATCCCGTAGCTCCACTTCCCACGTGACTTTCCGGATCAAAACAGCAATTTTCTCTCAAGGTGTACGAGTAGATGTTGAACAACACAAAGGGGGCCACGCGGATAAAGCCAATCGTCGAAAAGAGCGAAAGTCCGAAATTCCACAAGGCCAAGGGAGCACGCCAGTTCCAAGCGGATCGTTTCTCAAAGTACGAACGTCCCCAGAAAATAGCGATAGCATAAATGATAGCGCAAGCAACGGGAATCCAGAAGTTGTCCTTCATCCAATCACGGGGGCCCACAGGGTCGTAATTCAGTTCGAACCTGACGTAGACGAGGATGACGAAAATGAAGGTGACAAATTTGTGAGTACAAATCTCAATAAAGTTGCTTGTTCCTTATGTAGTACTGGTATTAACTTACGGAAAGTAGGTTTTTCCAAAGGTAGGAAAAAGACATGCAAAATCCAAGTACTTTTGGTTTCCCGAATTGAGACGGACGCAATGCTGCAACGAAGGATCGGTCAAACCGGGATATTGAATTTTATCCACCATTTTTCTATCGCGCAAGGAGCAAAGTCTTTTGACGATATGAATCAAAAGGCTGCACGAGAGCTTGTGAACTGCAATGTAAGGAGAGACGACGAAGGAGGAGTCTTCGTTGTTGTTGTTGTTGATGATGATACCAAGAACGTTGCGTCGCACGCCAAATTTTCCGGGCGTTGTTATCTCTGAAAACGAGAGGTCCATGCCGCAACGGATACCGCGATGCCGTTTCAACTTATCAAGTAGCGATTATTTTAGTTATTCTGTCCGACTTTCAACTCACGATACAAACTACTGTTCCCCCCTGTCGTAATTGGGAATGACTCCACTGTTTATGCCTGTCATTTTTCCTCAACGGCACCATTCCTTAGGTACTCGTAATTCTGGCATAACAGGAAAGTCGGACGTTTTGTTCTTACAGTGGTACCCACGACTTTACAGCTATATAAATCAATACTTAGGCAATTCGCGCCATTGAGACAACAGCTTATCAGACATAGAGGAAATGTTACTGCCACTTTCGACTTTCTTGTATCAGCTAAACATTTCGACGAATCGCTTTCTCTCCTCTTGGTGTTAGGCGGAAATGACGTTCGATGGACCCCACACCTCTCGCACAATAAACGCTGCTAGAGGCTAGGGAAGGACAACCTTTTTCTTTTCATTGATTCAAAACTGGTACAAAGCAATCGACATGGATGACCAAATGTATCAATGGCACCCATCGGATCCTTCCGGGAAATGCGTGCGCACAAATGTGGCCGGAGTGCAATATGAAGAGTTTAGTTGCCTGTATCCGTGGATCGAGAAAACCTTAACACCGTAAGTTTTTTTGCGGCAATCTTTAAGACGCAATCAACAACTGTATTCTTACCGGGTCTTTTTCTTAGCTTCGAGAAGACGTACGATCCCGTTCCTGTCCGAGATTGGATGCGAGAACGCCCTTTCTTGGCCGTTTGGGTCGTCTTATTCTACGGCGTCGCCATCATCGCCGGACGCCGCTATTTTGCGAATCGACCGGCTTGGAACATGCGAAAGACACTGGCACTCTGGAACTTTTCACTCTCACTGTTTTCTTTCTGGGGTTTGTGTCGGCTTTTGCCTGTTTTGATTCACAACTACATGTTCTATAGCTGGAGAGAAAATTTCTGCTATGATCCAGAATCCAACGTGGGCAGTGGAACCGCTGGAATTTCTCCGCAATTCTTTGTCTTGTCTAAAATTCCGTAAGTCACTGTTTTGTTGCACGTATTCATTCGGCTTTCAAAGAACTCGAGGCACTCACCGTTGTCATAGGGAGTTGGTGGACACCTTCTTTATCGTGGTGCACAAGAAGCCATTAATTTTTTTTACACTGGTACCACCACATCTCGGTTCTTCTCTTTTGCTGGCAAGGATACATCATGAACCCTCCCACAGCCATTATTTTCGCCGTCATGAACTATGCCGTGCATGCCATTATGTATTTTTACTATTTTTTGATGGCGGTTCATTTAAAACCCAAGTGGCTGAATGCCAAGTGGATCACCATTGCGCAAATTGCTCAAATGGTCGGGGGTGTGAGTGTCACAATGTTTGGATCGTACTTGCTGTTTATCGAAAAGCCGGCCGGATGTTTCATGACGGTTCAATATCACCTCGTCCCCAATTTCATCATGTACGGCAGCTATCTGTACTTATTCGTTCTTTTCTTCCTTGGACGCTACCAAGTGGGAGTCAAGCGATCGAAAAAGACAGATTAATGGGAACTCGTCTCCTTTATTATTAGCAACGTTTGTCAAAGGTTCAAAACTTTTCTCTTCTCGCAGAATTTCAGTCACGAGGCGTAGAGATACAATGCAGCTTATGCAACGAATGATGCATGTGATGTTCCAAGTTGGTGTAGTAAACTAAATAGAATCACAAAAACGGCTCATCGTTGGTCGATTGAAGTTGTTAGCTAGACTCTAGAGCTAGTAAACGGAGGTCGAGACGACTTGGTAAAGTTCCCCGAATTTATTGATACCTGGTACGCGTGGAGGGGCTGAATACTTTGTAAAGCATCGACCGTAGGCGAAAAAGTCTTCACTCGCGGTGCGAGTGCGAAGGGCATCAACAACATCAACTATGACGACAAAAAAGTCGACAAGAACATTGCGCATTTTATTGTAAAAATATCATTCTTGTGTGAATAGCTTAATGCGTTAAATTTTAATTATGTTCGGAAGAAAGATTGGTACCCTGCAAAAGCTCATCGACACAGCGGCTGTACCCAATAGCGGAGTCAAATGGAAGCACGTTTTGGAGTATCTCGAAGATCATTGCGACGAAATCGACGATGCGCCGGAACTTCCTTTCGATTCTCCTTTGCCGTCTCATTTTGTGGCTTGCTCGGAACTGAAAGCGGAGTTACGGCACGATCGTACTTCGGGGGAATCATTGTTGCGCAATGTCTTGCACAAAATTCCACCCGAAATATGTGCCGCGCTGTGTCAATTGGGTCCTTCGGCCTTGCGAGCTACCTGTCCTCGAGACCGCGTACCGATCCAATATGCTTGCCGATATCCCGTCAGCCCCCAACTAGATGAAGTTATTGTCATTCTGGCAAAGGCATGCCCCGAATCTCTGATTCATCGCGACCATTCCGGCCAGACGGCTTTGCACTATCTGTTTCTCCACCATGCACCCCAACGATCACCGGCGCTGGTCGCTTCTCTTTGCTCGCATGTCTTGACGATTGCAGGCTCGGACCGCGATTGCGCGGGTGAAGAAACGCGTCGTGACTTTCCGTTGCCGTCCTTGCCGTCCACTGGATCAGCGGCGGTCGTCCACGACGCGGTCGATGGCTGTTTACCTCTGCACTACGCGGTGATGAACGGAGCCAACTTACGCACCATCCATGTGTTACTTCAAGCACATCCCGCTTCGCAAAGTTTCACCGATCGGTTTGGAAGAACGGCTTTGCATCGCTATTTAGGGGCCGGATCGTTGGGAGACGGTGCTAAAGATGTTTCGGGCGAGCCATGGTCGGGAGAACCCTGGTGGCGTCATTCCATCAGCAAAGAACTCGTTCAGATGCTGACCAGCAGTCGCGTGGCGCGGACTGCAGATTGTCTGGGAAGAACTCCTTTGCATTGGGTGTGTGTCTTTGTGGCGTATAATTACTTCCACGATACCAATAATCTTCCGATTCAAGTGCTGCAATCGGTCTTGGCCAGTCACGTGGGACAACTTGCGACCCGTGATTCTGCAATGCAAACTCCGCTCATGGTGCTCCTTGGAACGATGAATTATCTACAGCGAGCCGAGAAACCCAAAAGCACGCAATACAACTTGATAGAAGGAGGACCTCCAGCGTTCTCACCGAGCTCATCGTTAATGAACTTGCTTCTCAAGCACCCGGATGACTCCGCGGCCATAAACATTGCTACGCTAGAGGACTCCATGGGCCGTTTACCGCTGCACTTGGCTGTGGAGTGTGCTGTTGCTTTGCCGACGATTGAGTTGCTGCTGCAGTACTTTCCTAATGCACTTGTGCATGCCACAGAAGAAATGAAAGTCCCCTTACACAGTGCATTCACAACTTTTGCCGCGCCCCGTCAAACAGCCGCCTTGGTGTCACTTTTACTTCAACAATACGAAGCAGGGACGCACGGAACAGTCATTGATGGACGCCTGGGTTTGAAAATGGAAGACGCATCGGGCATGTACCCCTTGCACTACGCAGTGAAAAATAAAGCGGGTCTGAAGACAATTGAGCTCATAATGGAAAAGTACCCACAAGCGGCTCTTCAAGTTGGTCCTGCGAATGACTTACCAGCCCATAATATTCTTACCGATCCCTTGATTTCTATTGCCTGTGGTTCCCAAACTTCAGACGACAATCCTCTCTCCGATGCTTCACAAGAAGAATACGACGTTGCTTCGAAAAAGCTACGCTACTACTGCGTCCGCTGACCGCTAAACCACTCACACTGACGCTTGCTGACTCTCAGTTCGGGATGCTTCCTCTCCATCTTACTGTAATGTTCGAAGCTCTTCCGTATGTCAACCTTTTACGAGTGCTGCAACTCAACCCGGATGCTGCACTGCATTACTCGACCCACAACCGCCACGCGTATAGCCCTCTCGATCTTCATGATATGCGTCAATCTCGCTTCCGTGACACGCAGGAAGAATGGCATCACATAAGAGAACTGCTGTACAGTTTCGGTCCAACATTAGGTTCACATCGGCATCGACAAGGATTGCTGTCCCAGTGCGTTCGATTGATCGTTGATGAATTGAACGGAAACGGAACCTTTCATCTCGATCAAGGGAACAGCAAAGAACAATGCGAAATGGATCTGGAAATATCGCACTCACTCTCTAATCTTGTTCTCGGTTCGGATCCTGAGAGTCGAGTGGTAATTCCAAAACAGCTCAAGAGGTCGCATAATGCCACAGCAACAAAAAGATTATGCATGTGGCTGACAACGGACATGATCTGGGCATTGTGCCCAATTCCTCTTCGATATACGACGAAGAGAACACCAAATTTGACTATGATCTGCCGACTAATGCCGAATCTGGAAGTACAACTGGATCAGAAGATAGCAACAGCCAGGATGAATACCTATCTAGCGATAATGATGACGACGAAGAAGAAATCGACTATCAAGATGAAATAGAAGATCTCCCATATCAGAAAAGATTGGCAAAGAAAAAGAAAAAAGCGACGCGGCGTGCCGACAGACGAGGGTCACACCAAAAACGTCGACTTGCTATTTGAAGAAGCGAAAAGTAGAGCGAATAAGGAGAAACCTGAATGTGTGAACGGTTTTGGCAAGGAGGTAGATGATAGCAGCCGACCTCCCAACATGAGCTCTTTGTCACCCAAATCTCACCAAAAACCTCGTTTTATCAGTGAAGTCGCTTTTCGTTTGTGGACCTTCTTCTCGCTTTACTGCGAGCCTCACAACCCGAACGACAATTATTCGGTGCAAGTTGGCGAGATACTGGACGAGATTGACTTTGAAACGGCTCAGACTCTTACAACAATGTCTCTGCCGCCATTTGCAGCGATGTATTTCCCTCCACACGAATCTCTATTCGGTTCGACGTTCCGAGACAGGGCGAGTCCTAAGTGCCGAGAACTCATATACAAAACTTGCTACTTCCTTGGAAAATACGAATTTGATACAGAGGACGATATTTTAATCTATAGGAGCGATGACGGGTCTAGCCTGCTCGTTCGAGCATTCGAATGGATCTTTACAACCGAGACAGAAACTGATGCAAGACGACCTGGAATATCAGAGGAGCAAATATGGACAAGCGGAGAACTTCCTGCAGATATTGGTGCGACGTTTAGCTATTGGAAGAGACCAATTTGGATGAAGTTTACTAAAAACCTGGAAGAGTACAAGACTGAAGTCGAACATCGAACCAATTTAGACATCCCTGTTGACGGAAGACCTTGTCCACATATTGGAGTTTCCCCTTTGTTGTCTTATTATTCTGCTATGAGCTCTGAAAGAAAGCAAGATCGCATTTACAAGCATGATACAGGCGACGACAGATTCAAGAGCCTTATCTTATACGGAAGTCGCAAATCAAGTCAAGTCAGACGGCATGAACTGACCCTGAAAGACTATCCTTTTGCTTTAGTGTACCCTGCATCGTCACGGGGGACCTTGCATGAATACTTGATGGAATACGGCCCTCTGGAAATCGATGAGATCCGCAGCTTGGCTCGAAACTTACTGCAGACCTTGAGCTTTTTCCACGACAAAGGTTTTGTGCACGGTCAGGTGACCACTAGAAACATCTGTTTATGTGGCTACGGCGAAACCAAAACTTGGTGTCTGCAATCGTTGTATTCTTTGACGAAAACGACCGATTGTACTTTCTTCGGATCCATTAAACCCGACGGGTTTGTTCCCTTCAATTTGGAATCGCTCCCACCTGAGTTTTTCGTCTCACTTTCGCCATCTGAATATCTAATCTATAAGCAATACTGGAGCCAAGTGGAGAAACTTTTCGGTGTTCAAATAGCAGCTTGTGCACTCCAGCCAGTTCTTGATACCAAGAAGGGAACATTCACCGTCGCTCGATGCTTCTTCGAAAGCCAGACACAGGGCACGCTTGTCTTACCGTCGCTTCCGTACGCACTTGCACTTTCGAATCGAAGACTCGATTTCTGGGCGCTAGGAATTCTGGTCTTCACGTTGATGTCCGGCATATCGAACTTTGGCCAGATAACGAGACGGCATCTTGAAGATGAGGAACTTGAATATACGATATACGAGAATATATTGGATCCCCTTGCACAAGATTTTCTAATCTGGGTTCTAGCGATGAAAGCAGACCCGACGATAACCTGCAAAACGATTTTGAGCCATCCGTTCCTAGATCCTTCTGCTGTGAACAGGGCCAAAATTATTGGCGAAAGAACTAAGAAGTCTTTAGAGATGAAGCAGAAGCGAATGCAGGAGATGGAACGCAATTACGAGAAAGCACGAATGCGTTGAGAGCAACGCCTGTGAATTCCGAACGGAGGACCAGAATTCTATACCGCTCATTTCAGATTGATTGTGCATGCATGGTCATGTGCTCAAAAGACACGTTACTAGACATCTTTGTGTGCGTGCTGGTGCCCATTCGACTTTGTTATAAGATAGACAACGACAGTCCGTGTATCGGCAAGCAAGTTCTTTCGAAAAAAAGATATTAATACCAGAGCAACGAATGCCGTGCTTTTAACTTCCTAGGCAGTGATACTATAGTAAAAAAGCGTTCATTTAGGCGCATGTCGCCACTATTAGACAAATCCTCAATTGCTACGGAATTTATGCAATTTCCAATGCTTTTCGATTTGCTATTTTTCCCTCTTGTGCGCACACGGAGCTCATCTTTCCTCAATTGGTGGTAAAAGCACAGTCTTTTCTTTCGTTCGGGGCAACTAGTTTGTCGTTTTTTACTTGAGATTTGTTTTGTTCGATTTTCTAGGTCGACTCATGACTCATTTCATCGTACCGTTGATTATGATTCGTGATCGCTGTCCTTTTCATTCGTGGGGAGTGGGCACCAACTACGGAAATGGCATCATCATGAAATCCAAAAACTGACCATGGCGTCGATTGATACGAGGAGGAACGGATTACCGCTCTATATCATTAAAGACGACTAAATCTCTATTACGTCAATCGGAGACGGAGGAAAACACTCCCATCGAATCGCAGATACAACAATCAGTCAAAAGCGCCTTTAAAAAAATGCAATACTGGCGTTTACTCGTCACGGCCTTTTTCATAGGGCAACAACCCCGTCCGACGCGATCCTTTGCCACGTATTTATTATCACGCAGTAATTGCTGGACGGATTTAAGTACCGACGAAGTCATCATGAACCACCGTGTCGTCAGTCACGAAGAATCGGACGATCCCATGATGCACATTCAGCTCGTCGGAGGACCCCTGCCGGCCGGTACGACGTTTCCAACGAAAGTGGCACTCCAAGTTCTCACCGAAAATCCATCCACCAATCGAGATTATCAATATGTCATGGAAGTGAACGGAACGGGTGCTGCTTTTGTGGGTGGATCGTGTGACATGGATCGTCGGATTGCCGGACGCGCCAAGGATATTGTTGAACTCACCTTGAAAGATGCGCGCGCGTCCGTGACCGTGTGGGCGGGTTGGGCAGCGGGTCACGAAGCCGTACGTCTCACTCCAAAATTTATCATTGATCCGCCGGCCGGAGAGCAACCCAACTTGGAGAAGGAATGGTACGAAGCATTGATGCAATCTTGTGCGAGCGTCGACTGGACGTCGATCGACACGTTGGCGAGTCGCCCCGTCGTCCATTCGGAAACGGCGGAATTGTACATGGATGGGACCGTCGAACTGCCCCGTGTCGCTCTCCGGAATGTCGACTTTTCCACACTGGTGATTCATGCCACGGCCGGTGCTACGGTTGGTACAACATCGTGTCCGCACATGGCACTGGTGAGTGCTAGTGATGAATGGCCTGAATTAAGTTTAGACGAAGAGCGCACAATTTACATTTCGGGAATTTATGCGCTGGCGAGTGACCCCACCACATTGTACAGAACGAAGGCGCTGGAATTGGAGTGGACAGCCGAAAATGATACGGAAACAGACATCGAACATCACAAAGAAGAAGAAGAAGAAGGAGAAGTCACAAAAGCACGAAAGGAAGCGAAAGATGCAAGAATACACGATCAAGAAAAGATTAACAAACGCGTGGAAAGCCATGCGAAGCAAATTCAACGAGACAGAGAAGCTGTTAAGAAACGGGGGGAAAGCTGGAAGGCATCCACCGGCAAGGAAACTCGCACTAAGCCCCGCGCGACACCAGATCAACCCTTCGATCACGTTTACGTACCGAATAGTGACGAGACGGACTCCGTTGTATTTGATGTGGGCCCGCACTATTACATCGCAATGGCCATTTTGATTGGGGCTGGCGTCGTCGCGACGCAATTGTGCCTCTTTACGAGTCGAAGAGATAAAGGCCGTCGCGACCTATGATGAGAGGCTCGCGTCGAATTAACAAAGTTAGAAGAAGAAACATAAGAATGAGTAACAGACATGGCAGCCAAGCTGCAATCTAAAACACCGGCACTTTATGTTTTTGACAAATGGTACCCACTATCTCATCAGAACACTAAGCTCGTCACGAACGATACAGCAAAATGATAGCAACGAATCAACCAGGAGAGACAAATAATACGGCGACACAAGGCACGCTTTAATTTACTACAATACTGTTGCCCGACTGCCTAGTAGCTGTCGCATCATTCCTTCGCTTTAAAACTGATTGGGATCCGGCAAATTCGTCAGGATCGCCGCCGCTGCCACTGCTGCCGCCACTAGACCTCCTCCAGCAATCAAGGCCGTCTTGGTTTGCTCTTCTCCACTTTTGGTCGAAATTTCGACCTTGGGTTCAATCGCCCATACGTTCGATTTGCCGTCCTGATCGAAACTGACACCACGTTCCTTGACGGGAGCTGCTTGATTGTCATCGGCCATGAATAATGCGGTTTGTGGCAGAGAGTTCATGCTGGGAACTAGTAAGAGTAGAGCGCATCTGTTAGACACAATCGTACGGGCCCGTCAAAACGCATCATCTCGTAAGATAATAATACTCACCTGTGAACCCATTTACTACCTGCACGAGAGCAATTGTAATTGCAACGAGGGAAAGTCGTGCCATTTTGTGATAAATTAAAGTGTAATGTAGACTTTTGCAAAGGAATGGGAATGAAAATGAACACGTTGCCGAAAGATGATGAATGCAAGAAAGACGACGCTGGTCCTTTTTTTTTCGTTTTTCTCCTTTGCAGGATGACATTTTTGCGTAAACGTGTTCCCAAAAATCAGTGTCAGAAGTTGCAACCGACATCCTTTGTACAGTGTGATCAAGTGGGCGGATTTGCTATTAGCTTTAATGTATTGAGAAAGCTCGTAGCGGTAGCCTAAAGACGGTTTTTTTCTTACTCTTTTTCAAAAGGGAGTGGATGACGTGGTCGCTTCAGCTGCAAACATTAATGATGTCATGCAAGGGACCAAAAATTCTTGATTCAGATGCTCCACAGATTGCGGACGGACAAGCGGACGGATTCACGGACGTCACTGCACTGACTCTATGCTATCTATCCGCTATCGGAGTGCGAGAGCATCCAAAACAAGGAAAACCACGATGGGGACTGCGTTTATTGGGACCATCCTATCAAGAATCGTAACAAATCAAAACAGTCGCTCGAGGCTCTAAACATTAGTTAATTTGAAGCAACGCAAGTCTCATTTTAGAATCATCTATAGTGGAATAAATGTGAGTTGGAGTGCCGCGAAAGGCACAAAGTTTGTATATGTTGGATGAATTGCCCTTCGATGCTCGCCTTCGAATGAAGTTGAACGTTCCATGCATCTCACCTCTCACCCGGACATCTCTTTTCTCATATCTTGTTTAACTTCACTATCAAACAATCAGCATCATGTTCCGATTCATTGCTCTAGTATCAATGACTGTCACGTGCGCGTCGGCCTTTGTGATTCCAACGGCGGTCTCTAGCACAAACACGCGTCTCTACATGTCGGACGACTCGGTCGCCAACAACAAGTTTTTGCAGGACAAGTTAGCACAAAATCCCAACATGATGGCAGAACCGGCACAAAACCCGGACCGTCCCGAACTTCCCCAAATTCCGGGGGATTACAATTGGGATGAAAAGTATGCGCAAGACGATGACTGGATCTCGGATCCGACGCAAATTCCGGGGAAACAGGTCCTTTCACAGGATCAGATAGCCATGCAAGCTGCTGCTTTGGGTAAACTAGAGGAAAAGTGGAGGGCGCAGCGGGAGAAGGAGGAGTATGAAGCATCCATCAATGTTGGCTGGGTTCCTACTGCGGAGCTCATCAACGGACGAACCGCCATGTTCTTTCTTGTGACTGGACTTTTGACAGAATACTGGACCGGAATTAGTTTACCTGGACAGGTCGAAGAAATGCTACGCGTGGGAGGATTTATTGGCTTTGATTAATTAATGAAACGAAAGAGATGCGTACTAAGTGCATGTTGGTTTGTTCGAATAAATGAATACTCCGTAATAGATTACCAGTTACAGATCTTCGTCATCATCACCGATACTGAAGTTTCCTACCATATCTGTTGTCGTCGGTATTTCAGCTTCCACCCAATCACCATCATCAATCTGGCTGGGTTTTTCATCCATCACATCATCTTCTTTGATATCTTTCCTAACGTCGGTTGTGTCTTCAACTACAGGTACATGCATCTCCCTTTTCCCATCTTCAAACACCACGGCTTCGCTTTCGGTGCTTGTCACTCTTATCGGACTTTGAAGAGCAAACCCAGGAGATTTGAGCTTGGTGAACATTTTCCCCGCAAACGCACTGGCCTTTGAACTGAGTTCAGTTGCTTGTTGCAATACTTGTTGTGGAAGCTCTTTAGCAGCATTCGCGCTTAATGGACGAATAGAGGGTTGCTGCTTGTTTGTACCTTCATCTTTCTTCTGGATTGCTTCCAACTTTTTACTCAACTGCTGCTTGTAGCGTGTCTTCAAACGGCTGTGAATACTGCGCAGTTCAGCCACTGTTCCTGGTCCTGCACCGAGCAAGTCGTGTTCGACTCGCTTTTCTGTTACACCTAGAATATGAGCAAAATCAAAGACCGTGACATATTCAACCTTGTCATTGGAAGAGGAGGTTTCCTCGCTATCTTTCTTTTCCAATGCTTCCGCTTCCGCTTGACGAATAGACCGTACTTCAACAACTACATCCGCTAACATATCCATTGCGAGTTCTTGACAAAGTAGTAATGCATTGGGGTCAGCAAACATGCGCCAAAATGGTTTTTGTGAAAGAAGGGCATCCATTCGATCGACTGCCTTGGCGAGCATTAGAAACTTCGCCATCATATCGGTACAATTTATGCTCGTAATTCCAAATGGTAAAACGGATGCGTCACCGTGAGGTCGAACGAATCGAGCAAACACCGCTGGACAGGACTCTACTATCCAAACCATCATAGCCAACGAAAGAACGCCACCCGAACGAAAGTCCGTTACCGGATCTGTTTGTTGAAACCCTAAACGTGATACCCAGAATTCATGAGGTACTGGTGGGTTTCCTTCGTCGTCTAGAAAAGTATCGACGTCGTTGGGGGAGTCTTGAATCGGAAAAATGGCCCCGTGCAGCCACAAACGACGAATCAGCGGGTCATACGCAATTTCCATCGTCCCGGATTCTTCGATACCTTTGCTCCACCATGGCATATGGAGAACCGCCTTTTGAGCGGGCGTGCCTTGATACTCGCGAGAAAGCTTCAATCCAGGACGGCATTTCGTATGGAGCAATTGTCGGTACATGAGAACCTGCGAAGCCACGTTTTTGTCCGGTAGAGTATACTTTCTCACCGTCAAGGATTGCATCGCTTGCCCGGCGCTGGCAACCCATTGCCCGGCGAGGGCACGAGCTTTCTCCCCAGGATTCTCGTTTCTCTTTCTTCCCGGCTCGTCCATTTCATGTACGTGGTCGTCTAGAACACAGTCGAACGAGTAACAACCCGAGAAATGACTCCAACACGAAAAGAAAGAGATCGGTGATTCCAGTAAATTGTCTATTCTGCCAAGTTGACTGTAAATTGAGAACTAAGTTGAACTCAAATGATTCAAGCAGGTACTAGGTACAATTTATTTCAATTGCAAATGATAAAAATGTTTGATAAGTTGCATTTTAAAAGTTGCAAGAGGATCATCAACAACTCTCTCGCATCCCTTGTTGACGCGATAATTGCGAAGGAACAATCATCCTACCGGTATTAAAACGGTGTGCGCGCTTGAAACGTCCGTTGAGGGTTGTTCTCGCGCGGTTACTTCATCACGAGGACATCTGCGACTCAAGATAGTTCTCACGGACCGAAGCCGTTGACCGTTAATTAGTCGGGAAATGATTTCAGTATCCACTATGATGTAGGAAGTCAGAGGTGACCCGCCGAATTGAATTCAGGTTCTCCACCCCTTCCTACACAATTGCTGATAATACAACCTGTCTCTAAGACATCGGTCACGTTTCACAACCAGTTTTCCGAAGCCTCCTCGCGAGGAAGGCCGCAGGATTGGCCACACGGCTAAACACACACATGGCGGTTGCAGCAAAAGCATCATAAAAAGCACAAGCATTCCAAGCCGGTTTCGATCTATCCTTTTTTTGCAAAGAGGAGTCATTATGGCTCCCTTAGATCCCACGCTCATCGATTTTGAGGAGCCACGTCGTGTGCCGCACGTGACTCCGATGTTGGTGGAGCGAAACGATTGCTCCCCACGACTTGGGAACCGCATTTCTTCTGAGAAGCTTTTGGATGAAAAGGAAAACAGAAGTGAAGAAACATTGCGAAGACGGCTGGTGCGCTCTCATAGTGACAAAGTGTTACGATCATCCTCCTCGAGCGAAGAGCGTGAAGGAGTCGAAGAAGAAGAAGAGATAATACTTGAACCTGTTGTTCGAAGACTTTGGGAACAGCCGCGGTCACGGCGTCGCAGCATGCGTGGTCGCCCGAAACGAGGAAGGGATGACTGGAATTATTGGCGTTTGCGGAGAAAGCAGCGATGGCTAATACCCGCGGAACATCCGTTGAAACTGCTATGGGACATCATGACCGTCATTCTTTCCATCGGGAATGCTTATGCAACCCATTCGTCAATTCGCGATCGTCAGTTCGGCAATAACTTTTTCCTGAGGTTTTGCGAGGTTTGGTTCGTGCTCGATATACTCTTCAACTTTGTTACGGAGTACAAATGTTCCGACGGAATGATATGCAAGGAACCAGTACGAGTGTGGGCTAGGTATTTAGCCACGTGGTTCGTTATTGATGCTGTTTCTCTCTTTCCCGGTGAACTTCTTTACATACAACCGATCATTGATAAACAGAATCAACGCGGCTTCTTTCAAAAGTCATTCTTTCGTACTAAAGCGGTCATACGAGTCACTAGAGTTCTGAGGGGTCGGCACTTTCGCCTTTTCGGCAATGTTGCGAAGCAGACCAAACGAGCTGGTCTTGGTGGTGCATCAAGGCTGCTGCAATTGATTATCAAGTATGTTCCGAAGTATTTGATGTTTTTGCGCAACATGAAAGCTGTCATTTTGGTTCGTTTGCTGAGGCAGATACATTGGGTGCGAAAGGTTTGGCTTTCCTGGAGAAGTGGACAGTGCGTCAAAGTTCGAATGCACACGGATCGGAAGATTGAGGATGATGACGGTGAAGAAGATGACGACGACGGGACGCATTCCTTGACCGATATCGCGGAGATTGACAGTTTTGACTCGGACTGCAGCACTCATCGGTGGGAATATATCGATGACTTGGATGAGCAGTCGCAAGATTACCACGACGACGATCCGTTTTAGAAGCATGTTTTGTAAACTGTTTAGTTGTAAGATTTATTAGTTTTTATTGACCTTGTTATTTTTCTATGGTAAAATATCAACGTTTACAAGTTGCCTGTAGGCAATCCTTAACATTAAAGTTTACAAGGCGGTCAAGGCGTGGCCTCGTTCAGTTCAACTGGTTCAAAGAAATTCGCTGAAAGATCGTACGAAACTCCAGGCAAAACGACGATTTTTACGCGAACGGGGTACCAGGTAACGGGTGATCTTCTTGAATTAGTTATCGAATGCAACTAACGTTAGGCGGATCCACAAAACACACTACTTTAATTTTTTTCTTGGGCGGCTTTACTCCGCTTACAGGCTTGAAACACCGACATGGCGTTTGTAAAAGTTGAAGATATCTAAGGTATCAATCTGCAATAAAGATTTATAGTAAATAATGAATTTATATCCTTTGTACGGAATAAGGTATTGGCAACGACGAGGTATCCAGAAAAAGTCTTAGCCTTCGGAAGCCTCGTGATGATTTTCGCTTTCCGAATCATCCAAGAAATCGTTATCGGTAAAGTCCTGGGTCAAACCGGAAGTCACTGATCCGAACGACCTATCGTCATCGTCATCATTTCCTTCTTCACTCGAGCTAGTTTCATCTTCCCTGGGTTGAGCGGGATGCGGTCTCCGATCCACTCGGATGGCTCCCAAGCGACTTGGGGTCCGATTAACACCCAGTCTCGGCTCGGGGATATTTCTCGCAGCTCCAGGAGTATACTCGCTGAACATAGATGCTCGCGAAACAGATTCATGATCGGCGTAACTATCTTCCTCGTTGTAGGTACCATCGTCCGCGAAAATAGGATCAGCTACCAGCTGTGCCTTGCGCAAATTCACGGAGTCCATCGTAAAGCAGCTCAAGTCACCGCCGGTCATATCTGTCAAGTTGGACATGTCGCTCGGATTGCGCGTGAGCGAAGCTCCCGGACCTCCGCGAAGGCGCTGTAGTTCCATTGTACCTGGTTCCACGCCCCCATCTGATCGCGCCGAAAGGCACGTAACGAATTGGTAGAGTCAACGCTACTTGTCCTGTCCGGTGGTACTCGGCGGGGCGCACCCAAGACGGAACTTTGGGAACGGACGGGGGCCACGCGAGAAATGTTTCCTCGTTGAGCTCTACTCGCGCGCATCGAGGCCAAGTGATCCGTGCTCTTCGTCGGCGCCAACGGTCTTACGACAGCTCGCATACTCTGCGATCGAATCGGAATGGTTCCAGGCCTAATAGCTCCTCGCATAGCATTCAAACTACCGCTTTCACTGCGCTGAACCGACGGTTTGCGGCTTAGTCCCCTCGGTCTCTCCGGTGACCCTCGCGTAGGTTTTTGTTGCACGCGGCTATTCTCGTCTTCCACTATCGCAATTCCTTGGTGTCCATCATCAGCCTCGTCATGTTCGTTGACGACTTCCATGTTTGAACAATGAAGAGTTGTCTGTAAATGTGCAATGAATACAACAAGCGGCACAAGGAGGAGTTTTATTGTCCCCCCCTCGTGCTCCAAAAGGTCATGCGCCGCTGCTGCCCCGCGTTCGAGCTATTTCCTCCGAGAACAGCCACGTTCAAAATTTCTGAGACTGTTTTCTGAGACTGAAGTTGCTGGTTGCTGGTTGCTGGAGTACAAAGTACTTTGTATAAGAAGCAAAAGTGCTCCGACAACTGGAAACTCAAAAGACTTTTACAGATAAGTTGTATGTAACCGGTACGACGTTTGGTGTGACAGGAATTGCTTCTGCAAAGTCCCTCGTTCCTACTCCTTGAAGCATTGCGGTGTTTTTTACACTCTCGAATAATGAGCTAATATCATCGAATGACTATTCTGTTATTACAGGGCAAAAATCTGCTGCGACTTTGATATTCAACGACGATTTCATTCATATTCCAATTAAGTCACGCGTTTCATCTTCCGTTGGAGATCCGTTGACAAGGTTACTATGTGCATAATTGTGCATCGTTTTCTTTCAAAGAACATTGTGCGTCGTTTTCACGCAACACACACCACACCCCATCTCACCATCTACCGAGTGAGTCGTCGTAACAGCAGAGCTTACGAACATGATCATTGCGTCTCGACCTCTTTGAACGACACTCTAAGGCAATCATGGCAGTTGGAAATGGCCTGTCCTCTCCAAGGCGGGCTG
Source organism: Fistulifera solaris (assembly GCA_030295235.1). Classification (NCBI taxonomy): domain Eukaryota; phylum Bacillariophyta; class Bacillariophyceae; order Naviculales; family Stauroneidaceae; genus Fistulifera; species Fistulifera solaris. The sequence goes on along the minus strand of AP026155.1, from coordinate 379,933 downwards.
CTGGAAGCTCAATGAACAGAACTCTCTTGGGTAGTATTCTCGCCGTTACGTTGATTCTTTTATTCCAAATGACAAGAGAAATCCCCTCATCGTTTCTCTTCACGGATTACATTGTACATGAAGAAACGTCATTGCCAACAAATGGGATAACTACTGGATGGGATCCGACGAATCCCTTGGGAATACCGAAAGGAAAAGCGCAGAATCTTCCTTCTATCCGCGTCGAAGACAGCGATGTAGATAAGAAGCGAAAAATTTACGGAGGTGCCGGAGATAAGAAGCATTTGGGCGGTTTCACGGAAGTCGATCTAGATGGCATATCACCTGACGTTTGGAAACATATGGTGACAAAATATGGCGTGAAATCGGTCCTTGACGTTGGTTGTGGCCGTGGCGTGAGCTCTCTATGGTTCCACCTTCACGGCGTTGATGTGTTGTGCGCCGAAGGTAGCCATGACGCCGTCGAGCGAACCATGCTTCCCGATCCAGCGAATCAAGTGGTGGAACATGACTTCTCGAGAGGGCCCTGGTGGCCGGAAAAGACGTATTCCGCCTGCTGGGCCGTCGAGTTTCTGGAGCACGTTTCGTACGTTCATTTGCTCGTAGGTAGCCAGATACCCGCCAATCGCTTGTCTCACATTCAACATCTATTCATCTCAGGTTACAGTATCAATTCAATTTCATAACAGCTTTCCGAAAATGTGCCCTAATTTTTGCTACATCATCTGTTTGGGGCGGGTGGCATCATGGTAAGTCTGTCGCGTCAACAACGATCATAGCTATTTATCACTGACATTGCTGCGAATCATGACCTTTTAGTCGAAGTACATAACCATGACTGGTGGGTGCAAAAGTTTGAGGCGTACGGGTTCCGCTTTAGCAGTAGTCTGACTGAAGAAATCCGAAACGTTGCTAGAATGGAAAGGCAGAAAAAGATCATGGCGCCTACCGGAGACAAACCATATGGTGCTAGTCATGTAAGTTCCCGACGCGAATTGCATCGTGAAGCAACTAGTTCTCATCACGCGTCCTTTTTGCTCTCCACAGGTCACGTTAAGTATGAAAGTTTTTATCAATCCTGCTGTCGCTGCTTTGCCGGAGCATGCGAATCTGTTTATGGAATTTGGATGTTTCGAGAAAAATGGCCCGGGGTTGACAATCATCAACAAAGAATGTGGCGAGGGCAAAGGCGGTGATCTTGAAACCCGTTTGGATCCTTCTTTCTACCCGCTGATTTTAACTCCCAAAATGGATTTGGAGTGGGAGAATGCAGTGAGAGAGAACGTTCAATTTGTTACCAAAAACGAACAGAAGGATAATCCAGTAGCAAAGGGTGCCTCAGATGCAGCAGTAAAGGCAGATGAACCCAAGAACGACCCAGAAATTAAGGTTGAGGACACAAATACACCTGGCAATCGTCCGACAGCAGGCGATGTCTCTGATAAAGTAGCAAAAGCAGAGGATTTGATTGACGAAACAGACATTCCAAAGGGCTCCGATCATCGTGCCCGCGATCATCCTATTCTTCGCTATAGGCAACGAAGGCTGACAGCGTCGAAGCTTCCTGTTGTGCCTGTGGTTGTTTGGCCATACCTAGAAATGGGTATAGGCACTGCCGAAATCCTACACGTAGAACAGAATGGAGTCAATGAATCTAAGTATTTGAGTTTGGCTGATGATATGATGGCTTTGGATGATCCAAACGTAATCTGGGTTGGTGATACCGGGTTCGGATACGGATGGAACTTTTGGTGCGGTGAATACTTGAAGTGGGTGATAGAAGCAAAGAAGCATCGCTTCAAGCTCGGCCTTCCTCTGTCGTGGCCGATTTTCATTGTTGACTTTACAGACGGCCCGGTTCCCCAGCGGTGTAGGAACATCGAAGATGAAATCGGAGTAGACTTTGTCTTTTACAGTACTCGTTCTATTGTGCGTGAGCGGATGTTTTCAAACGTAACCAATTGGGTCGAGTCTGGACGCTTAATGTCGTTGCAATTGTATGGCGGCAGAAGTTACTTACACACTCCCCCTGATCGTAAGAACGGACACCATTGATTCTCTCAGAGACATTCTCCACAATCATTACAATATGACTCTCGATGGACCGATCGAGCGCATTGATCGAAAAATCGACGTTTCTCATATTTGGCGTAAGTAGAACAAACTTGGAATTGCTTGCTGTTAGGGTCTACTTTTCTCACTCCTATACTCTCCTCAACACAGCTTTAAATGGTACGCTGGTAGGTACCGTTGAATCCAGGCTTCGACATCTGGTCAGTGAAACTGTAGTAGACATGGGGAAAAGCGATGGAATAAACGTCTTCGTTGATGTTGCTGGAGAGGCTGCTCGTAACGGAAGGCGGAAAGTCAAATCGGAGTACATCGACACTCTTCTGAATTCCAAAATAGTTGTTGTAACGCAGCGTGATTCTTGGGAGGATCATTATCGGTTATTTGAGGGTCTGGTTACAGGTGGACTAGTGTTGACTGACAGAATGCTATCATTACCCGCTGGGCTTGTGAATGGGACCAACATCATCGAATTTATAAGCCAAGAAGACTTGCGATCCAAGATTCGGTACTATTTGTCGCACCCCAACGAACGGATCGAGATAGCACGCCAAGGTAGATTGGTGGCCATGTCACAACATCGCTCTTGGCACCGAATAGAAGAAATTATATTCGATATGCCGTTGACAGTCTGCCAAAAGAAAGACGGCAGCCCATGTCCTTTTATTGTTCACGCCAACGAAGCCGCGAGGCGGAGACGTTTAGCTAGAAATAAGCTTGTCGATCCATAGTTTGACGTACGTCGTCCAGACGATAATAGTCGCTCGTCGATCATTTTTGCAGTCATTACTTTGTATTCATTATTATTTGCAAACCACCTCTTCAAATTCTTTCAAAAGGACTTCTAATTCTTGTTTCACCATAGTAGTGACGATTTTGGACATTCGAGCTGCTCTTATGCACCGTAGGAAAGGAGGACAAGAACTTTCTGCTCTTTCTCGTCCGGTCTCGGTACCCCTTTTCGTGATTATTTTGTTGCTGAGCAACTTTTTGAATTATCGCCTTCAAATCGGTGAAACTCAACCGAAGGAAGACATTATAATTACAAAGCATGTATCAAGATCGCAAGAATCGTTTGAAATAGGAAAGAAGCATTCGTATGGATTTTTCGATGACATTCCCGACACCGAATGGATAAATTTCTATCAACAACCTGCCGTTACTGCTCAACACTATATCAACAGGACGGACCCCGACTACCGAAAAGAAGACCCAGCTTGGTGGATATTCTTCAATTGGGACCCTTATTTCAACTGTCCACATCTACATAAAGTAGGGGGCCTCGGCGACGGACCCAAATGGACCTGCGACCCGGAGAATTTGAGCCACGTCGTGGCCGAGCGAAGAAAGAGGAAGGGATCATTCGAGAAAGATCCGACCGATTGCTTGATCTACTCGATCGGATCGAACGGAAATTATAGATTTGAAGATGGCCTTTACGAACTTCTGGGTGCCGATGGAACTGTTTGTGAAGTTCACATATTTGATCCAGGCAATTACGATAGGCCGGAAAATTTGGGGAAGAGTATGCATTATCACAACTGGGGACTCAAAAGCAGCTACTCTGATGACTATCAAATAAAGGCTAACAGGGGAAGAGGCCAATACTACTCGTTTCAGGAAATACAAGAACAATTGGGACACGGTGATCGAACTATTGATATTTTCAAGATCGATTGTGAGGGTTGCGAATGGTTCGTGTCAGCTCGTCATGCTTGCTTCTCGTTTGTCAGTATTCAACTCAAAAGACATACCTTACTAACGAGGCATCTTTTGTCTTTTCAAAGGCACACGTACAAAGATTGGGTATCCGCCGACATTCGACAAATTCTTATTGAAACCCATGAACTGCCTGAGATACCATCGCAGTATTTCAATGCTTTGAAACAAAATGGATTTGCGCTCTTCGCAAAGGAAGTGAACAGGTATGTGTTTGCACATAAAAATGGTTGTGGCTTTGTGACAAAGTGAGCTCTTAGCTAAGATTCCAATCTCCTAGTTTCTGGGGCAAAGGCAAGGCAGCAGAATGGTCATACATCAAGCTGCACCCTGATTTCTTTAACTCCGACTCTGTGGAATAGTACTTGCAAAAACGTTCTATGTATGATATACTTGTAAGATACAACTAGGTAAAAGGGTGACATGTAAACGCGACGGTGGTGCCCAACGCGAATTTCAGTCCCAGGACGCGTCATCCTCGTCCGCGTCTCGTTTCTTTTGTGCCGCTTGCTGGATCAAATCATAGTGTTCCCTAAGATGGATAGCATTCGACTTTTTCGTTGGGTTCCGCAGCATTGTCTTCAATCGTTTCTTCGCGTTTTGAATGTGTGTCTTATAATAGCATCTGATTCGGTCGCGAAGAATCTTCACATCATTGAAGTGCTCAGGATCGAATGTCCATCCTTTCTCAGTAGCTGTGGCAGTGACTTCATCGACAAGGCGATTGTTGAAAGACTGCTGCTGGCACGATTGGCACTTCTCAATGGACAAGCGGTAGTACTCGGGCATGTTGTCTTTTAAAACTGCTTCCAGGGGTGGGTATCGCGACCAAAAGAAACCATCCTCCAACACATGACCAGGTCCGGGAATGGAGTTTGGCGGAGTTCGCGGATTCGTTCTACAGAGTGCCATCGACAGGAGCAACTCCTTGGCCAGCTCAGAATCGTGAATGATCTTCGTCGCAAGTTCGGCAGCATCGAGCTCATGAACTGTCGAAGAGTTCGAGAGCGAGGGTGTCAAAGTCGTTTTTGAGAATGCAGGACTGACCTGCTGGGACGATTCTTGAGGAAACACGTACTTTGCAACTTCGATGCGGCTCTTGGGAGTAGAAGTAGTGGCGGAAGTAGTCGAACCAAGTTTTGCAGGAGCGGAGCGTTTCTTGGCCGACATCGGTAACTCTACTTTCCTCTCAACATTATTACCTTTTGACTTTTTGTGCGAGGCTTTTGTCGACTTTGTGGCGTGCGTGATTGACTCCAGATGCTTGTTCGGAGCAACTCGTCGGCGCTTCGGGCGATAACTAGTTGGAAAAGTGTCTCTAGTTTGACGTTTCGGTCCCACTTCCTCTTGATGGTCTTGTTCGTGGACGATCTGAATGGCATCCAATAAGGAACCGAAACTCGTTTGAGACAGAGGCTTGATATCATCGTGGGTCCCATCAGCAATTTCTTGGACTTCATCTTCCTTTTCCAGACGAACTTGCTTTGTCTTGATAAGGTTATTCTTTGACAAATGATTATTAGCTGCATGCTTGATCGCATCTAGACCCATCATCATTCCATCATCTTGTACGTCTTCCAACTGAGTGTTCGGCAACGAGAGCAGCACGGATGCAATATCGTCTTTGCTCGTCGCTTTGTCACTGCGGCTGTCTTGTTCGGGCTGCGTGAAAACTTGCGAAAGATTCTCGAATGCCGATTTCGGCCAGTAGCCCGGAGCTTGGCGATTATCTAGCAAAGAAGAACGTGCATCTTCAACAACGTCTTCATCCTCGGAGTCGTCGACTTGAGAGGGTCTCATGAGTTCTTGCGAGAGCATAGACTGGCTTCCAACAACCTGTCGCAGGTCACCCAGTCGTTTCAGGTGCTTCGCTTCTTCATCTTCATCGTCGTTGTCTGCCAGCTGGTGAATGTTGCATTCATTGCCATCTTCATCGCTCGTCTGGCTGCTCGACAGCGTTGCGCAAGAATCCGGCGGAGATTCTGCATTGATCAAATTCGCTGAAGAGGCGATATGTCGTGCGGTAGTCGCTACGGAAATCATCGTAGATGCGAATTCTTTAATGAAAGCGAGATGTTACGCAGATGGGATGACTTACAAGATAGATCCTTTTTGTGTTTGGTTCACCGAACGAAGCTGCACTAAAATTTGCATCCGAACTTTTAGCACCGTAGAATCTGGTAGCATTTCTACAGGAAAAGTTCGTTGTTGCTGTAGGCAAAATACTTGATGCCACCGTACCAGTAACAGGGTACCGGTACCTGTACAAGTACACCCGTTACCCGTTAGTCCCTTTCGCTCCACACCATCGCGCGACAACCAACATGTAAAACCGCTGCGAGTTGCAAATGACGTGCACTATAGCATACAAAGTGGTTTTGATTGGCGGAGAAGGGAAGACAAACTACAGTCAAGAGTCGTCGTCAAGAATGAATACTGCATTATAAAGTACCGACAAGCGCGCAGCGCGCGGCACACAAAGATTTTCCCGAGCGAGCTAGGTTGGATAGTCTGGTCTAAGCAGAACACAAAAGTTAATAAATTCAATTGCTACTTGATACCTTTTTCAAAAATGTGTTCCACTAACAGCAACTTCGAGACTAGCTCAAACCCAGGATTGAGCTGTCATTCGATGATTAGATTGCAATCATTTAGGTACGTTTCAATAACTTCTTGTATTATGTACAGGTGCTCTTGTATCTTCGCTATCTAGTCTTTCTTCTTTTCGACGGCGCCATGCGGCTTTTGTATCATTAAAATGGACAGATACAATCCCGTAAACACCAACGCTACTGCTAACCACTGCCAGGTTGAGAAATGATGCCCGTATGTCCAGACACTCAACAAGATGGTAAAGAATTTTCGCGTCGTTGTGAAGGTGGTTGTCATGACAGGTGAATACCATGTGATGGTAAGAAAAATAAAGACTTGCCCCGCCGCTACAGTCATGTTCAATGCCGCAATCTTATACCACATAGACAAAAGCGCTTCCATATCCAATTGTCCGGACATTACCGTGAGTGGTACCAAATAAATAATCGCGTATAGATTCATCCATAGCATTGTCTCGATGGCATCGGGAGGTCGTAAATTGGGTCTCTTCTTCTTGAGAAAGTTCTGGCACGAAGCCAAAAACCCATCCATCTGTAGGAGCTACAACGTGAGTCGGTTTTACGATAAGCACGATGTACTACTATGCAGCTGGCACGTACCGTTAAACTCACTAACAACAACAGCATACCGTACGTCGCGGTTGGTTTGGGTTGATCATCATGATGGATTGCTTCTTCCATGCGCGTCATATGAAACACAACGATTCCGGCCGATATCGATAATGCCGCCATCCATTCGGTTCGACTGTATAGCCGACCTTCCACAAACTGTCCGACGACCATGGTAGGAATCAGTTTACAAGATTTGGCCAATACGGCGACGGGATACGAAACGTATCGCACAGCTTCATTACTGCACGCCATAGCGGTAACGTAGCAGGCGGTCGCTGCGAATAGAAAGCGATGCGGCAAGGCCTCTCTGGTCGCTGAAGAGGCGACCGAGGAGCTGTCTTGGAACTTTTTCCAACCATAAGCTACCATCGAGTTTGTAATACTTTGCGTCATCAATACAAAAGTAGCACCAAGTGCGTGTTCGCCCGGTTGAAAGAGATTTTCGAATAAGAGTCCATAATACAGATAACAAGCACAAATTCCTGTAGCACAAAAGGCAAGTCGCCACAATCCAGGAGTTGCATCCGACTGCTTCGTGTCGGAAGCATCCATCATTCTAAGTTCTATGGTTTCAGACAAGTAATTATTCTATGCGATTGCCAGCTCTCTATCGAGAAATATCTTCACTTCTCTGTTCAGCGATGCTCTTCCTATCGATAGGATTGTCACAGTCCACCTTCGACTTCGATGCGATCAATCATCAATCATCAACATCACGTTTGACGCCACAAACGGAGGAAAAGAACTTCCACTTGAACTTCGATGCGCATTCTCATCATTTTACATTCTCCGATAAGGTCAAAGTTAGCCTGTCTTCTGTCGACAGCAGCCATGCAGCAAGAATCTCTACGTGGAAGCTGAACATCTCGGACGACGAACGAGCAATAAATCCCGGAGGCCTGGAGGTGCTACTTTCTCCCTCTCCCTCCGCGGCTCATGCCCGCACATGCAATTTTGCTCGCGACTCGCGACTCGCGATGCGCTGGATCTGAAGAGCATCATGTCGTTTTCATAACAAGTTATCACCGATCACAGATAGTAGTAGTAAGTGATAAGCTGTTCAGTAGTACTGTTCTCACAACCTAAAGAGTGCAAATCATCTCCTACGAACAATCATCATTTTTCATGTCTCGCATTAACACATGTTCGGGGAAAATTCTTCCCAAAGTCCTGCGCCGTGCGCACCAAATTTCGGAGCCGTCGTGGCCAAAACGCGGGGAAGATATCGAAGGTACTCTGGTCCAAACTTGCAAGGCACTCCAAGAAATTCAACGACAAATTCACAAGGGAGAAGAAACGTATTTCGAGGAAACCACATCGCACGCGAACATTTTCAAAGGCTGGGATGCATTTTTGGATGTGAGACTCGAAGCACCCGCTGCTGTGACGCAAGTACGGCGCATGCCGGCGGATTACAAGTGGATGTCGAGTAGTAGCGTTGGAATACCCAAGTATAAATCTATACCGTATGTGAGCTTGGAAAACGCTCGGGAAAAGAAAAGGCAAAACGAAGATCAAGCGGACGAAAAAGAGACCAGCAAAAGGAGCAGTGTCAATAGAGGTGAAGGAGGTGTCGATTCGAGAGAGGATTCTAGGGAGTCGAAAGGTGTGAAGCGAAAGGAAGGAGCCCCGGATGAATTAGAGTCTCAAAACGAGGAATCAACCCCAGTCCCTCGACGAACAAAAAAGAAGCAAACGAAATTCAGGGTAATCGGTGACGCTTTCGCTTGACATTCTGGGTGATAGATCGATTGAATCGCGATGATCTTTGGCAGTGCTAATTTCAGACAGAGTTGGATGTCATTGTAAAAGTGTTCGGATAAGCAGGGACAGGGAGTATTTTTAATCGCCAAACAGGATCTCGATACCACTGGGTGGCAACTTTTAACTGGAGTGAGAACCGATCCTTCTAGAGAAATTCATCTCGCGGGCAACTAAGCAAAATTGAGAAATCGTGATAAAGACCTATTACAATTACCTATGGGACCACCGAATCCTCATCGCTGTAGGCTAGCAGCCTTTCTAAAAAATAAAGGCCCTTACTTGGTAGATATGTTACACGTCTCTTGACTAGCTAGATATTATTGATGTGCATCGACTTTTCGAAACGGATGACTGTCACGGAAATGCGGATAGCGGGCAGACTACTAGGGACTCAGCCAATATGGCCGCACGACCTAATGCGAATTCCGATCCCCAAATCGGAAGCATCCGGAGTGTAACCTCTTGGGCGAGGCCCAAGGGTCTTTGCACGATTTGGGTTGATCGTGAAGGCGTGAAAGGTTTGCAAGCAACGCGATACAAGAATGTTAGAGCCACATACGTGAGCTCAGAATTTCAAGATAAAACAAGACCTAGTCCGATGGCAAGTGACATTCTCGGCGGAACCATCACCCAGTGAGATTCCACCTTGTTCATTTGTCGGATTTGTAAAGGCTTCATAATATTGTTGTTTGGAAAACTTAGACTGTTTATCGTCTTAGCTCTACCAGATACTTCCTCTTCTGTTGTTGCGAAACGTAGCGACTTGGTTGACAGAATTTCTGTTTCTGTCCGTCGATACGTGAGAATGACGTGCGGCCCGTCGCCTGTCGTCGCTCGCTCGTTCGTTCGTTCGGATGCAATAATTGCGATGCGATAACCATTATTATTCTCCTCATTCCATTCTTGAAGCCCAAGTAGTTTTACCATGAGATCACTGAAAGCCAAGGCAATCCCTGATTCGAACAATTAAACTGTTACACTCGACTTAAATCATCCATGGCCTACATTATTTCCCAAGCATTAGCCCTTTTCTTCACCGTGATGATGCATCCGGTTGTCATGGTAGCAAGTTTTCACCAGCCGAGAACATTTTTCGTTAGAACGACATACCGGTTGCCTAGTAATACAGTCTCTATTCTGTTTGCAAACGCTCGTAGAAGTAGCAGCGCTGTGCGATCAAAGGAGAGACCGTACCGTTTACTCATTGTGGAGTCGCCCAGCAAATGCAATACTATAGCTAAGATTTTGTCAAAGTATGTCGAAGAAAAAGGCTTGTCGTTTGATTATCAGGTGTTATCCTGTATGGGACACATTCGCGATTTGTCACAGAAAAAGATCAACGATGATCAAGGCGATTTTCCGTATCCGGTGGCGGGGGTTGACTTGCGAAATGCAGCTTATTTACCATCCTATGTTTTGATTCCGGGCAAAGAGAAAATTGTTTCGCAATTGCGATCTGCCGCATCAAGTGCAGAAAGGGTTTTGTTAGCCACTGATCCTGATCGGGAGGGAGAAGCCATGGCGTGGCATTTGACACAAGTACTTGACCCGAATGTGCAAATGGAACGAGTAACATTTACGGAGATTACGCCGACCGCTATAGCTGCTGCAGTAGAAAAGCCGACAAATGTCAATCCGCACCTGGTTCGCGCTCAAGAAACCCGTAGAATATTAGACAGACTCGCTGGTTTCACGGTTAGTCCAGTACTGTGGAAAAGATCGCCCCTGGGTTGTCAGCTGGACGTGTACAATCCGTTGGGATGGCATTGACGGTTCAGCGCGAGCGAGAACGATTGATGTTTCAATCAATAGATTACGCATCCATTTCAGGCGTATTCATTGATGAGCGTAAAAATCAAATAAACGCAAAACTTGTGTCGATCGGCGAAACACCAGTTGCGAATTCTGCAAAGATCTAGAAAACGAGGCAAAGATACATCTTGACATCGATAACGCCAGTAGCTGGGTTCATGAATGGATGGGTGCCTCGGAATGGGTAGTTAAGACGGTCGAATCTCGTCCCCGACAGACGAGTCCGCCAGAGCCGTACAAAACTAGTACACTACAACAAGACGCTGTAAGAAGGTTGGGAATATCTGTGCAGCAGACGATGCGGGCAGCCCAACGTTTATACGAACAAGGTTTAATATCTTACATGCGCACTGATTCTACTCACTTGTCAGATGATGTTGAGTCAGTTATCAAAGAAACGGTTGTGCATGAATTTGGTACTGATCAGCATTTGTCAAAAAAGCGACAAGGCGGTAAAGAAAAAGAAGAAGGACTCAAAGTTTGCTCAGGAAGCCCACGAAGCGATCAGACCCACAATTCAACCAGATGGACGATTTATTGCGCCAGATCTTTTAGATTTATCTCTACCGGAAGTAGAACGTTCACTCTATCGGGTTATTTATCGGAGAACGCTGGCATGTCGAATGCCACCGCTAGTAACCAATCAGACAACTGCGATTATTGAAGGTATCATGGAGGACGGCTTGACCGTAAACTTTCGTGCCAGCGGGAGCGTTGTGTTGGATCCTGGATTCACTCGAGCCTATGGTCGTGACGACGACAACAATGACGATGACTACGGTCAATTGCCTCCAATTCAAGGGGGTCAAAAAATTCAAGCTCACAACTTGACAGCTGCCAATCATCAGACTCAACCTCCACCACGGTATACTGAAGCAAGCTTTGTAAAGGAATTAGAGGCCCTTGGTGTCGGCCGCCCAAGTACTTACGCGAGTACTATTCAAATCTTGCGTGATCGTGCGTACGTTGGCAGCCCTGCATCATCCAGTTCGCCACCTCGGAATAGTCGTAAGGCAGTCAGCGGCCCAGCCATCAGTGCGATAAGGGCAGCTGGAGGAGATGAGTTCACTGGTGGCGGTGCTCGAGGTCCCATGGTCCCGTCCTTAACAGCCTTTGTTGTGTGCACACTTCTGGAAAAGCACTGCCCTTCGTATGTCGATCCTGATTTTACAGCGCGCATGGAAGAACGGCTCGATCAGATCGCTTCAGGAGAGATTGACTCGGAAGAAGATAGGAAACAGTACCTCAATGAGTTTTATGCCGGTGAGAAGGGTTTGGCCGCCCAAGTCAAGCGGATCGATGAAACGGTGACCGCGGATGACGCAAGAAGAGCTCGTTTACCTAATCTTCTTGATGACAATGGTGAGCAAGGTACAGAGGATGTGGGCTTATTTGTAGGACCATGGGGTCCGTATGTACAAATCGTTTCACAAAATGGATTGGACAAACCTTCATCCGCGCCATTACCGGCAGGAATGGCCGCAGATTTGTCGACAATCACTCCTTCGGTGCTTAAAGCGCTTCTGTCAGCACGTCAGGACGGTGGACTTTTGCTTGGAAACCATCCAGATAACGAAAAACCGATTTACCTGAAAACGGGCAGATTTGGCGCATATCTGCAATTGGGCGACGATGAAGACTCCTCAACGCACTCACTTCCTCGGCAAAAAGCAATAATGCGCGACTTGGACGATTTGAATCCTGACACGGAAGGTATAGATCTAGCCCAGATGCTTGGTTTGACCTTTGAAGAAGCGGTGGGGTACGTTAGCCTTCCCCGCACCGTGTGTACACTGGAGGAGTTGCCCATTACGGCATCAATAGGACCGTATGGACCTTATCTCAAGTATAACAACTCTTTCGTCTCCCTAGATCCAAAAGATGGCGACGTACTTTCCGTCGATACCGACGTTGCGATCCGAGTCGTAACCGACGGTATTATAAATGGAAAAGCGAAAAGTAGTCGTGGTGTGATTGCAGAGCTTGGCGAAAAAGACGGACACGTTGTTGCAGTCAAAAAGGGACGCTACGGCAGTTATCTGAATTGGAAAAAGTTAATGCCAAACTACCAGCTGAGTATGCTGGAAATCCTTCGGACATCCCTTTAGAACTGGCGTGGGATCTGATAAAAGAAAAGGATAGCCCAAGTGCTGGAGGAACATCTTTAAAAGCTAGCAAGACAAAGGGTATTGTGCTGCCAAGAGCTCCGAAACGACCTTTATCCGCTTATTTACATTTTTGTGCAGCAAAGAGACCAGAAGTCGCCGAGACGACGCCAAAGCTTGGTGAGATATCGAAAAAGCTGGCGAAATTGTGGGCCGAGCTTGGTGATAGCGACAGAGATATATATCTGGAGCTTGCCGCTACGGCAAAGGAAGAATACAGTCAAGCGAGAGCACGATGGGAACAAGACTGTCAAAAGATTTTAAATGAATCAAAGGGTTCACAACCCAGAGGGAGAATGACGATGTCATCCACGAGAGCTAAGGAAGGGCCAAAGCGGCCACTTTCAGCATATTTGCACTTTTGTGCGGCGAAACGACCAGAAGTCGCGAAAGATGGTCGTAACCTTGGAGAAATTTCCAAAGAGTTGGCGCGACTTTGGGCCTCGACGCTTGATCGTTCGGAATACGAAATGCTTGCGGAAGAAGACAAAAGAGGTACGACCGCGAGCTGCAGCTACAGACGAAAGGAAACAGACGTGGCACTAGCTCTGCCGAGATTAAGCACACCGCTCAAGATGAGGTGCACTTGAAAAGTACAGCAGCAGAAGAGTTTGCAAGCAAGAAGTTAGCAACAGTGAGATCTCCGTCGGCCTACATGATATTTTTGCAAAGAAGTTCGTCCTCAGATGATCGACGAAAAAACTGGCGAGAAACTTCCTTTCGGGGAGGCTTCGAAGCGTATTGCTACTATGTGGAAGGAATGCGATGTCAATGTCAAACAGAGGTTCGAAAAGATGGCGGCTGAAGAGAAAGAGAGAATGCTATTAGTTAATGGTTAGCTATTTAACAAGATGGGAGAGTTAATGTAAGTAACAACGCTAAATTATTTCTAGCAATGTGTGAAGTGAAGTGCGATTGACTCTAGAGACGTTGCGTTGATGATGAACACTGACATCGACTGTGGTAATTCTCGTGATGTTTCGTACAAATCATGAGAAGTGGGATGCTGTTTCGTTGATTGTACGAGTCGATGATCGCTCGAAGGGCGAACTATTAAAAGACATGAAACTTGAACAAGACAAGATGGCGGGTTCCATTGGCATCGAGCGCGAAGAACACGTCTACACCGGAATACGAAGGAATGTACTTCCCACAATCTTTTTGTCGACTTCTAGAAAAGATGCATTTCCCATGGTGAGTATTGTTCCCTTCTTGGACATGACAAAATCATTGCCGAGATCAATTACGTCGTCACTGGATGGAACATGGTTCAACATCGTCACCCCAGATGTCGAGTAATCTTCGAGAGCGGCAAGAGCAATCCGGTACAACTTGGCCTTTTCAAACAAGTTGTTGGTTCCTTGCATTCTAAGAACGGCTTCTTTTCTCTGATAAAGGCACTCGTTTGCTTTTTCTTCAGCCTTTCGTCGACGTTCTTGAGCATTTCGTAGAGTGTCTCGCGACCAGATGTGATGACATAGGTAGATATGCCCGACAGGTAGCGAAACTCCGTTTCGAGCTACCTGAAAGTTCGTAAAGACAAAATTGAATGGTGAACAAAGAAGCCATCCATGCGTCATTACTCGACAAACATCACCAAACGCTTACCTTTGTGGGCAGATTCAAGCCACAGAACAAGAATCCGTGAGGACTTGTATCTTTCCAAACGATCTCCCAACATCCGTCTTCTACAGTGACAGTCTGAGTACCGTCCATGTTGACAAAGAAAGGCAGTTCATCGATGTCAGCCTTTTGTACTCCACTGGAAAGTTGAGGAGTAGGACCATTCGCCCCCGGGAGACGCGTCGCCGTTGATTTTTCGTGTCCTAGAGTAAGTTTGAGACCTTGAAGTGACATAGAAGTCGCCCGGTCAGTCTTTTTGGAACCCTTATCGATGGTGAGGCTGAACTCGAGATGCTTTCCTTCTTGTGACTTGACAATTTCGGCAATGGCTGGCATCGGTTTGACCTGAACCAAGAAGGCTTCTGCGAAGCACGCAGAGAAGGTGACGACGATGAATGCAAGTTTCATGATGAATGTGGTTGCTTCACGATGAAGTCCTGGTTTATGAGATCAAGAGAAATAATAAGAATGACAATTGCATTCTTCAAAATGCTGCCAAAGACATCAATCAGAAGACGATGGATGCTTTGCGATTCTTCCGATTTCGGATGTTCTTTTTCATTTTTTTGTGATGGGTGATGGCATGCGCGAGGAAAAGTGATGGCTACAACACTTTTGGCTACAGTTCATAGATCCCATTTGGAAACTACTTTTAAACCGATACTCCGGTGATGTTTCAAGTTATCTGCGACTCGACAATCACGACTGGCTAATGACCTTTTTAAGTTCCGGCCTTCTTGAGCTCAATGCTAGCTTAATTCGACAACAAGAAGCCAATGCAGAAACAAATCTGACTGCAGCATAGCCGTGAACGCGGTTTCTTAGTTGCGATCAAATGCAACTCCATTGTGCAAAGGAACCGTACGACTTTTGCACTTCCGCCAGTGTCTAGGCTTTTACTGGTCACGAGCTGGCCCAATGCCGTGGATTATTCGTTCTATTCGTCATATTTTCTATGTCTTACAACTCGTCACTTACAGGTTTAAATAGAAAAATATGAAGAAAAAAATCAATACGCCCATCCGCAACGGACTGGTAAGAGTTTTTCGGATAACAAGCAGAATACTCTTACTTGAATCGATCACCAAATACTCCTTCTTTTCACGTCGGTCCGGCTTCCCATTGAGCTGTTTCAAAATCAAATCGAACTCTTCTTTCGCGTCAATGTCCAATTCTGGAATATCAGTGATATCGAGCTCATTATCGTCATCGCTTTGGGTAACATTTCGTTGTTCTGTCCCTGGAAAAGACCTCTTTCTATCATCTGACCATGATCAACGGTAAGTCGTTGCTGCTTGTGTTCCATAACATACATCCATTTCCGACTGGCTTGTGCATACACCAATCGCTTCTCGTACGAATCATTCAATCCACCAATCTCCTTGGCCATCGTGCACATGTGCAGTCGCAAAGACTCTACCAACGTCCGTAAATTCCATACATTCGGTTGCCATGTTTCGGGATGATAATGAGAAGCCGACAGGCAAATATCCACACCGGGCACGAATCGCCCCGATGGAGTCAACATCATGACGCGGGGTGGTGTACTGGGATAATCCGGTGGCAAGACAATGCGACCATGATACACACCGTGTTCAAAGACGGAACCGGGGACTCCCGTAATGGAAAAATGCCAAATCAACAAAGACGATCCCAAGGGACCCAGCCATATATGCGACGCTGCCGTCGACTTGCCACGCGGTGTTCCTTGGATCCAATCAAACGCCATGCCGTTGTTTATGGCGTCCCGCCATTCTCGCTGTATGCGTAAAACACCTTGTCGTTGGGAACTCGATTGGAAAGACTTGGATGATTTCTTTTTCTTGCTGCTTTTATGTGGAGTAGTAGTATGATTTCCATGAGCAATGATGGTCGTTTTGGGGAGCGAAAGTTCCTTTGACAATCCGGAGGAGGAGGATGATGATGATTCGCCTTGGCATTGAGAGAGTAGCGCACCTATCACTGCCAGCGTCCTCCGTCTGCATGATATGCGCCTTTGCGAAGAGTCGTCCTTTTCGCCTGTTTGGTTTCTCATGATCAATGACTTTTGTGAATATTATAGGATCAGCCTCAAGAGAACTTGACTCATGAAAACAAATAATAGGAATGACGAAAAATAATAGGAGAAGACACACCAAAAGCGCAACGTGTTTTTGTCGTTCAAAAACGCAGTTGAAGCCGGACCAGGTACAGACCATCATCGAAACTAATGTAGACGATCATGTCTCATGTGCTATCCATCCATATCAACGATAAAATAAACTTCTCAAGCTAATAAACAATTTAACTGCGTAATTCAACATTTGGTTTCTGGAGATCCGTTTACTGCTCGGATCCGGTAGCTAATTAGAACTATCTTTTTCCGACAACAACAGCAACATCATCATCTTGAAAATAAGGATTCTTGTCCATCCAGAGATTCAACAGTGGTCGGCCAAATCGATCCCATTGATGAATCACTCGAGATCGTGACCCATCGTGCTCGAGAAAAAATCCTTGCGCGTCCGTGAGGTTCTCGGTCAGGTTGTATGCGGCCCCCACCCAGTTGGTGGAGGTCGCACCGGGGAAAAGGCTGCCACATGGCACGCCCTTTCTCCCATCCTTGCGTCTCCAGTAAATGACTCGCGTGAGCTTTGACGACCATAGCTCCCAATTTACCTACTGTCGTTACAATACCACCGCAGCGGAACGCAATGGATTGAGCAAAAGGCAATTGTCCCGTGTAGAACAAGTAATTGTGAATGCTGGGTAGAACATGGTCAGCCTGTAGTGCCGAAGCATTGGAACGACCGCGAGGACTTACCTTTGATCATCGCCGTCCATATCGAAACGGCACTTTTCGTCCGAGATCCATCCTTTCATTTCTTCGTACATGATCTCCAGATACTTTAACATGGCGATCCGTGTGCCGACGGTAGTACCGGAGCAAAGCATAGGCAAATTCTGCAACTTCATTCCTTTGCATTTGGAAATGGGACCGTCGGTGATCCAGTGATCCGTTGTTTGGCTAGGATGCTCTTCAAATACTTGTAGGCCTTTGACGAGGGGAGATCCGTAGCCAAAAGGATCTTGTTGAAAATACGTGTCCCGAACATCTGTTACCAACACAGGACCCGTGCACTCGGTACATTCCCGTAACCAATCCGCCTGCAACGGAAAGCGACTCCAACGGATCTTAATGTCAGGATAGTGTTCTTCACAAGTAGTCTTGCCAAAGATATCTTCCTGGCTCTCCATTTTCCGATACGTGCAATTCGACCAGTGTAAGATTTTGGGTGTCACATTGCGCGCCTTGAAATAGTCGAGTATTTCGGGCGAGGCATCCGAAGCCACCCCCAGAATGATTCTACCTTTATAACCAGTCTTGCGAAGTGTACCCACAAAGCGCTGATAGACACTTAACGGATAACCAGTTGCCATTCCCATCACTGTTGCCGTAGAGCTATCTCCTTGTAAATCCTCGCCCTCCCAGAGCTTTGGATCTGAAATAGAAACACCCGTCTCTGTCACTCTTCTAAGTGAGCTCGCTTCTCTTTCTATATCCAACGGTTCTTGTTGACTACCTTCCAGTTGTAAATTGAGAATTGGAATGTCATCTTTGACAAAGGCTTGTTGGTCGAGCCACATTAAGAAAGGAACCCCAAAGCGGTCAATTTGATGGACGACACGAGATACAGAACCATCATATTCAATGAATTGACCTTTTTCGTTCGTCAAATTAAAGGCCACCGAAATCCAGGTGGTTTCCGAAGCACCTTCGTAAGGATGTTTCGCGGCGTCCGAGGGACTAAGGTGGTGGACATTTTGTAAATACTGGATGTACTTTTTGCGCAAATCGGCCCCGATTTTCCCTACTGTATTCACAATACCACCCGATCGATTTTTGATGGCTTGTGCAAACGGCAATTGTCCGGTGTAGAATAGATAGTTGTGAATGCTTTGTTGGATGGAAGTAAGACCAACACGAGCGAAAGAGCAACGAAGGAACAGTGCCAACCACATACCTTTGATCATCTCCATCAATGTTGAAACGACATTTTTCATCGGCAATCCATACTTTCATTTCCGCATACATGACTTCAAAATACTTGAGCATCGCTCGGCGTGTCCCAATCGTCGTGCCGGAACACAACATGGGTTTTTTCGAACGTCAGTCCCTGACATTCCTGAAGAGGCCATCGGGTCAACCAATGCAAGGTCGTTTGGGTGGGATCTTCTTCAAAGACGTGCAATCCTCGAACGACCGGTGAACCGGGACCAAACGGATCTTGTTGAAAGATGGAATCACGGACATCCATTGTCAATACCGGACCCGTGCACGTCGAACACTCCTTCAACCAATCCGCCTGCAACGGAAAACGACTCCATCGCACTTTGATGTCAGGATAATGTATATCACAGACCGTCTTTTTGAAAATATCGTCGGCGACGTCCGCGGGCTGGACGTAGGTACAAGGACCCGGTTGGATGAATTTCACCGTCACATTGCGATACACGAGATAATCCAAAATCGTCCGATTCGTATCGCTGGCGACTCCTAAAATGATATGACCCGTGTAACCCGTTTTTCGTAACGATCCGACAAATTGTTGATACACGCTCAATGGATAGCCCGTCGCCATCCCCATGACGGTGGCCGTCGAACTGTCTCCGTGTAAATCGTCACCATCCCACAGGGTCGGATCGGAGACATCCACTCCGGCATTCGTGTATTGTAGAATCGATGATGTGGTGATTGATAGGGGAGCAGATGGTGATGTTTTTGATGGCTTTTCTACGGTTACGGGCTCTGTGGCTGTGACTCTAGTAGTATCCTCATATTCCAACAGAAGGATCATTCGAGGAGACGCCGGGTCAGTCTTTAGCAGCATTAGTACCACCAACAGTGCTAGCATGCCAAAAAGTGCGTGTAATTTTCTTTTTGTTTCCATCGGGATGTGCGCTGCGTGATTGTGGCCATGTTTGTTTTTGTGATGAGAATGTAAAGTTCATTATTGTCATTTATCTCAGTTATTTGTCATTTTCATCTCCGAAACAAAAACTAAAAACGGAGAACTTGTCGATTGAATAATGTCACATCGCATTAGTTACTTAAGTAAAAATCATCCTTGTTCGCTTCACACTCTTATCGATAGCTCATTACCAGTGCGTCATTTTTCCGACATAGGTTGAGACACGAGACATGTTGAACGTTGAACTTTGGATCGATCGATCGGCCCGGCCCGCCTTTTTTTCTTCGCTCCGCACTCCACATCGTCGCAACATAACATCGACTACATTTGGCAGTAGAAAGAGATATTGCTTGCATCATTCATTCGTATTTCTCTTCTTCTTCTTCCATCATGCTACGATTGATTACGTTTGTTCTCTCTATGTCGGTGGCGGCGAGTTTCGCTCCCCCCACAACAACAACAACAACAACAACAACTACCAATCGTCTCAATACGCAATTAGCGGCCGAGAAAACCGCCATCATCGCGGGCGCCACTGGTTACATTGGCAAATCTTGCGTCCGCGAAGCGGTTCGTCAAGGATACAAAACATATGCTCTCGTCAGAGATCCCCAAAAATTAGAAACCAAAGAAGGACAAGTGTCCTTTGCTCCTTTCTTTGAAGGCGCCGAAATTGTCAAATGCGATGTGACCAACGAAGCCGATCTTCAAAAAGTATTTGCCGACATTACCGCCGATCGCCAAAAAATTGATGCCATCGTGAGTTGTCTCGCGAGTCGTTCCGGCATCAAGAAGGACGCCTATTTGATTGATTATCAAGCCACGCTCAATTGTTTGGAGAGCTGGTCGGGCCGTCGGGGCCGGCCATTTCGTGCTCCTGTCGGCCTTTTGTGTCAAAAATCCCTGGTTGCAATTCCAACAGGCCAAACTCAAGTTTGAAGCCGCCTTACAGGAACAAACGGACATGACGTGGAGCATTGTGCGACCGACGGCCTTTTTCAAGTCCGTGTCCGGTCAATTAGAAGTCATCCAAAGTGGGGCTCCCTATGTGGCCTTTGGCGATGGAGAAGTGACCCGGTGCAATCCCATTGCCGAATCTGATCTCGCGACCTACTTACTAGATTGTGTCACCGACAAGACCCGACACCAACGCATCATCAATTTGGGTGGCCCCGATGAACCCTTGACAATGAAAATGCAGGGTGAGATGCTGTTCAAGGCGACGGGGATGGAACCCAATTTTGCGTTTGCCCCCGTATGGATCTTTGATGTCGTCATTAATACGTTGCAGTTTTTAGCCGACATCACGGGCAGCGAGAAATTGGAAAATGCGGCCGAAACGGGTCGCATTGGGAAATACTATGCGGTCGAAGACATGCTCACGACAGATCCCTCGGAAAAGTACGGAACCATTACGTTACAAGAGCATTACAATCGCATCGCTAAGGAAGGTCAGGAATATGATCCCTACACGACCATGTTCAGTCGCAATCGCATTCGTAAGGATGGCAACACGAAATTAGTAGAAGCCAAAGAGTCGGCTATGGTGGAGTGAATAAAGAATAGTAGAGCGAATAATTGAATGAACTAGTTTTGATTCGCTATATCAATGGTTTTTTTTTGTGTTTTTTTTTAGAATTGGACTGCATTTAGATGAATCCTCCAGTGTTACACTTTAGCTTTGTTAAAACACTCTGTGACGTCATATCGGTCGTATTTGGGTCGCAACAATATCGTGCATGTCAGAATGAAGGGAATAGAAGGATGCACGGGCAGCGAGGATTGATTTATAGTTAGTGAGCGGACACGACCAAACTTGTGAGGACCAATTTATTTAGTCGGCTTCGCGAGTAATTAATACAATAATGTATTCTCTTCCTCTCCTCACTCCTCATAGCAACGCCATTTTTAACATCGAATCAATTGTTCACGACTAACGACTTGTAACGACAACTCAAGATTATTATTTGTGCCCAACTAAATCTTGCGCGCTACGACAATCGAAAACATAGGACTGCGGGACTTCCGACAGGAACGCATCTCGGTCATACACCCATGAGTAAGCCATGAAGCGAAAGCTTTGTCTGAACAAAAACAAGTATATTAATATCCAAGCAAGTTGATGATGAATTGTTATTGTTTACGTGGTGACATTCTGTTTGTTTATTTATTTACTCATTCGTCGCTTTAACTTTTCACTTTGTGACGTCATGAATGGGCCTTGTGCGTCGCAGCAACATCGAGCGTGTCAGAATCCTGTCGCGAAGAAGAAAAAAAAACGAATGATGCCATTGCGTTTATTAGTACTACGTAGTAGATAAACGCCGACAATTATTCTATCCTACTTTGTATCGTCCTGCCAATATCACACAGAATTTGCCAAAGAATTTTATATTGCCGTGGGATATCTTTGTGGAGTCGATAGTATAACGATAGGTGTCGAAATACAGGCAAACAAGCTGGGAAATCCGTCTTTTCTTGCCGTGTTGCGTCGATGAAATGAGACACAAACAAGTTCATCTCTTAACGTTGGCGACCTTGCTTTTCGACTCGCATGGCTTTGCTTTGAATGGCAAACGAAAGCTCGTAAAATTTCCCCGTAGCAAGACAAATGTTCCTGATTTCCAGCGACCGTCCTTCGCCGTCAACAATCCAGAACTCGACGATATAACATTACAACCACGAGTCTATCCCCAACGGTGGATTCAATTGGGATACTTGGCGGCCTTGGCGCTCTTGTCGGATTGGATTTGTTTTTCTGTGGCGGCCACACCCGGCATTTACGAAGAAACCTTCCATCATTCGGCCGCGTCCATTATTGATATTTTCTTGTTCACGAATGTCGCCAGTTCCTTTCTCGTGACCGATACTGTGGCAAAATTCGGTCTCCAACGTGTCATCCAATGTGCGGCGCTCCTCATGACATTAGGGTGTTGGTGTCGGAGCGGTGTTTCGTTCTTGCCCTTTCTGGAAGGCAACAGTTTGATGAGTTATTCCTTCTTTGTGGCGGGCACCGTGCTGGTAGGAGCCGCCCAACCCTTCTTTCAATGTACACCGCCTCTACTGTCCGCTAAATGGTTTGCTTCCTCGGAAAGAGCCACCAGTACCGCCATTGCTTTGAACTTTAACCAGATTGGGATCGCCACCGCATTTTTGGTTGGTGGGATGATGGCCACCAGTCCAGTAGGATTAGAGAACTACTTTGGTTTAATTGCGGTATTGTGTACGTTGGTCACGGGCGGAACCCTGCTGCAGTTTGCCGATGATCCACCCATTCCTCCATCGTTGTCGGAGCTGGAAAAGAAACGAAAAGGTGAAAAAGAGCCACCCTTCTTGGAATCGGTCCAAACCTTCTTTGCCACGAGGGGCTTCACCCATGCACTCGTAGCATTCATATGTTCCATCAGTATCACTAATGTTGTCGGTGCATTCATCGATGAAGTCATGAAACGTGGTGGAATTACCGGTCAGTTGCAAATTGATTTGGCGGGGGCTGGATTCGAATTAGCCATCCTCGTAGGTGGTATACTAATCGGTGGATTTGTGGATCGGACCCGAGAATACAAGAAAGTGACCATGGCGTGTTTGGCGTTCTCATCGTTGTTTGTGATTCCTTTGGGCTTAACGGAACATGCCATTGGGAAAGAGCCCTTGCTGCTACTTCTCAGTTTATTTGGATTGGGTCTCACCGTTGGATCGATTCAACCGATCAATGCCGAACTGGCGGTCGATGTCACCTATCCCGGAGATGAAACGGCCGTTGAGTCAGTGCAACAAATTGGAGGCAATCTGATCTCCGCGTTGTTGGTTCCTATCGCTGAATTTGCAGCTCATCAAGATTACGAACTGTTACCCCAAATTCCCTGGGCCGCGAGTGATATTCGTGGTGATTCCATTTTGTTGTTAATCATAACATTGTTGACTTTGGGATACTATTCGCTCTTCGACGCACCTCTGCGCCGAACAATGGCGGATGCCGAAGCACCGGAGGAAACCGATGATACCGCAATCCCTTCGATTCTTTACACGGTTCCAGAAAACGATTCATTCCTTACATGACGAGAACCCTATTTAGGCAAGCTATAGCTGAAAATGTAACAGGAACTTCCTCAAAAGCTACCAGGCTGCTCAAATCAGCACTTTTCACCTTTATAGTCGTCTAGCCTAGCCAAGCTTTTTAATTCATTACTACAAAGTACTAGCATCTAAATGAACGTTTTCCCACCCATGGCACTTCCTGGGTCCGTGTTAGGGCTCTGTTGATAAGCAATTTCCGCTAGCAAATCCTGGTACCTGTAAAAAAGGATAAAGAATGAGAATGCTTTCCTTTCGCTGCTTCCACCATCATACGGACGGAACTTACGCAATTTCCACATTCACGGGCCAGAACTTCCGGGCCTTACGACGACGCACTTGCTTCACGACTTCATCTTTGGTAATCCCTAAAGGCAAACCGCCTCCTTTACGAACCAAACGACGCAATTCGTCCAAATCATTCGCCAAGGTTGTTTCATCGTTCGGATCGTCTTGCAATTTTTGCAACAAGGCCGTGAATTGACCTTTCACTTTCAGTTGTTCCCGTTTGAAATCACTCGCTTTCTTTTCATTTTGTCGGAATTCTTCCGTGGGTTCTGCCAAATAAGTAGGTCGTTTCGGAGCGGGCTTGTAAATCTCCGCACCGGCCGGAGTGTCCTTGAGCAAATCTTGGACCCGATCAAAATCCAATTCGGCATTTGCGGGTACAGGAGGATGCATGACGACTCCTCCTACTACAAGT
Organism: Fistulifera solaris; assembly: GCA_030295235.1. NCBI lineage: Eukaryota > Bacillariophyta > Bacillariophyceae > Naviculales > Stauroneidaceae > Fistulifera > Fistulifera solaris. Next base: position 355,827 of record AP026155.1, on the reverse strand, counting down.
AGTGAAGAAGCTGTCGTGATAAAGTCTCGACGGGACGCCGACAGAGTCGTTGGGGCAACCGGGTTGTTGTGGAGTACAAACGATGTCACGGAGGAACCGCTGAGCAAGGCAACATGGAACGGTGTCACTTTCATTATGAGGAATTCTTCTCTCTTTCTTTAAACTGTATTCTACTAAGCGCTTCTTATAGAGCAGTGACGTTCTTTTAGGTTACAACCTCTTCTATTTTCGTCCTTGTTTTGGTTGAATCATCGAATGAATCGTCGTTATCTTTTCTCGCATCTTGTCGGATGATGAGGTGTCTCGTGTCTCGTTTGTCGTTATTGCGTGTCACTGTCACTCGTCGTCTGTGTCACAATCTACTCGAGACTCGAGACACGAAGTTGTCGGGACACAACGAATATCCTCTTTCAAGTACCCTGGTAGTTCTTCCACAGTTGTATCTTCTAAACAATTTGATGCGGAGCGACAACATAAGAGTTTTTATTGTAGAACAAATTATTGTATTTGGAGCACGCATTCTGCCGAGGAACAAGAATCCGACGAGAAAAGCCGACGTCCGCGAGATTTTGTTGCCGCCATCGCCAATCATAACTGGCCGATGAAAGCGTGTCCGCAATTTCGAACGCATTCTTCACATTCGTCGTATTATTGCGCCCTTGACTACGAACTAATAGTTACTGCACACAGAGAAGAGTGACAAAGAAGTCAACAATCAACAATGATTGTTGCTCGCATTGTATTACTGGGCTGGCTGATTCCTGACGTAGTCTCATGGCTCGCAACAACAACAACAACAACATCACCAACCCGAAGAAGGACCATTACTACTTCACTCGCCGCCACATTGGTCATCGGAACTAATTTGACCGCTGTATCCTTTGACAATGTGGAGTCACCGACGCGCACACCGCTCGTCAAATGGGACGACTTGCACAGAAATCCATTGAAAGAAAAAGAATTCACGACCGGGACCGTCTGGAGTCTTCACACGCGAGACTCGTTTTGCCGAACGATTGACGCCCCACGCGACGACGACGAAAATCAACTAACTGTCGTCAAATTCCATGCACATTATTGTAAAACTTGTCAGCGCATGAGTATTCCGTTCAAGCAATTGAGTAAAACCTACGAGCATATTCAATTTGTTCGGTTGGAAGCGACGGAAGATTTTTCCAGCGACCAATTGCGGTCCTTGGGAGTCACCAGTTTTCCGTTTTTGCAAATTTATCGTGGATCGCACTGTGTGGCATCCTTTCCGGGAGGAGGACCATATTTTCGCCGCAAGCTACAAGACACTTTAGAGGAATGTTTGAAACGCGAAAATTGGGAAGCTTTTATGAAGAATATCGATCATATATGGAAGAAAACGCTCAAGCTCGTGCCAGACTGATCGAAGTATCGTAACGTTGAGCAAAAGCAATGGATCCCAACGTATGACGTTCTAACAGAAGGTATCGCTTCATTTGACACAAAGGTGTATGCCGCCCTCTCACGGCTACAAACAAGTCTATTCATCTCTTCCATTCCATTTTGCCGTTTATGAAATGATGACAAACTATTGGTGTGCATGCAAAATGGTCTGTAAACTTAAATAATGATCTACTAAACATTGTCAATACCAATTTTCTAGTGACTTCAAGATACAGTACACGGAGTAATCTGAATGTGTGAGCGCATTAAGTGACTAGATTCTTGACGAGAATGATTGACGATCGATGAGTATCGTAACATCGTGATGATGATGACGACGACGATGATGATGATGATTCATTCATACAGTAGCAAAACGGGACTGACACAGAAACGAAGCAAACACTAAAACCACGTCACGCGTTTCAACGAGAAAATGTGACGCCGCAGACGCGGACGTGTGTTCGCGACAATCAAAATGGAGGAATGCGTTGCTGTTGACGAATGAATGCATTTATTTGCTATCGTCAACAATAGTAAGCAGTCATTAACATCAATTGGACATTCTTCTATGTTCTTGACGGCACAAAAACAGGTCCAAAAGCAGAAAACGCACAAGTAACAACACTAACTTATCATCAACCACTCTTTCACTATGCGATATTCATCGACCATAGTTTTTTCACTCTCACTACTGCATAGTTCCTATGCTTTTGTCGGTCGCAACCACTTTTACTCGACAATACCATCGCGTAAACACGTTTCATTGGGACGTGCAAGGAGGATATCGTCGTCGTCGTCGTCGTCGTCGCTCTTCGTCTTACAAAACACCAACGATGCCAGTCAATTTGATTCTCTCTTGGATCAAGTCAAACTGCGCGAAGCCGTCACTTTTCTACGACAGCATCCCGATACACCATTAACGAAAGATCGCTGGATTAAAATATTTACCGCTATTGAAGAGCGAACGCGGAATGCGGAAGAAAATACGGAAAATTTACGAGCCGATTTTCCACTCGAATCGGCAGCCCGCAATGAAATGACGGCCATGTACCAAACATTACGCGACCAGAATCATTTACAACTCTACGGGGCTGTTTCGACCATGACGGAAGGGAGTCACAGTATACCACCACCCGTCATGGAAGAAATCCTCGGTTTGCCGATGCAGGCACTAACTCCACAAGCCACCAACACGATCTGGATTGCGGGTGTCTTGACGGCGACAGTGGAGGCTTTTGTGAGTTTAGCCAGTGGCATAGATTTCAATGCCTTGGTGCTTCTCACTCTCTTAGGTGCCGCCATGGATCGTATCCTATTGAACGGGGCTCTGTTTGAAACATACCTCAAACTCTTCAGTCCGGGTGTGCAACAAAAATTCTGAAACACGAAGCCAATCATTTGTTTGCGGCCTACTTACTCGGATGCCCGGTGGAAGGTATCGTCTTGTCTGCCTGGGCGGCCTTACAAGATCGACGGTTCGGGTCAAGACAAGTGACCGCGGGAACTTCGTTCTTTGATCCAGAATTGTCCAAGGCCATCAATAGCGGCGGTCAGCGCTTGACTCGCGCCTTGATTGATCGCTACTCCATTATAGTGATGGCAGGGATTGCCGCAGAAGCCGATCAATTTGGACGTGCCGATGGAGGAGCCGGTGATGAAATGGCGTTGGTAGCCTTTTGAGTCGACTGAATGGGAACCAACGAGGGACAACGACATGGGATGCTGCCGCGATTAAGAATCAAGCAAGATGTGGTGCGTTGCAAGCTACTTTAATGATGCGCGAATACAAACCAGCTTACGATGCTCTCGTGGATGCTTTGGAGGCCGGGGGAAAACTAGGTGATTGCATATATGCGATCGAAAAGGCGGCGCGCGACTATAATTTGAAACCAATGCAGGGGCCAGTGGGTTATTTGCTAGAAGAGTCTGACGGTCAAGTGAAATGGGATCCAGAATGGAAACCCGAGCTGAAGAAGGAAGAACCAATTTTGGTTCAACAACAAGCTGCACCAGCCCAGAGCTTAGAGGAGTCATTAGAAGTTTTGAGAGAGTATCGAGTTTCAGCAGAAAAGCGACTCCAGGAAATAGAACAGCAACTCGAAGAACTAAAAGATTAAAAACTAATTAGATTTTCATTGTTTAATTGATCTGCACATATGCTTTGCGGTATTCTGTTTCCTATTTCCTGATTATTGCACATTAGCACTTGATTGACCAGCAAACCTTAAACGATGATGGACGATGGACGCGGTGGAGGGTGAAACACCTACGCTAGCGTTGAGGTTCACAATGGTGTTCATCAAAATCTTAACTGCCCCTTGCCCCCTTTCTCGTAGGACGAAGGACAAGCGCCTTTGCAATGACGGTTTGCCTATATAATTATTGACTATGACCAAACCGAGTATCCTCATTACTTATTGAACTGATAGAATCTTTCCAATTAGTCACCCCCACCGCAATACTTACATGAAGAAACTAAATTAACAAAAATAGATACGCGAAGAACTCCTAACTATCCTTCCATTTAGGCTTTTTTGGTGACCAAAGACACGATAAACGTACATTGCAGTACTGAGTCGTTTACAGCATGTTTTGAAAAATGCATCGTCTTCCATTGAACGTCGATCCATCCGATGCGCTGAAATTTTGGTGTAAGCATCTTCGTCATTCATTCTTTGTGTTGTTGTGCATGTACCTTTTCTTGAAAGGCCATTCCTAGTACATTTGTGGAAGAGCGTATTCAAGAGAATACTTCAGAGAAGTCATGAAGAGCCGCAAGACGGACCGGCCGGTCGCTGGCCGCTTTTGGTTGTATTGCTTTGCTATTACCATTACCGTGGCCATGATCACGGGGCATTACCTCTTGTCCAACTATCGATTGCAACCCGTAGGAATCGTGTTGGAAGATAGCACTGCCGAAGAACAGCCAATGATAGAAGCAGCTATACCCGAAGACGCTGAAGAAGAAGTCGCTATTGCGACGACACAGGACACGCTTCCCGAAAAGCCATTCCTGGTATTGCACGTCGGACCCGGAAAAACTGCTACCACCACATTGCAAGTCGATTTGACGCGACCCTCTTTCGAGGCTTGTTTGGCGGAAGATGATTATCTGTACGGAGGACGCTTTTATTTGAAGCCATCGCAAAGTTCTGACGGAAAATGGATGGAAGGACCGGAATCGTTCTCCCAGCCATTGGACACCTTGCGCGATATTTTAATCCCTGCGAAGGCACGCAATACCGTTTCGGAATGCAGCCCGACGCGTCCAAAATGTTGGAAATCGTTGCAACAGCAGATTGACGAATTTTCGGGTGATCATCACATCATTTTGTCGGATGAACCGTTGGCGCTCCGGTGGACACCGGAGAATGCCAAAGTCATGAAAGATGCTTTTCGGGACGTGCGAGACATTTTGGTGGTCATTGGCTATCGAAGGTTCTATGATTGGTTGCCATCGAGTATCTTTCAACGAAATCGGAAGCGTTTGGTTGATAAACATTGGCCCAGTCGAGGAGAACTTGCCATGTTGGATCCACTGTGGCCACTCTTGGGGGCGAGTACCGAAGCCTGGAAGGAGCGACATTATACGTTTACCGATTCGTTGGTCCAAGCAACACAGGCGGCATCCTTGCCACATCGCATCTTGAATATGCACGATCCGACGTCCACCGTTTCGAGTCAATTCTTTTGTCAAGTACTGCCGAGTGCATCGAGTTGTTGTCAGCTCGCCGCCAATGCAACCAGTTCGACGATAATGAACGTTCGAACCGAAGATCAAGTACATCAATTGTATTTTGACACCATCACGACGGCCGCTGCCGCGAAAGGTTGGATCCACAAATCAAAATACAGTCGTCCTCAAGTCCGAGAAGCCCTGAAAGAATACTATCACGCTCGCCCATTGAAACAGTGGTCCTTGTATTGCCCCACGGAACAACAATTGCAACTTTTATACGATCAATCCTTGCGCATGGAAAAGGAACTCATTTGGCCGACGGCAGACCCCGAACTTCGGTATCATCTCGAAGAAGAACATCGTTCCGCCTTTGAAGGCCGCGTTCGGGAGGGCGCTTTTGTCAACTCGATCTCAAGGCTTCTCTTGAAACCTTTCGTGAATTTTTCCGCAAATATTCCAAATGAGAGCATGTATATACACTATTTGCGCTCACATTTGTTGTTATCCTTTATTTTGTTAAATGTTATATTAGAACCGCATTTATGGCTTTGTTTTACTATGCAATTGTTTGACGCTTGAACAATTCGATTGGCTTATGGGATACGCCACAGATGAACAAATACGCGAGCATCGCCTGGAAGCTCAAGTTAATGACTAAGACAAGGACTATAATGTTGAAATTCGTTCATTCTGTTATGCTTCTATGAAAAACTGTTTAACCAAAGGTGACTATAACCAGCGTCCAAAATGAAGGGGATTCGAGTTGACCGAAGCTAACATGCGTTCCAGCGAAAAATTATGCACAGGAGGAGCGTGAAGCTGTTGTAACAGAAGACGTCGAAGTGCCACCTTTCGTTCAATCTCATGTTTCAACAAAGATTGGCCGCATCCGAGTACGCCTGGAACTCAGTGAGCGCACTCAATGACACCGTGTTTGCGATATTGCTCGCCGGCACGGGAGAACCCAATCGCGCCAATCCACTGGCGGCGGCCTCCATATCCAGTCTCATTCGCTTCTTGGTCGGTGCCGAAGGATTTTCGCGAGGAGAGTCCGCGGATGATTCGCGACGTTTGTTGTCACGGATCATTTTGTAGTACGGCAGGACGTCCGGAGTCCGTTCGCGCAAGCACTGCGAGGCCTTCTCTTGCGCTTTCTTGTCACAAACTTCGATCCAGCCCAAATTGCTTTCATCCGCGCGCTGCAAAAAGCGTCCCGGTGGATCGAGTTGCTTCCACATGTGAACCAATTCACGGGCGACCTTGGGTTTGTCGACCTTGGAAGACGCCAAATAACGCATTTTGTGTTTGTTCACAAGCTTGCGGAACTGGACGTTCCCAACGTGATTGTACGTTCCCAAGCCGCGTCCCAAGATCACGTCGTGTTCTCCGAGAGGAGCGTCCGGACGCGTTCCGTTCAATACGCGGCCTTCGACAATGAAACCGCGACGAGGTTGGCTCTGTGATTTCATTCCGCGGTCGGCCATGGCGTCTTGCGTGTCCTTGGGAAACAGAATGTTGTTGGAATCGAGCATGTCTTCGGGAAACGTAAAACAAAGGCAAACACAGAGAAAACGGCTGCCCAAATTGTTTATGATCGATCGTTGAGAAAGCTGCGGGGTTTGGTTGCCATCAAAAGGCCTATTCATTTGCAAACCCGCAATCCGAGATCCGAGCGAACGTCACCTCGCCGCCCAAGTATTCAAGCTTCCGCTACTACTCTTACTACTGACAATGGCGCCAAGTCCTTTAGATTAGGGAATCTAGATTACTTGAATCTCGAAAGCACTCAGACACCTTTCAGTACCAGACACACATAAGACACACACGATTTACGATTTAACGTGGCAACGTTAAAACGAATGACTACTTCTTGTGCATATTGCATATCTTGAACCGCAATCAATCCAGTTGGAACTTTTTAAAATAATTATGTCTGATACGTGGTACTTCATGCAAATCGTGAATCGTGCGTATTAGGTATTGGGTAACCTTACATTCTTTCTTGGAAGAAACCAAAAGCAAAGAAGAACTACTTTCTACTATCTACTAATCCGAAACGCAGAAGAGAACAACTGTCGCACTGTCGCTGAGTCAATTATTGTGGACTTTAAGACACGATACGTAATGTAGCCCTATTTCCTATTTCCAGAACGATCAACTACCAGTACTGGTAGACAAGCACATAGACGTCGCGCGCGGCGTGCGTTGAAAGTTGAAACTCGAGTGAAACCGTCCAGAAAATCTAAATTTGAATCAATTTTTTGTCACAAAAATTTCAATGAATTAATTTTATTCCTTATTCCCTAATTTCCTGATGTCAGAATGCAATTTTGACATTCGGACTGATTTTTTCTTTTGTTCATTTTCATCAATTGTTGCTTGTTACTGGTACCTTTGATCTTTGAATGTACGGAGTAGTTTTTTGCGAGGGCCTTATCATGTGGAATATCGCGGATTACGAAGAGCGAAGAGCGAAAATCGTAGAGCTTGCTGTTGGCTGTAGAGCGTACCAGTAGTTCTGTAGTTCTCCACTACTTCCTCCTTCTCCCATCGTCCCAGGAGCTACGACTACGAACTTACGAAGCAAGAATCAGATGAGTCGGTGACGTTGTGCGTCACTGCCACGGTCCCATAGGGAACACTCGGCTCTGTACTGCGTTGACCAGAGAAGTGGAAAAGCTTCTTCTGTGCATGGTGCTTTTCCCTTCTTCTGTGCAACAGGCTCTTTTTTTCTCCGTGCGCGATTCAATCTGGATACAGGACTGACCCCTCTAACACATTACTATTCAAAACCTTATTGTACAACGCGCTGGGACGGAACGCCAGACGAAATATGGAAAACTGGAAAAATTATAAAAAAAGAAAGGCGCTCGACTAGACTAGGAAATGCAATTCGAGTCTGGTTGTTCAGTGTATCATCCTAATGTTGAGGAATCATCATCTAACGATCTACCGAGAAGGGAGACGGGTGTAATCACATTGATAAGCCGAGTGAGAATAAAGATCGCCTTTTACACAGCTGCTTAAAGCTTAGACGCGTGTTTATTTTGAAATAATCGTTCTCCCATCCATAAGTTCGCAGGACCAGATCACGGAGGAAGCACAGTAACTCTAGTATTTAGATGCGAGAAATAGGATTACCATGATCGACAGCACACTGACTTGACTAGACCATTGAGTTGTTGCCCCCATAGTTTATTCGCGTCAGTGCATCTTTCGCCTCTCCACTCTACAGGTTATGCGATAGTATAATGTCCGAAGTCCCTCCGCTTACGTAGTACGCAAAGCAACGCCCAACGAAAATCCATGGCCAAAAAGTCCACCGCACCGGAACTCCAGTATTAGCGAAAGAGTAGACTGAGAAGTCGACGCGGATGCTGCGTACTCTTTCTGATGCAGCCTTTTTGCAGCTTTTCCAGCGGAGAGAATAGAATGACCGTCTTTTCTGTGCGACCAGACCATGTTATGAGAGTGCGCCTGGATAATAATTCATTGTATTGTCATTGATCTCATTGGTTCCTCATTCTCTCTTTCCATAATTTCCTAGAGCAAAAGCCGACTTTCTCCCTTGGTTGATAGAGAAAGGAGAAAAGAGCCTTTCCTTCCCATGTCCGTGCAAATTGAAGTTGCCAACTCGCAACGAAAGATGACGAGCCGCCCGTTGTCTCCGGATTTATCCAATGGTAATTCCGAAGACGAGCTCGAATTGCACGGAGACGCCATTCTTGCTCCCACGTCTCATGATGTATTGCTCGGGAGGTACGTCACTGACGAGAAAGGGGTTGCAGAGGAAAGAGAAACGACAAATATTTGAAGCTTCTTTTTTCTCCTTTTGCACTGCAACAATCGCTCACGCTATTTTTCTTTGACTCTTTTACCTACACTCAACTGTTTTAACCCGTCGCTTTCTCTCTTAATTCATTCATGACTTCGTTACAGAGGCGGCGGAACCAACAATCACAGCGGCAACATTAAATTCCGTCAACTCGTTAACGAACACAAGATCCGGTATTTGGCTTGCAGCAAAGTCGACAAACCCAAAGTCGCCCGCGATGTCGTCGAATTGTGGAAGAAAATGACACCGCCGGGACGGTTCTTGGCCCGAAAAGACGAAACGAAAAAGGGGTCGATCAAAGCACCCGAGAATGTATGGTACGAAGTCGCCGATAAAAAAGCCCGAGAAAAGGCCTCGCAGTGTTTACGAGAACGGACACCGGATGTGTTGCCGTACATCAAGCAACTGCGGGAACAGCAAGATGCCATTACAGAAAAGGGAGTTTCCATGGTGCAGCATCAACTGCAGATGCAACAACAACGACAAGAGCATTATCCGGCGCAGATGGTGGGTTCCATGGTGGGTGGGGAAATGGTGATGATGCAGCAGATGCTGCCCCAACAGCAGTATTCCATGGACGGCATGGCAACCTTGCGACGGAACTCCTTGCCGGAACCGCAGCAGCAGCAATCACTGGTCATGGTTACTCCAAATTCTACTGCCTACGTGCAACCAGGTTCCATGTCGATCGGACTTGGACCTCCATTACAGCAGCAACGATCCATGTCCTTAGGACACGGAATACCTTCTCCCAATGGTGCCACCGTTTACTTGAGTGGAAACGGAAATATACTGCAAATGCCACCTGGTCGATACCATGTTGTCCAAAACGGGGAAGTGACTCCAAAAACGGTCGTTTCTCAGGAGTTTCATCATCCGCAAATGATGATGCAGCCAGGACAAACCCATTTTGTCATACAGTCGGCTCCACCATCACAACAACAACAACAACAACAACAAGTGCTTTCGATGCAACAGATGCCATTTCAACAGCCGCAATTGATGGCGCGGATCGGACAGCCAATGCCACAATCCATGCAACCCCAAATGATGATGGTACCATCCCATATGCCCAATCCGGGACAAATAATTCCCGGACCACCAGCACCACAACAACAACAACAACAGCAGCAGCAACACGCGGTGACCGCCAAATCTTTATTTGAAGAGGAACCGGAACCGTATTCTGTGCAAAGCGATCCTTTGTTTTCGATGCGCATCGCGACTCCCCATCGCCCCAAAGAAACGACCACCGAAACGACCAGCAAAGAACCACGACGAAGGAAAAAGACCCCATCCACTTCAACGACGACGGCACTCAAGACGGAACGTCAGGTTCCCGATCGCACCACCACGGCCGCTTCGCTCATGTCGATTGGGACCGATATCGACGCGGGTGGTGAAATTACGATTGAAGAATACCGCAAGCAGTTGCAGCAGTATTTGGAAAACAATCAAGGCAATGAGGACGATGATAATAATAATGATGATGATGATGATGGTGATGACAACAATTCGGATCTCGAAGATGATTGGGAAAAGGAACGCGAAAAGAATATGCGGGAATCGCGGGGGTCGGTCGGAACGTTTCGGGCATGTCGTTTGTTTCTTCAAAGACGGCAAAAAGCGGACAATCGATGGTGACGGGGATTTCGAGTGGTATCTTTTCGACGGACCTTTCGGCGGATATGAGCGATGACAAGAACAAAGGCAATAGTAGTAGTTTGAACAATTCGAACCGATCCTTGTGCAGCAATTTGTCGCTCATGTCGGAATTGACAGATCTTTCGGAAAATATTGATAATTTGACACTGGACGATTAAGCTGTGTTTTGGAGAGTAAAAGAATAATATTATTTGAATGAATTTATAGACACATTTTTATCTGGATTAGACCTAGCACCTGGCTAGCACCTAGCTAGTCTCTGTCATTATACTTCGTATAATAATATATACTCTGAATAGCAAAGTCTACATCCCAGCGGACGGACGACGGACGTGTCATTTTTTGGCTTCCGAGTTTCCGAGCCGCCGCATCCCGCATCCACGAGTCACTTTAATGGGGCGCCGCCGTTTTGCATTTTTGGCATTGCACAATTATTGCGCTACTGGTACAAGTAGTAAGCTTTTTGCAACAACAGAGAACCATTCTCCTTCTCCCATTGCGCAACCTTTCTCTTCATCATTGACACGACAAAATAAAATGTCCTTGGGAACGCGTCTCTTTGTGCTGGTCGCACCCGCCGTCCTCCCTCCGGCCGATGCGGAAGACCGTGAATTCTACGAACTCTTGGATCTACCGCGTCAAGCTTCGTTCGAGGATATTAAAAAAGCCTATCGACAAAAATCGCTCGCATTGCATCCCGACAAAGTCGCACAACGTCGTGAAACAGAAAATGCCGCTGCGGCGGCGGCGGAATATGAGTTGGTGCAAGAAGCGTACGCGGCTCTTCACGAAACACATCATCGACAATTGTATCATGCCGTCCAGTGTTCCGTGGCACGGTATCGATTCTTCCAATCCGGTGCGTCACAAAATCCCGCCGCCTTGTACGAAAACTTGTCACGAGCGTCGTGTTGGAATCGCACCAAATTAGTCGTCATCGTCGCGGTGTTGGCAGGATTCCTGCTGTTGTTACAACCCATCCTCGTAGCGGCCAAAGTCAATGCCATCGTTCGCCACGAAAATAATACTACTCATGCAGATGATGATGATGATGATCCTATTCTCGATGTTTCGTGGATGGTCCTGTTGATTCCGTGGTGGTTGTTGAATGCCGTGTGGTGGTTCATGATGGTGTTGCTTTGGTGTTTCGAAACCAACAACAACAACAACAACCGAGTCCTAGCGGCCATTGTCGGACAAACGTGTTGGATCATTGGATGCATCTTACTGGCTTTGGCTTGGGATGATGATGAGGATTCATCGACGACGAATTGGCACAAGGTGGCGATACCATTTTATTTGTGGCAAATCACCCACATTGTGACGGCCGTCTTTGATATTCGTGAAATTCGCCAAAACAATGCGAAGATGATATCACCGGAACACTTGCAGGAAGTGGCAGGTACGGACGCCACGGAAGAAGATTTGATGGAATTGGCGCAAGAATACATTGTTGTTACAGTAGATCACGCCGAAGTGGCGGCGGCCATTCATTTGATTAACACAACCAGCGAAAAATCCTTGACGAATGCCGAAATGGAAGAATTGAAGATTCACATGTCACCCGAGTACCAAAGAAATGAAAACATCATTCAATACCACACGGAGCAGATTGCCAAGCATTGTTTGGTCGATTTGCCCTTCATTGCGCTAGTGGCGAGTCAGTTGGATGGAAATATCGATACGTCCTGGTGGGTGGTCTTTTGCCCATTTTGATCTATTTGGGTAGCAAGTTGGTGCAGTCGTTTTGCACTTGCTGTTTTAGCTTTAGTCCGGATCCGGGGGTCATTCTGGTCGGTGATAATAATGATGAAGGTTTGAAGCAAGAGAGTCCAGAAGAGGAGAAGGTTAACGAGGATAAAACCACAGTTGACGATGATGACGAAAAAGCCGCTTCCAGTGCTTTGAATGACGGAACTATGCCCTCGCATCAAGATCCCTTGTCAAACGACGACCATGTAACAAATGGGATCGATAGTTTGACAAAAACGGAAGAAGGCGCAGAGAAGACCGAAGATCTTCCAAAGGGCTTTGTCGACGAAGTAGAAGAACCATCCACGACATTTGCTGATGCATCCGGTGACATTGAAGATTTCAACCTGCGAAGCGAGACAAAAGCCGAGGAGAGCAAAGCTGGTGGCCCGAAGATCGACGAGGAAACGTATCGCGCATGGCAATCGGCGTATGCGAGAGCAGAGGAAAGTGAACTGGAAAAGCAAGCCAAAGCGCATTCTACATGTTGCCTTGTATCGTTTCAGCTCGTTATGGTTTGTTTGGTAGTTGGCAAATTAGACGAGGACTACGAAACAGATGGCGATATTAGTTACAATTCATTTTGGATATTGTTTCCTATCTTCCTGATTGTTGGTCTGCTTTTGCTCTGCTGCTCATGCCTGATTTATAGCGCGGGGTTGGAAGGTGCTCACGTAAGTGGGTCAGTGCCAAACAATGATGAAAGTGGAAATGCCGACACCAGTGGAAAGAAAGAAAACGAAAATCCGATTATTTTTGTACCTCCCCCGCCGCCTTCGGAGAGCACAACGGACGACAAACGAGCCGATATTACTCAGCATCCTGAGTCACTCGATAGCCAGGCGAGTACGGATGAAACGACCTCCGATGAGAACAAAGCGAAGCTTGGGGGTGTAGAATCGAAAGAAGACATGAATGACCTCGACTAATCGTTTTTGCTCCCTCCTTAAGCTCGGATTTTGTGTATTTCCTGACACGACTCTGATTGATTGCAAAACATTGCAGCTAAAGGGCCTACGCGTCATCTTCTAACTTCTTCTGATTGCTGCGGCTTGAGCACTGGTCGTTCTAACCTTAGTATTGTCATGTGTAGGTTTCGCATGCCTTACTTGTCGAATGCTAAAGTCTCGCTAGTCTTCATAGTATCCTAAAATACTTTGAGTTATTGGTGTAAAATGAAGCAAGTGAACAATGAACACGTGACTTTGCGCTTAATCATCAAGTAGAATTTCGAGTAGATAACGCTCAGGACTATCAGTTGACGACTAGCTACAAAGTTATAAGCCATATCCGTGTCTAATATAAGCTTGAAAAAGAAACGAAAAAGACCAGAATCCTGTGGAGCTATTCAAATGCCACTTCTTACAGAGATGATTGGCCTCTTCTTAGACAGTCGGGTATCCCAAAAGGCGTTCAGAACGTACGGCTCACCGGTCAATGTTTCGTGAACCATGAGCCCCAAGATACCCATCTGGGCAGCACGTCCGTTATTCAATTCGATAGCACGCTTTTCTAGCTTTTCTTCCTCCGAGGCATTCCACTTGAACATACCGTTACGAAGATCACCGGGGAATTCCGCCTTTCCAGCTCGATCTGTCATGATACCGACCTCCAAGGCACCCACAATGGCGACTGTTACCGCCAAGCCGGCCGGTGGGATAGCCGTTAGTGCTTTCAGTCCCGACGGGTACTCTTCGCAGCCAGGGAAGCGGTATCCGGCAGTGGTGACCATGTGGCCGACTTTCGAAAAAAACCAATGAGTGAGGATCCATCGGAAAACATGATCTTATACTTTCTTCTTCGGGTTACTTACCGATAGCATTCATAGCAATGCGACCATGCTTGATCTCGGCGTATCGGAGTTTGTTGAACTTTTCTTGATCAGCTTCATCCAAGAAACCCAAGGGATCCCAAAAGTCAAGGGAGGCTGAACACCAAGCTCGTTTTCGAAAGAAGCAGAGAGGGCAGACGACTTGGTGGCTTGCTGAGCAGGAGCGAAGGCGGCAACGCCGGAAAGAGCAGCTAGGGCGGCAATGGTCTTCATGGTCTATCGATTCAATTTGTCGTGAAAAAAGTGCGCGTTACTTTATCGCGGTATCTATCGCGTGTTTTCTCGCTAAGGATACCCCTTCAACCAAGCACTGAGTAGTGATACGACATACTAGAATGATGAAAGATATAAGGAAAACGAGGACAAAGCGACGGATTTGGCTACTTATAATAGTATAGTAGAATACCACCTGGTACTGACCTTTCATTCTTGTTTTCCGATTCCCGAATAAGACCTACCTAGTGTAGCCTACGAGCTTGGTCATCGATTATTAAGTTCTCTCCTTGAATGACGCCAGGGTCGGCACCAAAGTCACTGTTAATGGATTTGGCAGCTACATCATTATTGATAGCAATCGAGATTTGTTCTTTTGTGCAACTACAACTACGATAAACCGTTGTAAAGGGCTTTCGAAATAGAAACACCAATTGCTCAATATGAGATAACGTTGTCCTATAGTGAGGTCTTTCGTTCTTTATAAACTATGGTGCGATAGGAAGGCATTCAAGGGCCCTTCCTTTATGAAATTCAGTGCGGTGGATATGTTCAGGAGCATTGAGAGCTTGTAGCAACGGGCCATTTTCCACCAAAACAACCAGATACTTCTTCGACTGTGCCGTCTCGATAAGTAAGAGAAAAAGAAGTTGCCCCCGATTGTCCGTCCAGCTTGGTGGCCCAGGTGGCGCCATTGACACGGCTCAAATTGTATCGCTTTCCTCCCAAAGTCATGGAGACCGCTCGGACACCTTCGTGCCCTCCGGCTACCAAAACTTTGGTGTAATACGCGTTGTCGCCGGTCAGTACTACCACGGTGGGTGGTGTATAAATGCAATCGACTCGTTTAAAGTAAACTGGAAAGATACCACCAACGGCGTTTCCAGTAATTTCTTCAAAGACCTCCGGCTGACAATCAAAGCCCATAATGTCGCCATGATTAATCACTTGGATGGTGGCCTTTCCGGCCCGGCCGGCATTGGTGGCCTTTTCTCCAGTGTACGTTAACTCGTAACAGCTACCACAATCGAGACCGTCTTGGAACATTTCGATCGGAACAGCACAGACGCGTGTGCCATTGAATGCGTACGGCTCCAACCAGCTACTGCCCTTGGCAATGGAAGGGTCCTGTGTCAGTTGACAAGAACCTGGTGGTATGGCGTATCCGGGCGTTTGCCATCTTGTCAAGAGTCCTTTGGCTGAAAAAGATGGAGAAGAATCATTGTTAGCGTTTAGCGTCCAAAGTGCGCATCCAACTATGGAAATGACATGCGACCGATGAACTTACTAGTTCCAGCAGGGATACTGATTTCATCTTGTCCAGGAACGCCATTGCTCGTATCGTTGTCGGAATTACTGGTATCGTCGTCACGAGTGCTGGTCATCAGTCCACAGACTCCTTGGAGCCATCGCTCAGCATGACATTGAGGCAAGCCGAACAGCAAAAAAAGCCAATATCGCGTTGAAGATTTGATTTGTTTTCGTCATGATGGATTATGAATCGAGAAGATTATGAAAGAAATGGAACGATGTGCTGATTCTATTTTGTTTATTTTTTATGATGAATGATGAACGTTGATCATTGTTGCCTCGGGGGGAAAGAGTCAGTCCAAAAAATGAAGGGTTGTGTTGGGCTTTTGTTTTTGTTAACAAGTGACGGTCGAATGACCTCCCCGTAAACTTTCAAAGAGAACCGGTGCTTCTCGTTGTCCGTTTGCATCCAAAAAACAGTAGGACAAAGGGTCGAATCAATCTTGAACTCGTTGTTGAATGGATAGTTGATCGTGGTCCAGTAAATAAGCCCACCCCCTTTTACTTATGCCCTTCAAACGGAAAACAAACTTGTTCGGAACCCGAATGCGGTCCATAACCCCGTCGATCACGAATCACGAATGAGCCAGGGAATTTCGTCATGTTTCTTTTTTATTGTTTGTAAAAGACACGGACTAAGTTATACTTGCTAGTCGCAGCGAGTCAATTGCAACGCGTCCCATCTAGATCTAGTCAGAGTCAGACCTAGTCTGAGTCTATTCTCTATTTATTCTCATTGATAATGGCATTTTGACAATGATTTTTCTTCTCTCAAAAAAATGTTGAACGACTTGCTTGGATGCGTGTCGATCATTGCATCTATTTATTGGTTGATTCAATTCTTCTGTCTATAAGACCATGAAACCTTTACGAATACATCAAGGGAGTAGTTTCACGGATGATTCAATCCGATAAAAGTGAGAAGGAGCACTGCTATGGTCGGTAATGAAGCCGAAAGAGAGGAGGTATCCCTGGCAAACCGATGTTTGCTTGTTATTTCTTCTAAAGGATCACAGCATTGGCAATCGCGTTGATGAGCATGCTCAGTTTCTTACTTCGTCATTGATCATTGACAATCCATTACACGCGAGCTGTCCGATGTTTGGAGTGCGCTGTGTGAATTCATGCACAATGGATTGAAAAATGGGTGAACTGAAAGAAGCGTCGATTCGGAGTAACAACAATGTGAAAACATCGTGGCAAACAATTGTTCGACATGATCGATGATGATATATTTCGATTTTCCTTGTAATAGGATTCGTGACAGGATTTAATCATCCGGGTGTATCAGAACGTGTTCTTCAGTATCGCTGTAGGCAAATGAACAGTGAACAGTGAGCAGTTGTCTCTACTAAGACAACACGGTTCTACTACCTAAGTAATCCAAAGCCTATGCGACTCAGCAAAGGACACACTCTCGCCCACACAAACTCAACGCATCCTCTCTTCTCGTACAAAGCCGGTTGCACCGGTCTGTGACGCACTTTCTTGCGTCCCGAATGTTCTTGCTTTCCATTTTAAGGTTACCTGGTACGCAACATTCTGTTGATTGCAAGCATCACTTTTGCTGTGTGTCTTGTCTTTTTCTTCTTTTTCTTCTTCTCTTTCTTCTTCTTCTTTCAATACGAATTCAAATACTTGAGACAGTCTAAATTGCCAACTGCAATCTGCAACTCAGCAAAGGGGGCGCGAAACAACAACCAATGAAAACATTCAGCACAATCCCGATGATGCTCGCTATCGGCCTGCCGAGCGTTGAGGCCTTTCTCACTAGGACGAATGATAGTCCAACATCATCATCATCATTATTATTATTATTACAAGGCATCGAAAGACGACCGAACGCCATACAACCGCTCTCCTCGTCACCCAGCCCAGAAGAGAGTAGTACAACCGTCCGAGGCGACGCCGCGGGCAATCCGCAATTTCCTCAACAACCGGCGGATGTGGGTTTGGTCGACCGACCTTCTCCGCCACCACCAGAATTATTAGATGTCGTCGAACCCACCAAACAAATTTGGAATGTGGCATCACCCGTGACGGTTCAGGGACGATCACTGAAAACGTGGGCATTCCCCGATCGTGACATTGATAAGGTTCATTTGGTAATGAAAACAGACGGTCGGCCGTTGCTCGCCAACGTGGATTTATGGCAGGGCCCGAGGAATACGCCGCAACGAATCAGTGTCTATACGGAGGACGGAGATGTGCGTCCCTTTTCGGCACTGATCGCTACGACGGGAATCGGGTCGAACGTCGTTCGCGTTGTGAATGCGGCCACATTGGAATTCCCCCTCAAAGCCTGCATCGTCCCCAGCACCGCCGGCGGACCGTTACCAGCGATGCAACTCCCAGCACCGACCGTGATCCAGGGAGGTTCGTTACGGACGTGGTCGTTCGAGGCACCGACGAAAAGTGTCATGGTATTGATAAAAACCGATGGCCGACCAATGAATGCCCGCATCGAATTATTGCAGGGTCCGAATACCATCAAGCAAGTCATGGAATTGTATACGGAAGATGGTGTTGAACGTCCTTTTTCGCGGTCATGGAAACGCCAGGGACGGGGAATGTCGTACGAGTTGTCAATACTGCTCCGATGGAATTTCCTCTCACCGCTAGCGTGGAACCCTTCGAGACGGAAGTTCCCGGTGTTGAGCTTCCACAAAGCGGGATTTTGGGCGGTTCTATACCCAAAGTACAATGGTGATGAATGGAACCTTTCTATTTTTTTTTTGCTGTTCTTCGAGGATAGGACCCGAAATATTATCCATGAAGATAGCGTGTGTGCCTTAATTATATCCGTATTAGTCATTCTTAATTTAATATGTGTTTCGGCAGATGTTCATGGCGATTGCCTCTCTTCCAACATAAAGACTAGCGCGCTCTCACTCAATTGCCTACCACCGTGTAAGGTGTGTATTCCAGAAAGTCGCTCAAGGTAGTACGGTCCGGAGCAGATCCTGGATGTCGTCCTTCGTCAATCCATAAAGTGAAATGATTTCCACGGCTTGTTGTTGCAGTTTCTCGTACGAAAGTACACCAGAGGAGGGTAACGTTTCGTCCAACAAAAGAATTTCGGCGTTTGGACGGAGGGAACGTAAGTAGTCTGGTGTTTGTTCGGAATGATGTTGTGGTAGAGTTCCGGTGGTGATGACTTGCAATCGTTGATCTCCACCCTTTTCGTTCCGTATTTTTTCCCATTCCTCCTTATCTGCCAAAAGGCGATCCAATGCATTGGGAAAAAATAATGTGGATGAACTGGATGATTGAACGAGGACCGCCGCTTGATACGGAGTGGTTCTTCGTTGATTGGTGGCGGCGGTAAACGAAGAAGAAAAATACGATTGACAACATTGTTGACAGTCCTTCTTCTTTGTTGATTGAGGCAACCAGTCACATGTCGAACACGCGAGGCGCATCGGATCAAAACCTTTCCAACGACATTCCTGAACATTAAGGAGTCGTCTTTGGTCGTCGTCGTCGTCGTCGGCAGCAGCAGCAGCAGCAGCAGCAACAGTCCCGAACCAAGTTGCCCAACGACCAAAGAAGAAGACTACAATAATCAAGAGATGAGCGAACATATTATTATTTTTGGTCTTGCGAGCGAGCGAGCGAGAAGAACGATGCTATATTCTTCGTGGTAAAGATATAGACTTGAAAACTAGCCAGTCGATTGTGGATATATTATGAGAAATCAATGATGATCGATAATAAACAACACTTTGTTTTTGTGTTAAATAATACGGAGTAGAGCGTTTCCTGACTCCTGACTCCAAATAATACGGAGTAATTAGACCTCTGTCCGTTCCCAGTTCACTCCAACAGGGAGGGAGTGAACAGGGATTTTGATCGAACAAGGAGTGAACTGGGAGCATTCCCTGTACAAATTAATGAGTCCCGTTTACGAAATATGGTAGTCAGTCCCTAATCCTTAACGCTTTAGATTAGAGATTTTCTGTTGATTTACCGCGCAAACAAAGGAATAAAGGTCTCTGATTGCCGGTCAGACGTCCACCCACTCATTCCCTGTTAAACAGGGAATTGGGAAAATGAACGAGGAAGGGAATTGAACTGGGATCCCAGTTGGGAATTCCCTGTTAAACGGAGAACGGACAGAGGTCTAGGAGTAATGCTTTCAGTCCCGTCACCGTTCGTCAGGCATCACGGCATCACCCCATCTCAAAGCCCTATCTATACCATGTACCTGGTACGGTACCGCTGTTGGAATTCACTTTCCACCCGGA
This sequence comes from Fistulifera solaris, assembly GCA_030295235.1. NCBI lineage: Eukaryota > Bacillariophyta > Bacillariophyceae > Naviculales > Stauroneidaceae > Fistulifera > Fistulifera solaris. The sequence goes on along the minus strand of AP026155.1, from coordinate 335,878 downwards.
GCGAGCCTTAGTATGTAACTTATAGATCGATTAAAGCTCTATGTAACTTATAGATCGATTAAAGCTCCAAGCCAGTACTAGTGAATAGGTAGAACGAAAAGACTTTTTCTTTTTGTCTCTTTTTATCTTACCTGGTAGTCGGTATTGTCTACAGGATTCAACCGAATCAAAAATGAGCTCATTGATTCGGACATGCTCTGGGTCACTCCTCTTCCAGCCCTGCTAGTTTCGCCTGACCAGGAGGAGTCGCTGTTTCAGTCACAACCGGTACTGGATTTTCTCCAACAACATAGTCACACCCGTTTTAACCGCTACGCAACGTTTTGCTTCACCGTTCATCACCCGCGTCCATCCATCACGGCGACGAAGAAACAAAAATCCAACTTCGGAAACAAACGAAAAAAAATTGCTTGCTTCCTTCCTTTCTTCCTTCCTTCCTTCCTCCCTTCCTTGCATATTCCTTTCCTTGCTTTGCTTCTACATTCCTACATTCTTTCTGTTTGCTTGCTTGCTTGCTTTATTGGTGACACGAATCTATATTCCAATAATGCAAAATCTTGTATTACAAGGAGAACGACGTTTCCAGATCCCATCGGGTGCGGAGATTGTGGATTGGTGTGACAACACCTCGCAAGGTGGTGGTGATGGTGATGGTAGTATCGTGGTCTTGACAGCGGATGGACATTTGTACGACTCGGACGACCATACGTTACGGGGTCATGTTGGATCCTTGGTGACAACATCACCATCGCATCATCATCATCATCATCATCATCATCATCACGATTGGTTTCGTGTGTTGGCTGTGTCGTCGTCGTCGTCGTCGTCGTCGTCAGACAATAACAGTTGTTACGTGTGTTTGAGTCAAAGTGGCGCCGTGGTCACGTTCCCGTTCGATCTATCATCATCATCATCCTCGGGAGAATTGGTGGGAGAATTCGAATACGGCATTTGTGCGGCGGCGTGGGATGGTGAATTACTCGTATTGATCACTACTACCACTACTACCACTACTGAAGACGACGACGACAACGACGACGACAACGATCGGAGGACCGTCTTGTTGACCATGAATTCGGAATGGCATGTCTTGGCCGAAGTCGAATTGGAGTCACCACACGATCCCTCCTTTCCGGTCTTTTTGGCCATCCAACCCTCCTCCAATAATAATGCGACACTGTGTGCCGTCAGTAGTGTCGATCGCGGCGGTGACACTACCCGGAAAATACGTTTCTATCAAACATCGGACCTTGCCTTCCAATCGTTGGGACGGACCGAAGATGGGAGTGGCAAATTGGTGACCGGCTTGTTGGCGGCACCACTGGCGTGGGCCGGACACCAGTGTTCGCAATTGTTGGCGACCTTGCAAACGAAAGGACGTAACAAAAAACAGGTCGCCTTCTTGGAACCCAATGGATTGCGTCATGGGGAATTTGTATTGCCAGACGTAACCAGTCCAGTGTTAGAACTGTGTTGGAATGCGGATTCCCAACTCTTGGCCGTGGTCTTCGAGTCGAAAATACAATTATGGCATCGCCGCAATTATCATTGGTATCTCAAACGTGAAATACACACTCCAACGTTGATGACGAGAGCACTCTTTCATCCCGAAAATCCCCGTCGTTTGTTCGTGGCCCTACAGGGAGGTCAATGGATGGAATACCATGTCCAGTGGTGTACCAGTACGATAGCGTGGCCCTGTACCGCCCTTGTCGTGGATGGAGCCTCTGTAAAAGTGACACCCTTGGATCGAGCGATAACACCACCTCCGATGAGTGAAGCGACGCTGGTGTTTCCGCATTCGGTCCAGGAAATTGCCGCGGCGCATCGTCCGCTGGGAACACCACTACTGTGTGCGGTCGTGTTACTCGTGGATGGATCGTGGATTGTGGTGTGTGACGAAAATGGGGTGGGACATCACACCATGGTGGGCTGGAATCCGCCAACCACTACCTCCGACGCGGTTCATATCAGTGACGACGACGACGACGACGACGTCGAATGTCCAATCGATCCATGCTCTTTGCGGAATTTAGTGATTTCGTCGGCCGATGCCGAGACGATTGAAGTAGTTGCAGCATGTATGACCAAAGAAGAAGGGAAGGAATGTTTGGTGGTGCTTACGATCACTTGGGGTGGATTGACTCCGGCGGTTACTGTTCAAGATTTGCTGTTCCTAGACGAGCCTATTTTAACGATCACGGCATGGTCCGATGCGCCAGGTGCACTGGTGGAACTCAACGATGGAAGTCTCTATGAATACTATGACGGGCAAGTTGTACCCGCCACCGTGGAGCCGTTCCTGGAACCGTGTCATTGGATCGAGGGTTGTAAAGTTGTTCCTGAAAATGATCATGGACACAACCGGCTGGTCGTAGGCAAGACGCTCAAGGGGCGTTTGTACTGCCATGATGTTCTACTTGCCGAAAATGTTTCTTCCTTCTTTTTGTCGGTACCACAAGGATTCTTGTGTTACGTCACTGCAGACTCGCAGTTTCAACTTCGTTTTGTTCATTTGTCGGTGTTGGCCTCATTCGATCCACTGTTGGGCTCGGAAGAACACCAACGTGTGCTCTCCACCGGGTACGAGCCCCGAGATGTCGAACGGGGTGCGTGTCTTGTTTGTGTTCGACCAGAAGAACCGACTGTCGTACTGCAGATGCCTCGAGGTAACTTGGAAGCCATATACCCGCGGGCTTTGGTTCTTGGTTACTGCATGAAAAATGTGCTTGCCAGGGAATTCAAGTCCGCCTATGAGCTCATGCGTCGCCACAAAGTAGATCTCAATCTGATTGTGGACCTTGATCCTCATTTTTTTCTCAAAGAAGGCGTTCACATTCTCATTGATCAAGTCCGCAACATAGACCACCTCAACCTCTTTATATCTTCTCTTCAGAATTGGAATTCGACATTGGAGCGTTATCCGGTGCCCAAATGGATTCAAAAGAGAACCAATCTACTTGTAACGACTTTGACTTTACGAAAAAGTAAATTTGATTTGCGAAAGTATGCGTACTGCTATGTTGGCGGCGGAAGCTCAGGAGAAAACCGTTAGTGGGAAACCTGTGAAAGATGCCTATTTTCTCTTGCCCACTCTTTCGACGTTTGCCAAGCAAGATCCGCCTCAAATTGAAGATGCGTTGAACCTCATAAAGAATAACACGGAAAGGCAGAGGGATACGCTACCCAAAAACAAACCAATATTGTTTTCCGATAAGGCGCAAAGCGCCATTCAGTACCTTGCCTTCATGGCCGAATACAGTCTTTTGTTTGACAGGGCACTCGGGCTGTACGACTTTGATATGGCACGTGCTGTGGCTCGCAACTCGCAAATGGATCCCAAGGTTTACCTTCCTCTTTTAAAGAGATACATGGAGCTTCCTCTCTATTACGCCAGGTATGAAGTAGACATGCGCTTAAAGAACTACGACGCAGCGCTCCGTAACCTTGCCAAGTCGCTTAACGAGGGTGAGAATCTGGTGGAAGTCACAAAATATCACGAGGACGAGTGTCCCGAGGTAGGAAACAATGTAGAAGATTGCATGCAATTAATCGAAAAGCATGACCTCTATCGACAAGGTTTGGAACTCTTTCAGGACCCTCAAAGTTCGCGCACAATTTTGATTGCACTTGGTGACGATTTGATGAAACAAAAGCGATTTGACATGGCGTTGAATGTTTTTCTCACCGTCACACCCCTGGACGTGGAACGGGCCAAATCTGCGGCAAAGGCTTGTCGAGACTGGAAAACTCTCTTTCTATATCACCCATCAATGAAGAGGATTTCTCTCAAGAGCGAAAGATGATCCTGGCAGGAGAGATGGCCGAAAATTTGTCTTTTGCGTCGGAAAGCGAGTCCGGAGCGACACGCCGACAGAAACTCAATGATGCGGCTACCATTTTATATGACTACGGTAACGACGTTTCGGGGGCCGTCGAGTTTCTTCTCCGAGCCGAATTGTGGTTTGAGGCACAGAGGCTATCGGTAAAACATTCACTCGATCATCGCCGAGTCATGGATGCCGTCATAGCGTACACTCACAAGACCATTGAAGATCTCGAAGAAAAGGCATCGACATTTCCAACAACGTTGGAGCGATATAGTGCCGTAGTACAAATTCGTCGTGAAGCAGTGGCATCGGGTGAAGTCGACCATTTAGAAAACGATCCAGATGAGAACGGCTCGCTCTTCACTACCGCATCGACCACGGTCTCCAACGCATCGATGCGCAGTACCGGCACTTCGACCAGCTTGTCCAGCGTCATCAGCGTCAAAACCGCGACTACCTTTTCGTTGTCAGGTGCGGATGAACACTATCGACACAAGAGTAAGTTCAATCAACTAGGATTCAAAAAGAAGAAAAAGAGGAAAAGCAAAGGGAGTACTAAAGTTCGACCGGGTAGTCAAGCTGAGTTAGATGACTTGGTGGGGACACTACGTTCCAGTTGCTTGGATCCTTTTTATGCTGAGACCATTGGGGATACGATTTGCTTCTTGTTCCGCAATGGTCAAATAGTCCTCGCTCGGATTCTCTTTACCCGGTACAGTACACTCCACACGACGGTTACCACCGCGTTGTCCCAACGCCAAGAAGCCGAGGAGACGGCTCGTCGTGCTTACGAATCGCGTGTCCGAAGAGAAGGCTTTGACGGTCGGCCCTGGATTCGCTTAGAACTGGAACAAGAAGTCGATAAGTTGATGGTACCGTCGTTGCCACCCACGATCGCGGACTTCTTTCGTTACATTCCGGAAACAAGTTTATTGTAAAATTAATCACTTCAAGTTCTTCTTTTTTCAATCCATGGTGGTACGACGCGCCGGCAAAAAGCCCTTCACGCGCACTTTGTCACTCCTCACGTAGGTCAAATCCAACAATCCCGCCGGAGGACTAATGTGGATGCGTCGTTGCTGCACATCCACGATCGGCACCAAGGGTGGTACAAACGGAATCAAGACCAACTCATCCTTGTAGGAAGCCATCCCTGAATCGGCTCTCGGTAACTCGAGTTCCAAGAAATCGTGTCCCAAGGGAATGGACGAAATATCTTCACAAAAAACAATGCCCGATACTTTTCCCACGTACCCGTCGGGATTTTCTGTCAAAAATACTTCCATTCCCACGAGTTCGGAAACATTGTATTCTTCTTCTTCTTCCTCGTCGTCGTCGGTTTCGGACACAATTTGTTCGTGCCGCACATACAAGGTCGCCCCCCGCAACGTTTGCGCTTGTTCTCGATCCAGAATATCTTGCAATTGCACCAAATACTGCTGTTCCGTCGTTAATCTTCCTTGTTGGAGTAAGATGGGTCGAGGGGCCCGTTTGTGAGGCAATCGAACGTGTACCCATCCCGTCTGTGTACAACTTTGTTGCACCAGAGTCGCGTCCACCGCATCCGTAATCTTGACTTTGATCCATCCCTGTACACCATGCGCCCCTTGAATGGTCCCCAAAGTGACATATCCAAAGGTTCGTGGATCGTATGGATCAATGGTGGCCGTGTCGGGGAATTGTTGTTGCAGTGGTGGTGGTGGTGGTGGTGCCGTGGGGAGGAAAGTGCTTTGTTGTTGTTGTTCTTGTTGCAAGGCCGCCAATTTTCGTTCCGATTCAGCCAAAAGTTCTTGGAAGGGATCTGTATCTTGTTGCACCTTGGAAAATTGTTCGTATTTGTTTTTTCTTCTTTTTCTTCTTGGCTTTGGGCGTGGAAGAAGAAAAGAGAGATGTCGTCGTCTTTGTCGTCGTCGTCGAAGAATAAGAATAAGAATAAGAACGACAATGACAAGGTGTGAAAAAAGGCGGTCGTGCGACCAACGACCCACCAAACTAGAATGAAGAATCTTGTAAAAAACATCGTTAACTGTTTCCAGAATGACTACAAGATGAATATATTATAGTAGATTCACGAAAATAAATTCTACTCCGTAGTGAACTTTATTATTTGCAGGGTTTTGTCTCCTGCTTGGATTGATGATATTTCTCTCGCTCATCATCATCCATCATGTGAGGTTTATTTTCTTTCAAAGACGGTCGACGGACAGACTGAATTTAATAATTCGTGAATGACAAATAATAATGAACTCGGCACTCGCCGAGAGCCGTCGGAAAAAAAAAATAATGAAGGTAACATACAACAATCGTAAACGGAGGCCAAGAAACATCATTCTGTTCTTTTGTCGTTCGCTATCATTATCCTTCCCTTTTTCATACTACGTATACACATCATGAAACTATTTATTCCATGCTAGTTCTACGTAGTAGTCACATTTGGGGAGGCAAATTGGCCCTCCTTTGCTTATTCATTGTGTCATGCTTCCTCCAACCCAATGATGCCTTGTTGTCGTCGTTGTCGTTGTCGTCATCGTCGTCACGTCCCTTATTACCATTTACATTATTATTTTTGCAACAATCCTCTCAGTTTTTCAATGTCGTACTGGAAGATCCGTTAGTAGTCTTGTCACCCACAACTGTCGCACAGATCAATGACATTCTGCAACAACGCGATCAAGCACGTCGGATGCAAAAATTTTACGTGGGCCGATCATCTTCTCCAATCACTGCCCACTCTCATTACCCATAATTGTTCCATTCGTGTCACCGATACGAATGAAGGAAAGTCACAATGGTCCGTCGTTTATCACATTATGATGATGATTCCTCACAATCAAACGTCTACCGTCTTGCCATTGGCGCATCAAGCCTTGGGGAGTGCTGTGGCGGAAGGCTATAATAATAGGAATAAGAAGAAGAATCATCACGAGGCCCGCGATCGATGGGTGCAACAAGCTATATCCCAACTACAAGCCTGGTCGAACGTCCATTCACTCATAGTAGAGGGGGGACGACATTCGATCCATCGAACACCATCATCATCATCATCATCATCATCATCATCAGTATGGCAAACCGTGTTACAGCACGACGATTTGTCCACGTGGGCCGCTATCGAAGCCGCCCTACAAGGACGTAAAAGTGCCGATGCCGCCTTTTGGTTCGCCTTGGCGGGAGTTACGGACGAACATTTGTTTGTCTTGCTCACCAAAGTCGTGTGCAAAGAATTACGACGATTTGGAACCCGACCATCGTGTCGCCTGAAAGACTTGTTAGCCATAGCCCAACGCATGGCGGCGGCCGGAATACGCAACGATCGGGAATTGAATCAAGTTCTACAACAATGTTTCGAGGCCAAACAGGCGACTTTCAACAACGATCAAGTCGTGTCCTTTCATTCCGATGGATGTGCTCTTTTGTTATGGGAATTTTCTACTCGACAAAAGAAACCCAAGGCGTTCTGGCATCAAGCCGCGCAACATTTTGGTAAATCCTCCGAGACGGCATTGCAGGACGAAACGTTTACCCCTTACCCGTTCGATTGGTACCAGTTGTTTCAGGATCCGCATCGTCCCTTGGTCATCGATGTGGGGTGCGGTATGGGGGTCTGCTTGCTGGGATTGGCATCCCAAGACGACGACAATTCGTCTTGGGAAAACTGTAATTTCTTGGGAATTGATCTAAATGCGGTGACCATTCATTATGGGGCCGGATTGGCGGAACGGTGGAATTTATCGGATCGATTGGCATTCGTAGTCGATACGGCCGAACACGCGTTGCAACAGGTGTTCGAGTCGTATCCGGGAAATGTTGCGAACATTTTGATACAATTTCCCACTCCCTATCGTTTACAGGATAACAGTGGCAATACGCAATTGCCCCGTTCCGCAACCGATGGTTTCATGGTTTCTCTGGAACTCCTACAGTTGTGTCGGGCCATTCTCGTTCCGGACAACGGAACCTTGTGGTTGCAATCGAATTGTGAAGATGTTGCAGTCTGGATGTTTCACACGGCGTGTCAACAAGCCGGATTTACTCCCGTTCTAGATGTGAATGAGTCATCATTACCTGAGGGCGTTATAGCTCCATCCGCATTAACACAACGAACACGACAATGGATCGCCATGGGTGGAGAACGTGCACAAGGTCCCGGTTGGATATATCGTCCCCTTTTGCCACGCACCGCCATGACGGAAACCGAAGTGGCTTGTTTGATCAAAGGAACACCCGTTCATCGTTGTATTCTGTCTCCTACTGCGGAATGGAACGAATGAATCATTCGTTGAAGTTTTCCAATCAATAATAATAATAATAATAATGCTACGAGTAGATCCACTACCTATTTGTTATTGCAATCGCCTCGCATATTATATTTCTTTTTTTCAATCCCATCCTACTACTATTCTTTTTGTTGTCTTAGATTCCCAATTGCCCGTATCCCGGAATGCGTTCAATTTTGGCAAAATCCCATTCCTTGTTACAAAGAGGACAAACGGAACGTGTTTTCAACCAACGTTGGATGCAATCAAGATGAAAGACGTGTCCACAATTCCCAAAAGCAATCGATAAGCCATTGTCGTTGGTTGGTGAAGGATTGGCTTGATATTCGATGGATGGTTCATTGAGTGAATTGCGACAAATGGCGCACTAAGAGAGTATATGAGTGAAAGAAAGAAAGGAAGGCGATAAAAAAACGTGATCGACGCTTGGTTCCCTTCACGTACCGTATCTGCGCAAATATCCCACGACCACATGGCGACAGCATTCCATTTTTTGATTTCAAAACGCGGAGCCGACGGTTTCGAAAGAACTTGTTGTTCTGACTGTAAGGAATGAAACGATGGAGTGAGTGAATATCCGCAGCAAAACGGGTCCGGGAGAGCGCTTTTTTTCCAAACGTACCGCATCTTCCATGGGAACATCCGCCACTTCTGCCATATGTACTATTTAAAAATGAATGAAATGAATAGAAAGAGAAGGGAAAAAGATAGTATTCAGAATGCAAGAACGAAAGATGTTCGTCTCTTCGACAAGAAGAATGAACGTTGTGTTGCATTGCAAATTGCAACACAAATAATAATAATAAACGGCGCGGTGCGAGCCGGAGAGCCGCGCCGAAGGATTCCGTGGTGGTGCGACAAAAGGCTCTGCTTACTGTAAACTCAAGTGTCGGCGACCTTTTACCACGATTGCATTTCAGTCATGAATTCCTAACATTGATCATTCTATGCTGACAGTTTTACTTTGCTTGCACTTCCATTTAAGTTTCATCAAATTGATTAAGATAAACGTATTCATAGCAGCAATGCCCACTAAGTCGAGGTGGTCTCAACGATACCTCGACGGCACTTCAGTCAAAGTCTCAGGATTGCATTTACGAAACTACCGTAGTACTAGAAGATCCATTTTGTAGAAGGCAAGTCGAGGATGATGCGTTCTAGAGGCATGAATTATACTTGTAACAATCATCACGCATTTGTGGGTCCATCGACATTCCCACTATTATTATTGCTATCCTGTTGTATCACTTTGGGTGGGAACAATTTCCGCATCTTGTCAATGCTGAGAGATTGAATCCAGATTTTGCCCGGTCCGGTCACTGTGAGAAAGAAAGAGAGCATGTGTCAGAGTTACCACAATACCTGGTAGACTACCAACAACAACAACAATAACAACAACAATAACAACAACACAAAAAGGACGCACTCGTGGTGTTGAAAATCCCTTCTCCCGCACAACAACACGCCATCCCGGATCCAATGAATTGCACATCCATCGTGACCGATGATTCAAAACACAAGATACTATCGGTATCCACTAAAATCTTTTCACCCGCGACTAAATTCTGAAAACAACAGCGCGAGTTGAGATATATATATATATACGAAGGACCGTTGACGAGTCGTCTTCCGTTTCTTAACGTACTTTTTGTAAAACAGTCCCCATGGCCATCAAAAACACCCATTCTCCATGGCGGAGCGTTTGCACAATCAAATCAACACCACTGCAACAGATGCCGGCCATACTTTCGGCGGGATTGAATCCAGCCCCGACGTCCGTCACCGCTTCCCCGATCGGCACTGTCGAACCAAGAAAGGAATCGCGCATGGCCATGATCGTTCCCGACGGACAAGAGGGCATATGAATGGGAACAATGACGCCGGGATAATCCGGTGTTAATGCGACTGCCGAGAAAAGAGAAGTGAGTGAGTGAGTGATTGATTGATTGATTGGAAGAAAGGGAACGAAGGAATCCAAGGCTCTCTTGTATTTTGAACAACTCAACTGTAACCATCGTGTGTGGTGCTTTCGTTGGTGTAAGTGGCTTGAAACAAGGAACCACCACCCGCCAACCGCCCAAACGTTTTCCCGAATCCTCCCAATTCGACTTTCATTTTGACTTCGTTACTCATGTAGGCCATGGCCCCGGCAAAGCACATGACTTGACGTCCCGGTCGTAAGGGAATTTGTACAAACGGTGCATCCGTCCCCAACAATTCGTACACCGGTAAGCCGTCCGCATACGTGGGAGGAGAAGGAGGCGACCACACTTCAAATCCGGCCAAGAATAACGGTTGCGTATGGGATGATGATTCGACGGGAGTAGCCAGAGGTACCGGTACAAGTACCGAGGGGCTATCCGGATACTCCTCATAATCATCCTTCTTCGGATCGTTCAACGCCATTGCAAAGGGAGACGAATAGTCGGTCATTGATGTTTGTGTTGAATGTTTATGCTTATTTTGTAAAGTAAGAAAAGAAGCGAGCAAAAGAGAATACGGACTTGAGAATAAAAACAATAATAATGATAAGGACGCAATACTACTGGTAAGCCTCGCACAAAATCGTTTGTTGCGACAATCGTTGGATACCGCTGTGTAAGTCACACTGAGGATGGAAGTTGATTTACGTGTCGTAGTATCACATAACACGTTTTTGGTTTCCCAAAAGGTCACGCGCATCGTGGCTTCTAATTATTACTGTGTTGACCGAGTCAAACGATCGAGCCGCGTCGAACATTTCCTTATCATCATTGTTTCTTCTTCTACTTCTTATTCTACTTCTTCTTCTACTTCTTCTTCTCATAATACCATGACTTACTCGAAAAAAGACGACGAACTCGTCTTGGCCACGACCGGATGGTCGCATTTGCCATTACCCACCACGCCCGTCTACGCCATTGCCGGACACGAAAGTCAAGTCTTGACGGTGCAATTGAACAACGTCGGAGACGTCTGTCAGGGCGAACCGGGGACTATGATGTATTTGTCGAGCGATATACAACAATCTACGACGTGTGAAGAAGGGTGTCTCGAACGAACGTGTGCGGGAGAAAGTTGTTGCGTCCTGCATTTCACCAAATCGGCGGGTGGTGCTACGACCCCGAGTTATTGTGCCTTGACACCCAATTTTCCCACGGCCAAAGTCGTGCCCATTGATTTGAATACAGTACAAGGGGTCTTGATTTGTCAACAAGGCGCCTATATGGCATCGTGGGGTGATGTGCACGTCGAAATGTCGTTGGATTGTAATTTATTACGATGCTGTTGCGGGGGGATGGGGTTGGTGCGACAAAAATTGCAAGGGACCGGAACGGTCTTTTTGGCCGGTACCGGGACCATGCTGCAGAAAATTTTGCAACCGGGTGAAATCATTGTCGTCGATACCAACTGTGTCATGGCGTTTGCGGGATCCTGTACGATGGATTTGCGCCGTGTCGGTGGAGTCATGGGAATGATTGGTGGGGGAGAAGGTATCTTCAATACGACAATTACGGGTCCAGGACTCGTCGTGGTACAGTCGATGAATGAACTCATGTTCAAACAAGCCTTGGTGGCTAATAAATTGTATCGGCGATGAATACAAAACTAGCTAGTGAGTGTTGTGACAAGCAAAAGTGCTGCAATTGCAATCCTTCGTGGAAGAGAAAAGTAGAATATAGTTACTATAATAGTGTCATGCATGCGAAGTACCGTTGAGAGTATGTTTGAGTACCGATATGACAGATAATGCGATCACGACGCGCACCACCGTTTCGAATGCATCCAAACGATTTCGATCTATTAATTCGTTCCTTGCATGCTACCTGGTATCATTCGTCTAGTATAGTATATCCGTTCGGTTGTCTATATCGCGTTTCCTTTTTTTTCATCAAACATGTCATACGCAGAACCCGATATTGTCGTCGATTTCGCGGCCGGCGATGAAGTTGTACCATTGACGATGACCCATAGCCGCACCGTGACGGCCGATCCGTTGTCTTCGGGCTTCCTTTGGTACACGCCGCCGTTGGCGGCTGTTCCGAGACGCATCAAGATGATTCGGGGGCCACATGGAGTATTGCCGGACACGATTATCAAGTTTTGGCCATGACGTTGCCTCCGGGAGAACAACTCGTGACAGAAATAGGGACGTATGTGTTTGGGTCTCCCGAATTGCAAACCAAGGTTGATTTGACACTTTGTGCACGGGAGAGTGTGTGGGAAGGATGTCAACGAATTCTTGGAGGCGAGTCCTGTGTCAAAGTGTTGTTGGTGAATGGAGGTGCCACGGAAGGATTTGTTGGTATTACTCCCAATTTTCCGGCCAAAATTATGCCGCTTCAAGTAGGTCTTTCTTTGTGGATGACGTCGTTGTCACTTCACTCCATTCACTCGCTCTCGCTCTCGCTCTCGCTCACACTCTCTCACACACACGCCACGGACCATTCCAGTTTGGCAAGCACATAACACTCGACACGTCTTTGATTGCACAAAAGGTGTTTACTTGTCGCATGTGGGGGACGTGACCGTTGGTACGTACGTACGGAATGATCGGATCTGCTGGTATTTGTTGTGTTGTGGTGTGGTGTGGTGTGGATCGAATCAAAACAACAAAAATGTCCTTTCTCACACTCCTCGACGACTCGCATCGTTTTAGGCTGCGACATGGATGTTTCCCCCGTCACGTGTTGCTGTGCCGGCTTGGGTTGTTTTCGACAAAAAATTACGGGAACCGGCACGACTTTCTTGAATGCGGGCGGGACGATTGTCTATAAACAATTATTGCACGACCAGGAAACCATTACCGTCGATACGACTTCAATTATTGCCATGGAAGAGACGGTGCAAATGGGCATTGTCCCCAATGGACGATGTTGTACCATGGCGTTTGGTGGAGAATGTTGCTTCTCGACGACATTGACGGGGCCGGGAAAAGTCTTTTGCAGGTGCGTTTATGTGTGTGTGTTGAATTTGTGTGATGTGATTGTGACTATTTTCGTTCTCACACAGTGTCTTTTAGAGCATGAGTTTTTACAAATTCCAACAAGCGGTGCAACAAACGGTAGTGGAAGAGAAGGATCGGGGTGGTCCGAATACGAATAATCTCAATAATTTGTAAAGAGACGGGAAAGAAGAGCGGTTGCGTTGTATTCAAACTAAAAAGTTACAAGTGACAACAAATCATTTATATACTTTCTTTATGAGCACGAAACTCGTGATAATAATAGTTTTGACACTGTTCTTGCAATTCGACCAGTATCGCCGGAGGCAATTCCTTCCAATTTCCATTGGCCGATACATAGGTAAACGGTGGAATGACGGTATCGGCCGGAATGTGAACATGAGGTGCGATAATGACGGCATCTTTGAGAATGACGCGTTCTCCCAATCTCACATGATCCCCGATGTGACAACAACTCCCAATCGCAGCCGCGTGCGATTGAACATGACCACCATCCACGTATGCGATCCGATCGTCACCGGAATGAGTGTTTCTCCGGCGGTGGGTGCTTGGATTGTCGTATGAGATTGAATGTGCGTAAATCGTCCGATTCGCGTGGCGTGCAACTGAACACCTTCTTGAATGACCGAACGTCCTTTCAATTCCATCTGTGCCGCATTCGCCAAGGTCGCTCGTCGACTGATATAACAATGACTGGTGGTGGTGACAATGTAATCATTCGTTTCGTCATTCGTTTCGTCATTTTCTGTCATGCTGTAGAAAATGTTTATTGAAGGAATAAAGGATGAATGAAGAAGATTGAAGGAATAAGATTGAAGAACATGGGGTTTGTATAGTTTGTTGTTGTTGTTGTTGCGTGTTTTTTTTCTCTTCTATTCATTCGAAACGAAAAAAGTGATGAGTCCCGTATTGCAGTCACGAAGAAGCTAGAAGAGAAAAAAGTACTCCGAGTAGTTAAAAAGGAACAGTGTGTCAATAAAGCTACTTTCCGTTGGTTTGCTAAAAAATCATCTAACTTTGAGCACACTCTTGGGTGTTCTCTTCGTCCACTGGCGCATTATGGAGCCGGCTAAAGGGTTTGTTGACAGCAGGACTGGGGGGCGCGTTGACGTTGGTGCGGGTCGGCTCGTTCTCCTTGTCCATGGCCGTAATCTCGGCTTTGGGAGGCAGTTTGTACGATGGAAGATTCGGCAGACTAGAAGGAGCTGGGGTGGGGATATTCGCGTGTTTCAGTTCGAGCATGGAAATCTTAGCATTGGCGTTCTGTAAGTCTTTGCGCATCGTCTTCAAGTCGGATATGAGCTGCAAATTCTCCTTTCCAGGAATCGTAGCTTTCGGGTACTGTCGGACATGAGGGAGTCAGCTGAGTGACGCGATTCATTCAGAGATTTATGGAGCTTCTCCTGCTCTTGTTGCATTACGGATAGCTCGACCTTTAGGCGCTGCTCCACTGCTCGAACGGTGCTGATTTCGGATAGTGACTCCTTCAATCGACTTTCAAGAGATGCGTTTTGAGTTTGGAGCTGGTCAATGATCTTAGTCTCGTGATGATTCGACTCGCTCATTTTGTATTTCTCTTCCAGCGAGGCGACTTTATCACATAAATTGACAATCGACCTCGAAAGATCCTCAGGATCAATATCAGACAGTTTCGCTCCACGGAGCACATGTGCCAAACGCGCTCTTTCTTCTTCAAGTTGCTGACAGTGCGATGCGTACTTTCGCAGCTTCTTTTCAATGGCTTCAATGTGGAAACGCAGCCGAGTGAGCTCGGTGCTTTCTGCGTCCCCCTGACGACGTTGATCGAAGCGACATCTCTAGCTCGGCAATCTTTTGTTGTGCAGCCTTCAAACTCTCCTGATCCATTTTGCTCTTTTCCTGGGAATTTTACGAGTCAAACTTGTTAGATCTTCCAGGCTAGCGAAAAAACAGATTATGCTTATTGCACCTACCTTGAGTTTCTTCATGGCTGCTACCTGCTCTTTTGTTAGAGTGCTCTTCTTGAGTTTCTTGATTCGTTCGTCTTTTAATCTTATTTGTTCGTTCAATTCCGAAATCACATCGGGCGCTGCTTCTTCGCCAATTCCAGATTGTTGCAAACGCAGCACCTCTTCTGACAATGATCGAATTTGTTTCTCTTTGGTTAGTATCTCCTCTTCAGCAGTCGACAAACGAGCTTCTAACTTCTTCACCGCCTCCGCCTTAACCGTAGCGTTTCGAAGAAGAATCTCCATCTCCGATACTTTAATTCGAAGCTCCTTCGAGTTTAGCGCTTCGGATTGACGTGTAAACTCAGCTCGTTCCAACTCCCTTTGCAGGGTTTGCTTTTCTGTTTCCAAATCGAACACTCTACACTCCACTTCTGCCAGCAGAGATTTCTTTTCGCTGCTTCGCGCCTCATCCTCGAGTTGAAGTGACTTTTTAAGATTGTCATTCTCGGATTGCAATTGACCAACCTGCACCAAAAGTGCTGCGGATGATGAGCTTGCTGTACGGAGTTGGTCATGGATTTCGTCACAACGCTGCCGCGCTAGATATGCTTCTCTCTCACTTTGTCGCAAAAGCTCTTGAGTATTGTGAAGTTCTCCTTCGATTTCTTTCATCCTCTCTTCAGCCTCCGTAACAATTCTGTGCTTTTCCTCGCTCATCAAGGTTATCATGTCTGACTCGAATTTGGAGTGTTTAGCTTTCATAAGTTCCATGTCTCTTTGAAGCTCATCCTTCTTTGACAGTGCTTCTTCCAATGCCTCACTGGGTTGAACACCACTTTGGTGAAGAGAATTAGCATGCCCAAGGCGTTCTTTGAGATCAGCGGCTCTATTTGTCAGATAAATTATTTCTTCGTTTTTTCGCGACACCTCGGCAAGTGCCTGGCGCATTTTCTCTTGAGCTTCGTCCGCTATTGTATTAGAACTTGTCAGCAGCATTTTGAGCTCTTCGATTTCCTTCAAATAGCCGTCCTCATGAGCAGACTTGCTCTGATTCAACGTTTCGCGTAGTTCGTCAATAGTGGACTGATACTTTGCAATCTCCTCGGCAAGCTCCCGCCGATCGAGCTGATGTCTCTCTAAACTTTGCGTTAGAATGGTTTCTTTCGTAGCTAGTTCGTCCTCCAAGTCGTTGAGCTTGTGTTTGAACGACGTTTCTCTATCGATTGAGGATTCAAGCATTTCATGGAGATTTATTAGTTCGTCATCTTTCGCGCTGATTGCTTGATTAAGTTCTGCGCAGCGCGTCTCAGCTGCCGCATGCAGCTTATTCAACTTATCCAAATCATCCTGTAGAGTAGCTAACTCTTCACTCAGGTTGACTATCCTTTGCTTTGCTTCGTCGCCAGACTTCACTTGAAGAGTCAAATCATCGATCAACCGATCCCTTTGAAGCATTTGATCATTCAACTTACGGATTTCCATGGACAGCTTTGAGACTTCCTCAGTGTACATTTGAAGACTTTCTTTTGCGGCATAAAATTCCATCTCCATTTCTTTCTTTGTGCTCTCGATCGAAGAAAGCTGCATCGTCAGCAATTTGATTCTGTTTTCCGATTCCTCCGAGTACGATCTTAGAGTATCCGCACCAATATTGCGAACTGATTCCACCTCCTCGGCTCGATTCGAAACTTCTTCTTCAAGTTTCCTTATAACGCTTTGATGATTCTTCGATTCAGCATGAATGGTGACGAGCTCCTCTTTTGAGCGCGCGAGTTCTTCGTCGGTTGCACGAAGTTGATTCTCCAAGTTCGTTACTAGTTCCTTGGTTTCTTCAAGCTGAATCGTTAGGTCGTCGACGTGCTGCTTTGTTTTTTGGGCAGCTTCTTCATAGTGCTGCAGCTCGCTGTTACGTTGTTTTCTCTCCGCAAGTTCTAGCTGTAGTCCAGCGATGGTTTTGGCTGAGTTTTGGCATGTGGCAACATGACCCGAAATAACGTTGCGTAGAAGCGAAACCTGATTCTTGTACTCGTCACATTCAACGCCTAGATTCTTCAGCTCTTCTTTCACCTCTTCGAAATTGACAACCTGTTTGTTGAGGTGTTCTTTCTCCTCAACAAGTACGGAAGTGTTGGTCTCGAGCAGTGCGACGCACGATTTCAGCTCCTCCATTTCAGCCTTTGATTTAGAAATCATATCTTCTTGCTCTCGTTCCATGGCACTAACCCTCTGGAGACTATTATCGAGAAGCGATTCTAATTCATGATTGCGTTCAACAAGACCTTCGTTTTCTTTTTTTCTTTTCTTCTAGAATTTCGCACAACTTGGTTAGTTTGTCTGTAAGAGAGGACGTTTGATTGCGTGATTCATCTAGCAATACGTCCCCGATCTCAATCTGTGACTGTAACGACCCATTTTCTTCGGATAGTCGTGACAACTCAGCTGTCAACTTTGCCTCCTTTTCAGAAACCAATAAAAGCTCCTTCTCAACACCCATCTTCTCAGTCTCCAGCCGAGCGAGATCCCCCATCACGCTATCCAATTTCAATCTAAGTTGTGCAGCGTCACCAGCTTGGCCAAGTAGATTCTCAATCTTGAGATTTGCCGCTACAAGACCGTGCTCGAGTCGAATAGAGTCGCTTTTTAATACGCCGTTCTCCTCTCGAACCTTTCGAAGCTCGTCATTCAATGTATTGTTTTCCTCCGAAAGCAGTCCGTTCGATTCGTTTTGGCAATCCAGGTCCCTCGACATTGCGGTCAAAGTAGCCGACGATTCGGCAAGCTTCTCCTCTTGCTCTTTAACAAATTTTTCAAAGCCTGTAATGCGACTTTCCAATGAAGAGCATTTAGATTTCTGATCGCAAAGCTCTGCTGTAGTACGCTCAAGGGCACTCTTCGTCTCTTCGTGATCACATGAAACTTTCTTTAAGCGATCATCCAATTTACAATTGATCTCTTTCGATTGCTCTAGCTGCTTCCGCAACTCATCACGCTCTTTCCCGGCCTTAACAAGCATTGATTTTAATTTATTCAGCTCCAACGCCATGATAGATCGATTATGTTCCTCCTTTGAAAGGCATGTTGATAACTCTGTAGACTTTTCCATCAGGGTCTCAACGAGCTCAGACTTTTCCTCAAAGGCGAATGCTAGCTTCTCCAAGTCGTTCTTCAATGTGGCGCAGTCGTGCTCATAGTTATCGGCAGCTTGGTTCTTCTCGTCCATTGCGGTTTTGAGAGCCTTCTCAATTTGAAGTTTTTCCGACTGAAGAACGTCCACAACTTGTTCGAGGTCGCGACGATCGGTAAGCTGAGTTTGTAGCTGATGAACTAGCGACTCGATTTGGTCGTTACCGGATTGTATCAAGGTCTCTTTCTCGGAGATACTCTGCTGGAACTCCAAAATACGCCCCGATGCACCAGAAAGCTGCTCGTTTAGCTCGTCCCTCTCAAGCGTCACGACGTTAAGTTTTGCCAGCGCGTCAGCCAGTGCAACTTCTCTTTGCTGGACATTCTCCAAAGCCAAAGCAAGATCCTTCTTTTCCTTGCTTAAGCTCGAACTCTTGGCTAGGAGAGCTTGTTTGTAAAGGCCGAGTTCAGTATCTGATTCGACACGGGGAACCAGGTGCGAACGGGCCTTCTTATTCAATCTTGGTGCGGTATTCGACTCAGGGATTTGATTGAGAACTTTTTGCGGAGTCTGATTAGAAGCCAAACCCACACACCCCTCAGAGAGTCGTCGTTTTTGAACTATGACCGTTCTATCGTCCTTTTTCTCACCAAGCAGCGAACCGCTGTTCAAAATAGAAGCTTGAAGACGTTTGAGTTTCTCCTCCGCCTCACGTGCAGCCGATCCGGCCGACGCGGCTTTTTTCTCCAACGCTTTCAAATGTTCCGGCTCAACTCCAAGTCCATTCGCCTGTCTCCTAGCCTCTTCAAGCTCACGCTGAAGTTTCTTGATGATGGAGCGATCATCAAGGACTTCATTGACTCTGGCATTAGTTTTGACAAGCTTAGCTCGTGCGGCAAATTGCAAAGTCGACCGAGTTTCTTCCAGACACATCTCGGTAGGCGTAGCGCAACAAATAAAGGAAATCCTCGAGTTTCCTGACAACGACGGTTGGAGAATACGGGTCAATTTCGAATCACGGAAATTTATATGCGTTTGATTGGACGATCCCAGTGCAACAATCACTCGCGACAGGGTCAAAAGACTGCAGGTCGTAAACAAAATTGGATGAGCGCAATATGCCACGGCGAACACTACTAGCCAGAGCCTCTTAAATAGCTTACCTTTGATTGATCATACCACCCTCTTTCTGTCTTTCACCGGTAGCACCTGTGTGACGAACACTTTCAGATCCTGCTAAATCAACGAGATTCAGT
The DNA here is from genome assembly GCA_030295235.1 of Fistulifera solaris. Taxonomy (NCBI): domain Eukaryota; phylum Bacillariophyta; class Bacillariophyceae; order Naviculales; family Stauroneidaceae; genus Fistulifera; species Fistulifera solaris. The sequence goes on along the minus strand of AP026155.1, from coordinate 316,515 downwards.
GTTGAAACTAAAACGGCTCCACCACCGTCACTATCATCGCCAGTAGCATCGTCTACCGTTTTCTCTCGACTTTCGATAGTGATTCTAAGGATTGTATGACTTCGCGACGATCTCTCGTTCATAGCGGTGGAAGCAAAGCTTCGGGACTTGTCTCCACGAAATAACACACCAAGGAGGTCTTCAAAATTGCTGACTATTTCCTCTTCGCACTGCACAAACACTCCACGACGTGGATCTTCTCTGATCGGTAGTGTTTTGTTGTCACTGGAAAGCAAGTCTCGGACGTCTTCGTTATAGATTTCTAGAAAACTGGCTCGAACAAGAAAAACTCGGTTCGGTTGATTCGCGATGTTCTGAAAAATATCTGCAGCAGCCATATGCACGATACCACCACCGTTTCCATTGAGACCTTCCTCGATAGTCCCACATCCTTGCATCGTAAACGTTTTACCAGAGCTTGTTTGACCGTAGGCAAATACAGTTCCATTGACTCCAGTGATAGCCGACTGTACGATTTCTTTCGCCATAGCATCATATACATCTCGAGTCGTTGCCGTTTCAGGAAACGCTTTGTCGTATGTGAAAAAAGTTCGACCGGTCACTCTTTCAGAAAGGGGTTGCCCGTCAGGGGTCATCTGCGTTACGGAAGCGAAGCGCGGAAGCACTTTCCAGATCTTTTTCGATTGTGCCTCTTTCTTATTCATTGGGCGCATACGAATTGCGACTGCGATGATAAAAGAACAAATTCAATGTAAGTATTGTTTTCTCGCTGTCGTTCTCACGAAAAGAAACATGGACTCACCTTGGATACCTTCTTCAGCCTTGTCATTTTGGTCACTGTAATTAACAGGGGTATTTTTGGCTTTTCTCGGTAAGTTCTCTCTGCTCGCCTTCGATCCAGGCCCCACACGCGGTGTTTTTTTGGGCGTGATCCTGAAGTGATCTTTGACTGGCGTTGAATTCATATTCAACGATGGATTCTACGACCGTAAACACTCTTTTCGTTAAACAAAAATCTGAGAATTCTAGTGCAAGAAGCAATCATGCAAGCACAAAAAGCAACAGTTTAGCACGAAGTTGTTCTTCGTTTTGTTGTGTTTGTGAGCTGAAAGGCGTCGTTTTGAGGGAAAGGAACTGCCGGCGCGACTTTGACTTTGTTTGCTAAGTGACTTTTGTTTGAATACCGGTATTTTGAGCTATGAAATAACTTTCTAAAGCAAGACGGGACGTACTTCCCTGTATTTAACGCATCAAGTTTTATACTTAGCTGAACGAAATCGGTGTATATAATAATAAGTGAGATGTCTGACCGACGAAGCAACGATCACCTAACTATCGCAAAAACTGTAACGGTTGCCAAGGGTGCTTTTTGCGAGACAGTCAGAATGACGAATGATTGTCGATTTCTGACCACACAAAATTTTCACTTACGTTTCCGTTCGAAATCGGGAAAATTGAACTACAATATATTTCATAGTGAATGGGCACTCCGAAGTGGTTCTGAGATTTGTTTGAATTTTGCAATCCACTCATTTTTCTTCCGCGTTGAGATAATTAAGGCACTATCGTCTGTCCTCCGACTCGATCTCCATTTCTCCGCCTCGAAAGACCTCCACGTCGTAGCACGTTTCGGATATATGTTACATTGTAGCCGAAACGTCTCAATCGGATATCGTATAGGTGTTAATAGTACGCCGCCCACCGATAGTCAAAGGACCGATTCGATCGACAGCGAACCACAGCGACCATGAGCGATGGTTCTTCTGATGAGGAAGATTATGACGCGTTCGAAGATGTTGCGGATGCAATTGAGCGAAGATATCCTCTTCATGATTGCGTGGAATTTGAAGACGTTGAAACGCTTCGAGTAAGTGCAAACGGTGCAAGGTCGACGCGTTGCGCCGCACGCTGCCGATGCCATCGAAACGTTTAGCTTTCAAAGCTTCAGAGTGCCTGTCCGTCGCACCCTCTCACACGTTTACTTCGCCGTTTCATTTTTTCAAATTTTTAAAATTCAAGAAACTTCTTTACGTTGAAGTAGATGGCGATAGAGAAAGAAAAGTGGACGACGATGAAAACGAAGATGATTCTTCGTCCGACGAGAATGACTCGACCGCTGCAGCGCATGCAGCGGCAATAGGTCATTCGCCACAGCCGTTCAAACCCAGCCTTCATCCGACGGCTGAAGGAGCTGAGAAACATGAGGTGACCGAGAAAGGAGGCATCGTCAACGCAGATGCGGAAATGGAAAATAATGACTCCGCGAAAGAACCAGAAGAGAAACAAAGTGAAGAAAAGAGTCAAGGTCCTAGCGGCATGGATATTGATGACACAGCTGATCAGCAGAAAGACAATGAGGGAAAAACAGAAGCTCCAATCAAGAAGAAACTAGAAAGAGATCTCGATGTCCACGTGAATGAGCGCGACGAAGACGAGAATACAGCTCTGCATATTGCAATTCTTTCCCGAAAGCTCGATCATGTGAAAGTCCTGCTCGAAGCTGGGGCTTCATTTCGACTTCGTTGCGATGGGAGCTTACCAATTCACACGGCTATCAGCATGGGTGCCGTCCTGGCCAATCGTCAGTTTTCTTATGAATGTGTTGTGACTCTTCATGAACACGGAGCTGATTTAACTGCGAAAGACGATTCCTTGCACACTCCGCTCTACCTCACATGCATGTTCAATCAGCCGCAAATAGCTAGCTACATCCTATCCGACGAAGAAGGATTGTCCACGCTTAACACACGTGCTGATAGGGCAGGCAATCGTGCATTACACGCCGCGGCGCGCTACGACACGATCGACAACCCTGCTTTAAGTAAGTCTGCGTTTGCTACAGGACAGGTTCGTAGCCACCATCACCCCGACGGCAGCGTGGTTAGTTCCATGCACACAATACCCGGTATCGTGGGAAACACTGATGCAGCCGCCGTATCATCGAAAAAAGACAGCGACGCAGCTACACACTCTTCGACCGAGGCTTTATTAACACTAGTTCTTTTGGGATCCTCTGGAGTCGAAATTGACGCTACAAACGTGATGGGCAGGACTCCGCTGCATGTTGCTTGTTCTAGAGGTAACTGGTCTGTCGCTAGACTTCTCATACAAGCGGGAGCGTCAACCACCCTTGTCGATAGAAGGGGGTTTACACCTGGACAAGTCGCCTACAAGAAAGGCATGTCTATTCCGAATGATTTGGTGGAAACCCTCGGGGATCCGCCGGAGACCGGTACGATTCCTCCTATACGCGACCTGTTGGTCGACCCGGATGGTCAAACTATGGTTCTTTGTCATGAACTTTGTCTCTTGCACAGGACATGTCCTCCTATTCGCCGAAACTCCCCTGACCCGCCTCCAGAGAACGTCAGGCGTCTTCACGTGCTGGTGGATGCCGAGACCGGTATTTTACAGGGCAGTGAATTCAGCTCACTTTTGTGGAAAAAAGAGGCTCGACGGGTTGCCATATCAGATGTTTTGAAGGTCAGTTCATACTAATGATTTGCTTGTCTACTCGATGTTGTGCATTCCTAACCACGCGTTGCAGGTTCACGATTACAATTATGTCGAGACTATTAGCAGATTGGCGTCTTCCATTCCTGATCATCCAAACGCTATTGCGCATCTGGATGGTGACACGGCCATATCACGTTGGAGTTTTGAGGCGGCCATGAGAGCGGCCGGAAGTGTGTGCGAAGCTGTGGATAAAGTCATTGCCGGCGACTTGCGCAACGCCTTCTGCGCTGTGAGACCACCGGGTCATCATGCTGGACCGAGAGGCATCGTCAAATGTGCCAACGATCCAGAAGGTGGTTCACACGGATTCTGTCTGTTGAATAATGTTGCTATTGGAGCAGCGTACGCGCGCAGTATGTATCGGAACGAAGGTATACAGCGCGTTGCCATTGTCGATTTTGATGTACACCATGGGAACGGAACCGAGGAAATCATTCGACAGCTCGTTCCCAACACGGAAAGAACTGCTTTCCGAACTCCTTACGCGATCGGGGAGCTATCTCAAAGTACTTACCGACCATGGCTCGATGAGACGGACATCCAAAACGTTTTCTTTTCGTCGACGCATGGATACGGAAACCGTGGTTTTGATCAACCCGGTTGGTTTTATCCAGCTTCGGGCAAGACGCACACCTCGGATGCTATCGCACATCCGGCCATGGTGGAAAATCCCAACCTAACAGACTTTATTCTCAGTCAAACTTGGACGCGAATGGGCGAAGACTCCAAGTCCAACTGTTGTAAGATCATCAACATTGGTTTGGAACTCCCTGAAGCGGACGGTGATCCGCAGTCCCGCAGTATGAAACAACGCCTCGAGCTCCGGGACAATTATCGCAAGAAAATATTCCCGCACTTACGTGAATTTGATCCGGACATCATTTTCATCAGCGCCGGATTTGACGCACATCGGCGTGACACCATGAATTTCGGTTACGTCGGCATGGTTGAGGAAGACTACGAATGGATTACTGAGCAATTGGTGAAGATTGCCAATACATGCTGCAACGGACGAATTGTATCGGTGCTGGAGGGTGGGTACAAAATCCATGGTGGGATAGTGTCACCGTTTGCCCGGTCCGTGGCGAGTCACGTGCGAGCCTTGGTCGACGGCTGCAAGTCTCGCGAACTGTACGATGCTCAAGATTGCGAATGGGAAAGCACCTTCGAGCATCATCTTTTTGAGAAACGAGAGAAAAAGAAGGAGCAAGAGCGCGATCAGTTGAGAGCGATGGAGGAAGTTTCGCGACGAGCTAATTTCTCAGCGTTGGCGGTAGGAATGGATGCACCGGAAGATCCCGATGCACCCAGCCGGAAGCGCCGACGGAATCAGGTGGACTACAAGGAACTGTACAAGAAAATGCAGGAAGAGGGTTTTGGTGATTAGGTAAAAAAACCTAAAAAGAGCAATCGCCATTAACATATTGCAGTGTGACTTTTATTCATTGTACATCCGTTTTCATCCTCGTTGAACCTGCCAAGCTGATCAATCGGGAAAACGCAATTTGTCTCTAGGCCAGGCTCCTTGCCGAACATCCAGTTGGCCATGGAGAAAAATGGAGACCTGACTCAAGATAACCTTACAAGGAGTTGATGCACAATTGAGGTCGTTGTGAACCGTTTCGTTCCACTGTAAAAAGAGTTGAAAGAAAAAAAATCCGCCTGTAGAATAAACCTATTGCTTTTGCTGCATTACGAGTGATCGTGTGATCGTTGATCGTTGAAATAAATGATCGTGTCTTGAATCGTGAACAGATCGTGAATGGAAGCAGGTCGGTCCGAAATTAGAAAAGAGTGACGTAAGACTGATGGTGGCCTGACGTTGCGTTACTGATAAATGCTGAAAGTCGGTGCGACCCAATCCAGACACATCCTCGTTTGGCACTTCCCAAACTCTCCCAGAACAGCGGCAATCGGTGACATCATCCTTTTAACTCCACTCGCTACACCGTGACGTAAACCGCGACGGCGATCTCATAAAAAATGACATCTCGAACCGGAATACGTCACTTCCCCGTCCTTCGTACGGTCCACGTAGGGTTGAGTACGGAGACAACGGCTCTATGAAGTGTGCAGTGGGTGCGATTCTGCCACATACGTACTCCTACTCTCCACTCTCCTCCTCGGAGATCTTTTTCCCATTCATCCCTTTTTTCCCCATCAAATCCATCATCATCACAACAACATTGTTTTCGCATAAAAAAAAAACCCAAAAGGTTACGTTCGATTGAAACCATGTTTCACCGAGGGTACGCTGCCGCGGCACTCTACTTACTGTGGAGTGCTGCTAGTGGTGTATCAGCATTTACTCAAAATTGTAAGTCGACCCAATCACACGCACCTCGTTGTCGCAACTGAGGACGTGTGCTTCCTGAGAGCAAGGCGTGTTGCTTTGTCTCAATTTTGTACGGATTTCCTCCTTTTGACTGGATTCATCACAGCGGTATCTATAGTTCCAGGCTGTCTCGTCATGCCTCGGAGTTGTTCCTGGATCCTAATTCTCGCTGGACACGGATCTTGTCGATCCATGTCTTGTTTTATTGTGTTTCGACCCAGTTCTGTTTTGTTCTTTGTGACCCTCTTTCTCACCCATCCTTTCTTTTCTTCAAGCACCCTCTGCATTTTTGAAGAATGGTCTTTCCCGAGCCGACAAATCATCACTCCAGCATTTCGACACGGCACTCTGGTCGACGGTCGAAAAGTCGAGTGCCACCAGTGCGAGCGGCGTCTCGACCATCAAATCACTCGAAGATTACGTCAAGAGCCGTGGTGGTGACCGTGTCATTCGCAAAGTCCTCATTGCGAACAACGGTATGGCGGCGACCAAATCAATTCTCTCGATGCGTCAGTGGGCGTACATGACACTCGGCGACGAGCGCGCCATTACCTTTGTGGCCATGGCCACTCCGGAAGACTTGAAGGCCAACGCTGAGTTTATTCGCTTGGCCGATTCCTTTGTTGAAGTTCCCGGCGGTAAGAACTTGAACAACTACGCCAACGTGGCTGTTATTAGCAAGATTGCGCAAGAACAAGGCGTGGACGCCGTCTGGCCCGGTTGGGGACACGCGTCCGAAAAGCCCGAACTGCCCGAGACACTGAACGCTTTGGGCATTAAATTCATCGGACCCACGGCTCCGGTCATGGCGGTACTGGGAGACAAGATTGCCGCCAACATTTTGGCGCAGACCGCCAATGTGCCCTCCATTCCGTGGAGTGGAAGTTACGGAGGCCCCGACGATGGTCCTTTGCAAGCCGAACTCAACGAAAAGGGAACCATCCCCGACGCTATTTTTGAGAAAGCCACCTGCCGTACTGTGGAAGAAGCCGTGGAAGCCGCCGAGCGCATCGGATACGAGAACGGTCTCATGATCAAGGCTTCCGAGGGAGGTGGTGGAAAGGGTATTCGTTTTGTTGACAACGAGAAAGATCTTCGAAACGCCTACATTCAAGTTCAAAACGAAGTTGTTGGTTCCCCTATCTTTGTCATGCAACTCTGTAAGAATGCTCGTCACTTGGAAGTACAGATTGTGGGTGACCAGCATGGTAACGCCGTGGCCTTGAACGGTCGTGATTGCTCAACGCAGCGTCGTTTCCAGAAGATTTTTGAAGAAGGTCCACCCACCATTGCCAAGCCCGACACATTCAAGGAGATGCAGCGTGCCGCCCAGCGATTAACGCAGTCCATTGGCTACATTGGCGCCGGTACCGTCGAATACTTGTACAACGCCGACACCGACAAGTACTTTTTCCTCGAGCTCAACCCCCGTTTGCAAGTCGAGCACCCTGTTACGGAAGGAATCACTGGAGTCAACATGCCTGCCACTCAATTACAGGTTGCCATGGGTATTCCGCTGTACAACATTCCCGAAATTCGCAAGCTCTACGGACGCGAAGATTTGTGGGGAACGGACAAGATTGACTTTATGGAGGAAGACTACCAGCCCATTGACTCTCACGTCATTGCGGCTCGTATCACTGCCGAGAATCCCGATGAAGGTTTCAAGCCCACATCTGGATCGATTGAGCGCATCAAGTTCCAGTCCACAAGCAACGTTTGGGGTTACTTCAGCGTCGGAGCCAACGGTGGAATTCACGAGTTTGCTGACAGTCAGTTCGGTCACTTGTTCGCCAAGGGACCCAACCGTGAAGCGGCCCGCCGATCTCTTATCTTGGCTTTGAAAGAAATGGAAGTACGTGGTGAGATCCGCACCACTGTGGAATACTTGGTTCAACTCTTGGAAACGCCTGCTTTCATTGAGAACACGATCGACACTTCGTGGTTGGATGGAATCATCCGCGAGAAACTTGTCCAGATTGAGTTGCCTCCTCACTTGGTGGTTGTTTCGGCTGCCGTGCACCGTGCTTTCAAGCATGTCGAGACTGTCGCAAGAGAAATCAAAGAGTCGTTCCAGAAAGGTCAAGTTTCGGTGGCTGCCATTCCATCGCTCAACTCGTTCGATGTTGAAGTGGCCTACAAGGACATCAAATACCCGTTCCATGTCGAGCGAACATCTGATGAATCATTCCGCCTCACTCTTGGTTCCAATGCCATTGATGTTTCGTACACTGTGACTGCGGAAGGTGCTCTTCTCGCGACCTTTGGAGGAGAGACCCATCGCATTGACGGTATGGACGAGCCCCTTGGTCTTCGTCTCGTTTTGGACGGAAACACCATTCTCATGTAAGCGCTTGTGTGAGCCGACTTGTCAAAGCTTGTTGTGAAGTTTAACTTAATTTTTTTTGTTACAGGCCGACGATTTTCGATCCATCTGAGTTGCGAACGGACGTTACTGGAAAGGTTGTGCGTTACTTGCAGGATAATGGTGCCGAGGTTGAAGCCGGTCAGCCTTTCGTCGAGGTTGAAGCAATGAAGATGATTATGCCGCTCAAGGCTGGAGAAAGCGGAAAGATTACCCATAACCTTTCTCCTGGATCCGTCATCTCTGCCGGGGATCTTCTCGCCTCGCTCGAGTTGAAGGATCCCTCTAAGGTGAAGAAGATTGGTACATTCACCGACAAGCTTGATTTGCCTGAAGTCCCGACTGTCGTCCCCCCTGAAAGCGCTATCAAGAACATTCTTGCGGGTTACAACGGCGATGCTGACCGTGCCGTGCAAGCCGCTTTTGACATGGACAATCTCGAGGCTTCCACAACCCTCATCACCGAAGGTCTTAGCGAATTCTTGCGTGTTGAAAGTATTTTTGCCGGAAAGTTACGCGATGATGTCGTTCGCGAGTTGACCAAGGCCAACACCGAGAACTTGGATGTCGTTATCAAGGAGAACCAGGCCCACATTGCTCTCAAGCAGCGTTGCGGTCTTGTTCTTGCTATGTTGCGCCAAGCTGAAGCTCTTATCGATCGCTTCGGAGCTTCTCAACTTTCTGAACAGTTCTATAGTCTTCTTAAAGACCTCACTGCGCTAAAAGGAAAGGCTTATGGTGAGATTGCTTTGTTGGCCGACAACTTGATCCGTCTTTCGAAGGTTCCTCCCTTCGAAAGCCGCGTCGCTGAACTTCGTTCCCAACTTGCTGACTCCAAGACTGATCTGGAAATGCTATCGAGAAGCTCGACTCTTTCTGCCGGTGTCGATCTTCTCAGCAACTTGTTCGCCGACTCCGACAAGAGCGTCCAGCGAGCTGCTCTTGAGACGTACATTCGTCGTGTCTACCGCGCCCAGCGCATGTTGGATGTGAAAGTCAGTGACATCAATGGACGAGCCACCACCACCTTCCAGTTCCAATGGGCCGAAATCGAGAAGTCGAAAGCACCCGTACGCCAAGGCATGCTCTCTGTTGTGGACGATGCTGCTGCCCTTGCCAAGCAATTCCCCGCCATCTTGGATGACTTGTCCGAAGCCATCGGTGATAAGCCTGCCCGCAATGAAGCCGGACCTTTGAACATGCTCCACATCGCCCTTTCAACTGGTGGAGCTGACATTGCCGAACTTGAAAAAATTCTTGCCAAAGAAAAGGCCAAACTTCAGCTTCTAGGCGTCCGTACGGTAAATATCTTGTTCCCCCAAGAAAAGAAAGACCCTGCTTACTACACCTTCCCTGAATGCGACGATTACCGTGAGGACCCTCTCCGACGTAACATGCGCCCTACGTTCCACCACCTCCTTGAGTTGGGACGATTGAGTGCCAACTTCGACCTTGACCGTCTTCCTGCTATTGGACGCAACGTCCAGATTTACCTCGGAAGTGAAAAGATGGCACGCGCTCCTCGTGGAGGCGCTCCTCAAGTGGTCTTCGTCCGCGGTATCTCTCACAGCCCTGGCCTTGTCACCGAACATGGTGCTATTCGCGCTTTGCAAACCGGTCTCGATGAACTCGAACGCGTCCAGTCGAACCCCAAAGTCAGCATGCAGTCGTCTTCTCGTGTATTCCTCCATTCTCTTTACGAGGTCGAGGGTGTTACCCCGCAGCAGCTGGCCGCCAACTTCAAGAAGACCATGTCGGTTTTGAAGACCAAGCTAGCACAGCGTCTTCTCAAGCTCCGTGTTGACGAGATCGAAGTCAAGGTTCGTGTTGCATCGGAAGGAGGAGTCATCCAGAACATCCGACTTGTTGCTTCTTCGGTTGACGGAGAGTGGTTGAAACCTACAGTTTACATTGAGAACCCTGATCCGGCCTCGGGCTTGACTGTTGAGTTTTGCAGCTTGGATGAAACCGGTGTCACTGATTCCTGCTTGCTTGATAACTACGGTGCCTCGACGACCGTCCAGACAAAGCGTGCCATTGCGCGTCGTGTTGGATCTACTTACGCATACGATTTCTTGGGACTTATGGAGGTCGCCCTTTACAGTGAATGGGACCAGTACATTGATTCGCTTCCGGCAGGCTCCAGCGTTGAAATTCCGGTTGAGCCTTTCAAGTCCACAGAACTCATTGAAGGCTCTGACGGTGAATTGATCAAAGGATCGCGCCCAGTAGGAACCAACAATGTTGGTATGGTTGCTTGGGAGCTCACCATGAAAACCCCTGAATACCCCGAAGGTCGTGATGTTGTTTTGATTGCTAATGATGTCACTGTTCAGAGTGGTTCGTTCGGAGTCGAGGAAGATGAGATGTATTTCAAGGCATCCAAATATGCTCGTGAGCATAAACTCCCTCGTCTTTATATTGCTTGCAATGCCGGTGCTCGCATCGGTCTCGTGGATGAGCTCAAGTCTAAGATTAACATCAAGTTCTCCGACCCCTCCAACCCCAGCAAGGGTTTTGATTACCTCTACCTCTCGGACGAAGATTACAAGGGTCTCGCTGAAGGTACTGTGCTTGCAAAGAAGGTTCCTGAGGGTTGGGCTCTTACGGACGTCATTGGTACCAAGCACGGCATCGGTGTTGAGAACCTCCAAGGCAGTGGAAAGATTGCAGGAGAGACTTCACGATCCTATGACGAAATCTTCACATTGAGTTATGTGACTGGCCGCAGTGTTGGTATCGGAGCCTACTTGGTTCGTCTCGGACAGCGTGTCATCCAAATGGAACAGGGTCCTATCATTCTTACAGGGTACTCCGCCCTTAACAAGCTCCTTGGTCGCGAAGTCTACACATCTCAAGACCAGCTTGGTGGACCACAAATCATGTACCCCAACGGTGTTGCCCACGATGTCGTAGAAGACGACCAGGCCGGTGTTGCGTCAATGATGAAGTGGTTGAGTTTCGTCCCCAAGACAGTTGGTGCCACCCCTGCCGCCAGAATGGCTGGAGATCCCATCGACCGCAAGGTTGCTTGGCGACCGACCCCCACACCATATGATCCTCGCTTTATGCTCTCAGGTACTAGCGACAAGCCTGGTTTCTTCGATGAAGGAACATGGAAGGAATACCTGTCCGGATGGGGCAAGAGTGTCGTTGTTGGTCGTGGTCGTTTGGGTGGTATTCCCATGGGTGCCATCGCCGTTGAAACTCGTCTTGTTGATAAGATCATTCCCGCCGACCCTGCTGATCCCAACTCTCGCGAGGCCGTTCAACCACAAGCTGGCCAAGTTTTGTTCCCCGACTCTTCTTACAAGGTTGCTCAAGCTCTCCGTGATTTCGACAAGGAGGGTCTTCCTGTTATGATTTTCGCCAACTGGCGTGGATTCTCCGGAGGAAGTCGTGATATGGCCGGTGAGATTCTAAAGTTCGGTGCGATGATTGTTGATGCTCTTCGCGAATACAGCAACCCCGTCTACATTTACCTTCCTCCTCATGGTGAACTTCGTGGTGGATCGTGGGTCGTTGTTGACCCAACCATCAACAGTGAGAAGATGGAGATGTACGCCGACCCCGACTCTCGTGGTGGTATCTTGGAGCCCGCCGGTATTGCCGAGATTAAATTCCGCTTCCCTGATCAGCTCAAGGTCATGCACCGCATCGATCCTCAGCTAAAGATGCTCGACGCCGAGCTTGAGATGTGTGACGACGAAGAGGACAAGGCCGCCATTAAGGATCAGATTGCCGCCCGTGAAGAACAATTGAAGCCTGTGTACCTGCAAGCCGCGACTGAGTTCTGCGACTTGCACGACAAGACTGGTCGCATGAAGGCCAAGGGAGTTATCAGGGATGCCGTGGCCTGGGAAGATTCCCGTGAATACTTCTACTGGCGTGCCAAGAGACGCATTGCAGAAGATGCTTACGTTGAGCAGATGTGCTCTGCCAACAGGCTATTGAGCAAGGAGCAAGCCATTGACAACCTCAAGGGACTCTTTGGCGGCGATTGGGAAGATAACAAAGCCGTCGTTGCATTTTTCGAAGAGAAAGCCGATGAGGTGCTTGCCAAGGTCAAGGCAATCAAAGCGGCAGGTGTTCAGGCGCAAATCGAGGCTCTCAAGAAGCAACTTGACGCTTTGTAAATGCATATTATAAATCGTTTTTACTAAGAAAAATACATTGCATCAGAATTTGTTACTTCACAGAATAGAATAGAATAATATAGTTACAGTTCATTGTTGACATGGTCGGACGACCAAGACCACCAGGAAACGATGGTCAGCACTCGCGTCAAACAGTAATACAAGACAAGAGTACTAAGTGCTTGAATGATCTGTAGAGTCGTTTTGGGACTCCACCATAATTTCGATTGTCGACTTCGACCCACGCATACCGCTTTGGAAAGCAAGTCTTGCCATTCTCTCATCAGTCTCTCTTCTGAAAAGAACTCAATCACGCGTTCTTTCGCGGCCCGACCCATGGCCGCTCGCTGCTCGGGAGTGGCCTCTAATACCGTTTGTAGCGCTCGACCGAACGCTTCCTCCGTCGGCTCGCACAAATATCCGCATACTCCGTCGACGATGGTTTCTTTCGGCCCACCCGCATTGACTGCAATCACAATGGTTTCCGAATACATGACTTCGAGAGGCACAATACCAAAATGTTCGTTGGTGGGTGTATACATGACCGCCGTTGCCCGTTTCAACAGCGATGCCCTCGTCGCGTCGGAAATGGATTTCATGAAAATCACCGGGATATTCTTGGCTGCGGCATACTGTTGCAACTCTTTTAAATATTCGACATTCTCGGTGCAGTGCAGATCGTAGCCTCCCGCAATGACAATTCGAGGTAGAGATGCCTGAGGAACATTCGACTGGTACCACGCCGCCGCTTCCAACACCAATTCTAGGTTCTTTTTCCGTTCGAAGCGATTGAGTGATACAATCATGGGACGTCCATCCTCCTTCTCTTCTTCTTCTTCTTCTTGCATAATTTCGTTTTTTTCGAGACTCGCCGTATCCAAAGCAGGATACAACACATGGAGCTCCGTATCCTGCAACGAGGAGAACGTCTTTCGTACCGTTTCTCGTGTAAATTGGGAATTAACAGCAATCAAATCCGCATATTTCATACAATGTTCTTCCATTCCATCCATGACGCGTCGATAGCATTGTTGGAGAAGACTGCTGGGATTTCGCCGCAACAACAAAAGGTCGGGAAAATGACAATAAAACAACAATGACGCGGAAGAAATCCAATTCCAGATCCACAACGGCAGCGGTAAGACATCTAACACATACACATCGGCTTTGGATCGTTTCCGTGCCGTCCACCACGCCAAATACGCCAATCGCAATGTCGAACACAACGCCTTGGCTTTTCCGTGCAACAGCGTCGCTGGAATCCATCGGCCCACGACCTGCAAATGCGGAAACAAGTCACCGCCCGGTTTCACGGCCGCAAAGCAATGATCGGGATCACATCTTGTCGTCACAATATCCAGAGTGTGTCCCGCGCGTTTCGAGGCTTGCGCCAATTGCAATATCAGTTGTTCCGCACCCCCAATCCCCAAATCGACGTGCACCAACACAACGTGCAACGGTCGGGCGCGGGTGAAGCAAGTTGTATCGTCCGTATGTGCAGCTTTGTTCATTTGTGTTTTTGTTTATCTTGTTGCAATAATAATAGTAATAGTAATAATGCGAATGGATCGAAACGTCTTGTGGTAATGCGACGATACGAAACAGAAAAAAGAAAACAAAAAAATGCATCACTACAAAATACTCAGTATTTGCTACGAAAAAACAATGCGATGATACAACAATAAAACTATTTGGATTCATGATTGAAATCCAGTCATGCGAAAAGGTTTCTTACACTTCGGAGTTATAGTCCATGCTGGCGGATCATCAATGGAACGAAAGAAAATCGTCAAAAACGTTATCGAAACGCATGTTCGACATCTCAGGAACCGATGCGAGCATGATTCGTGCGGAAAAAGTGTGATGTATTACTTTTGTAAAAGAAAATCAAACTCCGTCTTAAGCTCTCCGAACGAACAGAGATAGATGAGGAGGGTCGCCTGGCTAAATCGAGAATGTCATTCATGACTGAAATGCAGTCATGGTAGTGTTCCGCCTCGTCTACACTTGGAATATACAGTAAAAATGGAAGACGACGATCCGCACGACTTTTTCGTCATCATGAACAGACGTGTGTGTGCATTGTTCATGCCACTGAAGGCTCGATGTGTGTATTCTACGTCAACCAATAGAGCTCATCCATCAAGCTGCAGAAGAAACGGAGAAACGTTTATGGCTTGAACGTAATTGACTCATGACTGAATGCAGTCGTGGTTTCGTTGAGACAACACTTTGGATTAGAGTCCCTTGGGACCGGTACTCATGACTCGGGGAAGTGAACGACAACCATCCACCGATTTTTCGGTTAATACCGGTATCCTTCCGGATTCTGTTGACGGCAATCAGACATTACTTGACTGCCGTTCTTCTTTCCATTCAATACAAATACAAGCACAAACAAACAATGTCATTCCGAGGCCGAGGACGATCTCCTGGAGGACGAGGAGGTGGACGCGGAGGAGGCGGTCGCAGTAGTAGTTTCCGCGACGAAGGTCCTCCGGCGGAGATTATCGAAGCCGGTTACGTCGAGCACGATTGTGAATCCGAGTTGGTGTGCCGTTGGACGGTCACCGACAAAGTTCCCTATTTCAATGCCGGCGTCTATTTGCAAAATAAGCGAAAAATTGGGAAAGTCGACGAAATCTTCGGCAAGATTGTCAACGAAACCTTCTTTACCGTCAAGATGGATCCGGGCGTATTGAGTAAGAGCTTTCAACCCAAGGACCAAGTCTTTGTTGGCACTGATAAACTCTTGCCATTATCTCGTTTCACAAATCCACAAGGAGGAGGCAAACCCGCGGGTAGAGGAGCTGGTCGCGGGGGGAGGTAGAGGGCGAGAAGGAGGACGAGGTGGTGGCCGCGGTGGCGGACGAGGTTTTTCACCGGGTGGTCGAGGAGGCAGAAGTCCTGGTCGAGGCGGAGGAAGAGGTTTCGGTGGGAGAAGTGGTGGCTTTGCGGGCCGTGGAAGGGGTCGTCAGTAATCACTTTTCTACAGGCCGCGCACAAAATTGTCACCGAAAAGGAAATCTTTCGAACTTTCCTTTCAAAATGCCAGTCCTTTCATCATGGCGACTTACACATTACAAAAAGCTACGTTTATCGTTACAATGTCGTTACATATTATTTTAAAGCAGTGTTTTCTTTGTTTTTCTACTCAGATAAGTTGTTCAGCATATCCGAACTATGGCCCCCCTTTTAACATCTACGTAATTATCTTCGTGTTAGACCGCTATATCGATCACTCCTTGTTCCTGAATGTCGGCCATCCAACTTGTTTTCCATTAGTAATCGCTCTGTGGAGTTGCCGCCCGCTTCGGGTGACGCTGCTTCCGGATTCTCTCCCTCAAAGCACCGGTTACAGCAGGTAGGGAACAAGCATTCCACTTCGGGCTCGTCTCCGCCGCAATCAGTGAATAACCGCGCGAGTCCGTCATCAGCTCGCAAGGCACAAAGGGACTCTGGTACCGCTCCTGTCAAGCTATTAAATTGTAAGGTAAGTTCTTGCAAGTTAGCGAATTCTCCATCGTCGATGGCTGGGATGCTTCCAGTAAGCAAATTGTCATTCAGGAAGAGATCAATCAAATTAGGCGGGTCGGACCAACTCTCTGGTATCGCTCCAGTCAAGTCATTGCCTTGGAGATACACTCTTGATACAAGAGGTAAGAAGAAGAGAGAGTCGGGTATAATTCCGGTGTGCATGTTATTTCCAAGATCGATGGTTTCCAAGCCTTCCATCAGAGTAAAGACGTTTGGAATTGCCCCATTCAGCATTGTGTCGCCCAATGTCAGGAATTTCAGGCTAGATAAGAAGGCAATGTCATCAGGTATCACGCCGTCAAAGTTATTATCATGGAGACGAAGATCCGTCAAGGCTGTTAGAAATGATATTTCGGAGGATATGGATCCATCCAAGAAGTTTCCATCCAGGAGGAGAACACTGAGCTGAGTTAAACCAAACATCGACGACGGAATACTTCCGCTGAAATCGTTGTCATAAAGCTGCATATTGGTAATATTCGTCAAGAATGAGAATGTCTCTGGTAGTGGACCGTCGAACTCATTCTCATACATAATCAGTGACCTTAACATGGTCAGACCCCCAATATCCACCGGGAGTGATCCAGACATTGAATTGGCAGCGATCCAGAAATCTTGCAATGAAGCCAAGTTCGAAATGGTAGTCGGAATAGTGCCTTCAAAGGCATTTCTCGAGAAAAATGCCTGAGTGAGGCTCGTCAGCTGCATCACGGCATCGGAAAGCGGTGTTCCTGTCAATGAATTCTCTTCCAAATCAATCACCGCTAGTTCGGTCAAATTTGCAATTCCGGCAGGAATGGTCGACGTCAGATTATTTCCAAAAAGTTCCAATCGAGTCAATTTATAGAGGGTTGATATCTCCTCGGGAATGGGTCCGGCAAGGTTGTTGACGCCTATAGTAATATATAAAGACAAAATGAGACGCAGATTTTCAAGACAGGGAACAGTTAGTCGGTAGCGACGTACCCAGCGTCAGATTGGTAACACGCGAGTCAGCGTCGCCACATATTACACCAAACCATGCACATTCATCTGAATCGGTCAACCAGCTGGTTTGTGTTGACCACTCGTCTCCACCCGTTGAATAGTAGAATGTCATCAAACCGTATCTCTGATCGATTGTTTCCCTACAAGCGTTCTGTTCAACAAAAGGGTCACTAATCATGGCGGCAAATGCCTGACCTTGCGGTGTAGCAGTATCTAAAAGAATATCCTCGGACGTTATCGAACTCAGAAGTGTAGTCACATATGCGTCCAGTGTTGTACCCTCCAAACAATCACCGCCATTGGTCTGCGACGGGGAAGGGGCGGGAGTTCCCTCGGAAACCGGAGCTATGGATCCACCAGAATCTGGAGGCAACGTCTGCTCGGAAGCAGGAGCTGATGTCTCCTCGGAAGCGGGAGCCAATGTTCCTCCAGAGTCTGGAGAGAACGTTCCTGCAGAAGATGGTGCTGGTGTTCCTTCCGATGAGGGTGATAAAGTCTCTCCAGAAGCTGGAGGGAATGTCCCACTAGATGGTGGCGGGGTTCGTGCAATGGAAGGACTGGCTGTTTGAAGAGTAACAGGACTCGATGTTGGCACAAGAGGCATACTACCATGGTTTGAAAAAAATAATCGTCTCGTTTCCAGTTGAGCGCGTTTTGCTTCTTGTTCCCACATCGCGCTCAAGCTTCCGTCTTCATCGAATATTGCATCGATTGTGTCCTTCTCTAATTTTCCCGCCCCCGCTTCTTGTCGCACCATCGCCGCTTCATCGGGTAGACCATCAGAAAGGCTGTTTGCGAACGCCTGCTTTAGGACGCTGCAGCTTATTATTGCTCTTAAAAGCATTCTCATCGTCGTGGTGGTTGCACAAACATGCAGATGATAGTGCTACAAATGGTCAAAAAATTAGCGGAGGATACGAATCAAGGGACTCTGTCCATCTATTCAACAAAATCGGCAATTTTATTTTCAAAAGAAGCTTTTCTACAAGACTTGTTAATGCCTCGACTCTCAAAGTGTCGACACTTCATTCTCAACGCATGGATTTTCGTTGCATCAATAAGTGGGGGTAAGAGTTTTTGGGCTCGGCTGGCGTTTGATGGACATAAATAACGTGTCTCAACTGGAAGATGACGATTGTACCAGGTACCGTAGAGACTAACTTGTTTAAATTAGCGTGTGATGGCCAGACACCAAAGGTCTTGCTTCAAGAAGCCATGATTCGTTTTCGCCTTTCGACATTTCAAATTAAATCAACAGTAAGAATCGACATGGACAATACCCTTCGATAAGGAATCAACACTTTTTATTTATTTGAAGGGCCCATTTGCTCTGCCCCTTTTATCGTTTACCGTATTTTGATCATGAATCGTGGCTGAATCCAGTCGTGGTGACGAGACCCAACACTTCGGAGGTATAGTAAAGTTGGTAGGAAAGGTGCCGACGCTTGTCGATGCAAACAATCAGATGATGCGTTTCAAATGAAGTTAATATTTGGGTAACGACACAGTCAACGCTGCTGCGTCTGAAAATGCAGTTCGCACACGGGTTTGTGAACCTTTTTCGCCGTTATAATTGTTTTTTAATTGATGGCTGGTTTAGTCGTGGCTGCGTAGAAGATACATTCGATTGGATAGTGATCATTGCAGTCCATCAATGCTCGACCGCAACTCTCCAACTTTGATTCCAAAGTTAACAACTTCACCCTATAGCCACCCTTTATGGCCAACGAGCTTCAGAAACGCCTCATAGCAAGTTATTATTGCAATATGATGACAAGTTTGCAGGAATCATTGACATGTTTTCTAAGTATGAAGAACCTATGAAAGTTAAATTACACAATGCGAGGAGCGAGTACAAAATTAGTCCGCTTCTTTCGATAGATAGTGAACAGGAACGTAATAGGTAAAAAAACCAACTCCTGAGGGTTCCAAGCTGACGTGTAGAACCAGTTGCTGATTCTCCAACAACCCCAACAGCGCCGACGAAATGTATTGAGGCTGCTGCTGCCATTGCAAAGCAGCGGAAAGTTTCCGCGCATCTACTTTGACTTTACATTCATACTTTTCGGGATCTGCAGTGCCAGCTGGGGCTACATCCGCAAAATAGGCGCGAATAGACGCCCCCTCGCTTTCTAAACTAATCGTTAATTCCCCACTTTGCTGATTGCCGTATACAAGAACCGTGGGATGTGTGCTTCGTGCTGTCTCCATAGAGCGCATATTTTCTAATATAGTACGTAAAGGTCGTGTTTGCACTTGATGCGGCGTCACAATCTGCAGCTTGACGGTCGGATCGTCAATCATGGGAGGCATATACTGTTGCTTGTCTGTGACACGTAGAATACGCACTGGAACAGCATGATGCACTTGAATTTTGGAAGCTGAAAGTGCTTCGATGCACAAACACGCCATATTATTTCGTTTCGCTAATTTGAATACGGCGGATCGTTCGTCGAGATTGTAAGCGGCTTCAATCGTACCTCTTTCGGACGGGTTCATGTTATTCGCACACACCGACTGAAGGGCTAATTTCAACTGACCTAGGTCAATTTCTATGAGGATCCCATTGTTCTCCGCCACACTTTCGATGCGATGCTCTAAGAAAATACCTTCAGCAGCACGAAATTCAGCGAAACATGAAATCCCGTCCGTTTCTTGTGACCGTCCTTTGCAGGAAATAAGAAACCGATCCGAATCAAGGTACAAGATGCTCCCGTTCCGAGCCCACGATTAGCAACTTGTCTCGGAAGCACTTGAGGACGAAGAGAGACGCGCCAATGGCACGATTACCGAGTACAGCAATGATACTTGTTCGGGCGCGAGCTTGGCCTTGAATCTCATTTCTCTGCTGGCGTAAATCCATTCAAGTTCGCTTGAACCTTTCTTCTTTGTAATTGATATAAAAGCTGTATATTTGTGGCGCTTTTATCATTAAACAAAGGGAGATTGAAGAAAGAACGGGTGAAAAGTGAAGAGACCATGGACGCTTTCGCCTTACCTGGTACAAGTACCCGCGTAATATGTCGGTGGGAGTATGTCGGCATCGCGTGAATCAATACGAGTCCCGGATAGCCCCATTTTTCGTCTGTCCATCACACGTGATACAAATGAGCCCCAATCATCATCTCCCGCCATGACGTGTTCTTATCTGTAGAAATTGTTTGACCCTTAAGTAATTGAGTATTAGGGATTGTTGAGCTAGGTTACTACGGCCACGATGGCCCGACGGGCGTGAACGATAGTTCATTTTACAAGATACTATCAGGAGGAAATATGCCAAACAGAAAAGGAGGAGTTGCACACTTCACCCAAATTTTTGATCACTGAAGGCAAAACGTAGAACAAAAGAGAAAAGCCAAAGCTTAGTCTCGTATCCTGTCCGTTACAAGCATCTCATTCCGCAGGCGATAGCATTCGTTTTACTCCCAAGACAGTCGTAAGAAAGACAGGAACAGCTTATTTGTAATTCCGAGACTTCGTTTTTCACGACGACGTGTATTGTTGCTAAATATGAGCCGGTTTGTTGCTGTTCTGTTCTCCACCTTGTTCGCGGCGGTCATCTCCGAGACTAACTTGATTCGACGAAAGCGCAATGCTGTCATTCCGATTGTACAAGCTGAGAACAAGATCACTCATTCCAGTTTCTGGGACAAGGAGCAAACTCAAGATTTCACCAGCGAGCACCGCTTGGCTTTTGATCGGTTTCTCGAAGATATGACCAGCATGTCCATGTCCATGACAACCGGGACGCCTGCGCGACCTAGTCCCTCTCCGATGGCACCTGTGTCTACAATAGCTAGCGCTACACCTGTAGCACCCGTCTCCGTGCCGACCCTCCCACCGGTTGTAGAATCGATTCCCAGTGCACCTTCCTCTGTCGCTGTACCCACTTCTGTACCCGTGACTTCCACTACTGTCGCACCAGTCGCAAGCACTTTCACGTCTGCACCTGAACCTGGGGCAGAGACAACGGCATCGCCCGTTTCCAGCAATCCCACTACTTTAGCGCCTGTACCCCCCGACGACGGTGGTGCCCAGCAATCGAACCTCGACGCCGACAATGGCACCTACATCCGAGAGTGCAAGTGCGACACCCGTGGTGGTATCGAATGACAACTGCGACTTTATTTTGCAGGATTCGGCACTTTTGAATGTCCTTTCGACCGTGTCTAATTCCAGTCAACTTGAAGACGAGTCGACTCCCCAAGGCGCTGCATACCTTTGGATGAGCACGACTACGAATACATCGGCAGATTTGTGTGACCCCGCCAGAAGTTTAAGTTTATACGGCTTACTTGTGCTGTACTTTTCCACAGAGGGGGCTACGTGGACGAACAACACTAGCTGGCTAGTGACGCCCAATTACTGTGAATGGTATGGGATCACCTGTAACGCGGATGGAGACGTGATCGAGATCGCTCTAGGTAAGCATATTTTGGCCGGAAAGTTTCGGCTCCTGAATACGGACTCACAGTACATTCACGCTTCAACAGATTCGAACAATCTTCAAGGCGTTGCACCGAACGAATTGGGGGCGATTGAGTCACTCGAAGTTGTGAATGCGTTCAGCAACAACTTGACAGGCACACTTCCTGCTTTTTTGAACTGGCCAAACTTGAAAATCATTGATGTGGAAAACAATCAACTTACCGGGCCCGCATTCCCGACAACGCTGGCACTACTCACGGCTTTGGAAGTCTATCGCGTCTCAAACAACCTACTGACGGGTAACTTGGCGACTGCCCCGTTCTCACAACTGCAGCAACTTCGGGAATTATGGATAGCCGCCAATACCATCGTTGGTTCCATCCCGACAACGATTTCGTCAGCGGCGGGGCTTGGTACGTAGTATAAAATTCCCTTTGTCAAATGGTGATATTTGACAAGAAAGTCGCTCATTTTTCATCGTTTTCAGATTCGTTCATTTTCTACAACAACGCCATTACCGGACAAATTCCAAGCGAAATAGGCTTGCTGAATTTGACGGAACTTCTAGCGTATGGGAATCTACTAACTGGACCCATCCCTTCTCAGTTATGGAACAACACTTACTTGGTCGACCTGCGACTAGAAGAAAATGACTTGCTGGGCACAATCGCCTCGGACATTGGGGATCTTACTTATCTTCAGTCGCTCCGCCTAGCCGGAAATAGTTTCACTGGGACGCTGCCTCCGGAAATTACTCGTCTTTCGAACTTGGGTAAGTAGACACTGTCGTACTCGTGGGCCAGCCCGTTTCAGCCAAGCTGACTGTTGATTCCTCTTTTTAATCTTTTTACAAAGCAATTCTTTCCGTCGGTGGAACGTCGCTCTCGGGAACCATTCGTGATGCCTTTGAACCCTTTGCGGCTCTCGAATTCGCTGACTTTTCGCAAGCACTGTTTACCGGAACATTGCCCGCCAGTATCTTCGACGTCCCGACCATCAAAGCGTTGTATTTCAATGGCAATGATTTGACGGGCAGCATTCCTCCGAACTATGCATCTGCACCAGAGCTTTACGACCTTTTCTTGAACGACAATGCACTGACCGGTTCGATTCCAGCCATCGTTCAGGGTCAATTCAGCAACTTGACCGAGTTGCTGCTGGATAACAACAACCTCTCGGGTGTCATGCCTTCCTCTGTTTGCGATTTGCGAGTGTCCAGTGCATTGACGCTGCTCACGGCGGATCACTGCTCCGAGCCCCCGAAGTTGTTTGTGACTGCTGCGACTCCTGCTCCTCGGAAGTACCCTGATGAAGATTAGAATTTTAGACTTTCTGTTCATAATGAGATTTCGATAAACATGTGGTTGTGCGATGTGCTTTCGTCGGTGTCATTTTTAGTAATGACATGATACTTTCGTTGACGATTTGCGGTGCAAAGACTCAACGCCAAAGATGAGCAACGAGTAAGATGGGGAGATCGATAATGTGACTTCAAACGGCAAAGCCCCGCGAAGCCCGAAGCCCATCTTCATTTTTCCTGTAACGAGGGTCATTGATGTGGTCATCAAGTCATTGCTCGTACTTGATAGCTAAGAGTAATGTCAGGACTCTTGGGGTTTAGTGTTTAGTGTAGACTGGAAAATTCGGCGACCCGTTTGTTTTCCGTATCCCATGGTAGGGCTTTTTTCAGTAGGACATTTTCCGAAGGGGTTGTAGAGATAAAAGTAGACGACCATACTGCAAAAGGCCCAACAGCACCTACCAGTACATTCCTGCGAAGTCTATACTTGCCATGATTTTGCGGTGCACCCCGTTGCAAAATCTCCTTCCTTTCTTGCCAACTGCCAACACTTTGCCTTCGATAACAAACCGGACGGAGTGCATCCTCATGACATTCATTTTATCATCCATAAACCAGAAAGCAAAATCATTAGTACTTGGTAATTACGCGACAGCACAATCTCAATTTGCAAAATGAGACGGTGGAATTTCTTTCTCTGGCTGACTCTACCTCCGATCGTAATCTGTCACGACAAAGAACTTCAACGAAAACGAAGAGATTCAATCTCCGTAAATGTTCCCAAAGTAGATGGTGATGCAAAGCCATCACTCGACTTTTGGGAAGACCGGGACTCGTTTCCAAATGAGACGCACCCGTCGACGACACGAAAAATGAAAAAGAAAGGTGGCAAAAGTAGTAGCGACGATCTGTCGTACATGCTGGAGACGGTACACGATGATTTGTCTAAAATGTTGGAGGAGTCAGTAAGCGAAGACGACATGTCCATGTCCATGGATTTTGGAGAGTCGAGCGAATGCGAGTCGCTTCCTCAAAACCAAGCTGTGTTGGAACTAGTGTCGAAGAACGCCGCAACGACGAATTTGAAGGATCCTACCACATCGCGAGGTAAGGCCTTCCAGTGGTTGACCACATTCAAGCGTACCTTGGATCCTTGTCGGGCTCCGTCGCAGACCCTTCAGCTGTACTCGTTACTGGTCTTTTACTATGCCACGGGCGGAAGCAATTGGACCAAGAATGATGGTTGGCTGAGGGATGAAAACTATTGTTCGTGGTATGGAGTCACGTGTGATCTCGAAGACAAAGTGTTTGAGCTTACGTTAGGTGAGTGCTTCAAAGGGAGAATTACTTTGCATTCTCTTTGTCAAAAATGATCTTACAACAAGAAATGCCCTCGAAGACAAGAATAATCTTAAAGGAACACTTCCCCAGGAGATTAGTTTGCTCGATACGATGGAATCGTTTGGTGTCTATCAGAACGCTTTGTCGGGAACGGTACCGAATGGAATAGTCGAATGGACTGAACTGCGCTTGCTAGACTTGGAGGACAACAATTTTACGGGCCCAGCATTTCCCGACAAGTTATCACAATGGTCGCGGCTTGAATCCTATCAAGTTTCCAGCAACGATCTAAGTGGCCCTATGATTAGTGACTTCTACGCACTTCCAGAACTTCGTAAGCTTTGGGTGGCTGGCAACAAAATCACAGGAACCCTTCCAAAGTCTCTGATGTACTCGACCAAGCTTCGTACGTCCAAAATGACTTGCTTTTGTTTCGTCGCCCTCTCGTTTGCTCACGCTTGTCTTGTCACACCATGCAACCCCAGAATCTCTTGTCTTTTACGATAACATGGTCGCAGGTAGTATTCCACCGGAAATTGGAAAGTTAAATCTTACCAACTTCTTAGCTTTTAATAACTTGATGGCTGGGACTATTCCCGAGGAGTTTTACGGCAATACGAATCTGGTCGATTTGCGTATTGAAAATAACACTTTCTCGGGAACCATCAGCAGCGCTCTCGGGAATCTTGTGCGCCTTCAGTCTCTTCGCTTGGGTGACAACGGATTTCAAGGGACTTTTCCTACTGAGCTCAAGCGTCTATCCAATCTTGGTACGTTGCAAACCCGCTTACTATTTATTACTTCGTGCATGGCGTCTTTCGTAACTCAATCTCGTCTTTCCTGGCGCTCAGTTATTTTGTCGATGAACGGAACATCATTATCAGGTTCCATTCCGGATGTGTTTGGTACTTTTCAGAAGTTAGAATACGCAGACTTCTCGAACGCTTATTTCACTGGAGAGCTTCCTCGTACAATCTTTGATATCCCCACCATTTCAGCTCTGTATTTCAACGATAACTTTCTGACAGGATCCATTCCTGGAAACTATTTGACAAGTTCTGAGCTCCGTGACTTGTACTTGAGCAACAACCGATTGAATGGCACACTTCCTGATATTAAGCCCGGGCAGTCGCGAGATGCCCTGACTGAGCTTTTGATCGATGGCAACGAAATCTCCGGTCAGGTTCCGGTATCCATCTGCGAGCTTGTGGGCTTTACTGCCATGAAGAGAGATACTGGCGTAAAACGCACGGCTGGTCTCGCCACACGGAACGAAAAGTTGTCAATCCGGGCGGATCACTGCAATGCTAAGAAAAAGGTGTCATGCGATTGCTGTACTCCTTGCCCGAAGAGTAAAGCTTCATAAGAAACAACCGAAGGGAATATCTCAAAATAGGATGCTATGTAAATTAGGTGTTATACGTTTCAGGTTCTCATTCGCGGCTCTGACAAAGGTTGCTGGGCCTACATCACTCATAAATAATAACAATCGTGATCATGTGTCTGACTTTACGCAACTATTATTGAAAAGCCAGTTTCCATAATATCCCCAAAAGGATGCATTGCGCGGCTCCGCGAATTAGGTGACCGGATGGATAAGGTACCACCGGAGCACCCGGCATTTGCACATCGTGAGTGGCCATATAGATATTTGCTGGTGTTACCGCTGTAGTCAGGCACAACAGCAAAAACGCCGGAATCTGCACCGGGAGTACCCCCAATCCTCCACCAATGAGCATCGCGCCACAACCAACTTCGGCTAAGCCCGACCAATACGTATGATAGTCGGCATACGAGAGACGCAGCTTCTCGGAGAAGGGCGCCGGAACGATCCATAGACCACCCCAGGTTCCCAGCGGGGGCACAATGGCGGCGAAACTATCTTTCATGGTGAAATGGGCAACACCTGCAGCGGAATAAATTAAGCCCAAGGGAATCGGCCAAGTGTAATCACGCCAAGTCGCAAACCAGCCGGTGGGCAGCAAGCATTCGAGACCATTGAGAACTTGCACAAAGCCCGCGGTGCCTAATAAGACCGACGCAAAAATGACGTAGAAACCCAATCGTTGCGTATTGTCGTCTTTGGCGGAAAGCAATATCGATGGATCCGGGCGTTGAGTCAGCAACGGCTCCGTTTGTATTTCCTTTTCTTTAATTTGTGCATGCAATCGATCAGAATCCGTAGAAAGAGAGGCGAAGGGCTTGCGGACTCGCATGACAAAGGCGTTGCTATTTAGAAATGAAAGAGACAGAAATAAACACGACGACAGTTTCATCGTTAAGCGTTAAACACTGAAAAAGATTGTCTCTCTCGGCTACATTCAATGAAAAGGGTTTTGTTGCCCTGCTCTGTTGCCTTTCCACTTTTTGCCATGAACGCACGCGTTATCCGCCATCCGTGACTTAGAATTAGATGTGCCGTGACCGAGTTTCTAGGGTCCACTTCAACATCCAGTGCGATATTAAGCTAACTGCAGCCTATAGTTCGAATGAAGGGTTCTTAAATGCTCGCATTTGCAGCTCGTAACTTTTCTGACCAACACTTATGAAAGCATTTTGCTTATTGAAAACGAATAAATCGTTTCGTCGGATTATCAAGAGCTATTAGGGAGCTCTCGAAGTTCAATAGGGAGCTGGGGTTATTCTGATCGCTTCAAGACTTTGTTCTAACTATTTTGCTCGGAACGGTGGTTTTGGGTAAAATTTCATCCGTATTAAAATGAGCATCTTCGAGAAACGTATCTACGTTATTAAAAACTAATATGCCAAAGTAATTGAACATTTTTTAATCAACAGACCATCTCCGCAACAAGACAGGTGCTTTATTTATATATTAATGTGCTTTCTCTTTTCAGCTGATATTTGCTTTCCTCTCAAGAAGCGAAATGCCCAGAAGCCTCCCTTTGCCTTTTTGATTTGCATGCGTTCTCGTCTTTTCTCCCGTTTTTCCTCACGCATCCGTTCACGTGTCAACTTCCTGATGCTTGGAAGAAAGATAGTATCTCGGTCTTTCGCTCGCTCAAGAATGTCACTCAGAGCACGATCGATGAGGTCCGACTCGTAAATTTCAATGTATTCGTAGCCGCCACATCCAGTCGACTTAACGTAGAAGCAATGGGACGGATCGCGCTCAATCACACGTTGAGTAAAGTCGAAGATCTCGGTTTCTTCAAAATCACGGAAGCCGTCGCTTTCGTTGTGCCAGATACGGAACCAGAGCGTATCACCCGCGCGGCGATTTTTACTGAAGATGTGAATCGTCAAGGAATGCGTGCGTTTCACTTCCATGTCGTCACGAAGATTGTGATTGTAGCCGCGTAAGTAAGAGACATCTTCCGACTCTCCGGGTCTTGCTAACGAAATGTCAGAGGACACGCTACTGGAGTCATCCAAAAACAGCTCCATATCGCACAAACTCTCGGAGAGACCTCGGCTGCTCGAGTCAATGTTACGGCGGTTGCTCGCTTTCATGCTTGCAAGTATCTGGGTCGGGCTTTGATTCAATCCAGTTTGCTCAATGAGTTCAAGGAGACAGGTGTCTTTCAGCTGGACCAACAGCATTTGCTTGACGATGATATAGTGGTCCATGTTTCCTTTCTTGACGATGATGTTGTTTGCTGCGATGCGTCCGTGTTAATCGGGGTTCCAGAGAATTGTGAGAACATTGTGTCCTCCTTTCGTGTATGGGCGACCCATGATTTTGTAAACTGCTTCGTCGTTTTCATAAAAGAAACGTTGCTCTTCATTTTTATGCAGAATGGTTTGCGACCAGTTTTTTCGAAACGAAACGTCGGCGGATAAACCGAGCGCTCTGCGTTTTTTAGTCGTGAGGCAATTGTCGTAGTGAGACATTACGGTACCGGTACTCACTCAAATTATTATGTTGGATCCGTCAATGACGTCACGCGACATCTTGTCATTGCTTTTTCTTTTGTGCCTTTTCGTCAATGCGAAAAATCATCTTACACACAAAAGCCGTACCCGTAAACCTTTCATGGGTCGCATCCATTAACAAGAAAAACATCAGTTTTCCTTTCAGTCACCTTTTCACGTCAGAATAGTTTATAAAAATGTCCTTCCTCTTACGGAATGATATGAATAGAAAGAAACCAGTCGGAAATCGACCGGGTGGATCGTTTCCAGCGCTGCGGCAGTCGGCATCAAACTTTGGACGTAGAGACTTGGGTGCATCAGGTGGTGAACGGCAATCCATGGTCCAAATTCAGCGTCCACAACCTACTGCTGTGCACATTCAGAAGGAGCAAATGCATAGTTTGACGATGAAAGAAGGTACGTCGTTGAGAACGCACATTTTCATCCGAAACGTCGCTTGTCTGAAATGAAAGTTTTTCTCTTTACACAGTGATGAACGATCTACAGATTCTACATGAACAACAACAAGAAGGACAGCGACAGCTTGATCACGCTAGACTCGTCAAGCAGCGCAGAGGGGGAGCAGTATTCGGCCTGCGAGGAGAAGCTCCGAAAGCTTAATTACCAGCACGGCCAGGATCGCGCCTTCCAAAAAGATCTCAGCGAGAAGCTTTCCATGGCCCAGCGCTTGGTAGGGAGCGCGAAACACAAAGCAGCGAAAGCGAATAAAGATATTGATGTCTTTGAGAGAATGCTGCACCAAGCAATCGAAGCGAAGCGCCGGCTCTTATGTCACCATTGGGGGAATCGATTGCATCTTGTCAAGCTACGAGAGACGCTGACCCTTTTGAAGAACAGGATTGGAGAAGAAAATGCTTATTTCATCACGTTGTCGACAGAGTATGAAAAGATTCAAATTCAAGACAAAAATCTCCGTCAAGCGCGCGACGAAAAGATATTGATGACTCAGAGGATTGCCGGACAAAGTGTACCTTTGCGGGCGGAACAGATGAAATTGCGGAGCGAAATCGACGAGCAGCTGCAGCTGTCGACCGATATGAAAGAGCAGATGGTTTCAATGCAACAGCGGATTGAAGAAGTGGTGTCTCAACACAAATCTGCGGTAGATTATGAAGAGAAACTGACGGAATCCCACAAGGAGTCTTTGTTACAGATGGACCAGCAAGCACACACTGAGCAATCCGAAATCAAGAAGCAAGTGGAGACAATCAAAGTCTTAGAACGCGAAATCGCTACGTTGAAGGAAGTTGCACAGCTTGAATCGGCTGGAGCGAATGGCATCTACACGGATTTCGCCCGTATCCAAGAGTCAATCCAAGCTGAACAGCAGTCTCTTAAGGATGAAGAGAAGTCCAGTTCTGACGTCAAAGAGGAAATGACCGCGATACGAACAGAGCTCTCAAAGGTGCGAACTGATACGGAAAGAACCCAGAAGTCCGTTGCGCAAAGAAAAGGAGTCTCGCAGAAGCGAAAGAGCGCGAGGCGTTTCGGCAATACGAGTACAAGGAGCGGATTGATAATTTAGACACGAAGCGTAGCGAAGTGTCAGCCTGGAAAAAGACTTACGAGGAAGAAAAGATTGCCAAGCAGCAGCAAAGTGTAGCACTCCATAAAGAGAGGGACGACGTTGGAGCAGACATTGCAAATAGCGGATTGCGCCTCGCTGAACTGAAGCAGAGCCTCCAAAAGCTGACGGGCGACGTTACTGCAACAGAAGTCCAGCACCAGGGCAATATAGACCGTTTGCTAGCGGATGTCGACTCCTTGCAAAACGAACTAAAAGTCGAGAAGAAGAAAAATCGTTCACTTCGCGCTAAAGAAGCGGCTAAGAGCAACGAGCTGACTGATCTTGAGGCGAGACTTGCGAGCTTCGGCGACGAAGGGCACCAAAACAATATGGCTTCTCTTGAATATAAGGCAGCGATCGCACAGCTTATCGACGGTACGTCTTCTATCTTTAGCCCGGGTGACATTATTCCTTCAGCTCTGACATCCTTTTTGCGCTATAGAACATCCTATTCTTCAGGGCATACGAATCACCGACATCCCCAAATTAAGCGACTATGAGACGATTGCGAAGCAATATCTTCAACCGGTGGTGGAGCACTGCGACGACCGCATAAAGTTGGCTCAGAAAATGAGTAAAGCCTTGAAAGCGTCGGCCAAAAGGAAGGAAGAGGAGTTCCAACGGAGCAAAAAGGCAGCGGAAGCCGAAGAGGAGCGCCAACGCCGCCGTCGAGAGAAGCGGAAGATGCGTCTTGAATCAGAGCAGTCAAACTCGAAGAAGCCCCGCACAGCGGAACAAGAGAGTGAGTTGCAGAACAAAGCAGAAGGAAAGGGCCTCGAGAGCGCAGCCCGGCCGCGAGAGCTATTAAGCGCCTTCACTCGGGCGCGTTTCGATGGTCAAAAATCAAACCGTGGCCCAAATAATGCAACACACAAAAGCGGTATTTTTGAAGAGGAATCTGTGCAGTTCGCTGACGATATGCCAAAGGTTACTACGTCATCGGAGAAGAAAGTACACTGGGGCAACTCAGACAAGAGATCGCGTCACAAGAATGAGCAGAAGTATAGAACCCAGAATAGTAGTTCAGCCAGCGCCATACATAACAAGCAAAGCAAGGCATCGCGTCGAGATGTATCCTCGTCACAGCAACCGAAAACCTCGATGCCAAACGATCGCCATTTGCAAGATCCACGAAAGAATGTAGATTGCCATCCAGCTCGAGATGTTCCTGGAACCAAAACAAGTCCAACGATCTCGGACGTGTCTCTTGAATTAGGAAAGCTTGGCCATTTAAATAAAAAGTTCAAATCAAAGCATAAGGAGTCTGTCGGAGATGACCTACAAAGGTCCACGTCCAAGCCAAAATCCATTGCCGAGGTCGACCGTCGGAAAGCTGCATCTCAAACCACAAAGCATCGGTCTACAGAAGTTCCTGATAACACTGCTGCACCAAAGAATAATTCGGAGCCTCTTCCGATGTTCATCGACATTCCCAAAAGCAAGACGAGTACTTCTTCCAAACACGAGAGTATGGCTCCAAAGGAGCAAAGCATTACTCAGTCAGCGAAGGGACACAAGGAAGCCCTGAATCGAGAAGACGCCCGTCCACGATCGAAGGAGTTGAAAGCGACCGGCAAGCCAAAAGAGTCGTCCAAACACAAGAGTTTGGCTTCGAATGAGCGAAGCTTCACGGAATCAGCGAAAAAGGGACACAAAGAAGCGATGGATCGAGAAGATTCCCGTCCACGATCGAAGGCGCCGGAAGCGAACGACATTTCGAAGGAGCGAAGAATGATGCAGCCAGCGAAGAAGGGACACAAGAAAGCCATGAATCATGAAGAGACCCATCCACGATCAAAGGAGCTGAAAGCTGCCGGAAACCCAAAGGAGTCGTCCAAACGCCGACACAGCGAAAGTCACACAAGTCAAACTTCTGGTATTCCTTCGAACGAGCGCCCAAATCAGTCTCGCCGACGCGTTCGCAACAAGACTGCAAGCGCGAGTAAGATCACACTTCACTCGTTCAAAAACGACGTATCCTTCAACTTTCGCTGATAGATTTGTATATGGATCAGCAGTCTCTGGAATGATTTTGACAATGTCCCAGTTCCATATAATCATTTTACGTAGCCCCGCTGTTACCTTGACTTTTCCTTTCTTCCATTTGCTCCACAAAACGTCTCGCGTCGTTTATACTGCTAAAAGGCTCCGTCGCTCGTCCTCGATCCTGGGTATCGTCACGCCGGCGTCTCTGACCCGAGTGGCGTCGATGTTGGTCAGATTCACTTTGTGAGTCGTCAGTTGAGCTATCAGAACTGCTAGAATACCGTCTACGATCATCGCGATTGGACGAGCCTCTTCTACGCTGTCTATCTTTCCTGTATAATTCACTACTGTCGGTACTCTCTGACCGTCGCCTTTTCTTCCGACTTTCTTTTGAGTGCTTTTTCGATCCACGGCTTTTTTCCTTTTTCCGTTTCTTTTTCTTGTCGCTCTTTTTGGATCGATCGGATTGCTTCTTGTTGCTATGGAACTCTTTCTTCGCTTGACCTGCAGCCATCCAGGCTGGCAAAGTTGCCCCACGCCCCCTTCCTATTGGTTTGACTTCAACGACCTTTTCTTTAAAGTTGTCTGTGGGCTCTCCATCCAGTACATTAGAAGGCGTAAGGTCTTCTTCCTCATCGTCTAACAGAGCGTATCCATTTATAATTCTTGCTGGTGCACCCGATTGCTTGAGAATGAGGCCTTTTGCCATTGGATCCCGAGCCACGGCTATGCCTATTGTGGAGTTCAAATTTTGCTCGATTCCTTTTGATAATCCTTGAGCAAGTCGTTCCGACTCTTGCGCGTCAATGGCTGTGCCATCTTGGGGTATATTCTTCATGGTCAAACGTAACTTGTCGCGTCCTCCTTCCGCAACTTCCACGTCAATCACCTTCACCCATACATTATCATTCAATTCAACAACATCTGCTACCCTTTCGACTCTCATGGAAGCCAACTGACTAATGTGAACGAGCCCCCGCCGATCGCCGATCTGTACGAACGCGCCATAATCTTCGATCCGGACGACGCGCCCTTCATGAATCGAGTCGAGCGACAGCTGCGTATTAGCAGTCCGTCGTGTTTGCCGATCCATGTTAGTAGTAACAATGTTGTTTTCGTTATTGTTGTTGTCCTTCTATTGAACCTTGCCTCCTTTACGATATCTTTTGCCGATTTGCGGTGCTATTTTTTTCATCGGATTCACAGGTTTTCTTTCACGCTTTCTGCGCTGTCATGCCGTCACACCGTCACACTTGTGACAGAGTGTGGTGCCTACGTACTTGTAGGTGGACACCTACCTACCGGGGTACCGGAAACGGCGTTAAAATTCTGCCTTGTCGTGGACGCTACGTAGAATCTTGTACTGGGAGGCAGAATTTTAACGTCCCTTCCGGGTACCGTACCGGGACAAGGCTACAATTTAGCTCAAAGTCGGCTTTGCTGCTTACTTTGTATTGTAACGTTCTTTCAACTTCCT
This sequence comes from Fistulifera solaris, assembly GCA_030295235.1. NCBI lineage: Eukaryota > Bacillariophyta > Bacillariophyceae > Naviculales > Stauroneidaceae > Fistulifera > Fistulifera solaris. The sequence continues at coordinate 283,646 of AP026155.1, read as the reverse complement.
ATGTGCCTTTCTTTTTCTCCTAAGTGACTGTACGGCTAAGACAACTGTTGACGTTTCTTACATACGATGTGACGACATGGCTGCAATGGCCGTTTGCGAACACAACGCTTGTGAAATATTGTGTCCTGCATTCATCATTGCGACTTGCGACCTGCGAACCCCCATTCGTTACCCTAAGAGATTGTCATTTTCTGTTGCTAGGGTTGTGAATTCCGAGAAACACGAGACAACACCCATACCACGATGGCCAAATCCAGCTCCAAAAAGACCCCATCCAAGCAAGGAAAAGAAAAACCGCCCCTAAGACGATCTCCCCGCAAGCAAGAGGCTACCACACCATCCAAAATCAATTATTCTTCGGAATCATCACAAAGTGACAATGGAGGCGGAAAAGAAGCCGGTAGTGAACATCCGAAGACCTACAGTGATGAGTTCATTGGAAGCTTAACCGACATGGTGGAATATTATGCCGAAAGGCTGCTCATGTCCGAGCGCGAGGAACGCCTCGAACTATATAATACCTTTCAGGTAAGCTCGTTTCGCACTCTGGATCCTTGCTGTCGTGTTACTTTTTCTTATAGATTCTATTTGTGAAAACAGGAATACTGGCAAATTCATCCCATGAAACACCATGAGTTTGGAAGCTTATACGCTCGCTATCTGATCACGAACTGCGTCTTTGCGACTTGCATCGGAAGCCCGTACCCGTGTACCACAGATAATGATAATAATGATGACGACGACGAAGAAGAAGAAACCATCATGCCCATGATTTCTTTAAGCCGCAACAACTGGTCACAGATCAAGACAGAGTTCAAAAATTTGCGAGATTTGGCCATCCGAAACGATACAAAGAATAAGTTGAACTTTTACCTTGACGATGCGGTTGTTCGAAAGCTTTGTAATCCCGACGACATAAACCCTCAATGGGAGAGCGAGAAGCTTTTCAAAGGAAGCCACGACCGTCTTCAAAAACGATTTGAGATTCAGGAAGCTGTTGCTCCCATCCGAGCACGACTTGAGGTAGCCGTGGCGAATCAGAAGGAACCGAGTGTCCGTCAAGCCGACATTGATGATATTCTGTACGTATCAACGACTCGCCTTGCAGTCTCATTTTTGATTTTATCGCTGACTTACCTCCCTTGTCACTTTTTCATCAGTGAATTCTTGGAAGGCACTAGATATGAGGGTGTCGACGACGTAGTCTTGAGCTTGTTTGACACGGAAAGTCTCAACAGTCGAGCCAAGCTCAAACCATGGACGGAGCTAAAGGACATACTCCAGACAAAATACTTTTCGTTGCATTACTTGCAGGAAATGGCAGAGAAGCTTCTTCAAGAATGGAACAGGGAAATTTTTGGTGATAGACCGTTTCTTGTGAAGAAGAAGTATCGCATGGCGGATGGTGATTACCATTCGGATTCAACTTACATCGCCCGCACTGCGTCCGAACGTAGATTGCAAGCTCTCAAACGGAAACGCGAGATACTGAACAAGTATCACGGTGACGATCCTTTGGAAGAGAGTCGCCGAATCGCCGCACAGGCAAGAGGGGCTCGTGTCCGTGACGAAGGTAGCCGTGACAAAGATGTCCCCGTTCGCGATGTTCATGTTCGTGAAAGAAGTGATCACGAGGAGGACGAACAACATGGTGACAATGGGAACGAAGAAGAAGAAGAAGAAGAAATTGTGGAAGACGACGAGCAAGAGGAGGTCGGGCCCTTGGAATTAAGCGGTCTGCCACCGCGAAAGAAGATGTACGTCAAAATCTATCGAGGAGCCGAACCTGACGAAGATGTCTATACTGCCGACGGAAGAGTGAAAAAGCGTCGTCCTTGGTCGGACCGTGAAATAGGCGCTTTGAAGAAAGGCGTCGCAAAGTTTGGTAAGGGATGTTGGGCCGAAATCAAAAACGAGTACGCCGAGATACTTCGTAATCGCACGACGGTGCAAATCAAGGACAAATGGCGCAACATGGAACGCAAGGGTGAAGATAAGGAAGATTAAGCAGTGAGACGGCTAGACAATCACTGCTCTTGCAACTCTAGTGGATCGTGGTTATAGTTCATGTTTTTTTGTAGAAACATTATTTTAATATTGAAGTCTACGAGAAGCCGCAATTTTTGGATTAGCTTGTCATTAAACCTATTTTAGAACTATACATGTCACTCATTGGTAGGTACTTCACATGAGCAGCTCGTTCTTCCTTTGTAGGATTTGCTCGGTCACGATCCATTCGGGACTGGCAAACAAAAACGTGAAAATATACGAAGAAACCTGCACTGTCCGACGATGGCGAATGAGATCTTCCATAAAGTTGCTCCGCCGATAGAGCCAGTCCCTGCTTATATCAGACGGAAGAGAAGAGAGAGAGAGAGAGAGAAAGCCGCTTCGTATTCTCCAGCCGCCACAAGCTATTGATTTATATACGAATTCATGAAATCTCTTATACTTGGTTTGTGGGGCTTACTCCTCGTCGGAACACACGTTTATTCCTTTGTTCCTCAGTCTAGGATAACCACATATCCTTCTCTTGTTACATTGGGAAAAGTCCCCGGGCATTCAGCATTTGTAGCCGAACAGATTCCGAAAAGACTTCGCACGCGCTTACAAGTCATTAAGAACGACACACCCGAACCATCGATCTCGTGGTTTTGGAAGTGCTGTTTACCTCTCTGGTTCATTTATATATCCAACCAATGGAGTCGATCATCACTGTATTATTTGGTGGATTTTTCAGCCGACGCCCAGGCCCTTTCGGCGATGAATGTGGACATTGGATTTAGTCAAGTGCAATACGGTCTGTTGGCTTCATTGGCGTTCACAGCGTTGTTTGCCGTAGCTTCTTTAGGTGCGGGTATCGCGGCAGATCGCTTTAATCGAAAGCAATTGACCGTAGCGTCGGCCGTCGTGTGGTCGGCTGCCACCATCGGAACCTCCTTGGCGGATTCGTTTGAACTGGTCCTGGGATGGCGAGTGTTGATGGGATTGGCGTGTGCCTTTTCGACACCGACAGCTTACACGCTGCTGCGCGACCGTGTCACCCGCGATCGACAAGCGACGGCATCGTCGATTTATGGAACGGGAGTCGCGCTCGCGAGTGGATTGTCGTCATTGACGTTATTACTGGACGAGTCGGTCGGCTGGCGATCGTCTCTAGACGTGGTGGGTGGCTTTGGTATTTTTGCAACAGCGTTGACCGTTTTCTTATTAGATGATGATACGGAACGAAATCAAGAGAAGCAACTCAGGTCAAAAGAGGGAAGCTCTTCACTTAACACTAATTCGGACGATCAGTTCTCACAAATCGGATCGGATATAGCGTCAGTCCTGTCCTCCGAGCGCGCCAGATGGATTTTCTTAGGCAGCTTTCTACGCTTTTCTTCGGGTCTTTGCATCGGAGTGTGGGCAGCTCCTTTCTTTAGAATGGAATTTAGCGACTTTCAAACAGAATACGCGGTTGCTCAGGCATTTATTAGTGCTGGCATAGCTTCCATGAGCGGAATTCTGGGTGGGGCAACCGCTGACTGGCTCTCATCTCGCGCTTCCGATCAAGAGGTGCAGGACAATGGGGGAGTTCGGATGTGGGTGCCAGTCATCGGCTCAATACTAGCAGCACCGGCATGGTTTCTAGCAGTACAGCCCGACATACCATTTGAGTCCGCGATGGCTTGGCTTGCTGTTGAATATTTAGTAAGTTTTCGGCAACAGTATTTTGTTTATCACGTCTGATTTCTACAAAACTAACATTTATTCAAATTAAGGTGGCTGAATGCTGGTTCGGGCCAACAATAAGCACGTTACAGGCGGCGGTTGGATCAACGGTCGGAGGCACGGCCCAAGGTATGTTTACTTTGACCGGCGCTATTGGAAATTTAGCGCCAAGTATATTAGGATACCTCTACGGTCAATCCGGTGGTGCAAACAGCGACGAACTGTCAGCTTTACTTTCTTCGGGCGTTTGCTTTGGCTACCTGTCAAGTGCCCTTTGTTTTTCTTTGGCGGCAAAATCTGCTTCGTGTAAACCGAAGATAGAGCAGTTATGACCTTTGCAATTCCCATGAAAAGGGAAATAACAGTGGGGTAATATGGCGTAAATGCTAGAGCGCAGAGAAGTTGAAATTTATTCTCAAAATGCACAGTTTGCAATGTTGCATTATGTATATCTTGTTTCCAGATGCGTTTATCTTATACGGAGTATCCCAAAGTCTATCGCTCCAGAAAAAATGAGGGCAGTGGCGGACTAAATCCTCTTGATGGCCATAGACTTAGGGAAGAGGCTAAAAAAGACGTGCGAGTGCGACGTGTGGTCCGACGATGTCAGGGAAGGACGTTAAAATTCTGCCTCCCAGTACAACATTCTACGTAGCGTCTACGATGAGGCAGAATTTTAACGTCGTTCCCAGATGTCAGAAAATATCACTGTCCCAGAGTCCACAGAGTTCGGAGTTCGGAGCGGCCTGTTTCTGATTTCACAAAAAAACGTACTTGCATTCCGTAATCGTGATCCGTGGCCCGTGGCACCTCGCACATCCGAAATTGGATGATTTTTTTCTTGTTTTTCGCAATTTGAGATTGTGGTTTGTGGCACAATACCTGGTACCTGGTACCAGGTAAATTCAACACGAATACATGGTATTGCCTTGGGACTTGGGAATTGAAAGGCTGGAGAGCTCATCAGACTCAGAGCTCTTTAACGAGTAACGAGTGACGAGAGACGAGAGGACTTGGCTACAGCCGACAGAAGTAGGCGTAGAAAAAGAGTAGGGAGTGATGAGTGATAAATAAAGCATGCAATAAGCAATAAGCTCTTCGGAGTTTAGAGAAAGGTGAAAGATTTATTTTCTCCGTAGTATTTGACAACCTTTAGTTACGAATTTGCGTTTATCGAGGTTCGAGGTTCGGATTCGTGAAAATGACCTCATGATGATTGATGACTGATGACTACTTATTCTTTACCTAGCTCGTTACTAGGTACTAGGTACTGAATCAACTTACTCTACTACTTTTCTTTCCCAACCAACAATACGGTACATCTAACGCTATAGTTCATGTTCCGTTTTCAACTTTTGGTACCTGGTATCTGGTATCTGGTACCACAACCACAACTTTATCTATTCGAAACAGAGAACCTTTACTTTGGACCTTTTGTTAACAAATCTTCAAATGTAACTGGCAGAATTTTGAAGAAAATCGGGACGTCTTCGCTTTTGGAGGGATGATGGAGGCTGTTCGGCTGGCTCTAACCTAGTTTCAATCGATAGTATGTTTCCACTAGATGCTGATTACACCATCCCTACCCTACAGTTTGATGATTTTCTTCTTTTCTAAGCGCACTTCTTCGCTGATTCGGAATGCGGCACGCGTCAGGAGCCAAAGTCGGAGAAGTTGAACGAAGTTGGTGAAGCGGTTGCTGGATTGTATATGGAATAGTGTACAACGTTACGAAGATAGAACTTCCGATGCGTTCTCCGGACGCCCGAGGGCAATGAAAGTTGCAAAAATTCTTGCCTCGAGCCGAACTTTTGCACCTTTCGGCCTTCGTACGTTTTCCCGACCGAACCATCAGTTAGACATAAGTACCATCCAACGACAACAACAAGCTGTGATTGACATTCACAACAGGTAAAACGCAATCTAATAGCCGAAATTGCTTTTCCTCATGGACATTCGAAACAACATTTCTGCCGAGCTCTCCGCTCTGCTCAACCGCAACGCAGGCATGCTTCCCGTTCAATCGTACCTCGGATTGGGGGGCAGCGAAAGCCTCGGGCTTTCATCCGCCAACCCCAACATGTCGTCGATCCTTGCTTCGCTGGTTCTTCAACAGCAAGCCGAAGAACGGCAGAAAGCCCTGCTCATTCATCAGCTCGCTCTCCTAGGCGCAGATTCAAATGGTCTAGCTTCTCTTGCTGCACGGTCACCAGTAGATGCACTAGCACTGCTGCTTCAACGTCAGCAGCCGCAAAACTTCCCAATCGAAAACAGCTCCCTAGATCGACTGGCAGCTCTTAGAGCAGCCACCATCCCGGATCCTGGTGTGGGAGTATCTTCGCTTCCCTAATCACGCGGGCGATCTTGCCAACGTTCTCCAAGCACAGCATCTGCGCGAGCAGCAAGACTCAGGAAGCATCCTGCATAAAGCAACTCCTGCAGAGATCAAGCGCAAGGGACGCTCTGGATCTTTTCCTCAAAAGCTTCATCAGATTCTTCAAGAACTGGAACGACAGGAAGGAGGTCGCGAGATAGCTTCGTTCCTTCCGCACGGCAAAGCGTTCGCCATCCACAAGCCGCGTGATTTTGTCAAGACTATAATGCCGAAATACTTCCGCATGAGTCGCTTTTCCAGCTTTCAAAGACAGCTCAACTTGTATGACTTTCAACGCATCACAGAGGGTCGTGGTAAGGGCGCGTACTATCACGATCTCTTTGTGAAAGACAAGCCGATGTTGGCATCCATGATGAAGCGAAATAAAATCAAGGGCGTCAAGAACCAGGACGATATTTCACACGATGACGAGGAAGAGGACGAAGAAAAGAAAATCTGAAGAAAGGTGATTTATTCTTGGCTTGGCGCCAATCTTTTGATTGTAAAAAGTTGCTTTGTTACGTCGTTCTCCTGTCCATACAAAATTTAAGCAAAATAATCCGATGTCTATTTTATATTCTAATCTAGTTTTTATTATCATTTGGTTCGACGAAAGGCATTCTAGAGAGCAGAACTACGAAAAACAGCTTCACAATGAAGAACAAACGCTTGACAATAGATAATTACCGGTACGACACAATCAGAGAATTGCCTTTTCTTCTTCTGAGGAGGCGATGTCATTTGTTTCTTTCGTTTGCAATTTAATTTAACATGCAACCATGTCGGATATAGAAAATGCCATTTCCTTGTTGACGGCGTTAGGATTCTCTGTAGAAGCAGCGTCGGAAGCGCTCCGAATCTGCGATGGACAAGTTGAAAATGCAGCTAATTATCTCCTGATGCACGGCACTGTAACAAGTGATACAAGGACTAATGATTCCTCTCCTTCTTCGACTATCCAAATGATTCACTCAAATATAAGCCAGTATTCATATGAGGATGGGCGATCGGGATGTACCTGCATGGCTTTATCCGCCGCTAGAAACTTTTTGCTAAACACAACAATCAATGACGACACCGTGAGTCACGTCAACGCTCCTTTCCTGGAAGAAGTCATTCAAAACGGATTGGTAATCTATCAACAAAATTTTTCGAAGAACACTGCGGAGCACCTTTCGGCCGAAGAAATTTTAGAAAAGGGCATTTTCCCCCAGCTCCAGCTTTTGGGAGGCATTCGGCAAGGAGTTTTGTGTCACGACCGCAGTAGTCCATTGGGTTTACCAGAAATGCTCCGTTATATACGGGAATCCTCTTCCGGATGGGTTGCTTGTTTGATAACAAAGACCCCCGAAACAGTCCTCGTCTGTCTATCTCCTGGATCAAAAGTGTATTGATCGACACCCACCCGCGTCCGCAACAATTTGCCGCGAACGGCGCGTATGCACGAATCCATTCTTCCGAGAACGAGCTATGGGAGAGCTTGGAAAGCATTTTTCCTTACACCGATCTCGGATCGGATGTCTCTGAATTGATGGCGGCTATGTACAACTCCTTTGATATCTACGTGCTGGTCCCATCCTAAACAATTTAATTAATCCAATTATCTGCATGATAAAACTTGAAACGACCTGATTTAAATTAGCTAGATCTAACTATATATCCATATTATCGTTCTTTTGAGCTTTACGCATGTATTTCCAGCGATCGGATCGTGTCACCTTTTCTACAGGATTGGGTTAGCAGGGGCTTCGTTTGTAAGAAATGCCGCTTTGACTTTAAAAAACGCGCTTGATAGATTCCTCCATAGATCAGATAAAGACACTATGACAAGCGCACCGTACAATTACCGGTATGTACCTAATACCTAACTAAGGCTACCTTTACGGCCATACCTTGTAGGCAAGTACAAAGTACTACGAGTACCTAACTGTAGTATTTTTTTTTGAAACTTGTCCTTAGTGGCTTTGCATTGTGCCAGCAGGGAATTTGGAATCTTCTGGATGACCAAGTCTGACAGAGGCCCCCGATATGCCGTGAAAATTAAAGACGCATTTATTATTATTTACTGGCAACAACTACTTATTGCAAACTATCTGAAGTCGCTCTCCATCGATTACATCTCCATCTTCCTTTTCTTACCTTTTATACCGCTAGCTCCATGTCACTCGCACCGAAAGCTCGTGTCTTATCCGGATATCGTCGACTGTTCCGCGCCCGCAAAAATCTGTTTGCCGGAGATCAGCGTGCCATGGAGGAAAGTCGACTGGCTATCAAAGCCGAATTCGTCAAGAATAAGGCAGTTCCTACCGTGGGAGATCATTTTGAAGGTTTAATGACCATGGTGGATGAAGCCGAAGATATGTTACGGCATCATATTGTTCGGGGTGAATTGAACCAGGAGACGGGAAATTATCGTACGTGAAGATTGTGTGTGCGCGTTCGGTAAGGATGCACGAAAGACTCACCTTTTTTTATCATTGGATACTTTTTTCTCTATTTTAACGACAGAGGTGAAAATAAAGCCCGAGCATACGGTAGGAGACGATCAGACCCATGTCGAACCCATTACACAACGAACGGTTGAGAAACTAGAAAAACCCGAAACAGTGGAAGTATGTAAAAGCGCCAACAAGAACTAATAGAAAGAAAAAACTTTTAACCAATCTTGATCATTAGTTCCTTCCTTAGTTACTTGACTTTAATATTAAAACTACACGCCGACATGTTCTGTCCATCTGCCAAAAAGTCACACGACACCACGGCGGGGATCCCCAAATTGGCCAAAGCCCCCGAATCAATCCACAGGGAAACGCCAAAAACCGAATGGCCGCAACTCGCGAGTGTTCCGGCCCCGCCGGGAACCGCGTCATCCATTTCAGATCCAAATCCTTGAGAACAAATACCCCCGATGATTCGTTTGCAATTTGTCAATTTGCTTTCGAAAAACTTCCATCCACACTTCCTTGCACAGGAATTTGACGGCCTCGAGTTGTTGTGCCGCCACCGCGGCCGCTTCGTCGCCCGCCGTGACGGCATTCCACGTTTTGTGTTGGGCCAATCGTTCCGTCCACCGGTAACCGACCGTCCAACCGATGCGTTCTAATTTGGCGGCGGCCATTTCGGCAGCAATGGTCAATTGCTCTTCAGTAGGTGGTGTTTCCTCTTTGGGTAAACATGATTTGGCCGCATAATTGGAGAGTTCAATCAACAAGGATTCCAGGGCTTGTTCGGAAACCAAACCGGCGTCTTTGAGCTGATAGGCTTCAGTGTTGGTGGTGGCAGTCATTTGCGGTATTTTCGATACGAGTCGGTTCTGTGTTTATCTGTAGTACGAACTTGTTGTAATAAACGCTTTTTTCTATTATTCTATTGTGTTTCTTTGCTGTTTTCCATCATCATAATATTGTGCTCGAAGTTTTGTCGGGCATCCATGTTTCAACTCGCGGTGCTTTGATGAGGGAGATCTTTTTCGCGTCTCACCACGACTAAAGTGACTCAAGCAAAGATGATGATGAGGAATGAAGAGTCGTCGTCGAGTAAGGTTAGGAGTAGGGAGTCCCGCTCTCTGCTGGGAAACTACGTACAAGTACTGCGTACAGACTAGCGGATACCGGACAGACTACCCGCAAACTTGATCACGAAAAACAAATCACGCGATGTTTATCACATAGCAACTAGAGGTGTGGCTTTTTCACTAGAACTAGTCACTTCACTAGAGTTGAAAATTTCACTTTTTCACTTCACTCACTTTTTACTCCACTTGATTCACTAGAAGTGTACCATGTCTACGTAACGCCTACGTGTGACATGAACGGTGCAAAAAACTATGGCAACATGACACAAATGGAATAAGAAGCGATAGCAAATAATAGCTACTTATCTAGTAACTTAAATTGCTTTGCCTATTTTCACCAATGGTCAGTCCACAGGGTGCCAGGTTATACTTCAATTTCAGCTGAGTCTCCAGTGTGGTCCCTTTCAATTTTGTGCGCTTCAAAGCAAGGCCACAACTCGAGAACACTCTCTCCGAAGCTGTTGATGTAGCGCAAACACCTAGCCATTTCCTAGCAACCATTGAGAGGAGGGAACTCTTTCCTATTACTCCGGAGTATCGTGCATCCGGTTTCAGGACACAGCTAATGACTTGTACACTTTACACTATACAGATATCAGTACCACTTTTCACTTTTTCACTTTTCACTTCACTAGAATGACTTGGCTCACTAGTCATTTCACTAGAGTCCATTTTTACCTCTAGCCACACCTCTAATAGCAACAAACGCAAAACAAAAGTGTCGCATTTCGAGCTTGTTTGAATAAAATTATCACTAAAAGAAATAGTTAACATGTTTTTTTCGTCCACTACAGCAGCACTATCTTCGAGAATCGTTATTTCTTCGTATCGACACATGAGTTCGCAAGTCGTCGTGTCGCGACGACTCTGGATCAAACATGCCCATCGCTTTCAAAACAATACGAACGACGTAACAGCCAAGATTACACCCGACGAAAAGCCATGGCCGAAGAATTGGATTCGTTTCTTTTACGTGTCAGCGGGAACATTGATTCCGTACTTTGGCTTGTGGTTTGTGTCATCGAATACAACCTTGCGTGACATGTTGTTGCCAGTGAACGATGAATCCAGTGCGTTCATGAAATGGGTGCGTGCCCATTATGGTCAAGAAGATGTACATGCTGCTAGTTATTGTGATAATACAGAAAAGGAATACCGATTGCTCGATGAACTATCGGCTGCGGAACGTGCGCAAGAACAACAGAAACAAAAATGGATCAACAGAAGATTCACGTCAACGTGGGTTTCGTCACGGAACATATGGGAGCCTATCACTTGGCGACGGAAATGAAAGAGCATACACTTCCGGGGTCTTTATTAGCGAATGCGGAAACTATTAAAGATACACTCATGGGGATACGGAAAGATGATGCACTCGAAATTATGACGGGTTCCCCCGTTGTTACCTTTGTCGATGATGACGCCGCTGATGAAAGTAGTAGTAACGTCAGTGATACTATCATTGAAGCGTCATTAATGAAACCGAACGATCCCCTGTTTCAGACACACTATGCTATGTCATCGTGGCAAGTCGTCGATCCCGCCATGATCCCCGAGAAACAGAAAAATCCATCAGCAACTACGTCATGGGAGGAGATTGAACGCCAGCGACTCGAGTACGAACTGCTACAACTGCAAGACGAAATCCGCAAAGGTAGTACACGCTCTGTGGACGACGTAAGAGAAGAATTGAACAGAGTGCAAACTGAGTTGCGTCGACGAAGTTGGAAGCGGTGGTTGTCGTGGAATTAATAGCTAGTTAACCATGACAAGACTTGAATTTTATCTTATCGCTTTGCGGATGGACCACCTACGGCTTCCAGTTTCTCCTTATACAGCGCTTCAGTTCGAAAGGATGGCCCCAATGTCCATTGCAAGTCATTCGAAGTCACTCTTCGGTGTCCATGTTCAATACGGGTCACACGATCCAAGCGATACGGTATTCCCCGTTGATTTCCGTAAATAAACTTACTCGTGTCTTTCGGATCATATCCTCGATCATGAATCCAAAATTCGTCCGACCACAGACTGAGTTGATCTTGTATCAGTATTTTCGTTCCTGGTGCCATTTGACTATCTACAATGGCTTGACCGTGCACCATGACGGCGTGTATCCCCGCCGCTTCGTCGGACGAATGGTACGATTCCGCATACGCATGTTGCACGGGGTCCATTTCCCAGGTCCATCGAACCTCACAATTGGATAATAGATTGATCCGATTATCGGTAAAGTTTCGAAAAATATCCGGCCAAAGCATGGGCTCTACGGAGTGCAATCGCAGTTGCGCCTCCAAGTGGGGGTGTAATGTGTACAAGGTCGTATCGACCGCCACGACACGATGATTCTGTTCCATGACCGGTTGCAAATGATAGTAACGGAACCGAAAAATGGCTTGCGGCATGCCATCAAAATAAAATGCCGCTAAACGAGTCTGTTCGGTGACGGGTATAAGCGTACAATGAATGTGCTCGTGGCCTCCTCCTTCTTTGGGATAGAGTCCGTCTTGTCGATCTTGCATTACTTGCTGGTAGTTATCAAAATCGCCTTGAAAGCGATCGAGTAATGTTTTCCACAGATTGTTCGAGTCATTGATGTCGCCGTCGGAACTATCGTTGTTGTTGTTGTTGTTGTTGTTGTTGTTGTTGTTGAGTAAGAAAGAAGTTGTGGTGGTCATTCTCCTTGATGGTCGACGCGCAGAGCGCGTCGAGAAAAAGGCAATCCCTCTGCTCACGATCAAAGCCAGCAGCGACGCCGTCATCCAGCTCACAAGAGGCAAATAAAACTGATTTCCTTTTCTTCTTGTCATTTTGTTTTGCTCCTTTCAATGCTTCGGTTATTATTGAAAGGAACGATATAGTATAATGAATACTCGGAGTAATGAATTATTTCGTCGTTTCCAAGATTTTTCGTCTTGTGCGATGAAAAATCCTTCGGATTGAAACAACGTCAAAATCTGAACGGTACTGGTAGTTACCCCATTTTCAAGCAAGCTAGGTATACGGCTTTCAGCTTATGTTACGCTTCAATATACAGAGAATAGAAACCAACAACAGAAATTCAAAATGATTACATGCAAATTTCTAACGATTTTAGGTTGGCAACTAGACGACGAACAGAGAACTGTGCATAGGTCCTTTTTGTTTACGGTTCCGAGGAGGGTTCTTGTGAAATTTCGCTATCTTCACTGACGTCGTTGTTCTCTCGCCCTCGGGTATTCTTGTACGCAAAAACTCCGGCGATGGCAAAGACGATGGAACCGACACCGGCCGCAAAAGCCCAAACGGGTAGAGAATTGTCCGCTTCGACGGAAAGTACTTTCTCGCTGTCATCCGGGGCGTTCTGTTGATCCACTTCCGAAATGACCAGTGGTTCCGTGAACGTGCATTCTTCTGAAAGATTGGGAGTATCACGAAGGAACACCGATCGCTCGGTTCCAGGAACAAGTGTAATGGTTTCTTCTTTGATGGCATCATGTACAACCTTGTAAGCTTCACAGTAAAATCGCTTGTAGTCCTCTTCAGAAGTTGGATCGACAAGAAGCGAAACTTCACCGAGCATAATGTAACAGTGCGTGCCGCAATGATCCGCTTCCATTCCCGTCAAGCCAGTGGAGATGGCATGGACACGGGCGGCACCGGTGGCACGATCGGCACCGTCGTGACATGTGCTATCCAAGATTTCTTGACGGAGAAGATTATCCACTTCACTTTGGACGGTTTCAATCGAGGCAGTAGTGTAGATACTCAGCTCGAACAGGTAGGAGACGGCAATGTTGTGCAAGGAATCAAAGTCAACAGCTTCCGATAAACCACATACTTCGTAGCCTTCTGGAAGTTGGAACTGTTTGTCGGTCCATGCGGATGGTACAACGCTGGGAAGATCAGACGGAGCCAAGCTGGGGACATCACTTGGCATCATGCTTGGCGCATCCGAAGGTGCCAAGCTTGGAACATCGCTAGGCATCATACTGGGGACATCCGAGGGGACATCACTGGGATACATGCTAGGGACATCCGAAGGAACATCGCTGGGATACATGCTAGGGACATCTGAAGGGACATCGCTGGGAAAGACGCTGGGAAGATCCGAAGGGACATCGCTTGGCATATCTGACACGGAAGTTTCCCCAAAGTCAAACTCAAAGTTTTTGAAATTAAATGTCCCGTCGGTTTCATCATAGAATCGATAAAGAAACGGGAATCTGTCGAACAGTTTCAGCATGATAGGCGGAATATGGAGCTCTCGCGATCGGATTCCTCTCAGTTGAAGCTGACGCGACACAACCTTTCGCGACGGCGTACTGTTGGACTGAAGCACACGTCGTTTTCCCTTCTTCGACTTTGTCGTGGCCAGATTTGCCAGGGCATCGGGAATGACCGATGGCGCCTCGGAGGGCATGTCAGAAGGGGCGTCGCTGGGAACATCCGATGGAACATCCGACGCTTCTTCACCAATCAGTTCATCGAGCTCTACGGCAATTTGCGAGATGACGGCATCACCGACCATGCGAAGGAACGGGAAACGATCGTAGATTTTCTCAAGTAAATCCACCTGGAGCTCGCGCGATTCGAGCTGTTGCGGGGAATTACGCGAGACGTTGCTTGATTGGAGCTTTCGGTTTCTAACCCTCTTGCCTTTCTTTCCAGAAGAAGAGGAGCTTCCTTTTCCTCCCTTTCCTCCTTTTCCACCTTTCTTTCCTTTGCCCGATGAGCTGTAGTCGTCATCATCATGATGGCCGTCATGACCATCGTGACCATCATGGCCCCCATCATGACCTCCGTCATGACCATCGTGACGATCGTGCCGATTGTGGTGACCAAAGAATTCTTCGTTTTCAGTGCCCATTTCGTAGCTAACCTCTTTTGTCGGACTCATGGTTGCGATACTCTCGGGGAGAACGCTGTCGTCGGCGGCACTACTAGGGGGGCATGGTTGGGATCAAGGATTCTTCTTCGCTAGTATCCTCCTCTCCGATCGCTTCTTCAACAAACTCGTCCTCTCCAAGGTCATTGACCGGGCTCGGCGCTGTTGTGGGTAATGAGCTTGGGAATGAACTAGGATAGTCTGAGGGTACATCACTCGGGAAGGCCGACACAAGGTCCTCCGTTAGTTGAGCTTCAATGCGCCCAATGCTGATGGAACATACTGTGGTCAGCAGCAAAGCTGCCACAACGCTACAGTGGTGCTTCATGGCTGATCTATTTTTATCAATGCAATGGTCGATGTGTGTTTTCCTTGATTTCATTCACAATGTGAGGCAGCTCCGTTTTCAGCGATGGGAGGAAGAGTCTAATAATGATCGCTTAAATATCCTCAGGACGTTCTGTGTCATCAGTGTGAAACATGTAAGTGATGATGTATTTAAGAAGATTGAAAAAGGTTTCTACATTTAAAGCCACTGCGAAATGAATGCTTCAAATACATAAAGCCTTATCGTGTTTTAGCGTACTAAATCTAGATACAGCACCTGCATAGTACAATTCTAGAGATAAGATCCGGCGATCCGTTCGATAGAGTGCAGTTAAGAATGAAAACCGAGTAAGAATTGTGTATTATTTCTTAGTACTCACATGCCGACAGTCAATTGTGAAAACGCCCCTGATTTCGCGGTCCGCCATGCTGGTCTCCAGCTGGTGCATTCACGGCCTCACTTTTTTGGTGTTCGAGCGGATAATCTACAAAAACAGTTGCAGTTTATTTCCATTCTTTATGATAGCCCAATTAGACGTCTGCTATAATCATGCTCAAATCTTCCTCTGTGAGGTTTACATTCCGTCTTGCATTTCTTTGTGTGTGTTTGTAGTGCATGCCTACAACCATGGCTGCGATCAGTGTGCCGCCCAAAAACGAAAAGACCGACCAGCGCTCCTGATGTTAAGACGCCGTCATCCGAAGATTCTTCGCTGACGAAAGACTCTCCTCCGGTGGTTACTTGCTCGCTCGGGACAAGTCCTTTATTCGGGTTCCCATTCAAGGTGCTGCATTGCAGTTCTTCTTCTTGATCAAAATATAGAAGTGTGGCCTCTGTTATTTGACTCACACTATCAAATTCCCGATAAATGAACATTTCTCGAATCGTTCGTTGTGCTTGGCATTTCAGCTCCAGCAGCTCATCGGCATTTTTTGTATTCGACTTTATTTCAACAGACCCGTAAAGCATATAGCAGGCATCACCGCACGTCGCTGTGGAAATAGTTTGATTAATGTGAGGTAACATCATTTTGGTATGAAACTGTCAACTGCTTAGTCACTTACCTGTCGCAAAGTCATCCGGTGTCGCCAATACGGCCACCGCGAATGTAAAGACACCGCACATTTTGCTCATGAGCTCCTCCAGAATCAGGTTCTCTACGGAATGGATTGTATCTTGAATATCCCCTTCTGGTGCTGCTAGCTGTAGCGTGTACACATATTTGGAGTGCGATACTTCCGCTTGCTCCAAGCTGGATTCATTCCACGCTCCGCAAATTGTGTAATTGTTTACGGTATCGTCCGGTAGTAACGAGTCATTTGCCTCACTCGATGGCTTACTGGAGGGAGCATCCGATGGAACACCACTGGGCATCAGGGAAGGTACATCCGAAGGGACGTCCGAAAAGGCATCCGACGGACTACTGGATGGCACATCCGATGCCGCAGACGCCGCGGAAAAACCGTACAAGATATTTGACGCATTTACTGATGCCGCCGCGAATGGAACTGTCGGAGATGCGGAGGGAGCATCCGAAGGTACATCGGAGGGTAGATCCGAAACCAAGTCCGATGGAACGTCCGAAGCCATTAGAAGTGATGGAGCAAACGACGGTACGTCAGAAGGCAAATCCGACATGACGGAAGGAAAATCAGACGGTTTGTCGGGATCGACAAGAATGGGCAAGAAAACGTCGTCCGTGGTAGGCTCACTGGCGCCCACCGGAGCCGGTGTCGGCTTATCTGGAACCAATCCAACAAATTGGGCAGCCGAGTGAGTTGTCGCGAGCGACAGAAAACCAAATGTGACAGCAAACTTCATTTTGTATAGTTCTGGTCGTAGTAGGAGATGGAAGTGTCCAAATGAACGATGCAAATGGGTGAGGTTTTGTGGAAGGTTGCTCGCCAAATAATGAGACAACGTGAGGTTATCCTTGTTTTCATGTGACTGAGCTAAATCTGTAAAGTCTTGTTTACAAGATAACGCTTTGGGTACCGTAAGAGCAAGCACGCTGATACAGTTTATTTCTCCGGTATTCGATCCCTTCGCTGTGCGCTTTCCTGTACCAATCGGACGACTGACTCTTTAATTGGAAGTAAGATTTCTTCGACGTTCATTTGTCCGTGGAGATTATTGCTTAAACAAAGCCAGGCCGACTGGCGCTCGTGTTTTCTTCAAAACTATGAGGAGCTGTTTCATCAACGGAAAATTCAATCCTCCAACGAATAGATGGAGTGGAATTTTTGGCTTGCTTCAAAAAAATTCCCAGACCTCTCGTCCGTGTCGTTGCCTTGGAATTGCATGTGGCCTAGTTATTTGTTGCTATAAAAAGACTAATTCGTTTGCTATCAAACAATAGCTGAGTAATTGTTGAGGAAGACGCCGTGATCAAGCAGCATGCGAACGACACGAAATTTACAAAACATTACCATTATCGACGAAGACGATGGACCGTCCATCGCACCCACGCGATCCCCCGTTGCATCCGTTCCTCGTCCCACCACCATCCGGGTGTGCGCACCCGCCACCTCCGATGCTGACACAATCGAAGTGACTTATCGGTATGAAGTGGAAATCGATGATGATGATTCCAGCGAAGCAACGGATCTCACGTGGTCGGTAAGCTTTCCTCTCTGAAACAATTTTGTTTTTGAAATGTTGGCGTAGGGACTGCACACTCACGCATTCGATCGCTGGCACGACTCTTTCTTATTTTCCGACAAAAGACAAATATCCCTACTTGGGTCGATGGAGCGACGGTTGACATTTTGGCGGCACAATTGTGTGCAGACGGCAACAACACTTCGAATCGTCTTTTAAGCAATTCGCTGCCGTGTGTGCTCTCAATTACCTCGGGATCTCGGGATGTCTTTCTCAACGAATCATCATCATCATCATCTTGTGCGACTTGCGGATTGTACAGCGGGAATGTACGAGTGTCATACACGGATCTCTGTGAAACGGACGCAGTATTGGGTGCCGTTCTGAACTTTTTGACAGAAGGAAGTGGTGAATCTGACTTGCTACAAATTGCGAATGAATTGGCGCAATCCGATGGAATAAATATCACGAGTGTTACATTTGCAGAACATCCAATTGTAGAGGAACCGACCGAGGAGCCTGCTCTTTCCAGTCCATTAGATGACGCACCTTCGGATAACACGTTCAATAAAGGTTTGACGAGAGCCGGAATAGCCATGATTTCCATGCTGGGAGTTTTTCTGGTATTTTTGTTGGTAGTGTTTTTCGTGCGGCGCAAGCAAACGAAAAAGGGCAAAAAGGACGATGATGCGCAATCTACAAAAACCGCTAAATCGACTCCGTTTGTCGACCGCGATGGCCATCGACCCGAGCAAAGTACGCCCGGAAGTCTCAATGCCACCATGGACTACGGCGATTATGCTGGCAGTAACGATTCGGTAACGCTCAAAAGGAGAGGAGGAACCGCACGGATACTCTTTGGCGATGGGGACAGCCACATTACGGATTCGGTGACTGGCACCGACGCTGCCATACATCCGGAGGATACGGAAAGTATACAAGTAGACTCGTTTCAAGAAATATTCAATGATGTCACCTACGTTCGAAAAGAAGAACCCGAAACGGATGTGGGAAGTCAACAAGTGGACCGACCAAAGCTTAGTTTACCGAACTCAGCGCCTTCAGTGGCTTTATAACGTCTTGGTAACGGAGCAAGTTAGAGATAAACACATTGATTTATATACTATAAAAGCTATAAAAACAAGACTCCTCCTCTTCATGAACTGTTTCTTACCTTTTACTTTTACCCTACCCCTCGCTGTGTCTGCGGATTGTTGTGGTGGTCCCTTTTCTTCACTATAGTCCCAAAGTGTAGTACAACATAACCGCGACTGCATTTTTAAATCATGAGTCGCAAAGCATGAATTTATGGACCCTATAGCTTCATTAAAGCTTACATGATAACTGAAACAATACAATAAAATGACGCAAGACAACAATGTGGCCTCTAGTTCCGACAGCGGCAACAATTTTGCCGAGTCTTTCCGTCTTTCGGAAGAACGAATGAAAGAAATTGAAGACGAGACGAAACAATCCCCACTCACCTCGATGTTGAAACCACTGACGGAGCTGGAACAACAATACAGAGAAGGTCCTTTCCTTGCGGGAGTAGCGGCTCTCCAGAAACTGTACGGAGGCATACGAATGGTACGAGGCGATGGCAACTGCTACTATCGGGCGTTCTTGTTTGCGTTGGCAGAGACGCTGTGTCAGGACACAAAACATCCCGAAGGTCAACGCATTTTGACCTTTTGAAGGAAGTATCATGGAAACACGTTAAAGAAGTTGGCTACAATGAAATGACCATAGAAATGTTCTACGAAGAAGCGGTGAGTCTCATTGAGCGGGTAATATCCGGATCGGTGGATGCGGAAGCGCTTCTGAAGGAATTGAATGAGGAGAATTCCACTTCGGATTACTGCACCTGGTATTTGCGAGTGGTGACGGCAACTCACTTGAAAATGGACCCCCAACGATTTGAGCCGTTCATTGAACAGCCGGGCATGTATGTAGCGCAGTTTTGTCGACGAGAAGTGGAGCCTATGGGCAAGGAATGCGAGCAACTGCAAGTTTTAGCACTGGCGGAAGCTTTTGGCGTCAAGGTGCGGATCGAATACTTGGATGGGCATGAAATAGTGGCTGGTGATGTGATACATCACGTGTTTGGACCGGAAAATTCTGCGTTACAAATTTATCTTCTCTATCGACCTGGGCACTACGACATCTTGTATCCAAAGAAATCCTCAGTGTAGTAACAATTGCTACAGATCGACATTAATAAAAAATAGCGACTAGTTTTCCCTACTTCTAAGCATGTACAGACGCTTTTGCTCGAGAAAAGGCAACGGCCTTATTCAAAGTTTCTCTCACAGCCCACGGCAATCTGTAAGTCTCGTCCCGCTGATTCAGGCACTCCAACTCCAAGATTGACCGCACGGCAAGTCGTTGACTCTCTAGGCGCACGGGATCATCTTCAAACTCAGATAAGCCCAACATTCCACGTATAAATAGAATAACAACCCGCTGATTTTCCAAAACGTCGTTTAAATCCAAGCGATCGAATCCCATCTTCTCGTCACCAAGAAGCACCTTGTCGTAAAGCTCAACTACTTTCCTGTAGAGAGCTATCTTCTTTTCGTTACTTATCAAAGGTTCTTTTGCCTCGGCGAGTAGGGCCGAAAGCAAAGCAGCAAGAGATGAAGAACTTGGCTTCCAAGTAAGGACGTTCGGCTCATCCATAAAAGGTCGTTTCCTTTTTCTCTCCTTGCTGTACTCCACCCCTTGCTTCCACGCTTGGAGGGCTCGTTCACCATTCTTCTGTTGAGCTGCAGCTTGAAGAAGCTGTCGCCAGGACGTGTCGTTGGGACATAGATCGGCCGCCACCATTTGTCGTAAAACGTCATTCGCATGATCGAGATCCCCAGCTCGAGCACATGCTCGTAAAAGAGCGTTGTAACAAGCGAGGTCCGGCATGGTTCCGGCGGTTTTCATTTCTTGAAAGACCAAAAACACTTTCACCAAGACATCATCGCCACGAGCGGTATTCGCCTCGACCAGTAGAGTATTATTTCGTGGAGAATAATCTGTTGTCGAGCGACCGCCTTCCACGAGACTTTTAATCAGTTCGGTATAGACATCGATAGCTCGGGCATCACCGATTGGTTGGTCTTCGGATGGTTGACTGTCTAGTGCCACCACATGTGCTTGTGTGGCCATCGAAAACGATTTCCCATCACGCTCCATTTTGGCCAGACGCTCCGCACGAGTCATCAGAGACGTATACATGACTTCGCTGGGGACTATCCCATTCTTTTCATGTACCGCAATACATCGAGTGTTTCTGCCGTTGCTCCCGCCCGAAGCAATGAATCAGTCAAAGATCCGCACGTGATCGTATTCGGCATGACCCCAAAGCCGGGCATGGCGCGAAATAATCGTAGTGCTGTTTGAATACGACCCGCTTTCCCACAGGCGTTGATGGCAGCGGTCCAAGCTCCCACTTCATAGGGAAGTGTGTATATTGCTTTATTATTTTGATTCCCTTTGATTTTCGACAAACTCTCCACTTCTTGCGCTTTCTGCAGCAACATGATGCGCAATCCTCGTAATGCCAAATCGGGTCTCCGACACCGCCCACACGCATCAATCAAGGCACTGTACGTGATGCCATTCGGCCGGATCCCTCGACTTTTCATTTCGTCCAACAAGACAAACGCCAAGGACGGATCATTCCGTCCCGCCGAAGCACTTTTTCGTCGAGCGACGGTCGCCATCAGACTCGTGTACGTACGAGCATCGGGACGACAGTGATGCATATGGCGCACGACGGCCAAGGCCGCATCCAAATCCCCCGCCCGTTGACACGCGTGCAAGAGTGTATTGTATGTAACAATGTTGGGTGGCAAGCGGGGAACATCGGGACCATCGCCGTTGATCATTTGTTGCAACAAGTTTTGTGCCTGTGGCACATTGGCCAATTCTAGCAAAACAATTCATGCGAATATTGGCCGCCTTGACATCAATGTCTTCCATCGGTATCGCTCCCGGGGACCGCTTTTGAATCATGAGATCCCATAATCGGAGTGCCACCAAAGGTTTACTGAATTTGATGGCGCGTGACATGAGGGTCGAGTACGTGACGAGTGTTGGTGTGGGGACCACCATCGTGCTGTTCGTGTAGGCGGTCGCTTTTCTCATTTTTCCGAAAAGTCGCAAGGCCCTTAATAGATCTCCGGCATCTCCAAATGCCGCGAGTGCGGCATTGCAATCGCGGACCGAAGGGAAGGAACGAAGTTGAGCGAACGTATCATCCTCACGGTTGACGTGTTGCAATGCGGCGAGGGCTACTTTTAGTTGTTCTTCGACTTGTTCGGGTGATATTGTGATTCGTGGTTGTTCATTGTTGGGTGATTTGTGTATTGTTTTTGATGATTCGTTCTTGTAATTCAATGGCGGTTGAATCATGTTGTCGTTCGTTCGAATATTATTGTCGTTGTGATTCATCACCAAGGAGAAGTATGGATGGATCTTGGCAAATATTCGTTGTTGTCGATAAGAATACGACGGAAGATTCCCAAAAGCCGCCACCGATTGCTCAATTTGAGCCGCGATGGCAAGAATAATAAAAAAGAATAAGGAAAGATGATGTATGCTGCCAATGGGAAAGAACACGTCATGTTGTTGGGAATTCCTTCGCATCTTTAGCAACTTGAATAACGATAGCAACAATATTTTCTAAGCATCGTCTACAGCTCTCGATATGACAAATAGACAAGAAGGACTTTGTCGTCTATGATTATTATTAGTAATGAAGCAAGCAAGATTCTTTGTAATGATGTGTGTCATCTGTCTCAAGCATGGTGATGTGGAGAAAAATTTGTTTCGACTTTCTTTTTCGTTCGTTGTCCTGTACTTGTAACTGGTATGTATGTATGTATGTATGTGCGTGCCTGCCTGTCATGTGCCTGCCTGTCCATCCGTCAGAAGTCTTTCTATACCGGTACGATCTAGTGATGACATCAGAGTTCGCTTTCCATTCGTGACACAAAACACGAATGATTGTCTGTTGTTTTTTTCTTTTTTTATTGACAGCGCGTTACCTGGTACTGGTACGATGATTTCTTCTAAAACAGCAAACAACAACCAATCACATAAAGGCGCACACAATTGAAACATGAAACAATCGCTGCTGGCGTTTCTTTCGTTCCTTTTCATTTGCATTTATCCTACTACTTTCGCCATGACAGAACAACAACCTAATTCTTGGACGGACGGTTTGCAAATGGAAGCTTACACTCCACCGGAAGAAGGAGACGATGAAGAATCATCATCATCATCATTACAGTTCTCCTCGTTGCAGATTCCGGCCGGAATCGTTTGGAAAGACAAGAACGACAAACCTTCGTCTTTGAATTTAGCGACTTGCTTGGACCCGAAGAATGCCGATACGGTAATGCAATGGAACGCTGTACAGAAAAGTGAATATCTAATGCAACACTTGGTAAAAGATGATTATCCGGCTTTACGAGGGACGCTGCCCGTCGGTTCGTGTCAAATTCATTTGGGTGGTACCGCGATGCATTTAGATCTCGTGACACCAATTCGAGTGGTCGATGACGCGGACGATGGAACCTTTGAATTGAAATTAGGTACCGAGTTCGTGAAACACTACAACATGGAAACAGATCTGGAAAATCATCAAATTAAAGTGCCCCAAGGAAGAGACTCGTGTGTCACGATTCCCATGATTCAACCACGGGGAAATGTAGAAGAAACGTCCGAATAATGGAGTCGCTTGCTATCTAAGAAGTGTCAAATGTTTTACGTAAACGATGACATATAGTCAATGTTATGACGTGGGTAGTCGAGCGAGAAAACATTCGAATAATAAATTACCCAGACGCGAGCGATGTAGTATTCTATCTATTTTCAACAAACAAAAAGAATTTCTTTCTTTTTACTTGTTCAGTATGTTCTTGGACGTAGCCACCATAGCTTGGACGGCATCGGAGTAACTTGGTCGTTTCGTCGATGTCAACGCCACCAACTCTTGTACGGATATCACGCTTTGACTGCCTTTTTGTTGTTGCTCCGGTATTTGCAAGATGACTTGCCATGGTTCTGGATAGACTCGATACAACCTACATGTGTGGTGAGACAAAGGCCCGCAAACAAAAAACATACAAACAAAAAAGACACAACGTCCGTATACGTACCATCCATACAATCCCTTGTCGGAAATGGGTTTGAGGAAGAATACGGCTTCAAAGTCTTGATAGAATGGGACCGTCTTGGCCAGTGCCGGAAAAAGAGTGCTGGATAATAGCCATCCCGAACTTTGTCAAGAGCACCATTCACAATACACGTCACGGTATTGCGCGGAGACGAGCGATGCAATTGTTCGACATTGATCCAATCTTCGACGGGTCCACCATTACCAGGTTGACACACCAAATACAGTCGTTCTAAGTCGACAGTGTCTGACAAATCATCCAAGAGACTGGAATCGGCCAAAATCCCATCCCCACCCGACAGTTTGTTCAACGTCGCCGCAATCGTTGATCCCCACGCTTTCGTGACTTGTGATTCTCCCGCAACTTGCACGAGTGCCGCACGAATCGACGTAAATTTGGCCGAACGACGAAAGAGTTGTCCACCGCCCCATTCCTTTGCGCCAATTCACATTCCTTGTCGTCGGGCAAAATGAGCCATTGTTGTTTGGAGGGAAGCACAATTTGGGGCGCCAAGGGGACACACCAATCGCGGTTGGCATTCAATTCTTGAATGTTATCAAAATCATCAAAGGCTGTTTTTGAGGAACCGCCACCAATGAGCGGTGGAAAATCAATTTCGAGTTGGGTTTGGCCGTCCCGTATGGCTTGGAGGATGGCTTTGGCGGCAATTTTACGGAATTCTCCTTGAATGTCGAGTCCTTTGGCGACGGATTTTTCAAAGGGCGAAATACCTTTGGGAAGTTTGCTGGCGTAGAGAGAAAGTGTTTGTCGTAATTGTAATTGATGGGAGAAAAATGCAACGACGGCTCTCGTGTAAAGACACCCGATGCAAAAGCTGAGCCGACGAGCGTTTGTCATGTTGTTTCGTACTGGTATTGTCAAGGAAGCGACGTTCTCGCTTTTCACTTAATCTGCGTACACACTATATAAAGAGACTTGAAAGTAGGATAGACGTTGGAGGATCAAAAGGGTTCAATCAATGCGTAGTACCTGGTACATTACATTGCACTCCATGTGCGGAAAGGATTCTGGTTGTTTGATGAGAAGAGAAAAAAAAAAAGAGGCGGAAAATGGATCGGAGTACGTGTTCATATGAGTCATGTACGTCAGGGTTAAGGTTTTCGAGTAAGGAGTCAGTCACAAAGTGTGGGCCGGAAGAATGACGACTTTGACGAACTTAAATCCAGTCCTGGATGGGCGGGCAGAAACTGTCGACCGTCCGTCGACCCCACGGATGAGACAAAAAGTGCCGATGATTATCGTTTGATAAATAAACCTTTGCCTGTCCTTTGACTATACAAGTACAATCTCTCTACTTGTTGCATTCGAGATTCTTCCTAAAATCACACAATGTCACCACAAGCTTACAAAGACGCCCGACAAAAGAAGAGTACCGTTGTAGTGATTGATGAACGACCGTACTTTCCTTTCTTGTCCGTCGATGACAACGATCTTGCGACGGTGTTACAAGCAGCTACCGCCATTGTACAACACGAATGCAATGTAACTGCATTCGCGGATGTACAAGAAGAAAAAACCTGTGGTGGAACGACTCTCGGGAGGAATCACCAATTTACTGTTTTTAGTCACCTATTCGCCACAACACAAAGTATTATTGCGCGTCTTTGGCGCCGAAGGAATGATTGATCGGGATATTGAAAATGCGACCTTTGCGGCTCTTTCTCATCAACAAATTGCTCCTCAATATTGGGGACGTTTTGCCAACGGTCGTGTCGAACAATTCTTGGAATATACGCGACCCTTGCAAGTCCGTGAAATGGGACAACACCATTTGAAAATTGCCAAAGCACTCGCTAACATGCATCGGAATTTTGCCGTCCCAATGCATCTGCAAGAATATCATCCCCTACAGAAACCGAGTTTATGGACACAATTGGAAGAATGGTTGGAACAAGCTTTGCAGGCATTGGGAAAATTTCCAACACGGCGGGATTGTGACAAGGCAAAGTCGTTGTCCCTCGAAACAATGCATCAGGAACTTCAGTGGCTCCGAGAAACGCAAATTCCGCCAAATGCACCGGTGGTCTTCTGTCACAATGATTTATTGGCCGCCAATATATTATTGCACGAACAAGATGGATCCATTCAATTGATTGATTTTGAATACGGTGGTATCAATTATTTGACATTTGATATCGCCAATCACTTCAATGAATACGCGGGTGGTCCGCCCCACGACCCCTTTCCCAATTACGAGTGGTTGCCGAGTACAACGCAACGAGAAGAATTTGTGCGGACTTATTTGACCATCTACAAGAATGAGACGCCGACGGAACAAGCGGTGGAGCTTATGCTCCAAGAACTGCACGGCTTCTTATTAGCGAATCACTTGTATTGGGGACTTTGGGCGGTTAATCAAGCCTACACGGAAGGATGTGAATCATTTGATTACATGGAATATGCCGTGAATCGATTCAAACAATATGCAATTTGTAAACAACAGGATTAACAAGTGTGATGACGATATCCTCTAGCTATAGGCTATAGTTTTTCCATGGTGTCAAGCTACTTGACCGACTTCTCCGCCTTCATCAATCATTATACGGAGAATATTCAATTTATTAGCTTCCGGAGGGGGCAACTGATGGCCGATTTGTTGCGGATTATGAAGTTCTCGAGATTATGGAAGGGCTGGGCACTTGACACCAAGGGGCAATACGAGGCCCATTGCGGAGAAATGATAACGCCGCACCGAGCTCACAAAGTCGATCGGTTCAACTAATGGTAAGCTATGGAAGAAAACAAGGGATTTTTTCTCTTTGCATGAAATGTTTGTTTGTTAAAAGTTAAGATTATGTTAAATTATCTGCTGGTATAGCGCATTGGTAGCCACTTTCGTCATTATGTGCGTCGTGCGTCGACGAACTTCCAGACCAGTTGAGGTTATGTAAAGAAGTCAAAGTATACTTCTGGGGAAAGGGCGTGTGCATCCCTGTAGGCAATAGCTGTATGCCTGCATCTCGCTGTTCTATGCATGAAAATGAATCGCTTAGAATGCTATCAAGATCAATGCCGGCTCGGCATTTTCGGAGTTCCGCTTTCCCTCTCTCCGGTCTTGATTTCCCATCGAAAAGACCCTTGTCGACGAAAAGGACGAAGCTTCTGATCTCGTTTCTTGGGAGAATATTCTGCGTCCCAGCGAGAAAAAAAAGGCTGGCTGCCTTTGTAACAGCTCCAAATGTTCGTACGTTGTGGAGTCGTCCGTCGAGCAGTGTGACGAAACATCGGAGTAGTGATCTCCGCATTCGTTAAACAGTGATAAGCGAGATGGAACGAGTACAGTGGAAAGAGGACTCCGATGTGATTCATACTCTATTTCCATAAGGTCGTGGAAGGAAGTCGATTTCTTTATTTTCATGGATTCTTTGTGAGCGCGGTCTTGGGCCCAATGCCGACACAAGGATTTCGGCGGTACATCCACTACTTCGCCTCGGTTGGCTTTGATGAAGACTTGCTGTAAGTCTGCGGGGACTCGGGTGCGAATGATGGGCGTTGGTTTGTTCATGATTGTTTGTCATGCATTCATTGGCTTGTAACAAAAATAAAAATGAAAACAAACAAGACACTGGCAACCACGTTTTACATGTGCAGGGAAAAGAGAGCGTGTGTGATGGTGATAGACGTGGACCTTTCAGCTTGAAGTTGTGGGCTTTTTTATTCGTTAGTCGTTAGGGTTCGTCTCTGAACTTTCGTGATGCTTCTAATTATTGGTCCTCGTCCATCGTAAGAAAACGTAGTACTCTTTTGGCCACAGAGAAGTTTAAAGAACTCAAAGAGTTTCCCCAGTTCGCCAGTTGACAACTAACAACTGACAACTGGTCCTACGGCAAGCGGCACTGAATATCCAGCAGAAGAATGACGAGGATATTAGAAATACAATGGGCGCTTTTCGGTTCTATAACAGAAATCCTTGCCATTGCCCACCCTTCTCATTTCGAACGGCCACGACTTGATTTTGGAAGCTTCAAGTGGAAGACCGACATCAGGCCGCAACCAGCAACCACACATGCAGGTACAATCGATATCTATGTCCAATCATAGCTGGTACCATGACAATCTGAAAGGATCTAGGAATTATAGACCTCAAGTTGACGTCTCGATCGTCATGTAACGTCTATGCTTCCTGCTTCATGGTGCAGTCGTTACCATTACTTTCGATGAACAACAAATGTGGCGGATGCCTGATCGACAAAGGGAATATTTTAATGTCAGTTTTGGAGTCAGCCATCATCTTTGCGAACAGAACGAAGTGAATAGCAGCTAGGCTCCGAACGATCCTGCTTCATTCATGACTGGAATGCAGTCGTGTTTAGGTTCCGTATTAAATACAAACGACCACGATTTTCCACGGATTCCCAACGTAAACAATCGAGGCGTGTATTGCTAATGCTGTTACTAGTAGATGTGTTTGATGAATTAGTAATGGCTGACCAAGCTAGAGCAGAGCAAACGGAGCCTTAATTCCAGTTTGGCTCAAACAGTTCATGTTGCACGTACGAGTCGTCGCGACCGCCATTCGTTTGTACAAATAATACTCCCATTGCATCGTCGATAGTAAATCTCTTTGTCGATGCTGACGGTTGTCGAAAATGGGGAGTCGCCGCAGAATGCGGCCAGAGTTCAAAAGATTCGAGCCATGCGCAAGGAGGGCGGGCACTCTCTAGTAATAGAGCGGGGACGACGGAATGTAACTGGCGCACTGGCACTGGAATGTACTTCAAAAGTGATTGTGAAGCTTCTCAAACGCTGTTTCAGACCCAAGTCATGCGCAAGGCGCAATATTATATTGACCATGGTGATGATTCCGGAAAAGTCAGAAGAGCATGTATGTAATGTCTTTGAGCTTCCCCCGCCTGTAGTCCTGTTGCTGCTAATAAATAAGCATAGACCCCATCTGCACAAGGTTATAGAGCTTTTGGCTGCGCGAACAAAGTAAAATTTCATCTGTTAATTTTCAAATCGCGGTTGTGAACCAGCATGACGACTTGTCGCGTTCCTTTTGCAAACTATTTTGCGTAGGATGCCTGGGAGGCTTGTCTCTCTTTCTGCAAGTGACTCTGTACACGTTAAACACTTACGTTGCGGATATGAAAAAGGCCAAGCTTTCGAGACTCCCGCGCGACAAAATCAATACCATCCGCTCCTCTCGCCCGGCCGAGTCGTTCGAGCAGCCACTCTACGATGCGGGTGCGGCACGGGCCGTACAAGCGGCAGCTTACTGGAATCAACTGTTGCCCTATCTCGATTGGGAACACGATGATGACGACAGTTTGTTCTATTCGTCCGAAGTCAACGGAACGGTGGCGGTGTATTTGCTGCGCAAAGCGGCATCGTTTGGACATCCCATGGCACAATTCTTAGAGGCGATGAGTTTAGCGGCTGGGTTTTGGTTGTGGCCATCCGATGACAAAACCCTATCTGTAAAAGAGGATTGGGATTTGGATGGTCCCGAGAGCCATCAAGCACAGATTCTTTGGCAGATATCCGCCATCGGAGGCAATGTCGAGTCGGCCCTAGCGATGGCGAATCGGCTCGAAGACCAATGTACCACACGACTTCCGTACCTTGCGGCGGCAGCTCACGGAATCATGGACCAGCTATTAACTTCATCAGAAAGTCGAGGTCGTGTCGTACCCGCGAAAGATAAGCATGTTCTCTATCAAGTACACCTGCACGGTGGGACAGGCTCTCGACTGGATATCGACAATCGGCCCGACGAGCGTGCCGATGCCTTGCAATATTATGCGGTGAAAGCGACTCAATTTGGGGGTGGTGCCGATGCGGCGCGTGCCGCCTATACGTTGGCGCGTTACTATCATCTAGGACTACGGGGTGCACCGCAGAATCTGACGCTGGCGCTGCAGTATTACGAAATGGCCGGGAATGCGAATCATTGGGAAGCCGCTGGAAGAGCGGGAATGATGTATCTTTGGGGTATTGGAACGAAGCAAGACGTTGTTGCTGCGCATAAGATGTTCCGTGTCGGTACTCCTGGAGGATTTGATGGGTGTCAAAAGCGATTGAAGAGGAAGTTAAAACAGGGCCAAGATGATGAAGAAATTTCACTTTGCGATAGTGTCTGCCTGACAGGGATGGGCTTGCTGTATTTATTGGTGTGCCAATGCTAGCGCAAAGAGACGTTGAAATAGCTTCGTCATATTTGAAACTCGGAAAGGACCAAGGAGATGCCGATGCATCGTATTATTTAGGTGTGATGAAACTGGGTTGGCACACTCACTATCAGTCGCTAGATGAATTGTCAGGACATGGGCAAACGATGTTAGACAAATTTCCTTTGGCTCACGAAAGTTCCCACTACCCTTCAATGGTTGATTATCAGGTTGCCCTGACTGAGTTAACTGCTGCGGCTGGAAAAGGCAATATCATGGCAAAGCATCGCCTGGCCATGATGTATGAAACTGGTATTAAAATACCCAATGGTAGTGGCAGCCAAATGATACAGGCGGTGCCTATGGACTGTGAGAGAGCACAAAAACATTACATCTCGTTTATTGATAACGCATCACCACAGCGTGCAGAGAGATTGCGTCGAGCGTACAAACAATACGTATCTGGTGAAACCAGGAAGAGCTTGCAGAACTACCTCATTGCTGCGGAGACTGGGTCTGATCTGGGCTTACTGAATGCTGCGTTTTTGATGGAACGCGGTGAGTGTCTGGGTTTAGATACAATAGCATGCTCCAAGGCTGCAATTAGGCTGTGGAAAGCTGCCGCTGCAAAAGGATACAGTGAAGCCAGTCTACGGGTTGGCGACTTCTTTTACTATGGCCGATTACGGAAGAATTCAAACAGCTATCCTTTCGCGTGGGTACGTTTTGTATTCTTCCCCGAAAAAGTGATATCTACTTTGTTCGATACAATCCGAAAGTATTTTTCAAGACTCTTGCACGATCTTGAACTCATCACTTATGAGGACACGAAGAACAATATTGCAATTCGAAGTGGCAGTGATGTAGTACCACCAGATGCAGCAACCTGCGATTCAACTGACGCCAACCGGAAGGACAAGGAGTTAGACGATTTGCTGAAGAAGGACTTATTGTCGGCCGCCCATTACTATCGTCTCGCAGCCGAACGCAATGCTAGTCCAAGGGCGCATTTTAATTTGGGATTTTTATACGAATGGGGCTTTGGTTTGAAACAAGATTTTCCTCTCGCGAAGCGGCATTACGACTTGGCAATTTCGACAGGGACTAATGAGGCCGAATTACCAGCGCAAGTAGCTTTGTTTGCCTTGAGTGTTCACGAACAGCTGGTAAAATATTGGATGGCTTGGGAGGATTGGTTCAATAACCAGGAAAAAGACGGCTTTAGTGATTGGTACAAAGAATTTCGCCAATGGAATCACCCTGAACTTGATGATGGGTCGAAAATGACGAAGTCGACAAGGACTCGCCGCGATGTTATCGTTGATCACATTTTTACATTGGAAACAGCCATGATCTTTGCTTTGACGGTGCTTTTGTGGGTCCTGTTTCAAGTCAGACACCGACAAACAAGGAGATGACATAAATTCTCAAAAACGTGATCCAAATCCAGTTTAGTAAAACAACACCATTAAAAAGTATTTAGTCGTTAAGCTTTAAGACCGCCATGAAGGCCTCTTGCGGGACGTTGACCTTTCCGATCGACTTCATCCTTTTCTTACCCTTAGCTTGCTTCTGCAAGAGCTTTTTTCTTTCGTGTTATGTCTTAGTATTGAAACAATTTGTGAGTTCAGCGAGACCACCTTAAATAGTTTCGTTACACATACTTTGACTTACCACCACCATAGCATTTCGCCAAAACATCCTTACGCATTGGATTGATATGCTCGGATGCGACAATCTTGACCCCGATGCAGGCTTGAATCGGAATCTTGAACATTTGTCGCGGAATAAGCTCTTTTAGTGAAGCGCATAATCTACGGCCCACTTGCTGGGCCTTATCACGATGAACGATGCAGGCCAAAGCTGGTGCATTTTCATAGTTGATTTTCACATCAAGACGGACCAAATCACTTTCTCGATAGTCAATTATCGAGTACTCCATCGACGCATATCCCTGTGTGCGTGATTTTAGCTGATCAAAGAAGTCCGTGATGACTTCTCCAAGTGGTATTTCGTACGTAATGGTGGATCGTGTAGGAGTGAGGTACTTGATATCGATCAAGACACCGCGGCGCTCTTGACCTAATTCAATGATAGCGCCGTTGTATTCGCTTGGTGTTAAGATATCCATTTTCACATAGGGCTCTAGTGCAACATCGTTCCGTCCAAGGTCGGGCATTTTGGAGGGAGCGTCAATGATAACTTCCTCTTTACCTTCGTTTTTTTGGACTTTATAAACAACCGACGGCGCTGTGACGATTAGATCAATATCATATTCTCGCTGTAAGCGCTCTTGAATGACATCCATATGAAGAAGACCTAAAAATCCACAGCGGAATCCAAAGCCCATAGCGCCCGACGTTTCCGGTTCATACGAAAGTGCTGCATCGTTCAAACGAAGCTTTCCTAAAGCAACACGCAAAGACTCATAGTCATCAGCATCTACAGGAAACAGTCCACAGTACACCATGGGGACACTATCGGCATACCCTGGTAAAGGTTCAATGGGTTCTTCGTCATTTTTCACATCGGCTTTGCGCAGCTTGTATTCCTTGGACAGTACAATAGTATCACCAACACGAGCATCCAAGACATCCTTGATATTACCCCACAAATATCCGACTTCTCCAGCACGCAGGGCCTGTGTAGGAACTTGATTGGGTTGCATGATGCCTATCTCCGACACATCATGTTCCGCCGCGCTCGCGAGAAAGCGAACCTTATCACCCGAGTTAATTTCGCCATCTACGACACGAAAGAATACAATCACTCCACGGTAAGCGTCATAATACGAGTCGAAAATAAGTGCACGGAAGGGTCCTCCTGTGGCGGCGGGAGGCGGCGGTACTTTCTGCACAATACTTTCGAGAATATCTTCAATACCGATACCTGCTTTGGCCGAAGCGTGAACGATATCGGAACAATCAAGCCCGATGGTTTCTTCGATTTCCAAGGCAACCCGTTCCGGTTCCGCAGCGGGTAAATCAATTTTGTTGAGAACAGGGATCACTTCCAAATCATTTTCTAACGCCAGATAAACATTGGCCAGTGTTTGTGCCTCGATACCCTGCGAAGCATCCACCACAAGAAGAGCTCCTTCACAAGCTGCCAAAGATCGAGAAACTTCATAGCTAAAATCCACGTGCCCTGTCAAAATGGATATGAGTACGAGCGCCAAACGGTCGTGAATGGGTGCCGATTCTTTCTTTCTTTCTTACCTGGAGTATCAATTAGGTTGAGGCAGCTACCCGGACGCACAATACAAGTCAGTTGTGATCCAACAAACAAGACGAATTTCAAGTTCTTCACCACTTACTAAGTCTCCCCATCTTTCGCTGTGTAGAGTACTCTTGCGGCCTGTAGCTTAATGGTGATACCACGCTCGCGTTCCTAATAATCCATCCATCCTTCCATCCGTGAGTTCCAACATTCGATCCTAAATTACCGACAACGATTCACTTACCAAATCCATATTGTCAAGTAATTGATTCGTCATATCACGTTCGGAAACGGTTTTTGTGGATTCGAGTAATCGATCCGCGAGAGTTGATTTGCCTACGGACGAAAAATCATTAAGAAAGTGTTAGTTTGGCATATTTCTTTCCATCAGAGCAATCATACGTCCTACCATGATCAATATGCGCAATGATACTGAAATTGCGAATCTTTTTGGCATCATACGTCAATCCAGTACTTGTGGTGGTCGACGCTTCCCCACTCGATGTCGTTGAGAAACGACGATGATGACTCAACCGAGGGGCACTGGGAGGGAGCCACGCCGATGCCGTTCCCACAAAAATACAGCAGTAGGAAGCTCAGTGAATGTATTCTTCGGGACATGTTGTTATTGTTTGTTGTGTAATGACTTTGGCGCTTTCAAGACTTATTCAGCTTGAAGGCATGAAGGAAGAGATGATGGCGACGGTGGTGGGTTGCATGAGAAAACCGAAAAAATTGACGTGGGCGACGAATGCGAGTGGTTTCCTCGCGTTGACGCTGGGACACGTATCACGTTCTGATAATGGAATCTTGGTTTTGAAACGAAGAATTTCAATTTTCAACATTCATGAGGATCCAAACTTCCAACAGTCAACATTCCATATTCCATATCAAGAATCAAGAATGTATACTTTTGACAATACCACGTAAGGTTGTACCGGTAGGTACCGGTACTCGGTTTGAATGTGGCGCTTCGACGACTTGGCGTGCGTTTGGAAGCGAGCCGGCCGGGTAGCAAATGGCTCCTCAAGAATTGCTTCCATCTCGTCCCTTGCAACAGCATTGCGTCAATGCGCATCATTCTTTAGCCAATATCGTCAAGCGCATTCGCGTCATTTTGTAACCAACTTGTTCTTTTATCATTGAATTAAATTCACAACATGCCACCGTCACAACGACGCTCACAATCACAGAGAACGTCTTTTGCCTCGCAAGCGTCAAGGAAAGACTTTGACGACGACGACGACGATGATGAAGTCGAACCGACGCAGTCTTTTCAAGCCTTGGACTTCTCACAACGCATTCCAGACGACACGATTCTCAATACCCAGGAGATTCATTCCGTCAAAGCAAAAGAACGCGAGAATCTAAATCGTCTCGATGAAACTCAGCGAGAAAAGGCCTTATCGGACTTGACGCGCTTGTTGTTGTTCAAAGGACTCGCTGGGGAGTCCCTGGATCGTCTTAAATGCGCCAAGGATGCTGGTTTACCGCCACGAATCACTTCGGCAGCTTTTGATGAAGCCAATAAGCGCTTGCAGAATTTGTTTGATTTCGAACTCAAGCGTATTCCGGTGTGGATGGAAAATATGAAAGATTTGCCGCAATCCAAGAAAGATCGTTACTATCTGGTGAACTGCTTGAAAGAAGACGAAACTGGCGAGCATAGCAAGGCCCTGCATTCCGTCCATGAAGACTGCGCGATTGAGAAGGGTCTACTGATGGTCATTCTCGCCCTTTGTTACTGCGAGGGCGAACCCAAAACGGATGGTACGTGCTTGGCGTGACAGAAACTTTGTGCCATTTGGATTCTCACACGCGCGCGTGTCGCAGGTTCACGATGGCTCCGTGATGATCGTTTGTACGAGTTGTTGCATCGCTTAGATGAAAATATTCCGAACGAACCGTGGCGGGGGGAAGGATCGTCGCCGGCACGTTCCAATTCGCACCCTAATGTCGATGCGGCTCTGATCAAGTTCGTGCACCAAGACTATTTGTTGTGCATTAAGGAAAAGGATCCGGACTTGACGATGTATTGCTTGGGTCCCCGTGCCGCCATGGAAATCGGACGCAAGCAAATTCTGTATTTCTGCTCCCAAATCTTGGGTCAAGATCCAGATCCTAGTATGTTGCTGGAGTTGGAACAAGATGAGCCGGATCATGGAGTAGAAGAGGAAGAAGTGGAGTAAATGCAGTAGATGAATGTGAGTGACAAACGATGACGAGGATGCTTTAATCGTGTGAAGATACGTAGTATAAAACACGATAGCTGCAGATAAACTTATAAAAAGGTAATCTATGTAAATTGCTTTATCAAAGGTGGTTTAGAGAAGGAGTGTTTGCATACATGGAGATTTCGGTGCTATTGCTTTCATGAACTCGAGTCGCGCGGCGGAGAGTCTTCCACAATGGGTTTCGTGATGGGTTCGGGGAGATTGATGGCTTGAAAGTCATCGCCGATTCGCGTCCTAAGAAGAAAGTGTGCAGTGAGTGACAAAGTATTCTACGAAGATAACGAAAAAACGAACGCAACGTACCGACGACGCCCCGTAAAAGAGAGCCAATCTCGTTTGTTCTTCTTGGCCGTCGGAGATAATGTAACGTCGTCGTCTTCGACGCTGCGTTTGGGCGGATCGGATTGGTTACTGTCGGTAGTCATGGTGTTAGTTGTATTTGTAGAACTGGAAAGTCGTAGTGATAGAAAGAACGACGACTACAGGATTTTTGCTTCCGGTTGTTTGCATGCTTCGTTTTTGACGCGCAAGTTCGCCGTTTGCACCTGGTTTGGTAGAGAGTCGTCTTATACAGATAGTACATAATCTCCTCGTAACCCACCGGTACTCAACCAACATTTTTGTGTTATTTGATGCAACTACCTCGTACGACGACTAATAAACTAAAGACAATAAAGCACTAAAGAAGATAAAGTAGGCATACCACTATGCTACAAATATAACAGACTAGGGATCTCCTCGACTTCTGCCTAACACAAGCGGTGGTTCCGTACCGCCGGGCACGGTTTGTGCTGCAGTCGCAGCCGCCGTGGGGACAATCGTAGAGATCGCTCCCGCCGCCGAGGGAGCCAAGGTTAATAAGCCTCCACCACCAGCAGCAGCAGCAGTTGGAGGAGGAGTCGAGCTTCCAGCAACCGCAGTAGGAGGAGATGTAGAAGTGCCATCCAAAGAGGCAATAGTCGGAGGAGATGTAGAACCGCCATCTGCAATGGCAGCACTCGGAGCCGTAGTGGAAGCACCTGCAGGACCCGTTGTCTCTGATGGTGGATCCGTACCTTCCGGTTCTTCAGCAGGCGGACGGCTGGTTGGGGCAGGTGGGTCCTGGCATTCCTCAACGCATCCTCCTTTTGTTTCATTGACTCCAATAGTGAACGAACACGTACAATATCTTCCACAAAAGAAAGTGTACCGTTGGTAAAGTGACTCAAACTTTCACCCTCCGATGTTGCATTCGCGTAGCAATCCCCATTGTACGAAGCAACCAGATGCTCGTTGAAAGCGAGCTCCCACCTGCCGTAAACACTGGTCGCACCGAATTCCGATACCATCCCATCACCAAACATGTCTTCAATCTCGAACGTGTAATTCAGTTTATCACTTAAACAAATGCGGAGCGTGTTCTTCTTTGAAATTGAGAAAAAGAACGGAACGTGCCCGGTTCCATGACCCAAATACCGCTGCTGAAAGGAGGTGCATCGCGAAGAGAGAAACCAGTTTGTTCTGGCTTGGAATCGAACAATATCCGGAACTCGAGCAGAATGTTGTCATCGTAATCACATTCGTTGCCTTCCAATGTTGGCGGAGGGCCGCTGTCTGTGCTGAGTTCTGAATCTCCATGTTTGTCCGTGTAAATCTTCATTCCCCAAAAGGCGGTCCCCACCGTCGATCCGACGATCAAAATGGCAAAGATTAAAAGCGCAAAGTACAATCGTACCCACTTAAATTGATCATCTAGCTTCTGTCTTTGATGCTCCTTGCCACTGTTTTGATCAATGGATGCAGGATTTTCAATATCGGTACTAGGTGGGGCTGATTCCATTTGAGGCGCATGATGAAGAACAGCCTTGTCGGTGATGGCAGTCTCCTCTTCTTCGTCGTTGGGGACGAATTCGATTTCAATGTCATCATCTGTAGGCTCAGGTTTTTGACTCTTTTTACGAAATACAGAAAATCGGCCACTATTCTTCTTCGTGTTTACGACTGGATCGGCGTCTTCGGGTGCGTCATCATCTTCATCGACAACAACAGGAGGTTCCGCTTTCTGTGGTGCGAAAAGTCTGCCCAGAAATCCGCGCCTCTTCTCCTCTTTTGACGAAGCGTCGTCTTCTCCTCTTATTTTATCTCCTTCATGGCCACCCTCGAGGTCAACTGCGCGTGATTTGTCACCTATTAAACTAGGTCTTCTATCTACCTTGGATCCAACTTCCTCTGTTTTTCCTTTCTGCTCGATCTCCGACTTGTTCTTACTTTTATCACGTTCTCCGTCATCCTCGTCTTTTTTAATCTTCTTTTCCTTCTTTTCTTTTTCCTTCTTTTTCTTTCTTTTTCTTTTTTATCTTTCGATTCCTTCTTCTTTTCCTGTTTGCTACTTGAGCTCTTCTTTGACTTTTTCATTTTTGTCATCGTCGACACTGCCCTTCGCCATTGATCTCTCGCTGGGTGGCGACCCGGTCACTTTAGATGAATTATCTTTTGATAGCTCTTTGGAAAGTTTCCCTGTTGGGGGCACTTTACTGTTAATTTTTCCTAGTGCGCCTGGTGAAGGGCCCAAGATATCATCTTCGTCACTGGAATCACCATCCGCTTCAGCCTTCTTTGGCGTGAGCATTCCCAAGCCATTGTGCTTCGGGGGAGCGGTATCTTGCTTTTTCAGAAAAGGATTACTGAGCGGTGGGCTTTTCTCCTTGGGTTGGAAACCGGGCTTGTCGTTTTTGTTGGTCGATGTCGGAAGGGGCGGCGACATTTTCGTACCGAGTTGCGCTACACCACGATTGAGTGGCGGTGAAGCCGGCGGGGATATCGTTGCTGGTTTGAGGCCTGGCTTCATAGTTTTGCTTTTGTTTGCAACAGGCGAGTAAGAAACTTCTTCCTCGTCACTCGATGAGCTATCGGACGAAGAGGACGATGATGAGGATGAAGAAGAGTCGTCGGTCGTCGCGGTTGCTGGTATCTTCTTCATTTCTGGAAAAACTTAGCGCTTTTCAGATATTCGCCAAATCAGATTCTAGTTTACGCTTTTGCTTGCAACGATAATGATTTGATGGTCAACAAGTCATCAACTACTTCATCTGGCACATGTTCTTTTATGTTGGAGGTTCGATGAAGTCGGCCTTACGAGTTTTGGAAACAAGCGCGCTCGTACCTCTGTAATTCAAACAGTTCTATTTTTCATCGGGACATAGTGACTATCCCCTACGGAGCACCGTACTGGTACCCAAGTTCTGATATTTACTGTACTGTGTCAGTTATTACAATGACCGCGCACATCGCGGGTTTTGGGGAACCTCTTTTCGCCGTTCAGAACGACAAATTTGGCTAGCCATCAAATTGATCTTCGAGCATGAAGATCGCCTGGCTACCAACAGCGACCTACGTCTACTTTCACTTAGAAAAAACAAAAAATATCGTAGACAATGTGCTCTAGAGCTATCGAGTCGGTGATGAAGGGACGGGTGACAAGATAGCCCTTTCTAGCTCCTAGTGAGATCGAAGAATGTCTTTTTCGAGGCATGATCCTCTTAGCAAGACAAGATCCGTCAGTTTCAGTCATCTCACCGCTCAATGTAATTACCTGCGAAGGCCAATGCGACGAATGTAAGGTAACTCGTCTTCGTCAACTCTAGTTTGAGTAAGTCTGGCCGTTCCCGGAACTTCTTCTCTTGATGATCTGTTTCGATGAAACCCTTTGTTTTCATATCCGAGATAACAAGATCGACCCCATGAATATTTTCGAAGATTTTGTCAATTTTTTCATGCTATCCAGAGCCTTTTCCATTCCTAGAACGATTTCTTTCGGTTTCAATGCACTTGAAAGTTCGGCAGACGCTTCTCTTGCTTCGCTAAACAAGGAAGAATCGACTCCATCTTTGTTCATCTTTTCCTTGACGGAATGTATGAGCGCTCCTAGGTCAAAAAGAAGCTGATCTGGAATTTCGGGCCAGTCTTTTGAAGTTTTTCCATGCCTTTGATATCTGCCGCGGCTTTGATCGTTTCATCGTTCGCGCTATCCTTTTCTGTGCTTTCGGTCAAAACATGGTCGATCTCGTCCTCTTGCGACTGTTGTTGATCAGGTGATGGATAATTATTGGGACTATCCACTGGCCCCACCTCCCCCGAAACACCGATCGTCTTGGCCGCCTTCGGAACACCAAACTGCCCTGCCGACCAACCTAGATTTTTCAGGAGCAAAAATAATGGTAATTTCAGGTGATATCTCATACTATTTTGTTGTTACAAAGATGAGTGCTGAGATGAGCTAAGCGTCGAGCGTCGCTCTTTGTTGTTCTGCTTCTGTCTATTCATCGCTCGCACCTTTTTTCAATTTTTTCGGTTCTCAATCACGTGCTTTACAAGGGTTAAGGTTTCACTGAGGCCCTAATGTTTCCCGAGGGCTATATTCGCTATTCCGCTGTCGGTGTCACTGTCACGGACCGTAAAGTTCAAGACTTCACGAGCATCGAGTTAAGCGAAGACTCTAGACTTTACAAGCCTTACCGGCCGATTTCAGGTTGTTCCCTAGTTGGACAACTTTGAAATGCCGTAGGCTGAAAAAGCAAATACCTTTCATTTCCGGAAGAAGTCTATTCAATGGCATTCACTATTTCCGGGCTCTTGAAACTAAGAATGGTGCGTTCTCCTGGGGATATCAACAATATCATCATCTAATCTACCTTGGGACCTAGGACAACATCCGCACAATCTTCAGAAAGATGATATTAGACCCTGAATAACAAGTCCAGAAATGAACACGAACAAAATGTTTTTATTTGGGTTACAAAGTTACGGAAGCAGCCGGTGTAGCATTTGAAAAAGCGTAAATAGTCGCATTTCTTTTATAAAGTCATGGAGCAAAATAAAGCTGCGCAATTGAACTGTTTGCGGCGCACTGGAATAGGCATGAAAGTGCATAATATAACCGCATAGCTAGCCTACCACATGTAAGGGGTTGCCGATACATCGGAAGCGGCCGATTTGTAGTGAGAAAGCTCCTTCTGGTAACGTTCCCAATCCTTGGCGGCTACATCACGGTAGAAATCTTTACGATCTTCCGCAAGCTCTTTCCATCGGGACGAAATAAGCTTGGAGAGAGTGGTAAAATCAATCTTCCCGTGTGACTTACGATGTCTCCTCTTCTTGGTGCGGTCACGGTTCCAGTGATCACTCAAAAGTCTCTCTTTCTTGCTCTCTGTCCAGTCATGATCGCATTCGTTGAGAATACGATCGCGTTCATCGCGGAAGAAGAAGTTGTAGGCGGAGAGAGCCCGGAGAGGAGGCTCAATTTGTGCAACCGGAGGCTGCTGTTGAACTTGCTGTTGGTGTTGCATGTTAGCATTTAGCAGCTGCTGAAGTTGCCAAGAATGTTCTAGCGTTGAAAGCGAAGAGTCGTTCGCGAACACAGGCTTTTCGATAGGACCACCGAAGAACGGAAGATTTGCCAGCGTGAACGGTAGCTGGTTCACGTTTCGCTGAAACGCATCTTCGTTGCCTATTTGCGGAAAGCTCAGAGAATTTTCCTCTATTCCTTTCCTAGAAGAGATACCGCGTTGATTTAGCAACGAATTCGTCGTGGCTTTGTTACCGAGAGAGGACTGTAATCCATTGGCTCGCGGAAACAGAACTTGTTGATTGTTTTGCTCGAGCAAGTACAGCTGCTGAGCAAGGTCCCTCGAACCCTGATTGACTGTACCGGAGAAGAGGTCATTCTGCTGCTGCACCATTTGCTGTTGCAGCTGTGAAGAATAAAGAAGGTTTGGATTGAGATGCCTCGACGACAAGAAATCTCCTCCTTCATTCGGATTTCGGTGTTGTTGCAGTTGAAGCTGCAGTTGTTGCTCCGCTCCTTCCTCTTCGAATAGTCTGGAAATATCGTTTATTTCTCCGCCTCCACCCGTAACTTCATTTTCGTAAAGAAAAGGATGTTGGAAGTAAGTTGCTTCGGCCATGGTGGATACTCTGATGAATTGTGTCTTCGTTGCAGTAAGTTTGATGCAAAGGGGGCTGTAGGAAGACGCGGTTGCATTATGGCGACTTAAGTCGTTTCATCGCAAACCGACGTTTTTGATTTTCTCGTCGGAGGGGCATTTCCTCGTATTACGTAGGCCTTCGTTGAAAACATACCGAAAATTGACATCAAGAAGAACAGTTCCGTTGCATTCCGCTTTATTCACCCTTTGTTCGCCGTTGCTATTGGAAGGAAATTGATGCGTACTTTTTGTGGACTCTGAAAGACAGCTACTCTAGACTGAATTGTACTATGATCCCCTTACGACATCATAAAATTGCCTCCAAAGGAAGGCCGGTAAGCCGGTGATTTCGTTTTCCAAACAGTATCCCCTATACAGAGAAAAGAAAGCGAGCAGCAGTCATTCTCGAATGGTCGACGTGGCCCTTCATGACCAATCAGATGACTTGATTTCTGCTCCAATTTCAACCAAGCAATCACCTACTTCATACGGAATAGTCGAGTTGACAGACGTCATAATTTTTTCTTGATCTAGGTTCAACTAGCAAAATAGTCGCAGTTCTTTTTGGCTTCTTTGCCATTTGGTTTGCGCCTACAATCTGAACGTAGAATGGAGAAGAAGGGATTACCAGTAAATAATGACCGTATAGGCTTTCCAATTTCCGGAACAAAGCAACTTTCAAGACCATGGTCTTTGGGATTCCTGATTCCGTAACATTATCCTAACTCGAGACCGAGTTACCGTGAGGACCACCGAATCACGAGCTTTTTCGTTTTTGATGTATTTTTCCATTTGATTTGTAAGAAATCGTCAAGAGACGGAAAACCCATGTTAACTTTCTCGGAAAGACACAATGTACCCAGTATTCCTTCAGGTCAAAACCCGAATAGAAGCATGATTTTACCGACAGTTTCAGCAAAGGGGTCCCTGCTTTTCGTTTCTGGTTGCTAGTGATTATGATCCTCTCGACTTTTCTGTTGCAAACTTCCTATGGGTTAAATGTCTATACAGAAGCGACAAGAAGAGTTTTAAACAAAAGGCGAATTGAATTGAAGCCATTCACTTTGATGACTCTCACGGCAACCTCAAACGGTCAAGAAAACAACGTAACAACTAGGAAACAACAATCCAAGTCGTCATCACCGCGACGACAGTCGAGGCGCTACGATCCTGATAGTCGCGAGTTGAATCAAAAGATTGTGCAATGCATCGATGCCCCTTCGCTTCTCAAAGTTTTGCAAAACGCTGGCATCACCAAAAAAGCCGCGGGCGGGTCTTTAAATTCTGTCAACTTTAGTACATCGTTTCATCGTTTGGCTCGTCACTCGGTCGGCAAACAAGAAATGAGAGCGAAAATTTTGGCCGATCCTCGGTTTGCTCTGCTTTTGGCTAGTTTGGCTGAAGCA
Organism: Fistulifera solaris; assembly: GCA_030295235.1. Taxonomy (NCBI): domain Eukaryota; phylum Bacillariophyta; class Bacillariophyceae; order Naviculales; family Stauroneidaceae; genus Fistulifera; species Fistulifera solaris. The sequence goes on along the minus strand of AP026155.1, from coordinate 241,065 downwards.
ATTCAAGAGAGTGAGTTTCAATCGAGAGAGATCTCCAACATCGGATGGGCTCTCGCGAAACTAAGGCTTCCACCGCCCAGCAAAGTCATGCCGATGGCCGACCAGAACCTTACTCTGATTCAAATGACCACATGCGCTACGCAAATTCGAAAGGAAGTTGTAGAGATGGCTGCTAAGCGACGTAATGGACAACAAGATGTGGAAGCTTCGTGGATACCCGTGTTGTCCAAACTGTCGGGTCATATTCTTGATCATATTGGATTCATGGCCGAAGCAGCCTGTCGTAGGAAAGGAGGACGGGCTTTTCAAATGCAAGAGTACGCCAACTTGCTTTGGTCATGGTCAACTGCTAGTCGTGTGGATTCGGGGAGAATTTGATGTGGTCTTGAAACAAATGATGTCTCAAAACCAACTAGAATTGGAAAAGCCTAATGCCATCGATGATCTTCAACCACAAGAATGGTCCAATTCATTATGGGCAATCGCGACAGCACAACTAGACAACCTCGAAGTTTATGTAGAACTTTTGGATTTTGTCGCAAAGTTGATGGGAACGCATCCGAAATTTTGCGATCGCTTTAAGCCCCAAGAAATGTCCAATACAGTGTGGAGCTTGGCCACGTTGCTGTCCCTTACCCACAAGAACCAGCCGACCAAAGAAGCAGACATTGCAAATCGTCGGCGTGAGGATCAAGCTGCGCTATCGATTATTCGATGTGCGGCCTCGTATATCACAAGAAAGGGTACGACAGCGTTCAAATCACAAGAGCTTAGTAACTCGGCGTGGGCCATGGCCACAATGGGATTTGGCATTGGCCCTTCAATTGCTGAACCCTCTGTCAACAGCAACTATGTTGTGCTTGGGTCGGGAGATCCTGACGGTGATCGTGAGATGATGCGTGAAGCGCTGCTAGAAATAGTGCGCTCATCCATACCTTTGTTGCCGAAATTTCGTGCCCAAGAATTGAACAATCTTGCTTGGAGTATTGCCAGACTTGTAGACGGTGACTTTGTAAAATCGCAACCGCATTTGCAGCTGGTCTTGGATGGCATAGGTCAGCAGTTGTCGAATGAAAGGCGTTTTATCACATCCCAGGATATTGGGACAACCCTCTGGAGTTTGGCGACGCTGGAGGTTGTCAACAAATCTCTCTACCGAGCTCTTGCGGCCCGACTAGAGCCGAGCAAAGTTCATACGTACAAGCCACAGGAACTAAGTAACACTGTATGGGCATTAGCAACTGCAGAAATTCAAGTCGGTCCGGAGCGCGATGCCTTTGATACATCGCTTGTACCAGAGGCTCTACGGCCGATGATCCGTGATCCAGCTGTTCGGACATTTGCAATGGCAGCAAAGGAATTGATGAGGCGACCGCACGAGTTCAAAACACAAGAAATAAAAGATGTGTTATGGAGCTTTGCAAAGATCGGTATTCGACACCCGCAGTTGTTCAAATCTGTAGCGCATCACATCGTTGGTGGTGAAGACGAAAGCGATCTGGATTTCATCCCGCGCGGGTTTGATGATTTTTCTGCCCAAGGACTTGGAAATATGGCTTTGTCCTACGCTAGGCACGCACAATTGGCAGCGGATGTCGGAGATCGTTTAAAAACGTCCTCGGCGCTCGCTGCAACTAATGGTCGCCTGGCAGTTTACACAACGAGCTACTTAGATGTGGGTGAAACTCTTTTGCATCGTTTGTTCAATGAACTGGCCGACGCTTACCTGCGTAACCAGATGATGCAACGATGCAAGCCACAAGATCTTGCTAATAGCGCTTGGGCGTTTGCAGTACTAGGTTTTCAGCACTCTTCGTTCATGGAGGAGATCAAGAAGGAGCTTTCAAAGCGTACCGCTCGGTATATCGGAGGTGAGATTAACGGGATGACGCAAGTCAAAGGCCAAGAGCTGGCAAATGTTTTGTGGGCACTGGCAACTCTTAATATACAGGCGGGGGACCTAATTCAGAGCGTCACTCCTTATATTCAAGCGATATGCAAAGGTAAAAACAAGGAATTAACGGCTGTGAGTATTGCAAGTATCTTCAAAAGGCAAGAATTGGCGAACACGGCTTGGGCTTGCGCGGTTTTCGGAGAATACCCCTCAAAGTTGATGGATATCTTGTACACAGGTCTTCTGGGGTCCACTAATGATGAGGACGCAATGTTAATGGCGGAAATACATGGTGACGATGGCTTACAGCCACAGGCCATTATGACACTGTTGTATGTGCAAGCTGCCCTTGACTTATCTGACAACAAGCTGAAGAAGTCGCTCCCTGCTAATTTTCCAGAAGGCTGGAAACAGATTGCTCCATCACGAAACGATCATATGACCGACACTTTTGACGAACTCAATTTAAGTACGAGCAAAATGCAGCGAGCAGTATCCAGCGCCTTTTCCAGGATAAGTTTTCATCACGTAGAAGAACACGTCATCACGATGGAGGAGATGGCACACAACCATGGTATTAATTTCGCTCCCAAATCTGTTGAAATATTATCCATCGATATCGCGGACGTGGACCAAAAGATAGCAATTGAGGTTGACGGCCCAGCTCATTTTGTTGCGCATATTGATGGAGATATTCGTAAGGATGAAGAAGGGCGGGGTTACACGAAGGTAAAGAAAGGGAAGCTCGAATACCAATACATGTGGACTGGAGAAAGACACGTGATTAATGGGCCCACTGCACTTAAGCAGAGACTCTTGAGCTCATTAGGATGGAAAGTAATCTCTATTCCTTTTTGGGAATGGTTTGAGCTTAAGGGAGACGAAATGGCTGAAAACGACTACTGTGCCAAAATCCTTAAACAGGCACCCAGTGGCAGGCTTCGAAACACATAGGAAAAGGTCGATAAGCTACTTGACTAAGATTTAGGGACACCTAAACAGCTGAAATGAAAGACGTTTCTAGTTTCTTCTGTGTTCATTGAGAGCAACGGATAAGCCCGGAAAGTTATTATGGTAAATAGTCATCCTTTGTGACGGGATTACGGACTTGTGCTCGCATTCAGGATTGCATTGTATCTGGTGACAGTTCTGATGCACCCTCGAGAAGGTTAATGTGACGTTGATTACGTGCGTGACGATTGCGCGCCCAAGCCCAAAGGGAAATGATTCCACCGATACCTAACGCGTAGTTCAACAGTCAGAAAACATGACAAGAAACACAAACAAGTTAAACGATACTTACAGATAACCAAGGCGGAACCAATTGTCCATGGAGAAGTTGACAAACGCTCATTGTCCGCTTGCAAGGAACCTTGCTCATCGGAAACATCTGGCTCTGAAATTTCTGGCACTGTCAGGAGTTCCGGACTTGAATATGCTACACGAGCAACGCCTTCTAGACGTTCATGATACGTCTCCATATCTCCTTGCAGTTCCACATAAGCGAGGAAGCGTGCTATGGGGGGATCAATGAGTTCACCGGCTAGTAGTAATGTGGCAGATGTTAGTGCGACAACGCAATCATTCAGCGGATCGACTTGAGATAGACAGCTGTCACCCGTGAGCCTGGTGTCCATGGACACATTCCCTTCAACATCGAGCCGTCCACATTCCAACGCACCAACCAAGATAGAATCCAGAATCAGCTTTTCCATCGGCTCTCGAAATGCCTCAAACGGCAGCGACGACTCTATCTCATACCCAACCGAAATGTCAACCGCTTCTGGTTGAAACGGTGGAATCGCATATGTTACTCCACCTTCGGCACATGTAAAAACAGATTCGTCGGTATCCACAACAGGCTGACTGGGATCGCGTATGGAAGGCGTCAAAGTAGTCAGCGCTACAGGTTTCAGTGAAGGCACCACGAAAGTCGACGGAGCAAGAGACGCCGAAAGATGTTTTGAAGGCCACGCGGTGACAGGAATAGCTACCGGTGGAGCGAATGGAGCCACCGGATGCTCGGTAGGTTGTGTAGCTGAAGGAATCGGCATATGCGATGGTTTCAAGAGTACCGGAGACTTAGAAGGGTGAACTGTCACCGCAACCGGATTGCTCGTTGCAACATGGACTGGTGTGGGAATAGTCGTCGCGTAGGGGATACCCGGACTGGGACGATTTGAAACGTCAGATGAGCCAGTGCTAGGTGCAGGCGTTCCAGGAGTTGCAACTGGTGCATCCGTGATTACTGTCGGTGATACCGCCGGTGACGGCATCGGGCGATTGGAAGGTCGGTGTTCATCAGGCATAGACATTGTAGTCTCCAGTACGAATCTATCAACAAAGCTTTCATACCAATGAGCGAGAGCTGATGAAAAACCAAGACGAGAGGAATTGTGGCACTTACTCTTCCACGTTTGCAAATAAGCCTGCGTTATCTTTGCCGCTTTTTGGCGACATCTCATGAACTCTTGCAGCTACACGGAAAGGGCTGCGCATGGGCAACGGCACTCCTTCTTTGGCCGACGCTTCTACCACGAGGGTGGCTAAGATGAATCGGCTGAATGTCAAATGCATGTTTTTGTCTGCAAATCATATATTGTGAGAGATCTGGGCAGACCAAGCTGGAGGGCATAGCATTGCTCCAACGAACGTCACAGGCAATTGGATTCATTTGAATCTAAGGAAGAACGGAACCTCATTCTTGTGCAATAGTTAGTTTAAATTTATGAATGTGGGTCGTCTCTTAGTGAAATAAACTGTCATTGTTTGAATCGCTTATGTAGGGCTGGATGGATAAAAACTCGGGCCGTTTCATCTGAGCTCAGTACAAGAAGAGACCTCGGACCTTCCCGGCGTTGTAAGCCGACAAGCACTTGATACAAGAGAAGCATCTTTATTGATATGACATGCCATTGCCTTGATCATCCAATAAGAAATCTTTAGTCCGCTTTAACGTTATCATTCGATCAATAACTAGTAGAGGATTTGAAGCACAGCTCTAAAAACTTACTGTACCCAGTAAGTGTGTAACGGGTATTTTCGTGAATATCTAAAAAAACCAACTGCATTTATCGACAACGACCGCCGCGCTTTGATTTCAGCATGATAATAACAAAGCAATCTATTGCTATTTATTCAAACAAACTATTGCAATGATGATTATGTGCATACAATTAATCTGAACAAATATGACAAGCCCACAAGCCCCCTATATGATCGCACATGAGGATCTTACCGCTCCTCTTATCGTTCTTTTGGTCTCGTCGTCGTCGTCGTAAGTGAAAGCGCTGTCGTTCCCCCCATGTTTGGCCTTTCGTTTTTGCCCTAAGGTCCATGAAAATTGCACATCAGGGAGATCCTTTCGACGAAAGAATTATCTGCACATTTCGCTTTGTACGTTGTTGAAGTAAACTCTGATTCACAGTGGGAGATTCCTCAACACATTCAGAGTCAAGTGAAAGGTGTCATCGCGTACGGCACGGAAGCCGCTGCTGTCGCTTGCGCTCAACCCACCGTCGTTGCTTTGGTGAAGCCGCCCTCGGATGGCTGGATTCAAAACATACGTGCGACAAACCTTTTAGTTTTATCACATTATGAGCAATATCCGGCCTTGAAAATCATGCAAATGGAAGATATGCTCAAGAATCATAACGATTTGGTTTGGGAAATCACGCGCTATCAATCTACCGACATACCATGGGACAATCTCATGCATTTCTTTCAGCAGGCGTGGGATCCTCCTGTGAAGCAAATACCCTCCCACGATGTATTTAGGATACAGACGGTTTCGTATCCTACCACAGATCCTCTTCTGGAAGGATATCTCGCTGTACCATCGTCGTCCCACAACCGGCGCCATCCCGCCGTTATTCTGCTTCCCAACTGGGATGGCGTCAATTTGTACGAGCAGCAACGCATTCAGTTACTAGCCGACGAAGGCTTTGTGGCCATGGCGGCGGATATTTACGGCAAGGACTTGCATCACAACTTGACGTTGCAACAAATGATCCAGCAGTCAACGTATTATCGCGAAACACATGTCGACGAATATTTGCAGAAAATTCAACATGCCCTGGATTACGTCGCGAGCTTACCGTTTGTGGATCCAACGCGGTTGGGTTTGGCGGGATATTGTTTCGGGGGTACGGGTGTGATTCAGTACGTGTTGAAACGGACACAACCGGGTCTGCAAGTTGCCGCAGCGTTTCATGGGGGTTGCAACCCAAGTATTTGCCATCGCAGGATCGGGTATCTCCTATCCATCCTTATGTTCTTGTCTTGTCGGGTGGCTCGGATGATGCCCACGGTAACCAAAGCGTGTTGGAAAGTGCTTTGCAGGCAGCGGATGAGTGGGAGATTTCAAGGTATGCCAATGTATATCATGGTTTCACGGAATGGGAAAACCCGGCCTACAACCTAATTGCCGATACTCGCTCGTGGGATGCGTTTTTGCGACAATTGCGAGCTAGACTGCAGCCACGTGCCATAGAAGCGAACCAACGAACCTTTTCTTCGATTAGTGCATGGGTTTCCGGGGTATGTTTGATTGTACTAATTGCTTTGGTGTGGATGAGACGACGAAAGCAACACCAGCAATACGCAAAGCTTTGCCAGATACCAGTGCCCGCGTCACGGAAACCGAGTCAAAAGCAGAAATAGTACCTCTTTCGGATGATCAATTTCACTGCCATTCATTCCTTTAACTATTCATTCACATTCGCTCAGAATTTTTTGCCTATGTCCAGTCATCAATGGTGCCTTTTGGAACAGAATTCTACCTAATATCCTTTCCTTCTCCTTGCTTTGTAAGCAGAACCTGCTCATATTGAAGTGCACTGACCAAAAGATTCCAATACGTCCCTCAATTTCATTTATTTTATAAACTATTTCGAATAATATCACCTTGCAAAAAACAATTGTAAGTTTACTATGGCCTCAAAGTGTAGGTTGGTTTACCCCAAGACTCTGCCGTTTTAGTCACGAGAGACGTCGAATTAATACTCCGTACCTGGTAATGAAAAGCGTTAATTAATGATGATTCGTCACGAAACGTTTCTATTTGTGAACAAGTCATATCATATTACTCTTCAGTCATCATAACAACAAAAGAATTTCACAATGATGATGAATGACGGTAATCAGCGTCGCGAACAGTGCCAGAAGCAGGCAAAACTGTGTCAAAGCAAATTCAATGTCCCCACCCTGAGCAGCCACGAATGGTTGCAGCAACAAGAAATTAATAGTAACGACTGGATTCTGGTAGACGTGCGAACAGTTCCGGAACGCGCCGTTTCCATGATACGAGGCGCCAGAACACTGTCCGAATTCGATAAAGAATGGCGGGCTGGAACGATTCCTCACAACACGAAGGTAGTGTTTTACTGTACGATTGGTTATCGTTCGGGGATTCGTGCGAGCAAGTATTTACGCCAACAAGATCTCGAAGGTCGTGTGTACAATTTGGATGGAATCGTGGCCTTTTCACAGGCTGTTGCGGATCGATTGACAACGCACCGTACGCCCATGGACAACCCGAGAGATTGGCTGATCGACCCTCATAGCGGAGCACCAGCCCATGGCGTTCATACGTTTGGAGCATTGTGGAATTTTGTAGATACCGAAGTATTTTTAGGTATATACTATTCACGGTCTGCTCTGCTGGTTCGCATGCTGCAGGTAGGTTTCATTGCCTCGGGACATCATGCGAGAGAAGGATTGTATTTTTGAAGCGTATCGCGTCAAGAAGAAAGCGCCGACCTAAGCAATCTTGATCGATTTGTCGTCGATGCAAAGTGTTGCACAATTGTGTGGCGCAAAAAGCACTTGCAGCTGGTTCAGAGGAACGTCTGAAAACATTTTTGAATGGTACTTTTTATGCGGTCGTGCACGCTTTCAACAACTCGTGGATCGGCGAAACGACGGTTAAAAACGATAATACTTGGAACGCATCAACATGGCGTACTCAATGAGATATTGACTAGAATCGCATCAAGTTGCAAGCACATTCGAAAAACATTGTTGAATTAGTTGGACACTTTTTGGATTCTATGACTCCATGATTACACATTAAAAAGGCGTTCGTCTTAGTTGCAAGCAGTCCACGCCCGCGCATGTCCTCGTCGGAACGTCTGTTTCATCACTTCATCTCTTTTAGTAAGGAGTATTCAAACTTTCTCAAGGAAAATCAACAGATTTAGTTGAGAATAGTGGGTACGTCCGAAGGCATCGACGACATTATATCACTCGGAAAATCGGAGGGTACATCACTTGGTATCTGGCTTGGGACATCAGAAACAGACGCAGCGTCGAAGATGCTTAAAAACGATGGTTGTTCAGCCACCAAAACGGAGGTAGGAACTGTAGAGGGTGCAGAGGACGGGATATCCGAAGGAGAGTCCGAAAAAGCTCGAGAGGGTACGTCAGACGGAGTATCCGAGGGAAGGTCGGAGGGTACGTCCGATTCAAGCGGAGCGGGGAGAATTTCCGGTACGCCTACATCTCGTGCAGACAATTCGCCGCGAACGATAGATGGCGCCGAAGAAGGCGTATCAGACGGGGTGTCGGACAAAGCAAGAGAGGGAACATCGGAGGGAGCATCCGATGGAATGTCAGAAGGCACGTCCGATTCCAGAGGAGCGGGGAGAATTTCGGGCACTGCTCCTGCTTGGGCGGAAAAGTCGCTATCGTTCACAATGATAGATGGTGCCGAAGATGGTGTGTCCGAAGGAGTGTCGGAGAAAGCGAGAGATGGTACATCCGACGGGGTATCCGAGGGTACATCCGACTCCAGAGGAGCGGAGAGAATTTCTGGTACTGCTCCAGCTTGAGCTGAAAAATCTCCTTCATTTGCAATGATAGATGGTGCCGAAGATGGTGTGTCTGAAGGAATGTCGGAGGAAGCGAGAGAAGGTACATCCGACGGGGTATCCGATGGGACATCCGAAGGTACGTCCGACTCCAGAGGAGCGGAGAGAATTTCTGGTACTGCTCCAGCTTGAGCTGAAAAATCACCTTCATTTGCAATGATAGATGGCGCCGAAGACGGCGTATCGGAAGGAACGTCGGACAAAGCTAGAGAAGGCACATCAGATGGGGTATCGGAAGGGAGGTCCGACGGCACATCTGATTCCAGAGGAGCGGGGAGAATCTCTGGCACAGCTCCAGCTTGAGCAGAAAAGTCACCTTCAATGATAAGGATAGATGGCGCCGAAGACGGCGTATCGGACGGCACATCGGACAAAGCTAGAGAAGGCACATCGGACGGGGTATCCGAAGGAAGGTCTGAGGGTACATCCGATTCGAGAGGAGCGGGGAAAATTTCGGGCACTGCTCCAGCTTGTGCTGTAAAGTCTCGGTCACCTGCAGGACAAATCGCTCCACACATGTCATCCAAAGTAGACACTTGTGGACAAGGACAGTCGTCAATTGCATCTCCGCATTCGGTACAGGAAGGGATTCTGCAGTCTGCAAATGACTCCAACACATCAAAGTTTTCGTCGAGATACGTTGTTGCGGTCAAAGTGAAATCGGCACCCTCACCGCACCAGTTCTTACATACAATTTCATCTTTGAGAATAAAGCTTTCCCATTCATGAGTTGGTTTGTACTCGCAATTATCGGGAACCGCGACAGCAGGGGCGTTCAGAGCACGCAAGTGCCTTTGGTGCCCTTGGTTGCCTCTGGGGAAGGAATAGCCGAGGGCCTGTAACAATTCCTTGGGATCAGCGGGCTCGAAGGCCAACACCGTGGACACTACAATCGGGAAGAGAACAAGGGATTTCATTTTGTAGAGAGGAATGCTATCTTGGATGTGCTTCACCTTTCGTGCTCTTATCCTGTTTTGCTGAAAGACGCAAAAATGAATGAAATGTGAAGCAGTGTAGTTCAACGCAGAAGAGGAACATCGCTGATTTTTCGCGGGTAAAGTTAAGCGTTAGATGACGTTAATTGTCTAAGTAAATCGGTTTTCACTTTACTATGTGAAACCATAACACCTCACACAGAAAGCGATGATTTCAATTTCCATCTCCCAGTTTTTCTAAATGATACACAAAATGCCTATAGAAAAATTGCTTATTTATCTGGGACCATAAAAAGCAAGCCGAGCTAGTGACTGTCACACCGCTTACGGTTGTGCGTTGAGGTTTAGGCAGAATAAAGGACATGTGACCATATTACATAGTACTCAAATAGCGATATTGTCCAAGTACTTTGTGACGTGTAAAAGCGATGAGAAACGAGGCGGGCTGGCAATCACCACACCACCATCACCATCGGATGCTCTTTTACGTTGGGTTGAAATAAGGATAAGCTATTGGTAAAATCAACCGTGCCAACTTTGAGCCCCCCTCAGAGACGCTTTCGCACTGTTGCCATGGTTCTTCGTGCACACCGAACCGTCAATCATCTCGTAATCGAGTAGTAGTTTTCGAGGAACTCGAGCCACCTGGGCAAGTCCTTTGTGGACGTGTGGTAAGAGGTGTCCAGCAGCTGATGGTACAAAGTGTTGGCTTCCTCCATTATTTGTTTCCTCGGAAACATAATCGACATGCCTGTTGCACTTGGGGAATCCGAGCCAACATTTCGCGAGACGAACTGACTGGCATACAACGCTTCCGCTTCTTGGAGTCTCAAGTGTAATTCACTTCCTCCTTCCGGCTCACACCAATGTCTGAATTGATCTAAAAAGCTACCGACATCGACAGATGAAGGAAGTGCAGTATCGACGGGGTCACTCCCTCCCACAAACGCGATGCTCTCGACGTGAGCCCTTTTACAATATTGTATACATTCTGATCTCTCATCATTTCTCGATTGAGCTCCTCAAAAACGAGTCAAAAGCGGTTAGAAAGTTTGAGAACTTGCCCATGTCGGCAATGGATAATAGTTTTGGAATAGTATTGTTGTCCCCCGCTGAAGAATGAGAAAGGAAATCGTTGTATAGATTTTTGGCTATGCCGAGAGCGCTAGCCGTGCCGACTAGGTCAATATTACTGTAAGTCCAACCTGCAAATCGAAAAGTCTCGGTGAGTCACCAGCGCAAAAGGCAATTGTAAAGTATTGCGAGTCAAACGGACCTTCGGCGGGTTCCGCAGCTTCACTAGCCAGCAGATATTTAGTGGCATGTCTTAAATCGTCAGCGACATCCACTGATTGCATGGAGCATGCATCAAATCCAATAACATCAAATTTTTCCGGTGCTCCTTCAACGCTTTCAAGTGCAGCTCGCATAGCCACAGTCATGTCGCCATTGGATAGCGCAAGCCGGCGTCGCGAATAATTTTCGTCACCACCAAAACCAAACATTCCATTGCCATGAGATGCCATGATAACCATATACTCCGTGGAACCTTTCCCCACACAATCTCGTAAACCGTATGAAAGAAAGTCAAAGAGTGTTTGAGGATGATCGCTGTTTTGTTCCCCTTGGACGAAGCCCTCTATCACCATCTTTTGCATTTCGTGGTTCCAAGTCATGTACGCTGAGTCTTCATTTTTCTCGGTGACTGGAGAACCATCGGAAAAGTATACTTCTCGTAAAGGTTCTATTATATCCTCGCTAGTACCGTAATTCCGTCCATCAAAATATACCCATGTCGTCAATGTGGGATCTTTGATTCCCTTGGAGGAGATCAGCTCAAAATTATCATGGCGAAGAAAAGACTCAAGATTATTATCTAGGCGATTGAGCGGTGAATTTTTCAGAGCAGATCAAAATCTTTGGAGAACATTGCATTGCATTTCCGCTTACCTGCCATCTGATAAACGAGTAAACAAACGTCGGCACTGACGCAATGTGTGACAAAAATCATTACAAGTACGCTTAAAGAAAAAACAGCATTTAAACAAATCATTTGCGCGAGGGTGGTGTTCAGCTCTGAACTTTGATCAATTAATTAATTAATGTCTTTTTCGTGTCCTTTGTGCTTGTGCTTGTTTGAAGTTAGTTTGCAGTGAACGATGATGATCGTCGGTCCAATTATGTGGATTCCTTGGTTTACAAACACGATCAATGATTCCGCTTTGTGCTCCGTTTTCTGTGTCTTCAATCTTCGTCCGATACTGATACATTTCTCTTTTCCTTTCGCTATAATCTATAAGTAATAATAGGATCACAAATGACTGAGAATCTGCGAATAAACATCCTTTATCGTTTGGCCAGTAATTCAGTATTACGAATTATGAAATGCCTTTGAGTCGAATAAAGAAATTGGTTGTTTTTAGAGGAGGATTTCTGTACTAGTTCTTGAGATATCGGATTCGATGGTATAGGGAGAGAACAAAGTCATGGTCATGTGCCATTTCGTCACCCGTCACCTCGTCACTTGGTCATCGCAAGTCGACTTTCTTGTATCTTGTGACGGTTGACGGCGTGGTGGGGTGGTTCAGCGACTGTTAGGAGACACGGAAACTCACCTCTGCTTGGTACATTTCTCTACGGGGGCATACGTGAGTGTACACTTTTTCCCGCACCTTGCTGTTCATCGTCCACATTATTCCATGCACTTTTCGTTTTGTGTTTTAATCTCAATACTTCGAAATAAATGATAAAAAGTTTCTGACTTGCACCAGCAGCATCATCTCCATAAAGCTAGTTCTTCTTGAATTCAAGCTTTGGAAGGTCTTCCATAGGGGCAATAATTCAACCGTCCCGTTCGTATGGACAAGGCGAAGAAGTTGCATTGGATACTATTGTTGCCTAATGATCGAACGGATGGGCGACCTTGTAAAAAGGAAGCGCAACTCGATTTTGCCGATGCTTTTCGCTATTCCCTGGATGTGATTAGATAGTCGTAGTAACAAAACGGGTAACTCTACGGCTGAAAACTGGATACTCGTAAGCAATTCCAAAAGAATCCCTTGCTTGGTATTCAAACGCCCAAACAATTATTTTGAGTTCAATGATTAAGAGCAATGTCACCACCAACTGTAAAGGGATGATTTTGGTGACCGATCGCTCAACATTCCGTTTCAATGTCATCATGGCCACAGACCGGGCGCACGACGCCTCTCTACAAATGTCATTTCAATTTCATACGAGAGACGTCTGTTATTTAACATGAACTATTACCGATTTTAGTGTCTAGAATTGGTTTGACGATATTAACAGCGAATGAGCTCAGTGAAACCATATCCCAAGGAGCGTTTGAACATGTCAGGTCCTTTAGTTTCCGTTGCCCAAGTATTGCTGCGCAGTGTCCCATAAGTAAAGGAAGAATTGAACCCAATCTTCTGGACTGCCAACTACACCATCCGATACTTCCGACGGCATGTCGCTGTCATAGAAGAAGACAAGACAGAAACGTTTTAGAATAAAAAAATTGAACGAAATGCAAATGCACCAGTAGCAGCAGCTTACCTTGGGGCATCTGAAGGTGCATCGGATGGCATGGAGCTTGGCATGTCGCTAGGCATCCTGGAACGAAGGGACGGAGATGGCTCGGTCCCAACTTCACTTCCTTCAAAACACATCATGCTGCAGACCTCGTCGAACGATTTAAGTATCGGACAAGGGCAGTCTCCTGGCTCATCACCACAATCTGTGCAACCAATTAACTTGCAATCGATGAGTGTCTTTGTATCATAATTGTCGCTCACGGAACTTTGGACAGAGAGAGTGAAATCTTGTCCAGCACCGCACCAGTCGGGACAGTGGACACTGTCCCGGAGAACACCATTTTCCCAGTCATGCTCGAACTCGTATTTACAGTTCTTGGGGGCAATGATTGGGGGAATCGTGTGCGTGAGCTCTCGATTCCAGAGGAGGGCGCGGGGAGGAAGTTGCACACCCAAGACGTCGAGAGGGGAAAGGTGGTCCTCGGTGGACTTGGCGGCTACTCCAACGCTAAGAAAGGTTAAGGCAATGCTAGCGATCTTCATTTTTCTGCTTTCAAACGTTTTCAGCAATTCAATGGCCCGTAATCGATTCGATAGTTTTATGGTAAGAGGCTCGAAGTGAGGAAAAGTGAGGGATTGCGTCGGCGATCGCCGATTCAAGGCATCGCTAGCTGTCCGAGACATGCTCGCGTGTCGAGAATAGGTCTTTATAGTAGAGTTGTTTCCCGCAATTTTTGTTTGTCCTGTTGGAAAACAAGCACGTAGAAAAGGCTTCTTCGTACTATAATTTATAGTGTGATCATTGTACATGAAACATTTCACGTGTTTGTCAGGACCACAATCCGATCGCCGACACGAGCTGTTTGTACGAAAGTTAACGGCGCATCGGTTGCATCGTTTTACACCAAAAGATGCGGAAATGATATCATTGAAAAACGTCAAGTGGACTTTTTTAGTTTCAGCTTGCTATTTTTGGAATGGCCTGTTTCATTCGTAAACGACTTCGCTACCTGGTCACCTTACAGCATAATTTTCCATCGATGAAGCTAAAGAGTTCAGGATCTACAGATCTTACAGTGTGCAATCTGCTAGTCATTCTTTCAATGGACAGTGAATGAAACATCGTAGATGAGGATCTGCGAAGGATGATTCAATTTCTCATGCTTTACTGCTAGCGGGGTCTCTTGACGCGGTAGTGATGCCCAACCGTTGAGAGCGTGTTGATCGAACAAACTGGCCTGGAAGACCAACGTTTTTCTTTAGATCGCCCTTTGCGTCTACCATAAAATCAGCCAATTGTCTTCCACTAGTCCAAGCTCCGGCAATAGAAGGTTCTAAAAGCCAATCCCCGCAAACCCCGACTTTGTGCTCACAGTCGTATAAAAAGGCTCCGTCTTTGCTCCTCCAAACATTCATGGGAATAGCAGCACCCCATAATTGCAGTCGACGATCCACCACTTCCGAAAGTAGTGATTCAGGTGCAATATCGAAAAGATCTCCCAGAGATGCAATAAGTAGCAGCGAAACTTCCTCGATTGTTTCCTCGGGCATGAATTCTTGGGGAGCTTTGTGGCGCTTGGCAAATTTGGGAGTCGAAAGAATGGTCCACACTTCGTGGGTTGTGTCACTCTGAGCAAGCTTTCGATTTTGACATACTAAAAAGCCCAAATTCGAGTTTTCTGAAATAAAACCAGCGACAAAATTATCCGGCAACGCTTTGGATAGAATCGAGGGTGATTTTACGCATACCGATAAACTGTAAATAGAGCCCAGCGTCATTCGATTCCCTCCGTTTGCTGGAACTGTCGGAGCAAAGTTGACTCGAAGCAATGAATGGATTTCTTTCGCGGGAGAACTGGACATGAGTCGGTCGGCGCATTTCCCGTTGTGCGCAATAATCAAATAGTCAAAGTTGCCCCTCACTTCACCTTTTGCTTGTACCCTCCACTTTTGTGACTTATCTATCCATTTCACACCATTCGACGGAGATACCCAAACATCCTGCTGTAGAGTAAACTTTCGATTCGCAATGAGATCCATGGCAATGGCATTGATGCCGTCGGGAGCAAAGTACAAGGGATGGTCGGACGACAGAGGTGTTGGTGGTTGAGCACTGCCTATTTGATAAATGCTACCTTTTGCAAATTGTCGCAAAACCCCCGTGATTCCCACTCTTTCACTTGGTTTTGGAATGCATAGAAGGACGGCGGAACGGATATAGCTTGTGCCGCATGGTCGAATCGGTATTGCGAAAGAAACGGATGATGACTTCGGTCCCCTTCCTTGGGTTGATCCCCGGGCCAACGAGACGCACATCGCCCTCCGGCTCGAAGACGACCCGTATCAAATACAGTGACATCATAATATTGTTGCGAAAGCTTCTCGGCACAGCTGAGTCCAGCGATTCCACCGCCGATCACCGCGACGGTGGGTCGTAATGTGTGCGTGACACGAGGAGCCAAACACAGCGTCAGGAGGGCCAAGATGGCTTTGTTCCTTGTCTGTCGCTTCTTAAAAGTAAAACATATCATTGTGTTGCGAGTCGAGACTATTAATATACAGTAAAGAAGATGGCAGAAGCACTATATAAGCCACTTGTATAGTCATTTGACAAGGCTCATTCATCGTATACATGCAGATCACGGATGCCAAGAATTATGAGGATGTGTTCCATAAGAGTTAAGGTTTATTTTTAGTCCTGCTTGGTCTTTATTCTTGAGTTGCAGTTCACGGATGGTATTTTGTTGGTACTATCTTTTCCAGTTGCCAGTGCATTCCCTTTTGGGGCTACACTCATTGCTATACCCAGAAGGATTTTTAGGATTTATTTCCGTCGACGTCCTTTCTTCGTCATTTCCGTTGCTGCTAAAAAACGTACACGAACGTCGGAACCGTTGACAGAATTTCCAACTTCCATCACCGACAACGGAAGCATACATCCTTCTCTCATTTTTCGCAAGCATCGTCCTCGATCCTCGATCCTCGATCCCTGATCCTTCCTATTTTTTTCATCCGATCTTTGTTTCAAATTCAAATAATCATCTTGTCGTTTCATTGTTACCTATCGGATACTTGTACAAAACTCATGATGAGCATGTTCACCAACGAAAGAGAAGTTAGCGGTATCTACCGTGATTATGCGAACGTCGACTTGCAGGAAGTGAAAGCCGACCTCAATTTTTCACCCGACAAATGCAAAGGGCCGCGTGGCGGTGTTGCCGTTCCCTTTCCGGTTCGGTTGTATACCATGTTGGAGGTAACCAAGAAAGAAGGATTCGAGCATATTGTTTCCTGGCAGGTACATGGAAGATGTTTTATGGTTCACTCGCCTCAGAAGTTTGTGACAGATGTGTTGCCGAGGTAAGAAAACGTTTACTCGCTACGACGCTACTCAATTAGTTTATTTTGAAGAAAGGAACTCACTGAGCTATTTATGCTGTATAATCAGATTTTTCAAGCACTCCAAGCTTTCTTCATTCCAAAGGCAGCTCAATTTGTGGGGATTTCAACGAGTGGTGGATGGAATCGACCGTGGTGGCTATTATCACGAATTATTTTTATTGGGACGTCCCGACTTGGCCAAAATTATGCTCCGTACACGAGTTCGAGCCACATCGCAGGAACCCAAACCGTGGGGACAAGACGATCCAGATTTTTATGCGTATCCCTTTTGTAAGGAGGACAATCCGCTGGCGGCTGTTGTTTCGAGTTCGCCGTCTGACGACGACAGTATCAGTGCAACTTGGCAAACTTGGATGACCAATTGTCAGCCTATTGGTTCTTACTCTCATTCTTCACCAACTGTGGTAGCTTGCGTATCACCACGTGAGTCCCCGATAGTCACCAATGTTGCACCATCCGCCCGAGGCGCTTCGGAGAACAAAACGCGTGCTTCTTTGAGCTCGCTCAAGAATGGGACATCGGGTCAGCTTGATTTTGTACTAAAGCCTTTGCCCCGTGCGCCCAAATTGATCACCCCTTCGGCCCTTTCCAAGAAAGTGTTTGGACATTCTTTGGCTCAATTTGAAGGACAGACATTTCAGTGCATTGATAACTGCAGTCTGGCGTCAGTGGAGTCCGTTCTCATTTCCGAGGGCATCTTTTGGTAATTTTTAGATGCTTTTCGGATACGCACCCAGCATTTTGTGCAGTTTTCTCGTTTTTGTGAAGCGCCAACCCTTTTTGTCAAGGATTCTCATGTTTGCCGTGCGTAACCGTTACGATTTTAGAAAAGATAAATAAATTTTAGTTTTGACATTCACCGCCATCTCATTTACTGGAGATATAAAGTCGTTGTTTTTCTCTTTGTAAACCTCTTTCGGCTACTTACTTCTTACTCCGTATCTTCTACCATCACAGAAAACGTGTAGTAGCTTCAGCCCCGTCTCTAGTTCGTTCTATCCTCCCTGAAAGGGTGCAAATCTTAGACAGCTGAAGATATAATGATTAATAGAAGTGGTTGCTCAACGTGTATGAGTTGGAGATAACATCTCATAGAGGTTCATCGAGTGTCGGCACTAGAGAGGGCGTCGATCACTTCCGGGACTGAAAATCATTTGAGTCGGAAATATTGTTGATACTACACTTTACACGATTGCTGTAACTTTGACCCAATACAAAGTATTTAAAAAAATGTAATGAAGGGCATTCACGCCAAAATTAGGCTTAAACAACAAAATAGGTGATGCCATGATGAATAATTAGAGTTTTTGCCTTCCACACATAAACATGGAATTGAAGCCATCGGGTGCGCATGGTGATGATTCTTCATCGGATGGATCATTCCCGGGACTGAAAATTAGTTCAGTCGTCGGAAATTTGTCGCTTCTAGTAATCTGTGAGTCAGCGAAGTTTTGCCCTTATGAAAAATGGAAGTCGAAGATAAAAAGGTGGACGATGGTATACGTGTTTATAAAATGCAACTTTTATGCCTTTGATCCGATTGCATAGGTTAATTACACCTCCGTTACATCTCTCCATGCACTCCGCAACTGCTTTTCTCTTCTCGCCCCAGGTCATTCTAACCGGAACATCCTCTGCTTTTGCTCTACCATCTACATCGCCACTCCTCATCGCCAGCGAAAGAATAGAAAATGTCGCTGCCCAGACGACATTTGAACCCGTCATACCTGATGGGTCTGTAATGATGGGAATGATTTCGATTGTTTTACTTTCGGGTTTGGCATTCTACGTTTGGCAAGAACAAGTGGTGCCCGTGAGTCGAACCAAATTAGCACTATCGAAGCGGAGAGGAGCTGTGAAGCAATATTTGGATGAGCTTTCCGCAGAAGAAGCTATTGTACGTAGCGAGGGACGCTCTTCGTCGTCAAGGAGCTTTGAAAGATGGCTGTTTACGGATTGGTTGGTTCAGCGAGAAAAGAAGTTAACGGGTCAGTCGATCAAGAAAGAACCGGCCTTACCAATTCTCAAAGATGCGAAATGGAACTCGGGCGATAATCCAGTGATTGCAGCAACAGGGCTTATTGGTCTCTGTGTTCTTATTGCTTCCCTGACCGAGCGAATTTTTCAATAAACCTCAAATGATTATATTAATATCTTTCGCTGAATCTAGTTACAGTGTTATATTGTTAGACCCCGGAGAAAATAACTCGCTATCTTTGGCCTTCTCGGTAGTTCGCTTCC
The DNA here is from genome assembly GCA_030295235.1 of Fistulifera solaris. Taxonomy (NCBI): domain Eukaryota; phylum Bacillariophyta; class Bacillariophyceae; order Naviculales; family Stauroneidaceae; genus Fistulifera; species Fistulifera solaris. The sequence continues at coordinate 222,188 of AP026155.1, read as the reverse complement.
ACTTTCGATCGACCATTTTCGCTCGAAACTGCTCATCACCGGGGCATACAACTTCGCACAAGCGTTCGACTAATGACGAGACAATGTGCTGGGCCCTAAAAGGGATTCTCTGCGTCCGCGTTGTTTGATTCCGCTTTGGGAAGCCGTTCCAAGACCTTTTGGTCGATTTCAAGTACGTCAAACACCTGGAACATCCGCTCCTTGTTAGTTAACTCTTCCTCCTTTGGGATTGCATCCTCCGGCTCTTGGTCTTTTGCTTTTTCTGTATAAATCATATCCGACAATGATATATCAGACTCAGTGTGTTGTCCAGCGCCCACTATGATCAAAGGTTTGGAAACTGTGGACAGTTTTCGTCTCTTGTTTTCGGCATGCCTTCCAAGAAGCTTCTTCTACGTAGGGTGATTGTATTTTGGTTGACAAGTTTCCTAGGGATCGCATAGTTTACAAGTGTCGCAATCGCTGCATCGACCTTTCTTACTGCGTTCGTGAGCTTTGCACCTCACCGTGGCGTACTTGCTTTGTAAACCATTGTGAAATGACACCAAGAAGCCATTGAATTATTGAAAGGGCGAGTTGTCCGAGCAAACAAAAGAGAGGGTAGAGGGCTAAGTACCGGTACGATGGATACACGAACGACACATAGTGATTCGAGTGCCCGACGCACGCGCCTGTTCGGCTCTTGGTCACTTTTTCCTCGTCCGCGTGCTTTTTTTCGTCCATCGAAACGTGCGTAAACGAAAGATTATTCCGATCATGTTCGACAGAAGTCGGAGACCATTCCCATTCAACACGTCAGAACGTTTCCGATGCCGTCATCTTTCCTCCATTTGGTCACAAAGCACCTTTTGCTTTCTATTCTTTTCACATTTTCCAACAACTGGATGCTCTTTTTCTCTTTTATCGACTTGTAGTAGAACTGTCATGGCGACTGCGAAATATTCAACTCCTTCCAGCCTTTTGGCTCCACCCGTCAAAGCCTTAGTGTCGCCCGGTGAATGCCAATTTGGTGATTCTCCCATCTCCGTTCCTCTGTTGGAACGAACCCAGGTTTCACCGACGACTTGTGTGCTCCGCTTTGGACTTCCTGACAAGGACAAACCGCTCAATTTGAGTACGTGTGCTTGCATTTTGGCCAACGCCAACATTGATGGGCAAGATGTGACGCGACCTTACACGCCGTTTAGCACCAACCAACAGATTGGTAGCTTTGATCTGCTCGTCAAAGATTACGGCCCCGAATTTGGAACCATGTCCTACTATCTTTGCTCTCGCATCAACGTGGGTGATCAAGTGGCTTTCAAACACATTCCCTTTAATGTAAAAACACAGGCACCGTTTGATTACGACCGAATTTGCATGCTCGTCGGAGGCACGGGTAAGAAAGAACTTGTGATTCATGTCATACGGTACCAAGATGTTTTTTCTTAACTCGTTGTTCGCTTCATCGTACGACACAGGCATCACTCCGTTCATTCAAGCACTCCATGCCATTTTGGGCGACGAGTCGTCCAAGACACCGCGCGTCACTATGCTATATGGTAGTAAAGTGGCGGATGATATTCTTGGCTACGAACTTTTGCACAAATGGGCCCAGGATTATCCGGACCGCTTCGAGTTGGTCGATGTTTTGTCGGATGAACCCGAAGGTACCGAATGGAAGGGGTTGCGCGGTTACATTAACCGAGAACTCGTCGAGAAGTACTTCCCCCAACCATCGGATAATTCCAAGTTTCAAATCTGGATCTGCGGACCACCTCCCATGTACAATGCACTCACGGGGCCGCGTGAAGATAAGGAGAAAGTGTCAGGTCTTTTGGGCGAAATGGGATACAGCCCATCTCAGATCTACAAATTCTAAAACGATCCTTTGTACAAATTGCGTGTTGTGACCATACAATAAGGGAGCGTAGAACCTAGTGCAAATGAATGACACGACATGAGAAATTAAAGTTAAAGTCTAAAGTGCGCTGTATATATCTATGTTGCTTATTACTTTTTTCCTTTCGCCGGTACGCCTTTGCGAAGCACTTTCTGGATGGAATTTTTCGGCAAAGAATAAGGGGAATCCTTAGCGCCACCGTGTTTCGTTTTCGAAGCATCTCCTGTTAACAGTGCCTCGAGCTCCTGTGCCAAATTTCCCTGTATGAGAAGCTCAGTCGTCGCACGCTTGGAACTGCTTTGCGTTTTTATGATCGTCGCAGCACATGCAAATCTTTGCGAAATTTCGTGACAAAGAGTTTCGGCATCCAGTCTAAACTCCTCATACCCACGTACTTCAGTAACAAACTTGTTGGATTGTCGCCGCGATACTTCAATCGTAACGCAAGGAGCCTGTCCTCTGCCGATACGAATCACTTTATTTCCAGGGACTTCAACCAAAGCAAATGCACCTTCCATTTTGGCTGTCCACGCGGTGATGATATCTTTCCGTGGTATATGAGTAGGAACAGACGTTGCATTGACGGACTGTTTCTTTTGTTTGTACAAAGCATCTTTTAAAGGACCATCAACTACGATCATGTTGCGATTCGACGGATCCACCAGATTTTCTCGGTCAATATAGTCGTCGAGGATTGAGCGTATTTCCTTCAAAGTTAGCATGCCCGTCCCTCTTCGCTCATCACTGGTGGCATTAGATGCTTTCATCGTATCAGCGTCCAATCGAAGTAAGGCTTGGAAATGATGCGGTATGCAATACAAATCTGTCAGGACCAACCGTCTCTCTTTCGCATCAGGTGGCTTGTTGGCTTCCGACACCTTACGCAACTCGATAAAGTCCTGAATTGCTGAATGTCGTACATCAAAGTCAACCAATATTCCCATTGGGTCTTTTCGAGTGCCTTCTTGCGAAACACCCACGCAAAGGAGTCCATTTGCTACCTGCTCCGCCACGTATGCCGAAAACTTTTTATACTTGGTGCGCTTCAGATCGATGGAAGTGCCTTCTGGTCGATTCGGTATGACATGTTGTGCATAAAAAGTAGCCATACGCATGGGCAAAGGTTTCTTCTTTTCTCGTTGGAGCATGCTCAAGGCTTTACAAACCGCCGCGTGAAGAATGTCGTCGGGAGAGCCTTGAGCATCTTCGCCGTTCTCGTCATCCGTGTCATGTTTTTTGTGACAATCTCCGTTAGACGCAACATTTGTATCCGTTTCTTCTGCTCGCTTCTCCTCATCATCGTTTTCTTCAACAGAGCCTTGGCTTGCTTCACTGTCGTCTGTCCTTGACATTTCGATAGGCGCCACAAACTTTCCTTCCAAAAAGCCAGCATTTCCGTAATGTCCACCGTCAAATAGGCTAAGACTACTAGTATCGACCAGTGACGGAGGCAATTGGTTCTTCCACAAATCATCGCCATAAGCCGTTATAATCGTGACTCCTACTCCCGTCGTTTTCACGTTGGTCATGAAATCTTCCATCAAGTCATGCGCCAAAAGACCCACCGCCAGAGCTTGCGAATTCCCATTCACCGCTATTGCAACAGCAAGCATTGCCTGTGATTGTTGTTTGACGGGAGGTACCCAGCCTCGTATCCCCGGTTTCATCAAATCAGCTCCCCGACACACAAACTTGGAAGCTTCAGGGTGTATTCTAATTTCTGGCAAAGAACCAGGAGGAAGTATCGAAAGTAACGCAACTGTCGGTATATGGACTATTTCCGGTTTGTTAGAATTTCCAGGCACCAACGTCTTGGAATCCAGTTCAATCCAAATACATTGAAAATGATAGTGATAAGGCCACGCTGTATCCTCCTCCTCCTCTACCGCGGCCGGAGATCGAAAATAAAGCGTCGCTTTGGCATCTGGTAGTTGTATTTGACGCGAAAACAGAGAACCATCGAGAAAGCAAAGGTCCAGGATGCTTTCATCTTCACAATTCAGCATCGAGGCGGCGAGAAGTCGAAGATTTTTGCGATCCGACTTGCGAAGCGGAACGTCCTTAGCCTTTTTGGAAGCATCCTTGCGCGGATTGCTCAAGATACTCGAATTTGCTTTATGAAACATGGACAGATTATGGTAGTACCCTTTCTTTTTGCTTCCTTAAGCAATTATCATTCACAATGCAATTGTCAAATCTACTTCGTATCTGGGAAATAAGCTCTTATTAGTGCGCTCGAAAGGTAGAAACTCGGTTGTTTTTCAGGGATAGGGATAATCAAGGCGCTGAAGCTGAAGGTTATAGGTTTAGGTGTGTTTGGAGTTTGAGTTAGGATCAATGACCACGGTGCCACGTGGTACGTGGTTCCACAATCTACCGTGCAAGAAACGAGAGAGAAGAAAAGACGGAATTTTTGCTACTCTGGTGATACCTGGTAGGGTCATTGTGCCAGCTTGCTTTAAGATTACTATGGATTTGAGGGGGTCCGTTCGCTTTTTAAAAGTAGCCATTGACTATCAACGCAAAAAGGCAGGGGCAATGCCAGTGGAAACGTAGCAACTGCAACGCCGAACTCTACAACCGGCTACGGGCTACGGGTACCAATAAATCAATAAGCTAGTCGTATCGAAATGGTTCTTCCCGTCGGCTAAAATTATCTTCCCTTTGGAGACATCGAAACACTTTCTTTGCCATCAGTTTCCTTGTGACAAAAGAAACCTTCCAAATGAAATGCTACAAACAAGAAGATCTCGAGGCGTTCGATCTGCTGGAACTTCCAATCTGGGTGTTTGATTACGAAAAGAATTTTGTCTTCTGGGCAAACCAGAGTGCGGTGCACTTATGGAATGCAGAATCGATGGAGGCCCTGACGAAACGATCTTTGCGAACATGTCAAGTACGTCGAGACGGAGATTGGAAGAGTATTCGGCGCAATTGGAAAAAGTCGACCGCGTCCGTGATTCCTGGACCTTTTACCCGAACGACGTCCGTATTGTGACTTGCTGTACGACGGTGAGTCGAATTCAGGTTGAAAATGGCCTCAAGCCGCTTTTGTTTGTTGCGGAAATGCCAACAACTCAAGAATCGGTTCATAAAAATTCCATGAGAGCTGTTGAAATGTTACGATATCAGCCGATCCCTGTCGGAATGTACACAGCAAAAGGTCGTGCCATTCATCAGAATCCGGAAGCTGTTCACGTGTTTGGCGGTAGAGAAGAGTCAGAGAATGCCGCAGAGGTGGAAGAGGAGAATGCCGGCTCGAGTTTGCTTGCCCGGTTTCTTAACAAAGAGGAGGGACAAAAAGTGTTAGACAGGGTCATGAACGAACATCAGGACTACAACGACGAAATCCAACAACGCACGAAGACTGGTATACGATGGTTTGCAGTTCAGTTGCGAAGAACGATGGATCCGGTGAAAGGCGTACCTGTGATTTTTGTATAGCGCGCGTGACATATCCACTCTCGTGGAGGCAAAAAGTAATATGGAAGCTTACGCCAAGGCAAAACGGAAAGCAGTGAAGGCATCAATGGCGAAATCTGAATTCGTGGCTGTCATGGCCCACGAAATGCGCACTCCGCTACATCAAGTGCTAGGGTTCTTGGATCTCATAAAAGGAACCGGACTAAATAGCCAACAGAAGGAGTACTGCAGTCTGATGGAATTGTCGGCTTCGTCTTTAATGGCTGTGGTCAATGACTTATTGGACTTTACTAAACTAGAAGCAGGCAAGGTGAAAATGGAACATATTCCCATGGACGCGTGTGAAGTTGCGTTAAGCTCGTTCAAGTTGATTGAGTCCCAGGCGGAGCGGAAAGGTTTGAAGCTCATCTCGGACATTGATACAAACATACCGCGAGTTTTCGGAGACCCAAGCCGTCTGCGACAGGTTCTGACAAATTTTCTACAAAATGCTCTCAAATTCACTGATAAAGGAGAAATCTCGATGTCTGTCAAAAGCTTCGCGGTGACGGCGAGGGTCAAATGACACTTAAGTTCGCTGTCAAAGACACAGGAATTGGTATACGACCTGAGCACCAAAAAATCATATTCGACAAGTATCAACAGGCTGACACGTCCATATCTCGCACGTATGGCGGCACGGGGTTAGGATTGGCTATATGCACAATTATTGTTGAGACACTTGGTGGCGAGATTGGCGTTGATAGCGAGCTATCGAAAGGAAGTACGTTTTGGTTCACATTGACCGTAGAAATAGCTTTTGGCGAAACAACTAAGAAACTTGAGCTCCATGAAGCAAAAAACGGAAGAAGTGCGTTGCACATATTGGTTGCCGAAGACAACAAAGTCAATCAGAAGCTCGTAATGTCTCAACTCAAACGGCTAGGCCACACATCATGCATTGTGGAAAATGGAGTGCAGGCTGTAGAAGCAGTGCAAACGGAAAAATTCGATTTGGTGCTGATGGACGTTCAGATGCCAGTGATGGATGGACTAAAAGCAACAGAAGAGATACGTAACAATGGATGGTCAAAAGAGGCGCTGGCCATAGTGGGCTTGACAGCTGACTACCGCAAAGCAGATGACGCTAAATATCATGACAGTGGAATGAATTTCTGCCTTGGAAAACCTCTTCGCATGGACGAGCTTAAGAAGCAACTGGATCTGCTGGCTTCGTAGTTCCGCTTTTCTCGCTTTACAAGTGATCAATAAAGACGCTCCCAATTTCAATCAACCAGAATGTTTTTCATCAGTCCGGTTTTGTTTTGAGTGGCAAATCATTGTTTGGAGCGATCCTTTTCATCTCTAAAGATGATCAAGAGATGAGGAATGACAAGTTTTCACGATTTTACGCACTAAATATGCGTTTTGGTTTTAGAATCGTGTGAAAAACAGTTTGATTAATCAGGAAACTGGGAAGGCGCGTTCGCAGCCTTAACTGCGCCGGGAGTCGGGAGCAGTTATGTGTCACGATGTCCAAGTGGTGACTGCGCAGTACCAACAGATAGTCCGAAGTCCGAAATGACCTGCGAAAAGAACGGTGAAAAGGGAAAGTAACGAAAAAATGTGACGTGAGTTGACAAACACTTGCGAGGATCCGCCTCTCCATCTTTTCTAAAGCCCGCGAATTTGCTGATAAAATGCAGGCAAAGGGACACGCTGGCCCTTCTTTAGCAGCAATAACACATTTCAATCATAGCGGCCGACCAAACGCACTAGAGATGTCTGATTCTGTCTCGTCCGACTCCAGTTCTGTTGAATTTGGTGCACCTGTGCAAACGGGTTCCCCCGCTCATGCAAAGGCATCGAAGGATACAGGAACGACTTGCAACTCCTCCGACGACCGTTCGGCTGACGCTACTAGTAGCTTTGCCGATACCGACACAGAAAGCGAAGGCGATGTTGACAAGGCACGAAATACAGCTGCGAAGAAGAAGCCTGTCCATGGCGAAGCATTACCTCCAGGAACCAGCGACAAAGCCTTCATAGCCTTTTTGCGTTAAAGATTTAGCAAGAGATGCCCTCGATATAACCCACTGTACGAACAAGGACCACAATTTTGACCTTCATAGCACAGACCACTTGCTGAAGCAGCATTACGATCTTATGACAAAGAGCTTGAGCGATCTCAATTTCTCACAGCACAGTTTAAAATCCCTCGGCAGCTTTTTAGACGAGATCGAAGACGACCTCCAAGGGGATAATGATATTGCCACGGATACGTTCGTCGTGGACGACATCAAGATGAAAGATGCGAGTAAAATTTACCAGGAAGAATAGAAGAAAAAAAAGAACAAAGTGATCTCTACTCCTGAGGTCAACGAGCTGATGCTGAAAAAGCAGAAACGCAATCAAAGGCTTGAACAAGTTCGTGAACGCATTAGACTTAAAGAAGAGAAGAATCAAATGAAAAAATACCAAATCACCGAGCTGAATATGTCTGAAGCAGGACGTCGTGAACGTTGTTACGAATGGTACAAACGCTTGTCCATGCCCTCAAAGGAGGAAATGAAAGAAAAGATTCTCTCTTTCCACCCGTCGTCCGGTGTTACAGCGAAAGATATTGAGCTTCTTCCCTGGAACACTACAGAGAGAGTGCTCAATCCTCGGAAGATGCAAATGCTCTCGGTTACGAAGAAGTCATTTCGTTCGACGAAGGCAAAAGATCCCGAAGATAGCGATTCATTTTGGGGATGGGCCTTAAAAGGTTGGCGCTTTGGAACGTTTGTTATCTCTTGTTTCTTAGAGGTAGTTTAACGTTAGACCGAAAAGAACGAAGACGTCGACTTTTGTTCTCAAGAAAATTTACCATTCGTCGTACTGGTAGCCAGCTTCAACGGGCTGTACACTTTACCTAGTATTAATTATGACTGATGACCCTGACTTAGACTACCGTAGTACGATGTCTCGATGCCTTTTGCTCACACCGCAATAAACTGTAACTGATAACTGCTTCTGTCTTATGTCCTTTGTGGAGGCTGTAAAAAAACTTTGCGTCTCGCTTCTCGCACCTTTCGCGCTGAATTAACTGCGATGATACAGTTATCATCAGCTGCAATCCAATAGTTTGAAAAAGGAAACAAAGAGCTCAAATTGTTGATCAATTAATTTGGTAGCGAGAAGGCCGCTCGGAAAAAATTATTCTGTTATTTGCAAGAGCTTGTTTTCGTTATGTCCTCGTCGTCGTCGTCGTCAGGATCCGATACAGACTCCGATGAAGACACCGTCTCTTCGCTCGAAGTCGAAGACTTCAAAGATGACTCTGGTCGGTGGTCTGATGAAGTTTCCTCTTCTGAAGACTCATCGTCAAGCAATGAAGATTCGACGGACGTCACATCGGAGGAATCCTCATTTAACAACAAGAAGGGAAAGGTCACTTTAGAGTCCGAGTCTTCCGCTTCTTCGGATAGTTTTGAATCCGACTCAAGTGAATCATCCGAGGAGAGCAAACCGAAATTAAAGTCGGCAATGAAGAAGATGGCAGCAAAAGTGTCGGATTCGGAAGATTCTTCTGACGAAAGTGAGCGAAAAGTAAAGTCTACGATGAAGAAACCGGCGTTGAAGAAGCCTGCAATCAAGTGCGATTCCTCCGACGACAGCAACCGACACGTTAAGTCGGCTGCGAAGAAACCTGCGGCAAGATTAGCATCAAAGAAGACTGTAGTAGAGGAGTCGGACTCGGACGACTCTTCTGACGAAAGTGAACCGAAAACGAAGTCGGCGATGAAAAAGACTCCAGGAAAGTCGGAAAGAAACAGCCCTCAGTAGATAAACCCAGCATAAACGGTTCTCACAGCAAGAGTCGATCGAATGACACGAAAAAGCCCGCTGTAAAACAGGCAACCAAGAAGATCATAGTAAACGAGACCGATTCCGATTCTTCTGAAGAGAGTGAGCCAAAGCCGACAACAAAAAAGTCGTCTTCAAAGCAGTCGAGCAAAGACTCGAAAGAACTTGCTCCTCCTGGTATAAGCGAAGCTGCATACAAACGGTTCTTTTCCAAACCTGTGGAACTGTCTCCTGAAAAGAGTCAACCAAAATAGTATCAAATGAACCCAGTCTTGCTCACTCTCAACTAATGATTAAACATGTGGAAGACGAAGTGAAAAAACGACGTGACGAGTTAAACTCTTCGCAGCATAGCCTCAAATCATGTGAAAACATTATTCACGGAATGAATAAAGATCTGTTAAGTTCCATGGATGATATTGACGATACTGTGATCGGACATATCAGCATCGAGGATGAAAGCAAAAACTACAAAGACTTTCCGAAAAGACCTCGTTCCGAGATGGCTGTATTAAGGGACAAGCGCGAAATGAGACTGGCGAAGGTACGCGAGCGTATACGCGCCAAAGAACAAGCAAAAGAGCGCGAATCGGATACGAAGAAAATGAAGGAATTCGAGAGTAAAATCAACGGCGGTGCTGGCTTGGACATGTCAGAGAATGCCCGCCGAGAACGCGCCTATGGGTGGTACACTCGAATGGCTATGCCATCCAAAGATGACATGAAGCAGCGAGTAGCAGGCATGTCTGCTTCCTCCGGCGTTCGTGTCGAGGATGTCGATCTGCTGCCGTGGTCGGCCAGCGGCAGAATGGTGAATGTGGCTAAAATGCAAAAATTCATTAATGAAGGTTTCAAGAAGAAAATTGCTCCGCGGCCCCGTCGACCGAGCAAGCCTGACAGCGATTCAGAATCTTCGTAGATGAACTCTCATTTATCAACATAAAGTTAAATCACTCTGCCTAGTCACAATGTAGGTTGTCCTGAGTTTTCGGCGTCTAACTCACAACAAAACAGAAAACAGAATGACATCGTTTTAATAGTGGCTATATTTATGAACCTTTGCGTTGTACAGATGCTTTGTTTCTTCGTGCCCTCCAAGCTAGCGGAGGTCTCCTTAGAAGCAAAACATGACTCAAATTATACGGGACAGTTCTTTTTCGCGGCGGTTTGTCCTTCACCCGCGCCGACGGCGCACGCACTTTTACTTTTTCAAACTGACACCGCGCCTTCATCGTCGTGACAATGGTGCGAAACAATTTCTTGTAAAGATTATAATGATCAAACATTTCTTTTGAAAGACACTGTAGAAGTCTGATAAAAGTTAGAGCAATAAATTCATCCGCCTTTTGAGAAGAGTGAGAGACTTATAAGCGGAGAAATTGTGTCGTAGAAAGAATGGTTTCCTCGAAGAACGATGCTACGGGTGCCGTAGTCCGCGTGCACTTCAAATGTCATGCGGAAATTCCCATTGGCTCATTTTTGCGCGTCACAGGAAGTACGCTGTGGGCGCCCGGACGCAAGCCACCGATCCGCTGGATGCCGTCCCTGCGGTGGGAAATGTGGAGCAAAGTGCGTTTCCGGTGTCCTCCGAGGAAGATCATGGTATTCTGAACCTAAATGCACTCTACACCAGCTCGGTAGAAATGGTGACGACCCCCGAAGAATATCCGATTTGGAGAACTCGCAAGCCTGTGGTTATTGTTATACACAACTCTCGAAAGACGGTGCAGCATCATTACTACCGGTACATGGTGGTTTCGCCAGGAGGATTTCTGCACGATGTGGAAGTCGATGAAGACGAAGACAATGCGTTGCTTGTTAGTACGAGCAATGAGGATACGGGGAGTACACCAGTGATGCAATGGGAGGATCCTTTGATACGTTCAAATCGCGAAAGAATAATAAAGGAGAAATTTCCGCTGTGAGTCTTTCCTCTTCCGTGGGTGCCGGACAAGCGACACAAAAAGATTATCGCAATTTACCGTATCGAACCTTGGACATTGACGTGAACAGTCTATCTCCCGTTTTTGAGGAAGACAATGTGGAAGGATGTCGTCTTGATCGGTGGGATAACGCAGACGATTTGAGTTTTAGAGCCTTTCGCATACGAGATGCGGTACGTCAAACATAAATGTGCGAATCTATTTGAATCGGCGCTCGAAGAACTTACATTTTTGTTTTTGTCTGTGCTTCATAGGTGAATGCAGAAAACCGCCGCAAGCTGCAGCCTCATCTGGCAGAGCTTTCTGACCGTAGTGATGAAGGAGACTACCGCATGGAAGACACTAGAGCGAGCGCCAAGGGAGGAACGGCAACTCCTCCTGCTTTTAGCTCGAACAACCGCATCTTCTTTATTTGCTTTCACTTACCTGTCATGGTGGTCAAGAATGAGTCAAGTGGAGAATGGAACGCTTCTTGGAGTGAAAGTATTCTTGCCAAGACCGAGGGTTCACAGATCTTGAGTCATTTTGAAACCTACTGGGTCGGCACAGTCACGACCCATCCGCCTCTTGAGTCAGAGGCTGACAAAGAAGCTGTTCGAAAGATCCTAGAAGGAATGGACTGCATCCCTATTTTCTTGGACGAGTCAGTACGTGATGCTCATTATTATGGGTTTTGCAAGCAGGTTCTCTGGCCGGCATTTCATAACATCGACCTGCTCGACCTCAGTATCTGCGGCTGGTTACCAGGCAAGAAAATTGGTGCAAGTGATTGGGACCAAGGTCGACTCGATTATTGGTGGAAAGCATACCTGCAGGTAAACAGCACTTTCTCGGATCGTATGGCTTCGTTGGTTCGCCCCAAAGATATCGTTTGGGTACACGATTATCATCTTTCCATGCTACCACAGATGTTGACTGAGTATGAGGTGGAAAAGTTTGGCCACAGTGCTACGCGAAAGGTCTTCTTTTGCACATTCCGTTCCCCACAAGTCAGGTCTTCCGCGAACTTGATTTTGGAGAGAAGATCCTCGAAGGCATGTTACACGCCGATGTGATTGGCTTTCATGCGTTCGACCATGCACGACATTTCCTGACTGCTACGAAGCGCATTTTGGGTCTCAACTACGATACTTTGGTAGGAGGTTTGATTGGCGTAGGCTTCCGAGGCAACACGGTTCTTGTTTCCATGAGCAACGTTTCTCTAGAACCCCGTATGGTCGATGCTGTTTTAATGCTTCCATCTGTCAAAGCCGAAGCGGAAGATTTGAGGAAGAAGCATGAGGGGCGCATGATTATAGGTGGACTTGATATTGGGCAACGACTATCCGGTACAGCACTCAAGCTGGTTGCCTATGAAAGGTTGCTCCAAGACTATCCGTCATGGAAAAAGCACGTTGTGATGGTCGAGCGTCTTTTGATACCAGGCTCGCGAAAGGCCGACGAAGACCTAACTTGCCGTGAAGTACGAGCTTTGGTGAAAAGAATCCAGGAAAAGTTCGGCCCAGCCGTCATAGACTACGAAGAATTTTCGGGATCAACGTTGCCAATGGACCAAAGAATGGCGTTATGGAGAGCTAGTGATATCCTAATGAGCACAGCGATTCGTGAAGGATTGAACTTATGGCCAATGGAATTCATCTTCGCTCACAGAGAACCTGAAATTCCTGGAGTGGTGATTACTTCAGAATTCTCGGCCGTCAGTTCGATTCTCAATGGTGCTCTCCGAATCAACCCGTACGACATTCCGATGTCTATTATTACGATTGATAAGGCCTTGACGATGACGATGCAAGAGCGCGAAGGCCGGCGATACCGTGACATTGATTTTGTATCCAGTAGTCCGTCTGACAAGTGGGTAAAAAACGTGCTCAGGGATCTGAGGGATGCGACAAATCGTCGTCCAGTTGTCAGTGAAACGAATTCTCAAGTTTCAACACCGTATGGGACTCCGATGCCTTCGCACAATGAAATAATCAGTAACACGGCTTCTTTCTTAGCTCATGAGCATAATATTGCATATGCACACTTGAGCATTCACAACTTCAAAAAGGGCTACGATTGTGCGAACCGCCGAGTCATTTTCCTGGATTTTAACGGAACAATTGTTCTGAAGGAACCACCAGGCAAATATCTGAAACGAGAAATTTTGGGAACGAGTGGAAACAAACCCCCGCCGGCTGTTCTTGAAGCCCTTTCTATTCTTAGCAAAGATCCGAAGAACCTGGTATATGTTGTATCAGGCGACTCGTCAGAGAACGTGATGAGCGCTCTTGGGCATCTGAACAGTCTTGGATTAGCTGTGAGCAATGGTGCCAAGTTTTCGCCACCATTGAATGACGGACAAACGAGTCGAGAATGGTTCACATTTGATCTTGGCGTGGACTGGGATGCTGTTAAGAGGGTTGCTTTACCCGTGCTCTCAAAATACACCGCACGATCAAATGGGTCGTTTGTAAAGCTTACCTCTTCAAGTATTGGATGGTCCTATTACTCATGCGACCCAGAATGGGGTTCATTACAGGCTTCTCACTTAGTACTCGAGTTGGAGAATGAGCTCCGCGCTTTTGACGTCCGATTCGTCACCCTAAAAGGCATAGTTGAGGTGGTTCCTCGGAAAATGAACAAAGGTCTGGTTTTGAAGCATGTCCTTCGCGATGCCGAAGCTCGTTTGCCTGACGAGGGGGTTGACTTCGTTGCTTGTTTTGGAGATGATATTTCCGATGAGAAAATGTTTACTTCTGTTTTCTCTTTCCTTGCTGAAAAAGGGGACGAAGTTAACACTACACCAGGGCCAGCTGTTTTGAAGAGCGATGGATCACTGATGGAAGGCATTACAATTTCGAATTCATCTCGGACTGCCAGTGAGCGTCCAACCAAATGCTTTACTGTTGCCGTGGGTAAGAAGCCGTCACACGCAAGTTTTTGGGTGACCGACGCTCAAGAGGTTGCCAATGCACTTGTATTACTTGCAAAGGAGAAATTCCACATGGTGGAGTGTCTATTTGGGACAACGAGAGTACCCCGCAAATGTTTGAGGGCTAACAAGAGTGCAAAAATGAATCATTGGTTCGACTATACGGCTCGAACGTTAATATTATATAGGATTACGTTTCTTCTTTCTTTATCTGAAATGACTTCGTCCAGCTTCTTTTCGAAATAATCATAGATAAAAACGATCCCAGAATGCGTTACGCTGTTTGTCACTCATGGCGGAGACTGCATGCTCGCACTCCTGACTTGCTTTCTCAAAAGACTCTTCGTCTTCCTTTAAACGAACACAATCCTTTTTTGTCATGGCCGCAGCCTTCTGGAAACCGTAGGCAAAAGCTGTTTTTAAAGGACTTCGGATCGACGCAGGTACCGGTACCTCAGTCGTGTCACTGTTAGGATCATTTTTGTAGCGAGTTGCTCGGCCTCTTTGCTGTTGAACAGGATGTCATCACCGGAAAATGTCTTTGATAGCGTATAGAGACGGCGAAAGGTTAGACCACCAATAGTTTCGACCAAAGTCTCAAATATTGCACCCGGCAGATGGCGGTATTTGTTCTCGTTGCGACGATGGCGTAGTTCGCATTCTTGGACCACATTGTATATCGTGGCGTAAAGATTCGCATCCTCATCGCGGGTCTCTTGAAGATAATGGATCATCCGTTTGATTGGTTTCATTTGCACAGAATCGGACCCAACCAGCGCGTTCTTCGGTACTTTTTTGAGGGGATACGACACTTCGAAACCCAAATTACGTCGCTTCCGCGACACGCGTTTTTTGAGGAATCGGACGTAGCAACTTCCATAGAGGCATCCGTATCTTCATCTGGGAATATCTGCGAACCCGAAGCAAGAATCTGAGCAGGAAGAAGACTCAAATCATCTAAATCGACAATGTCGGGATGTTCATCCAGAAAGTCAGCACTCATAAGATCCCAAAGATCATCGTCGGATAGCAAGGTGGGCACATCATCGTTGTTCATCCCTCCTTCCCAGCTGCAAGTAGTCTCACTCATAGTAGGATCTTTTCCTGTTGTAGAAAGAAGAAGATCAGCTCGGGGAGTGCTCTCGTTGGAATCATCGTAATTCGCGTGCGTCATGTTTCCGAGGTCAACTTCTGGGAAACGATGAAAAATCTCGTTGATAACACACTGTAACCTGTCGAGTCGTCAGGCGTCAAACGAGAACTTCTGCAAGTGGATATGAAATATCAAGTAAAAGATCTTAAGTGCTCAATGATTGCAAACACGTGAATGATTCCATGAAAGGATCATCGAACTATGTGATTTCCGTGCGAGCCTTTTTTTTTCTGCGAGAATTCAAACACAAACGGATTTTTTGATCTCGTATCATTCCCGGGGCCCTACGGTTTAAGTCACTAATGTGACGTTTGGGAACGGACCGCCTGCGGCGCGTACGACGTACAGAAAGCTTGTCGCTTGTCGCTTTTTTGTCGCGTTTGAAACGAAGTTGAATGACTATTTGTTGACAATGATGCTGCGATAAATCATCAATTATCATCGATTTATACATCATAAACACAAAGCCGACTTAAAGCTATTGATTCTCCGTGTTCTTGTTTGGTATACACAAAAATAAGGATAAAGAAAACATGTCAACAACGGATGAAGCAATAAGCGCACCCCAGCAGAGACTACTGTACAACTACGAAACGTACATTTGGCTATTGTTGGTGATTGTCTTACTTGTTCGCGACCCTTGGAATCACACGGCTTACATTTGTATCGCACACTTTGCCATTCGGTGGCTCAATGAAGAAAAATTGAACGGAAAATTACCCTTGCCTTCCACGAACGATCCCAAGCTCTTTCGTGTGGCTCCCACAACAACCGCCGACAGAGACGGTGTTGCCGCCGCGATTGTGCTAGTCCCCGTCCTGTTGGAAGCCATGCTCACGAAATTGCACAGGGACAAATTTGCGACTTACGCGCAAACCATTTCCCTCGTCTTGTTTTCGTGGGGACACTGGGATGCGACATTGCTAATTCCGACCGTGTATGCGGAACGTGTGTCAAACGGGGAGCTGGCCAATATTTTGCTCTTCTTGACGTGCTGGATCAGTACATATTCCGCGATTCATACAACTCCGTTTCTACACAAAGTATTTACGTGGGGAGAATGGATGATCGTCACTTCGTTGTTTTCGATCGGCTGTACGGAGCTGACTTTAAAACGAATTGTCAATAACCAAACGGCTCTGTCCGACTTGGTGGCAATGGCGGGTATCGTGGGTAGCGTTTTAGCATTCTCTTTCGCGCGATGGGCGTCCAAGTCCGTTTGGGTTCGCTCTGTCATCATTGCCACTGTACCCTATTTGACCATTGAAGTAGCATTGCGAAAATATGCTTTCAAGTTTCTAAAAAACTATCCGTCTCAAAAGACTCTTCCTTGGCTTCTAGATTATTTGAAAGGAACGGAAGAGACGCTCTATGTTAACAAACTCATTCCTACGGGGTTTTCTTCCATATTTTGGGTAGTCTACAATGCCGTGGTGCTGGTTGTCATGCTTCCGTTGTCATCACGCTATCTGGCGGATGTAACTATCTCTCGCAAATGGTTTCACCTCGTGGCAGTCCTTCTCTTCCTACCGACTACGTTATCGGCACCCGCATTCCAGACGCTTTCTTATGCGGTGGGCACGTCCATCCTCCTTCTTGTGGAAGTTGTGCGTGAGCACATCAAACCCGTCTCCCAATTTTTCGAGAACTATTTGGATGCCAGTAAGGGAGAAACAGAAATTTCTACCATGGTGATTTCTCATCTGGCTCTACTCCTCGGGTGCGCTGCGCCCCTTTGGATCAGTCGAGTCCTCTATAATGTGAAGAAACCGCATATTATGCAAGTGTTCGTCGGAGTGTGGGGACTGATCTCGATCGGAGTTGGAGATGCTGTTGGAGCTGTGGTAGGAAAGCTCGTGGGTAAAAGGCCATGGGGCTACCAGCGTACTGTGGAGGGATCCTTAGCGATGGCAGGTAGCATGCTTGTCTTCTATGCTGCAATAGCGTTGTCTCTCCGTGAAGACCTGGAATGGTCAATTATTGTTGCTTTGATAGCAGCGATTGTCTTTACAACATTGCTAGAAGCATACACTACGCAGAATGATAACCTTGTTCTGCCGATGGCTGGACTAACCATGATGCTTTTGGTGCAAAGAATAGTTGCTGGTCCAGATTCTACCCCAGTACGTCATCACGGTGGTCCTAACCCCGGTCATGGCAGACCAAGTATTTTTTCACAAAACGCCGCCAACTAGAGCTAAATAACGATAAAATGGAATCAAAAACATAGCTTGTAGTCTCTATGACTTAATCTCTAACTGCGCTCTTTCGGACGCTATTTGTAAAAGTGCCACATCTTCATCGCTCGGCGGAACATCCCCTTGCAGGGTGATGTAACACAACGCAAGGCTAGAAAGATCCAAGTTGGTTCCGCTTCGTTCTTTTGCTAGCGAACGATCAAGGCATGACCGGACAGACGCAAGTACTCTAAGGATCTTGCGTTTTTCAGTCATTGAGGTCCACAAATCAATAATCTGACTGCACCACTGCAGCGTTCCCTCTTCCTGACTGACTTCTCCACTATTGTCGATTTGATCAAAACACGAGACCAAGAAGTCTCCCAATCGGTCGTCTAGCAAATGAAACTGATTTAGCGCATCTATCCTGGAATCATCACCTTCACTAGATGCTAGAACTGTTGCCAGTCCGGCTATAATAGCATTCTGTACGGATAAGTCGTCTTTGCAGAAGTCGACAGAGATTGCCAGAGCATGCAACAAGGTTTCCGTATTTCTTTCAAGAAAAATGTCCCATTCAGTCAAAAAGGGACAAAAGAGACGAACAGCCGTTTTCGCAATGTCTGGAAACCTTACAGCGTCTTCTGTTGTCAAGAATTCTACAGTCGTATGCATCGCTTCTTCCATGGACCTCCGCAAATGAAGCGATGCTTCTGGTGAAAAAAGACCTTTGCATGATGTCCTCGTCCGATGCAACTTGCTGTAAATAAGTGAATCCATCTGCAATGATCTGAGCACAAGTCTGAAGTGTAATGCTAGACTCTTCGGCGAGCGTTTCTTCTTGCAGAGATCGTTCGAGCTGAATCTTCCATTCCCCCCGCTGCAAGTCGAATGAACGTGCACATAGTATGCGCCTTCCCCAGCCGACAAGTGACAGATGAGTGCAAAATCCAGTCCCATCCACTTGCCTGGATGGACATAGCCATGGAGGACCAAGCCAGGGTCCGCAGAGACGAGTCGTGGGCATCGTTCGGATCCACAACACACACCATCAGAAATTTGACGTATTTTCGTGCCACTTCGTCGTCCACTTGCCAGTCCATCCTGTTCTCTTTATCCTTTACAGCCAAGTGTTTCATGACAGTTTCTAAAAAGAACGGCGGCCCAAATACGCTTTGATTGTTGCTCCTCATTTTTCAAAGTCTCGTCGCTTTTGTTGTTGCTCTCAATCCACCATTGCAGCAAAGGAGTCCAGTATGATATCTTTCCTTCGTCATTCCAAAACAGAGATGCCCAATCCTGACTGGTTACACTCGAACAACTATTCTGATTCAGTAGCTGTCTCAATGTTTCTTGAAAGACAGCTTCAGCGTCGCTATCCTTGATGTCGGTGTTGGAGTGATTCGACTCCTCATCCTCACCCGTTCGGTTGGAGAAAATTAAGCGACACAATACAAGTTCCCGAAGAAACTCATCTCGATCTTTCTTCTGCTCGAGCCACTTGTACACGGCAGCTGGAACATCTTGAATCATCACACCGCTGTTTTTCCAGGTATCAAACAGAATTCTCCCCAACGGTTCCAATTTGGTGTTGCTCAAATCGGCATGCAAATAGACTTGCGCCAGAAGTCTACCCAAGAGTGGCAACAAAGACGATCTTTGAGCCCATCGTACTATCCACGGTATCAGATGAGGATGAACGTCCCAAAGGTCAGCGTAGTCATTCGTACGGGTCCATAACAACAAAGCAACGAGGTTACGTTCCGTCTCGAAAAGAGGAGCCTTCACACGCAACAATTTGTCAATTTTCCATCTTAAATCGCTATTCTCTGACATACTCTCTCTCTCTCTCTCTCTCTCTCTCTCTCTCTCTTTGTCTTTGTCTGAACCATCGAAGGAAGTACTTAGGAATAGGAGATAGATGCTAGGAATTTATGTTCAAAGCACTTAGCAGAAAAAAAGGCAAAATCGGTTAGTGTCAAAACGCAGCCGCATCGAAAATCGAAACGCGATGCGAGGTCGCTTGGGCGACTCATGACTCAATTCTACTTCTACCACTGTCGTCCCCAAAGAACGGGGGCGAAACTCCATTCTGAATCTAGAGTGATAAGCGGCCATGCAAACGTGAGCAGCTCAACCGTCATAATCGTGCTTATAAGACAGATTCTCAACCATTTTAGTGATAAAATATTGTGTGTCTTTGTCACCAATCCACTTGTTGAACTAGAAACCGGATTGTAAAAGACAGCCAAGGACCTTGACAAGAAACACAAACCGTGACCAAATCCAATCGAGGTAAAATTTAGTTTCCATTGTGGGGATACAGTACATTTGAACAGGAAGGTTTCGAAAACTGGCTTGTGATGTAACTCATGGTTTAAACTTGTTACTTCAATTGCTCTTGAAGAATTGGAGTCAAATATTCGGCTACTTTTAATGATTCAATCGCAACATCAATGGTGGCTACACCCTCCAACGAAGATTTTTCGCTGTCCAGCAAGTAGTTCACCAACAACTGCTTCAATTGCAAGTAATCGGGATCTTGTGCAAAAAAGTACGGCATAGTATCCTTTCCATATTGTTGCTGCAGATGGGGAATATTGGATACTGTGGTTTCGTCAGGCATGGTAAAACGAGCCACTTCCTCACCCTCGGCGTTGGTCACAATCGCTACCGAGTCATCACCACCACACCGATCGGCGGCAATCGACACTTTCTGACCATCTTTGGTTCCGATGGTAAACTTCAAGGAACGGAAATCCGTAAACGGCTTTCCCGACGCCGGGCCGATCAGTGTCTCACACGACGATTGTGTTTTGTCGACCTGCACCTGCGCAATGGAATCGACGGTGACACCAAAGTAGGTGATACACAAGGCCAATTCATGAATGGCCATATTCGACAGCATACCTTCCGCATTCCGTTCAAAACATTCCGGCAAATCGTCGGGTGTGTAGCTGTTGTTGTGTACGAATGTAAGATGACCGGACATGGTCCGGGCCTTTTGCACGTATGAACTGACATTTTGTTGAACCCCATGTAAATGGGAATGCCGACGCGGACGGCTTCTTGTTGCATGTTTTGCAACTGCACCACAGAAGGTGCACCGGGTTTTTCCAAAAAAATGAATTGTTGTTGTTGTTGTTGTGTGTTGGAAGCCTGTTGCTGCAAATACGCGTGCACCAACGATGGATTGTCGGCCGTCCGCGCACTGAAGAGCGTCAATCGAAGTTCGTGGCAGGGCGGTACTGTCGCCACGCTTTCGTGAAATACAACTCCCCGTGACTCCATTCGCTGACGCCATTCCTGAAAGACTTGCGTATCCTCGTTCGCAGCGGCAGCGGCAGACATGTACCACGGTTCTACCACGTGTTGCAAACGCGCTCCGATGACGCGATGATCGATGATTTGCATCGCGTGATACCATCCCATAGATCGTTTCGGGCATCCGCATCCTACGAGAACGACAGATACAAATTGTTCTTCTTTGTTGGACTGGATTTCACTCATATTTGCTGCTGGTTTGATGAGACGAATCGATCTTGTTGTTGTTGTTGTTGTTGTTGTTGTTGTTGATGTTTGCCGATGTCGTGGAGGTGACGTTGCGAGCTTTCATAATTCATGACTGATATGCAGTCGTGGGGAAATACCTCCCAGACATACGACTATAGCCCAATGGTAGGACATTTTTTATGAAAAGAAGTTCGATGTCAGCAAATTGAAAGAGGAATTGCAAATGTAGCTGTAAGTTGTAGCATTTTATGAAGGACTAAATTATTTTCCTAGGCTGGCAGATCTAACTTATTTTTAGAGGCATTGATTCATGACTGAAATAATGCAGTCGTGAAAAAACGTCGCGTACAATTTGGATATATAGTAAAGTTGACCATGGAAAAAAGTTCGAGTTTTCGACGCAATTTACTGGACGGTGCGGGAAATTGTGTACTTTCGCGTAAGCCCCCGTAGAGAAATGTACCAAGCAGAGGTGCGTTCCCGTGTCTCCCTCTGGGAAACGGGCTCAGGACTCGCCCTCTACTAGCACTAGCTAGATCTTACTTTGTACTCAGCACGATGCCACATTGGACAATTTGTGAGAAAATGAAGATGAACAATGGAGAAATCAGTCCGAATGTCACAATTGCAGTCAGACTTAAGAAAATTAGGGAATCGTTTTTGTTAAAAATCAATCTGTACAATTTCTCGTTCGCTTCTCGATCTTTCATTACTCTCACAGCGACTGTTTTCGGGACATTCTCGTTCCGACGAGTCACGAGTCAGTCAGCGGATATGCGTCATTCGTGCGTCTTGTTTGCGCCTGCTCCCTGCGCCACACAAATAATTTCGTCCACGTTTTTCAATCGTGACGATCATCGCGCTGGAATGAAATCCGGGGTTCCGAGAATCGTACAATCAAAGAGATATTCAGATATTAGCTATAATGTTTAACTGTAGCCACCGGCATGAGAAAACTGTCACGAATGAGCCAGTCGAAAGAACGATGACGTAAAGCAGGACTGAATGACCGAGTCAAATGACCACGTTTCACCGAACAACGCATCCGACACGCACGTCAATCAGTTTCGTTTCATCGTAGCGGTATCCTCACTATGAACCATTTTGTGTAAACCAACTGGAACAAGTTCGAAGCGGCGGAAACTGGAACGAAAAACGTGGTCGCTCGCAGGAAATTCCACATCACAAAACGGTTTCCGCGTACAAAAACGAAAGGCGGCGTTTCATTCATCTTCTCTCACTTTTTTTTCTGCACCATCCAAAAATAAACCCATCTTTCGCAAGAATAGTCAACATGAACAGCCAAATCACTCCCGATATCAGTATTCCTTCCATGCTTCATCTCAATAGCAGCGAAGATGACGAAAGCTACACCAGTAGACCTGGAATGAGTTTGACCGACAGATCGGATCAATCCTCCGAGATAGGTTCACTCGGCACACACGAAGAATATACGGTAGTTCCTCCACACGACGGTTACAAGAAAGTGTTGGTAACGGGCGGTGCCGGTTTCATCGGCAGTCACGTGGCTGAATTCTTATTGGCACGCGGTGATGATGTCGTGATTGTTGACGAAATGAACGATTACTACGACCTGTCTTTGAAACGGGCAAATTTGGCCCTCTTGCGCGAGGCTTATCCGGACGGAAAGAGATTGAAGATCTACGAAGGTGACATTTGCGATGAAAACTTGATGCAAGAGATCTTTGAAGTCGATTCACCTCATTGGGTTTGCCATCTTGCGGCCCGAGCGGGCGTCCGACCATCCATTCAAGACCCATACGTCTACATTCACAGTAATATCAAAGGCACCACCCTGCTGTTAGAACTCTCTGCCAAGTACGGTGTCAAGAACTTCGTGTTTGCCAGTTCTTCCTCCGTTTACGGCGGTTCCAAGTCGACCTATTTCTCCGAAGACGAAGTCGTCGACAATCCAGTGAGCCCCTATGCTGCCAGTAAGAAGGCATGCGAACTGTTCGCTTACACCTACCACCATCTTTACAACCTGAATGTATCGGGTCTGCGATTCTTTACCGTGTATGGGCCGCGCGGACGTCCTGATATGGCTCCGTTCAAGTTCATTGACCGTATCAGTCGCGGATTCGAGATTCAAAAGTTTGGCGATGGTTCCAGTAGTCGCGATTACACATACATTTCCGATATCGTGGACGGTGTCGTACGCGCCATTGATCGGCCTTATCCCTATCAAATCTTCAATTTGGGCAAAGGCAGTGGAACATCATTAAATGAGTTTATTGATATTGTTCAAAAGGAAACCGGCAAGAAAGCATTGATCAAGCAGATGCCCGACCAACCTGGTGATGTTCCATACACGTGCGCTTCGTGTGAGAAAGCCCATCGTCTTCTTGGCTACAAAAGCCAAGTCTCCTTCGGAGAAGGAATCCGAAGGACGGTGGAATGGTACAATCAAGCTTACATCAAGAACACGATTGAAGTTTGCCCGGAACGACAAGCCAACGGACTTGGTCGTGCTCCTTCCTTTGTGGAATTGCGATGTTAATGAATGTGGCACTACTCTATGGAATAATCTAATTATAATTGTACAGAATACTTCTTGAATAGAGTTTATGTCGCAATGAATTGTGAAGAATCACGTCGAAGTTGAGTTGTCTTTTTCTTCTTCTTCCGTGAAGTGGTTTATGCGCCCTTTATCCACTGCATAATCGTATGTCTTAATCGGTTGTCTCTCAACGTAATGTTCTCGTCGCATTGGATGATGTTTCGACGAGAGATAAGAGATAAGGCACCCTACTCCTATGTCCTATCGAAAACGTTAACCTTAGTTCGTGACCATTCAATCCTTCTAGGGTTAAGGTTTCATTGTCTCTGATGAGGAGTGACGGCCCCCTACGACTGACTAAGGTTCTATTCAGTCCCGAATTTGATTGCAACAGGAATGATGATATAAATAGATGTAAAAGTAAAATGCAGATGCTTTTCTCTTATTTGTTTCATTCATCCTGGCTCTGGAGTCTCTTCTTCACCTTCTTCGATTACCAACTTTTCCTTTTCTTTAAAATAAAAAAGCCATGCTAGTATTACCGCTGAAACCGGCTCTTCGTTACGACATAATGACGGCGTTGGCCCAATGGCTCGACAGTGATCATTACATATCCTTTGATAATCTCAAAAATCCCTTGCAATTCATTCTACCCAAACCTGAATTCTGTTCCGTAGCGTGTCGCGACGAACTCTTACGACTCCAGTCGCTGCGAAACAGTATTTCTGATATCTTGACACGGCCGGACTCGCATGCGGCGGCGCTCCACAACTCCAGTGTATGGGACGACTTACAGGAATATCATGCGGTTCTGTTGGAGTTTGAAAAACGCGGTTTCCCCACCATCGATGATGCGATGACGGGTATACAATTGACTTGGAAAGCAGCTTGGTCGGACAAAGAAAAGGAAACGCACGCTCACTTTCCGTGGGAACGGTCGGTTGTCATGTTCAATATTGCGGCTCTGTATAGTTACAAAGCTGCTACGGAATGTAAACCAACAAACCGTGACGAATGCAAACAAGCCGTGAGTTACTACCAAACGGCTGCGACGATCGTTTCTATTTTAAAGCAGCTGGTGGCACCGGAAGGTACGTTTGGATTGCCCTCAATTCCCTCACTACTGCTGGATCGAATGACTCATTCTTCAACGGAAAATCTTCGTGCTTTCACCATTAGACTTCAACACAATTGACTTCAGCAACCCATTGTTGAGTTTCTGGGAATCTTTCTTCCTTTCGGCCGCACAATCGAACATTTATCGGATCATGTCACTCACGGGAGAGGATGATGCTGCCAAACACAAGAATCTATCCGGGTTGGCGCAAGCGGCGCACCATTTATACAATACGGCTCTGAAAGATACACAGGACCCGCGCTTAGCGTCGGAATTATTCTCGGTTTGCAATTCGGAATGGGCGCCCTTTTGCAAAGCACAAGCCATGATTCACGGTGCTAAGGCGGAATATCACCAAGCGGTGGTTCATCGCCTGTCCGGAGCGTGGGGGAAAGAAATTGCTCGTCTAAGAGCGTGTCATGACAAACTGCTGGCGTGTCAAGAATTCTGTGACTCGGTAGAACCCAATGAAGGAGTGGTGGCTTACGTTCTGCGCGAAACCAAAGCCATTCGGCCGGTTGTCTATGATCGGCTCGTGGAAGTGGAGAAAGATAACTACACAATATACCAGGATACGGTGCCCAAAGTACTGGAGGAGATCCCGAGTAAGCAGCTGGCCAAAGTGAAGGAGCAATTACCCGAATCAATGCTGACGACAAGGAGAACATTGTTCGCGAGTGTATGAATTTCGACAAGAGGAAAAAAGTGTTTAAAAGTAAAGCTCGATAACAGGTTATCATATTACGGAATGTATGATGATTGCAAACATTGTAACAAGGAATTGTTTCCCATTCTTATTTGTGGAACAAGCCTTTCTGATTAATATGAAAGTTGCTTCGTTCGGTACGGTGCGCTTGAGCCAGATCTTCTTCCACTTCTTCTTTCACGATCTTTTCCATCGTTCGGACCGTCCCTGCATCAATTTGTTCCACCTTTTGCATTTCGGCGGCTAGCTTAAAGTCCGCAATCTCTTGAGGGCGCGCGCCCGGAGCCGGTGCCACATATCCATCGCTCTTCGTCAAACCATCGTCATTCGCTCGCTTGTAGGCATCTTCCGTTGAGTACGCCGCCGGAACACTTAACATACCGTGATCCTTATCTCGAACTGCCGCTAGTTTGGTAAATGTACCAGATCGGAGCGTACGAAAGTTTTGCGACTGTACGTAAGCATCGTGCTTTTTCTTGTGTTCTTGGTACGCGGCCGTGTTTTCTTGTTTCTGTAAGGCCACGGCCAATCGGTGATCTTTTTCTTCTTGCGTCAAGGATGGATCGTCCAACTCGAGGGTTATTCCGTTGCCACGGCCCGGAATGATGGTATTCGCGCCCATCATGACATAATCGCCATCGGGTGTCTTGCTTTCTTCACTCATTGTGTGCGTGGTGTCTGAATGAATGTTTGTCAAGTCGAAATAGAATGAATTTGTAAGAAAGTGAATCAGCAATCTTGATATTTTTTCGTCAAGAAAAAGAGAACAATGATGAATCGTGAAGTAACATACGAATGCGAATTTAGCATCAATGAGAAGAGATCTGCGACCAACGAAAACTCAACGCATCGCACAACGTCTTTCAACGGACCCTTGCTATGAAAATGGCACGAGAGTCACATGTTCGCGCACCGAATGCCAATCGATCATGAATCTGTTGCAATCAAAACAACTCTAAAGTCTTTTGAAACGAATATTGATCAAAATCGAAGAAGATAAAAAGCTATCGAGGAGAAAATAAAAGGAGCTGATTTCGAAATCAGAACAACGATTGAAAGAAAAAGCACAGATTTCCGTCAACCGTCTCGCCCTGATGTAACAAGTACGCCATTCTATCCATTCATGTTCGATGACATTCAAACCCATTAAATAATCAATAATCGCCATGATCTTCTCACCTTTTTCTCTTTGGCCTAACTTATTACGTTGTTATTGTTGTTGTTGTTGGAAAGAGCGACGACGGTAGTGTGGTTGTGGTTTGGTGGAGCATTTCTTCAGTACCGTAGGTAACGGTCTTGCAAACGGCTGCCGGCGATGGGACATAGGTGTATTCCTTCTTCAGGAACGTACAAACACATAAGGATTCATTTCCGTTGAAGGTACTTCCCGTCCGAAGGCTCTCTTGCACCTGTCTTCCTCCAACTGGTACCTATACGACACACCATCTATCTAAGTAACTGACATTGACCCACGCCCACACGACACAAGACGATCGGGAACGGGGGCACCAAAAAAGGGGGTCCGTTCGGTCGGGTCACTCTTGGGGTCGGAGTGACTTTGTTGTTATTTATATTTATGCAGATTGTATTGACCTTTAATGCAAATTCCACTGCTCCCTCCTCGATCAACTTAACACTTGGACTCATTCTCTCAATACATTCATCAGACATTCACCATGGCAACCGAAGCAAATGAAAAGAACGTCATTATGGTGACCGGAGGATCCGGTCTCGTCGGAATGGGAATCAAAACATTCATTGAAAATGGGAACCAAGTGGAAGGAGAGGAATGGGTTTTTTTATCTAGCAAAGACGGTGACATGCGAAAGCGCGATGACTGTGAAAAGATCTTTGAAAAATACAAACCGACGCATGTCATTCACTTGGCCGCCAAAGTAGGAGGACTCTTTGCGAACATGGCCGCCAAGGTCGAATTTTTTCGTGAAAACATTCTCATCAACGACAATGTCATGGAATGCTGCCGCATCTACAACGTCAAAAAGCTAGTTAGCTTCTTATCGACATGCATCTTCCCCGATAAGACGACGTATCCTATCGATGAGACCATGTTGCACGACGGTCCTCCGCATCCCAGTAATGAAGGTTATGCCTATGCGAAGCGTCTCATTGATACCATGAATCGCGCGTATGCCGAAGAATACGGATGCAACTTTACCAGTATCATTCCTACCAATATTTACGGACCGCACGATAACTTTAGCATCCAGTCGGGTCATGTGATTCCGGGTCTTATACACAAATGCTACTTGGCCAAGCAAGACCAAACGCCCTTTACGATTTGGGGCTCCGGAACGCCGTTACGACAGTTTGTCTACAGCATCGATTTGGCCGAATTGACCGTCTGGGTCTTGCGGGAATATCATGATCCGACTCCCATCACTCTGTCGGTCGATGAAGAAGACGAAGTGTCCATTAAGGATGTCGCCTTGGCCGTGGCGAAAGCCATGAAGTTTGAAGGAGAAATCGTCTTTGACACGTCCAAAGCAGATGGGCAATTCAAAAAGACGGCGGGAAACAAGAAGCTTCGTAAGTATTTGCCGGATTATAAATTTACTAGCATTGAAGAGGGAATCCAAAAATCGGTGGACTGGTTTGTTGAAAACTACGAAGTGGCGAGAAAGTAAAAGTGGTTTATATTATCTCGTTAAATTTAGTGGAAACAAGTCGGATGTCTTCTGTTGGGTTGAATGCATTGATCTGTAGACGCGTTACTGCAACGCTGGAAAAGTTAAATTGTCTTATGGAGTGCGTTGTTGAGCCTTCCCTCGTGTGCCCCATTGAGAAAGTAAAAGTGGCTTATATTATCTCGTTAAATTTAGTGGAAACAAGTCGAATGTCTTCTGTTGGGTTGAATGCATTGATCTGTAGACGCGTCACTGCAACGCTGGAAAAGTTAAATTGTCTTATGGAGTGCGTTGTTGAGCCTTCCCTCGTGTGCCCCATTCGTAAATCGAAACTGGTGGGTCGGATCCCGGGGAGAAATCGACTCTGCTGCAATAGCTGAGGGCTCTTAACCGCGTGTTTCATAATAGCAATTGCCTGTACTGGCTAAACCGAGGCAACTTTAAAAGACGGTAGCACGCCACTTTGACCTGCCTTCTGTAACTCTTCTAATGTGTATTGTTCCAACTTCAACGCGGCGAGTAAATCGTTCTCGGCCCAAAAATTTCGTCCATACATGGATGACATGATGTCTACACCAGCACGATGCAAGACGGCAGGTCGATTGACCATTTCACCCAGAAGAATGATTAATGGTAATCCAAATGGGACGTCTTCTGTAACGTAACGAGTGTCGGCGGTATTTGGACCATAGACGTCATTCCCGGCTTCATGAATAGCTTGATTCATGTCGGCGATGCTGCCGGTCATAGGCACATGAAAACTCCAAGAAAAATGCTCAAAGATCGTTTTTACATCCAAACCCAACGCCTCCGCAATGTTCAAGCGTTCTTGATCAAGATCTTCCAACAGTTTTCCAATGCGCGGAGTAATATTCTGACTTTGATACCACACTTCGTTCTTATCCATACGACTCATGTTGCCCAAGGCAATACCTAAATGATTTTGTGGATTCAAATTGGATAAAGAGATAGCCAGAAGGCCGGGTCGTCGTTCGAAGTGAATGTTGGGGAACAGTGTACAGTGAATTCCTGTAGCATCGTAACTGGCTGGTATCGTGCAACAATCCACCGCTTGCCGAATGGTATTTACTCGAACCGTTTGGGTATCCATCCTTCGTGCCGTCACAAGGGTCGTTCCCCAGGCAGTAATCGGTATACGTTTGTTGTATTTGTCCTGACACAAGGAGAAAAGGTATAAGCCCCCCAACGAAGAATGCGACGATATGATAACATGATGCCGATTTTCTTGTAGATAGGGAGCAATGGAATCGAACACTTGTTTGTGTCCATTGGCTGGTAGTGCTAAAAAAATAATCTCGTTTTCTTCCACCAATTCTCGAGCGGAAGATGCGATTCGGCAGGTAAAAGATGACTCTTGGAGGGCACCCGTAACGAAAAATTCGGCAGAAAGGGGTCGACCGGAAGGTGACCACAGCATTGCGTTATTATTCAAAAACGCCGCAGTACCCAACGCAATAGCACCAGCCCCGACGATGCCGACTCTATCGTTATGGAGACCAGTTGTGATACTTTTTGCTTTAGCAGAATATGGCGCAAAGGCTCCAGTCGGACGAAGAATGAGCACCGCAGAAAGAGAGACGAGGAGGAGTCGAAACCGTGCAATCATTGTGATTTTCTATCAGAAGAGGACTTTCGTGCAAGATGTTATTCAGTGTGAGTATGATGAACAGTAAACGCGAGAAATAAGTCTGGAACAGTTCGACAACAACAACAGATTCAAAATGAATGCATCGACTTTTTCATGCCAAGATCCGAAATCCGAACCTGATGACGTCATTTCTAGGATCACCGCAAACCGCGAAGCTCGGTAATAAAGGCTAATTAATCTTCGTCTGCGAAGCTCAGATTTATGCCTATGAAACAAATTTGTTGTTGTTTGGTTGAATTTGTTCATAGCTGATTTGCATTTCTCCCCATGCGTCACTTTCTGCTTGCAATATACCCCTAAAGTGTAAGCGACCTTTCGCCACGACTGAATTCCGGTCGTGAGTCCTGAATCATGATATGTTCGTCTCCCTCGCACTAACCTCGAGAGAACTGAAACATACGGCCACACCTGCAACTAACATAGTTTCAAATGGTTATTCTTATTTTCCAAAACAGTGCTAAGTGTTTAGTTGTGTTACTGTTGGGCGGTTTGAGCATCAGGTTAAATTTAAGGAGTAATTGGGATAGAGCGATTCCTCAAAGGAAGGCTGGAACAAGTCTATTTGTGGTAACTTTTCATGCAGTCTTGATGACCGAGACTGCGTTTAAAATCTGCCTGATCATGCACCTCAACATTTTCAGTAATCCCAGATACGCCGGTTTTATCAAGACTGGATGTCAGTCATGAGTTACGACAACTGAATGCATTAGCTCGTAAAGTCATTATCCATCTTCTACAAATTTGAATAATGGCTCATGTAATGAAGTAACGGATCACACAGAATAGATTCAAAGCTGACTGTTGCTGCTATGATTTCTTTCTTGCAGTTGTAAGATGCCAACGTCTTAGATAATTCTTCAAGCGTGGTGGCGGTGGGAACAGCTTGGATAAATAGCAACTATTGTGCATCCAATAAAAGGCTAAATTTCATGATGTCGTAAAATTACGCTAGAGGTAATACTAATAATGAAGAGCAAAAACCATCCATAGGTTTGTTTTTGCTACATCGCGTACTTGGAAGTCCACTCCCGAGCGGTGCTATCGTGTCGAGCCCGGTCGGTCTTGAGAAGCTGCGCAATATCAGGGACTAAAGGATCGTCAGGGTTCGGGTCAGTCAACAAGGAGCAAATGCTCAGCAGGACCTTGCTGATCGTCAATGCTGGACTCCACTGGTCTTTCAAAATGTCGAGACAAATGCCACCGTTCGAGTTGATGTTGCAGTGATAGATACGCGTGGTGAAATGGACTTTCGGAGGCTAAGTTCGAGTCACGATGTAAGATATGTAATATAATAGTTGGGACAGAGACACGAAAAAAGTGCTAAGGACCGGCGAACGTACCTTGAATGGGTAGTCGGCCGGAAAGTGAATATCAAGGAAGAAAACTCCACCTGAATAAGGAGAGTCTTCTGGTCCCATAATGGTTGCTTGCCAGTGAAACATATCATCGCCAACTGGGCCTGCAGAGCAGTTTGAAGGGGGATCCTTTCCGAGGTCCACTAATTCCTGAAGGTCACGAGCGACAAGGAAAGACGAATGTCAGAAGTTATACAATCGCGAATGAACAAAGTATCAAAAGACGTCTATCCGGTTAGTCCTTTTCAAGAAAACAGCATAAACACCATCGCGGGGAATGAGAGAGACGTCAACTGCTTGACGAAACATTCAACAGGGAGAGCTGACGCGGAAAACCCCACGTATTTTCCCGCGAAGCCCCCGCTGTCCATTCCGCTACCCAATACCGCAATATCCTCCCACACTCATGTTCTGCTTACCTTATTGATTCGTTTCAGAGACATTGTATATAGTTTGATGTGAAAAAGACTGCAAATAAGACGATGAATGAACGATCGATCGTGTGAGGTGCTTCAGCATGGTGTTGAAGAAATGCAGCATTGCCTCGATTGAGTAAAATTCCCTCCCAATGTACTACAATGTACGATGGGAAGGAATTCGAAATGTCAAACCTACGGCGAAAACGCAACGCACGGCAGACGGCAGCGGTGTGAAATGACCATGATGAAGCGTGTTCATCGCCAGCAAAACGCTGAAGTCGAGCCTTGTCAGCTACCGCCCGATAAAAAAAAACACCGCAAAGACAATACAAATATATAAGCTAAAGAATACCAACGAAATGATCCAGTCGACGATTCCGCTGAGATGATAAAATACGATGAAATCTACTCACCACTCGCTCTTTTGGCCATTGAGGTTTGCTGCTGGTCGCTGCTGCACGGACTTCGGCCACGGCAGACTCCAGGTAAGAAATGTACCGGTAGCTGCTGGAGCATAAATCAAGGGAGTGACTGTGAACTGAGGACGTGCGCGCGACCGCGCGTTGGGTACACCACGCAAACACCATGCACCGCGCAGAAGGCCCAAATGTCACAACGGACAACCTGTTTCAAGTACAACGGATATTAAATAATAGATATGAAACGTGATAAAGGATTTGAAGAAAATTTCGCCTCTATGATTGAGATTCTCGTTAAAGATTCCATGAGTATCAAGTTTTCAAACGGCAAATTTAACATACCCTTCTAATAACTAGGAAACGTCCTGGCGATTCGAATATTTCTATTAGTGTAGCCGGAAGTCGCAATCCTTTCCACCCGGCACCGCGCTTTGCTCGGTGCTCGGTGGACGCTTGGAAAAGGAGGAAAACGTGCGACAGTGATAATTCCATAACCTTCTTTCTACTAGTCTGGAAGAAATAAACTACGTTCGTCCGATAGATCCCTTTCTTTGTTGTACAGCAACGAAAACACAAAAGCTAAATGGCCGCAGAAGTACAGAAACGAACAACTCCAACTTCAACAATGAGCAGTGGCAGTCAGTATAGCAGCGCATCGAATCTACAGGGAAGCAATGGTTTTAAGTTGTTTCGTCGAAAAAGTTCAGGCGAAGGCCTATCGCTGATGAAGTCGTTATCTGGTCAAAGAGCTGCGAGTAAAAAAATCAAAGCGTAATATGTTTTCTTTTCGCGGCGGCAAAAGCAAGAAGCAGCAAGATCAACAACGAGACGACAATTTAGACGAGACGCCTTCGATGAGAGTGAATAGCTCTGCAATTGAATCAAATTCTCAATCACCAGAAAATATAACCCCCGAAGTAACAATACACTCGATGGGTCAGAAAACGAATAGGAAAGTTGATTTATTTCAGTGGCAAGACGATATTGAAGAACAAGAGCAGAATAGTATAATACAACAGAAACAAGCGTTTAAAGAACGCGATGGCTTCTGTCGTCGAGTCGATTCCTATGATGGGCAGGTACTAACTGTTGAGGGCAAGCCAGCTTACGAACTGGGGAATTATTTAGGTGGGGGTGTAGCCGGTGTCGTGTATGAAGGCCTTCGTCTGCAACCATTAAGCGAATATCCTGTCCGAACTGGACCATACAATCCCCATGGAAGCAGCAACAACAGCTACACCGACCAATCAACTACCGACAATGATACTGTATCGTCGTTTCTTTGTATGCCAGCTAGCGCAGGACATGCGGTTCAAGACACCACGGTGCAAATCGATGCTCGAGACACTAGTGTATTGTCAATGTCTTCAACCACAGGGCGTGGGAATAATGATCAAGGTTCTTCGCTTTTGCAATCTGGAGTCTACGAGGAAATCGCATTAGAAACAACACGCTCAGAGACTGATAAGAACTTGACAGTGATAATCGACAGTGTGGACG
Source organism: Fistulifera solaris (assembly GCA_030295235.1). Taxonomy (NCBI): domain Eukaryota; phylum Bacillariophyta; class Bacillariophyceae; order Naviculales; family Stauroneidaceae; genus Fistulifera; species Fistulifera solaris. The sequence continues at coordinate 189,004 of AP026155.1, read as the reverse complement.
CCCCATCTCGGTCCAAGCACTTCGCTAAAGCTATGTCGTCTCTCGGGGGCGAAGTTCCACCACATAGTTTAAACTCGGGCGCTGCTTACGCAACAAGTTTAGTTCAAGAACCTGTAGCAATAAAAATTTTGAACCCGGTTGGATTTCGAACATTGCCCGTCTCGGTGACACAAACGGCCGTTGTGGCAAGGCCCGGAAAACCACTCGAACCAGCTGTCGCACTCGGACAACGCCCCATGGAAGAACGCCATGTATGGTGGCTTGTGAATCCAAATTCACGAAATCTTCGAACACTTCAGCGTTACGCTTCCTCCTCCAATGATAATGCGTCAGTGCAAGTAGATCGAGGAAGTCCGGAAAAGGATTGCGCATAAGCTTAATGGCTGCATATAAAGACCTTACCTCTGGGGAACTAAAAGAACTTCCTCTTACTCGATGCATTGAAATTTGGGGGCATGTTCCATTTGGTGCAAGTGACGTAGAGTTCAAAGAGATTATGGAAGCCATCGATCGTGTAAATCAAGGAATAACACCGCAAGAAGAACCGCGCGATTTCCAGATGGACAATATCGAAGAATTAAGTATTTCCGATCCTACGCCAATGAATGCCAAACGAACGTGAGTCACCGTCAGCCCCCCTTACAATTCGTGTTGCCGAGAAATCACTAACACTTTGAGTTATTTACTAGTGGAATTTACAGAGCCGCATATACAGAACGACAAAGTGTTTTTTGCGAGGAGCTTAAAGCCTACATCGCAATCCCTGCCGTTCCGTCTAAGTATTTGAAATGGTTAAGGCAACGGCGAGCAGCAACGAAGGAGATCCGTAACATGATGATGATTGGACGCCACAGAAATGTCGTTCATTTGTTCGAAGTTCTCGAACTGATCCAAGAGAACAAGTCAACGATGTTCCTCATTCTCGAGTTGGTTCGTGGCGGGGAACTCTTTGATTTGATAAGCAGTAACTCGGCAAAAATTTCTCAATCAGATCGGATACCCGAAGGTTTCACAGAGTCCGAGACGGTGATGAGGAAGTTTTTCTTGGAGCTGGCGAGCGGAATACATTATTGTCACTGTAACGGCATAGCTCACCGTGATTTGAAACCTGAGAACCTCCTTGTCCACAACAGCCCGAATGGAGACTGCGTTTTGAAAATTGCCGATTTTGGTCTTTCTGCTGAGTTTGGATCTATTGCTCAAAACGATAATGATACTGTTGTCGAATCGCTTGTAGGCGGCCCACCAAATTCTATTTTAAACACACCAGACTCCACGAGATACCGCGACCAAGAAAGAGAGAGTTTCCCGCCAAGTCCTTCGCCGATTAAAGTGCAGATGGATCGATTCCTTGTGGCGGGCGGAAATGCTTTGTCGTTTTTGACCTGTGGTTCAGTGGAAGACATCATGTGCCGACCGCGAATAGATGATTCGGACGGAGGAGGACCTTCTCCTTTGCGGCGCATGACCTCGATTGTAGGATCACCACATTATGTCGCACCCGAAATTATTCTGCAGAGCGAATGTAAACGAGAGAAACGAGAAGTAGTAAAGGGTACGACGGCACAAAGGCCGATGTATGGAGTGCGGGAGTGATTTTGTACGCCATGCTGTTTCGTTCGCTCCCTTTCGGTGAGGACTTATTGCGATGCCCTCGGTTCCAATCCTATCATAAGTGGTATGAAGAAACTCAAAAGTCATCTGGCCGTAGCCGCCGTAGCACTTTGATGGGTGCCTTGAATCCCAACATTACGGATGCCGACGAAAAGAACTTTCTGGGGCCGCACTGGTTCTTTCCGTCCAAGTCTAGTCGCGAATCGCGCGACTTGATTGTATTTATGCTAAACCCCAATCCAGATATGCGTCCCAGTATCCAGCTAGTGCTACAACATCCATGGTTGATCAAGTAAGAAGGCATGATGTGCAGCCCAGACTGGGATGGAAGACTTTTGATGGCTTGGTGTGTAGTTTTGAAATGCGATGTGATGAACTTATCATCAGATAATGATCCACTAGAGTGTTCTATTTGGTTAACGTGGTCTCCAATTTAATAATAATGTTTGGCTTTCTCCATCGCAGCAATGAAGTACGTAGTAGTTATACGTTAGGTTCGCTTGGTATTTGTGGTTTATAGCAAAACCGCAACGACGCGGTGAATGAGAAGCCCGACATGCAACAAAGCGTTTTTTCGAAATAGTTCGATGCGATCAACATCAACATCGCGAAAACGGCGTCGAACATCACATTTAATAAGCCATAAAACCTGAGAGAACCTTAAAACGATAACATGCAAGCCACGAAAATACTACTGCTACTACTTTGCGCTCCGTTGGTGAGTGCTTTTGTCAATAAAGCACCCAATACAGCTGCCTTGCACGTCCGTGGAGGTACATCACTCCATTTGATGTCTCCGGCCGAGATCAGTTCTATGGTCACGGAAAATTTGCAACCAGGTCCTTATGGAGTTCTCTCGTTGACGTGTATTGCCAGTGCCGTTTGTGTCCCGTTAACGCAGATCAAAAACTCTACGGAATTGGTGTTGCCTATGGCTTCTCGGTGGCGGCAATCGGAGTTACGTTGCTGAGTACGTATGGAGAGACGTCTTCGGCTCTTCCTACGTCTCTGGCCTATGCTACCGTCTTCTATGGACTTCGCTTAGGTAGCTTTCTTCTCCTTCGAGACCAGACGAGCTATAAGAAGCTACCGCCGGACGACTCGGGGGATCGTTTGCAACGTTTCCCTTTCGCGATTAGCCTGGCTATTTTCTACGCTTTTTTGACAACACCACTGCTCTACGTCATGAGCAACTTTTCCGAAACATCGATTCTCGTTCCATTGTCTCAGGCTGGTGTCTTTTTTAGCGTGGGTGGGAGCGATCATGGAAGCCATTGCCGATTTCCAAAAGTACGCATTGAAGCAAAAGCAGGGAGAAGCGAAATCGGGAATCTTCGAAGGACCGACCACGGGAGTCTATCAGATTACCCGTCACCCCAATTACACGGGAGAGGTATTGTTTTGGTTAGGTCTTTATTTAGCAGGTGCAAGTTGCTTTGGTGATTCTATTGCAGGCTGGGCTGCAAGTTCCGTTGGTTTGTATGGAATTTTCACGATCATGCAAGGCGCTACAAAGAAACTAGAAGAGCGACAAGCTGAAAAGTATGGAAAGCAGGCAAAGTATCAACAATGGAGAGGACAAGTCAAGGGTGCTTTGTTTCCCTTCGTAGATATCTAGATTTGCAATCTAAACGTATCGGAGGGCGATGGTTTGGACGGTTGCACTTTCCATTGATGTTAAGAAAAGATCCTCGATTTAGGGTTAAGTTCACCTAATTTAGGTCCTCCGATAGTTTGTTGAAATGTACAGTGATGTTGAGACTCCCAGTAAGCAATGAAATATCAAAAGGAGATAGTATGAATAGTCGCTTTCTCATTAATGCAACGAAAAATTTCCAAGCAAGATTTAGTACAGTTAATGCATGTTTAAATCTTACTCGCGTACATTAACGATGAACGGGTCTGGATGGTTGTGCAAAGAGGGAACGGGATTATCCTTGTAAAAATGATCGAGCTTCTTGCCTTTCTCTGCTATGTTTTCTGCGGAATAACCGTACAATTTCATGACTTTCTCTCCTGGACCGCTCATACCGAAGGTACTTATACTAACGGAAGAATGAGAAAAGCGATGCCAACCATGCACGGCCGAAGCTTCAACAGCTAGAGTAGGAATATTTCCAGGAAGAACCTCGCGTTGGTAGGATTCTGGTTGAGCCAAAAACACCTCTTGACAAGGCATCGAAACGACGCGCGTGGGCACACCTTCGGCAGATAGATGAGAAGCAGCTTCAAGTGATGGTCCCACCTCCGATCCGGTGGCAATGATAATGAGGGAAGGGTTATCGACATCTTGGGCAACGTAAGCTCCTTTGCAAGCTTTTTTCAATTGAGCTGTTTGGAATTGCCTTGACCGTCGACCGAGATAGAGCAATCACCGTTGGGGTATGAATGTGCTCCAGTGCGCTCTTATATGCTGCCGATGTCTCGTTCCCATCTCCCGGTCGGTAGACATTCAGATTGGGTGTAGCACGCAACATTTCCAGCGTTTCAACCGGTTGATGTGTTGGTCCATCTTCGCCAAGACCGATCGAGTCGTGGGTCATGACGAAAATTACGCCGAATTTGGAAAGTGCCGACAAACGGATAGCTCCTGCGCAATAGCCGGCAAAATTTAGGAATGTCGCACAATACGGACGCAGACCACCATGTGCAAATATTCCGTTCGAGATGGCCACCATGGCGTGCTCACGTACACCAAAACGAATGTAGCGACCTTCTGGGGTGTCCTTTTGAAAGTCGATAACATCTTCATAATCGGTCAAATTGGACGGCGTCAAATCCGCTGAGCCACCTATCAATTCTGGCATGTTTGGCGCAATGGCACCCAATATCTGGTGGCTGTGTTTTCGAGTCGCAATGTCCTTATCCTCTCCAGCTTTGAAGGTCGGAAGCTTATCGAACAAACCTTCAGGAAGCTTTCGAGCCATGCGGCGCGAAATCTCAGAGGCTTTGTCAGGAAATTTGTGAGAATACTGCGCGAACATGTCCTCCCAGTCTTTACGCTTCGTTTCTCCTTTCGCAGCGACATCTTTGAAAAATTTCTGGACATCGTCCGGGATGTAAAACATCTCGTCTGGAGGAAGTTCATAAAACTCCTTGGCCTTTCGTAGCTCATCTTCTCCGAGCGGAGCACCATGGACTCCTTTCGTGCCCTGCTTACCCGGACTTCCATAACCAATGATCGTCTTGATTTTTATAATGGATGGCTTATCCGTCACACTCCTCGCCGTTTCAATAGCTTTTCGGAGACTCCCAACCGTTTCTTCAATATCTATAACTGTTTGTGTGTGCCATCCATAGGCTTCGTACCGTTTCAGTACATCTTCCGTGAAACTGAGAGCTGTATCTCCGTCAATGGTGATCTGGTTGTCGTCGTACAAAACAATTAACTTTCCCAGACCCAGGTGACCCGCCAATGATCCCGATTCTCCACTAATTCCTTCCTGTAGACATCCGTCCCCGCAGAGAACATAGGTATAATGATCAAAAATAGGCATGTCTGGTTCGTTAAAGTGAGCGGCCAAGTGTCTCTCAGCGATGGCTAGACCGACAGCATTGGATATTCCTTGGCCCAACGGTCCAGTCGTAAGCTCGACGCCTAGCATATTTATTAAAACGACAAAATACAGCGTGTAAGGTGTCGTACATGACTGGATGACAAGACTGCAAATGCCAGGTCACAGCCACAATACTCACCAGGTGTCTGAAAGGATTCGGGATGTCCCGGAGTCTTGGAATCGATACTTCGAAAATGCTTCAGATCCTCAATCGACAGATCGTAACCCGTCAAATGCAGCATCGAGTATTGCAATGCACAGGCATGACCATTGCTCAACACGAAGCGATCTCGGTTCATCCAAGTCGGATCTTTCGACGAATACTTCATGACCTCACTCCAAAGCAGATAAGCAATGGGGGCACAGCCCATGGGTGCGCCGGGATGTCCAGCCGCAGCCGTTTCCGCCTGATCCGCGGACAGAGCCCGAATGGTGTTGATACATTTCAATTCAAAGGACGGCATGATGAGTTTCAATTTCTTTATGCAAGAATAATGCATGAACGAGATTGTGGTTTATCAGTCAAACTGAATCAACCTATGGACTTCTCGTCGATGGAATTCCGAGGCTATTTCTTTCGTCGCGAGAATCGTTTTCGAATTCGACGACTTCTGGGCACCTGGATAGGGTTCTCAAAATATAAATAGGGATCAGAAGCCCGGAACAGGCTGATTATGGCATCATTGACGGTAAATTCGGAACAAATAGTGATACGGCGGCATCATGGGGCAGTTCCTTCTCCGCTTCGCTGCCCAGAGGGTGACAAACAAAAGCATGCAACTGCGTTCACGGAGTTGTTGACGGCTCAAAAGTTGCCTTTCCTCCCTCCATTTTTGCCGTAACATGATTAAAGTCAACATTCGCAGATGGAAGGCTCATGTTCAGCGTTAGGCAACACATATGATACTACAGTCAGTAACGGCTTTGTCAATTGAAACGATGAGATCGAGCAATTTAAAATGATTGAAAAGGCAGGAATTGCGCGATCTCTTTCTTTGCAGCGGCTATACGCCGTAAATTCTGATGCTACACGAAAGAGGAGAGGAATGTAGTTCGTCCGAGTCGAATCATCATCGAACAGCTACTTAAATTGCTGCTATTGTTGTAGGTCGGATGTCGTCGCCATGGTCAAAAAAGTCAAAGACTCTTTTTTACTCCGTACTCCGTATTTATTAGCATGCGTGCTCGCGTCGTCGTCCCCGCCAAAAGAAACTACTACTACCGTATCTGACATACGTGCGACTATAGTACCAAGGTGTAAGCGAACTTTGGCGTGACTGGGTTTATAATGCAGTCGTGAATGAGTTTCTCCCATACCATTCTCGCTCTTGTGATACAGAGAGTGTAAGGCTTTCTTCTTCTTCTTCTTCTTGAATTTGATATAAGTTGTTTCCAACCACAAGTTTAACAAGAGGTTCTGTTTTTATTGCATTTGTGCATCTACAATGCACCTCTAGACAAGGGAATGAAGGAACCTAAACGATCCGCGTCTTTAGTATTGCCCATAGTGTAGACCAGGCAAACGTTATATCAGGACTGAATTTCAGTCATGAGTCACAAGTGATTTTTCTGTGCTCGCGATGATTCGCGATCGTCGTCCCTTTCGTATCTTTGTGCAAACATTCATTTAGAACAACATTGCATCATATCACAATTGTTCATTGGACAATGACCTCTACTATTACTATTCAAGTGCAATATTGAGGCGGGTGAGGCTAAGAGGAAATGAATTTGTTGCAAAAATCCTTCCAAATTCATTTTCAATCTCATGACCGCCTTTTTACGTCCTGCTTCATTAATCAAAACTATTACAGGCTACGGGAAACAGTTCCGGGCCTTGAAAGATTATCTTTCAAAACAACCCAAACTAATTGATCGCGTCGCTGTGATCGGAAAGAAAGATCCCATGGTGACGGGAAAATTCGAAGTGACCGTCATTGAGACGGGTGAAGTGTTGCATTCGAAGCGACACGGAGGACAAGGGAAAGCGGAATCGTTGAGAGAGAGGGAAGCCATTGTCACGCGACTCGAAGAGCTTTTACAGGACTAAGAAGGAGTAAATAATTGATTTCATTGCTGATACTTGGATACGGTCTAAATTTACCTTTTTTCGGAAGGAATGACGAAATGGAGGTCACCCTCTCGAGCGGGGTAGATCCCTTCTTTTGACTACAAACACCAAATCTGGCTTTGTTGGAGCGACACAACTTGGGCCAATCTGGATTTTGAATGAAGAGTAATCAAGCCTGTATCGGCGATGACACACTGAGCACAAGAATCTTACTTTTATTATTAATTACGCTTTACTGTGCTGCTCCACAATATGTCAGTGCTGCGAGCAATATATTCCGTTCCAGGTTTCAGCCCCCGCCATGGAGCGCATTGCCTGTGTTTCATTCACAAAAGGTTGACTAGGCGACCGGCGAAAACTTGAACGAAAATTGCAAAAATTGCGAAAGGAGACAAATTCTTGCCAATACTTTTGATTTCTCGAAACGAGTAGGGAAGAAGCTTTCACTCATACACTGGAGGCAATCGAACGAACACTCACGGAATGTACGCCCTATCGCACAATGCCGAAGTCTACGATAAAGATGCTGCTTGTAGGTCGGTTCTCATGAATCGATCGGCCCACAGGGGAGCAAGAATTTCTCGTACTCGATCGCGCTGTAAGGGACCCTTGGGGAAGAAACCATGTGTCCGTTCGCAGTATAGTTCCGTTTCTTCTGCCGAGTCGTTTGCCGACCGAACTAGAGCAAGAACATGTTGCTCCTCGGTTGGCGACATTGATTTTAGGATTTCTTGCATCAACAACGATCCAGACATGACGTGAGGCGTTTCGTTGCTTTTTCCAAAGTCCAAATTTTCATCGACCAGAATCAATATTCTATCGTCGGGATATTCCTTAACAAGTGAAAGGACCTTCTCTTTGAATTCTGCTACTTCCGAGTACGATTCCCCCAAAACAACAGTTTTAGATTCCTGAACGCCAGCGAACAAGAAGATACGTGACAGCAGCCGTCTTTGAATTTTGGAATCATCAATCGCAACCCCCAAGTATTGGTTGGAACCTCAAAGTCTTGTGTTTTGCTCCAATCCGTTACTACGAGCGGCTGGGCCGGACAAGAGAATGTAAATACCGTCTTGTCTTCCAAAAATTCAATCTGGCATTCTCCGTCGAGTGTTTTGGCACATTTTTGCATGATCCATGCGCCATCGCCAGAAGAAATATGTCCAGTTTCAAGGTTCAAGTGAGAGTGTAATCTAGCACCTTGTTGAAAGACGGCCGCCTTTGCTGATTCTCCCATGCTTACTAGCTTCGAATGCATCTCTCCCGGCTCGTTAATCACGTTGATGGTGAACGTCCTACTAAGTGAATCAAAAGATAACTGTGTCACAACCTTCCCTCCTGCCTTGCCATACTTGCATGCATTTGACAATGCATTTCGGTGAATGTGCCGTAGCAGTTGGGCATCCAAGCTTACGTACGGTAATGGCCCGCCCAAAACTTCAATCGGGAATTTGTCGGTAAATCCAATCCCAAGTCCAGGATGTGAAAGCACTCCCTTTACATCAATCCTTTCATGTCTCGGCTTGTAATCACCATGGACCACGTCTCTCGCCATTGCCTCGGCGAGAACACAGTCCAAGACGCTATGCAAATTGTAATCAAGATCCTCGATAAAACGTCGTGTCAGAGCACTGACCGCGCGACTACCAACTTCGCGATCGGACTCTTTTCCAGCCCTGCCATTTCTTTTCCTCTGGCTTGAGTTGGACGGAGTTGGAGCCATAGAGGCCTGAGCAACAAGATCTTCCACAGCCGAACGAAGGCTATCACATAGCTCAATCCCCTCTAATAAGCCATTCTTGACTTCATGCCGGGTGAAGCGATTGACAGCTTGAGCGTCTTTTTGTCGCGCCACCATTTCCATGTGCGCCTTTCGTTCCGCTTCCAGCCGAAGATACCGTTCAGAAACATCCCGAATGACTCCTACTCGGGCAGATTCAGAATAGTATGATATTTTTATCTCCGATTGTCGAATAATACCGTCTTCTCCGTCAAGCGGATGCTCCAACAACGGAGTTGACACTCCTTTCGCGACTGTGCAATTCCAAGTCAATTTCAAAAGCTCTTTCGCCCCTTTCAATACCGATTCTCGATTTTCGGCACACTGCAATATTTTATGATTGCGTTGTGGATCCACGAGTATATCAATTGTCTCTACATAGTCGCATTTAATTTGCCCCGAACTGTCGACGGAACACATTAACGCCACTTCAGAGCCCCCTCTATGCAACGATTCTGGCAGCTTGGCGCCTACCAGCGGAAAGAAAGCCGGTGATAAGATGGCCGATAAAGCTTGATTGGTTCGAATTGAAATGAGAATGATATCGGAACTCGAATCCCACATGACACTGATCAGTTGCCGCATTTCCGTGAGCTGCTTTCTCCATTGGTATGTTTCGTCGAAGAGCGCTTGATGAATATCGGTAATTAACTTCATGTAGACAGACTTGGCCAGCACGTCAAAGGACGTATCTACGATCATGGCGAGAGACTCCCGGTAATACCATTTTGTCTCCAAGTCCGGCAGAGTGTGGATCCATACATTGATACAATACAGAACCACCAGCACCGACCACACAATACTGCAAGCCAAAAGAAGGAAATACGCGAATTTGACTTGATCTTGTAGTTTTTCATCCTGAACGCCTTCACTCTTTTGGATGCTTTGTAAATAGGCCTTTCGTTTTATATATACACGACGGAATATGTCGGTATAGGTCACGAAGCTAAAAACAAACACGCACCGCCAGACCACCACATCGTTGCAGAGGGGAAAGATCATACCATTGACAATCGACAGAGTTTGACACAGAGTCGAGAAAGAGCTCCCTCCATGCCTCCCGTCTCGGCACTCACATAGACCGCTTCGGAGAGGAACGTCATGAGACCACCAAGTGGTATCCATTCGCACCAACGGAGGAGAAAGACGCGCGCTTTCGTGACCGGATCGACAACGACCACCGTGGGACGAAGACACATGAGTAGATTGGTGCACATGGCGACAAAGCAGACGGCGGTACCGGCAATCACAATACCGCTGGGGTAGGACTTTTGAATAGCAAAGAGGGCATCAGCAACGCCAGAAGCGTCACAAACATGACGACGGCAGACAGAAATGTAGCGACTCGTTCTTCGTTTCGAAGTATTTCGTGATATTCGAGTGGTGTTTGTGTGGTAACAAGAACGACAAGAAGTAACCACACCGCTACAGAAAGAGCGGCGGCTTGCGGAAATAATGCGTCCACTGTCGCCACATCCCATGGAGGAGGTTTCGTACTGCTCTCATTTGCCTTGCTTTCATCTTCTGCAGAGGCTTCTTCCCCCTTTCTTTGCTCTGCCATTTTCTCTTGAACTACCTCTTTCTTCGTCATTGCCTCCAATGGGATGACAACATGCAGGAGAGATGATCATATAGGAAGTGGTCCTGATCATTTAGGTACGTTCTTATCACTGCACATGTGCAGCACATCTGCACACCGCGCGCCGGCCTGCCATCGGATTGCAAAAGCCCCAAAAACTCACCTTCTTATCAGTGCACATTTCTTGTGCAACTGCACACCATTCTTTATGTCATAGCAGACATAAAATTTCTTAAATAATAATACCGCTTTCATTTCTCCCCCGTTGTGCATTTCATCGCAAGTTGCTGCTCTTGTTTTTATTTTTGCCTAATGTTTTTAGCATTGCGCTTGACCATTTATTTAACTTCATGTTCTCTCATTTGTACACCATGAAGCTCTCTACTGCGAAGCCTATGAAGGTATTGGAAACGACCAAAACCAGTCGTTTCCTCGAAAACTCTGGAGGAGTGCATAATGTTGAAATACGTTGCTCCGAAAGAAAGCCTAAGGAAATTGATGCTAGCCGCCAGTATTGTTTTAAAAGCAAGAGAACCCAAGGTAGTCTATGAGCGTATGGACTGGGATCTCTATGTTCAACGGCTAATGAGACAATCCGAGAAACAGTTTTCCCGAAAGAACAGGATGCAGATCCAGTCATTTTTGTTGTTGGTCGACTTGATTTCGCCTCACCTTCCGTTCATTATTCTTCTGGGATAGCAGGAACTAAGCCAATCCCAGTTGAGGTACAGGTTCACATGCTCCTCACGCTGGCTTGCTGGCGGGTCATACATCGACGTGAGCGATCAAATGGGTCTCAGCATGCAGTCATTTTACCGATTGCTCCATAAAGTGATGCAGGCGATAGTCAGATGTGACGCCCTGAAACTACATTTTCCCGACTCCGACCGAAATAGACGAAGCAGCTAAGAAGTTCAAGAACATTTCCTCGCATGGAATAATGAGTGGATGTGTTGGGTGCCTCGATGGATACCATTTAGAGACAAGAGCTCCTTATAGTTCGGAAACTAAAACGGCCATGGCTCATTTTTCTGGTCATTACAGTTCGTACGGAGTCAACATACAAGCTGTGTGCGATGAAAGATCTCGTTTTCTCTTTATAGATACTGGGGGGTTGGGAGTTGCAGTGATAGTCGAGCCTTCAACAGCACCCAGTTGCCAAAGTTGGTTGCTAACCTACCGTATTGGAAATATATAGTGGCGGATAGTGCGTACGTGTTCAACAAAGGTTTTGACTCCTTTTACTGGCTCACAGAGATCTGATCGATCAAAGAGCGACTTCAATTACTTTCTCAGTCAGCTTCGGATGAAGATCGAATGTGCGTTTGGTATGATGACGCGCTGGCGTGTACTTCGGTCCTTGGTCTTGATCAAACAAACCCGAATTTATACTTTTATTCAGTGTATTGCTCGGCTACATAACTTTTGTATTGACCAAAAGGACATGGCCCACACCTACTTTGATAGCCCACAAGGTAGGCGCCGACCAGCAGCAAGCGAGCCTGCAAACTTGGAACTTGTAAGCGCAGGTCGCCCGCAAAGAAATTCCAACCTTGTTCGGCAAGCAATCGTCGACAAGATCATTGAAAAGGGGGTAGCCCGAACCGCCCGTAACCTGACTAGAAATGGTGGATACTAATTTGAGTAAGTTTAACTGTCATTACATAGGTTATGGTATTCTTTAAACCGCTTTATGTGTAGGATCGTTATCGGCTTTTGGAAACAGAATAGCTTTAAGCTCCTCTTTCCCTATTCATATACGTCGTCAAATCGCTTCTGTAATACTCCACACGGTGTTGCGGAGGATCGTTGTCAAGTATGACAAACAATCGTTCAAGACGATTGTCTACGTCTTTGAGTTCTTCCCATAATGCGGCTCTCTTCTCTTCTTGACGTCGCTCTTCTTCAAGATCGTAAGTTGATTGAGCAAATTGCAACTTTTTGATCTCCAATTCATGCGACTGCTTGTGAAACTCAACCAGTTCCTTGATTTCCGATGATTCCGGTTCTCGATCGACCAACTCCTTCAAGATATCCGTGAAAGCAGTTTCCTTTTTCCGCTTGTTTCCAGCTGCCACTGTTATGCATTACCGTTTAGGTCCTTCTTGGTCTGGAAGATCGGCCTCAACGACGTCAATAACGTTAGGTTTATCTCTCAAGCACAAATGAAAGTAATACATGACAAGATTACCGTTTGTGAACTGATAGAAGTCATTCGAGTGCTGCCCGGATGCAGTGTAGTTCTTCTTGTGTCTATTGTATTCCGCACAACACGCTTTCCACATCTCCCGCAACTTCTTCCAAGGATGCTCACAGAAGTGATTAAGATCAAGACCGGGCGATCCTTGAAGTACTCGTTGTCTTCGTACTTGTTTATTCCATATTCTTCTATCGAATCAACATAAGACTCACGCACGGGTCTCCAGAACCACTGTTGATGCTTTGCCATTGCAATGTCTTGGTTGTCCCTTCCATCACCCTTCTTCATCAAGTTCTCTAAGTCGCTCACATGATCGGCTGAGAAGACAACATTGAACAAACGCATCTTGCAGTTAGCAGTTGCTTTATCGGGCGCAACTTTCTGTTTTCCGTGTCTTCCAAGATTATTGCCGGGTGGCGGGCGGCCCATTTGATCCCATTCGTCATATTCCTTCTCCATGGCTTGGATCATTTCGTGTTTAGGCATACTGCGCGTACCCATTCCAGTGCATTGTGAAACAATAGTGCGCATTGCTTGGGCAGAGATTTCTTTCCAGGTCTTATTGTCGTAACCCACAACCTTTCCGTCGGTGTCAAAATAAAGTCGGAAAAAGAGTTGACAGGTTTTCCGTCACTGTCGGGAACGTCAGAGTCTGTGGGCGATGATTTCTTCGTCTTGCTGGCGGATGATGTTTTCTTCGACCCGGTCTCCTTAGCTGCTGGCTTGCCATCAGTGGTCTGATCATCATCAGAAGGATCCGGAATGGGAAACTCCCCATCATTTAAGGGCACAAGTTCGCTGAAGCATTGGAGTTTGCGGTGGACGCTTCCTATGCAAGCGTCCCAAATCCGAGTCCTCCATTTCAGATTCAGATTCATCAGAAGAGTCATCAAGTCGAGCCACAGAACGTTTGACATGGGTTACCTGTGGAGTAAACGAATCGCCATCGTTGGAGTCATCCGAAGAAAGATTTCCTCTTGCAGGAATCTTCCTTCCCAAATCGCAACCAAATCCATCAGGGCAAATTACATGGCCCGGCGTCGTCGTATGGATGCCCACAGCCAAATTCACTGTTGTGCAATTGAAAGCCACACTTTACGCACCTGTAATGATTGCGAAGTTCAAAGTGGCGGTTTTGGCATCTCGGATGTCCGAGATCACAATAACCTTTTTGACCTTGCCAGACCGGTCTTCAGTGGGTGCTGTGAACATCACTTCCATTGAGGGGGCAGCCTTCTTCGGCTTTCCCTTTGCGGCCGGAGCTTTGGTTTTCACCGTTGCGGCCGTCTTTGTCTTGTTTTTCACTGGCTTATTAGCATTCCCTTTCGTGGGATGGCCTGTCACAGGATGTTTCTTGAGTCTTGCCGACATTTTCTTGACCGATGGGGCTATATTATGAGGGTAAATGCAGTACCACAAACGATTTACTGTTGTTCTGAGAGCAAACGTTGGTCGGAAGAACGCGCGGGGGATGGCAAACAAGAGAGCAAGCCGAAATGGAAATAGGGACGAAAAATTTTGCGTTGTTTTTTTGTTAAGAAGCATTCGTGAACGATCGTAAATTATCCGTGTGCAAGACTCCCAACGATGTGCAAGGATGTGCATAATTATAAATAATTGATGAGTTTTGCAATTTTAATCGAGCCGGTGCACACGAAAAAATGGCCGACGGGCGCGCATTTCCGGGTTAGTTCGAAAAATATGTGCAAATATGCTGCACATGTGCACTGATAAGAACAAGCCTTACCCCTGCTCCTTCAACGACGACCCGCGTAGGCCGACGGCATTGAGGTGTCATCTGCGACACGCGACACACTTTACTCTGATATACTCAGTAGAAGACGGAACAGGGTAATTTCGGGAAATGAAGTTAATCTCGAAACGACAAATCTACTTTGTACTTTGAACTCAATGTTCTTGGATATAATATGACCGGAACGACTGACGTAGACTACATCAATTAAGAAAAACAACCAGAAACAAGACCATTCTTTCAAAGATGCTTCGAGACCAAAAGTACCTGGTAATGACTGGAGTGACAATGGCAAATGGCAACACAAAGCATAAAGTAGAGAACTGAACTATTTGGGAGAGTTTGAGAAAAACGGCGAAAAATCACGAATATCGTACTACGTACTACGTACAAGTATTGGCTTTCCGACGACGACTCTCTCTCTCTAGGAAATCAGCAATGGCTATTTTTTTAAACAAAAAAGGAGGATAATCAAATCAGCCATCCATCTACGCGTTTCTCCGCCCCCCCCCCCCCCCCCCCCCCTCGCATCCTATTAGATTAAATAATAATAGGCGATTGGAGTGAACTTGCGAGCCCTCGCATTGCGTTTCCATCATTGATAGGGTAACTACCAGCCAAGAATTGCCTCGAGAAGTCACCGGGTTGAAGAGCATGACCGTTTTGGCCGGAGATAGTTGTCGAATTTTCCGCGAATCTAACGGCGAAAGATGAAAAGCATTCAGATGCAACTAACGCGGCTTCTTCCTCAATAAAGACTCGAACATATAGCGGGGTCAAGAATCAACACAAAATGAAGTACTTTATCAACTGGCTCCTGCAAACGTTTCCGCAACTCCACGTTCCCCGGACGCAATCACAAGACATTCAACCCGACGGAACACTGCTCCAGCAACCTATGGAGACGCCACTCGAGTCAACACCTTTGGTGATTGATATTGCGGGAGGCAAAGGTGAATTGGCGGCACGGCTCATTGTCTGTCAACGACTCCGGGTGGTTATGATTGATCCTCGGGAATCCAACGTACCGTTGTGTTTTGAAAAGACCGTTTTACCCAAATTACCCGCCGTGTGGCGGTGTCGATTCCAACGACGTCAACAAGAAGACGCCCAAATATTGGAAAAGACGTTTCAAGAAAGGTTTCAGCAATATCAAATGTATTTCCAAGACGATACTGCGGCAACACATCCTAAAGTGGAAGCCTTGATTCAAAAAGCTGCATTACTGGTCGGAATGCACGCCGATGGAGCCACGGAAGCCATCGTAGACACGGCTCTTCGTTACAAAAAACCATTTTGTGTTGTGCCGTGTTGTGTGTTTCCCACGTTATTTCATACGCGGACCATTCGAGTCCGCGACGAGGGAGGGAACCGAACGGGAAGTACCCGTTCGTTCGTACGAACAATTTTGTCAATATTTAATGAACAAACATCCCCGCATTCAGCAGTCAATTTTGCCATTTGACGGTAGGAATGTGGCCATATGGTGGGATGGAACGTCGTGACGAATGAGGCAGGATGGTAGTTAAGGCCTAAGATTGTGATTGCCGCACATAGGAACAGTTTCATATCGTGTATCCAATGTTAAGCTTTGTCTGCAATTTAAATAACAAGTTAAACTGCGTCCAAGTCTTTGATAGACTCCGTATTGGGGACCTACGAGTTTACTTCGGTCCAAAGTGTTGTCCGTTTTTCACCAAGACTGAATTTTAGTCATGAGTTTGTCCAGGATTGTTTGTACATCGAACCCTAATGCAGCACAGCGCCTCAATTACTCCGCTCGGGTTTCGTTGACATTGACATCTCTTACTCATTTCATTGATTATTATTTATTTGATCAACATCCGCTCTTATTTTGCGCACTTCTTTGCGACTCCTGCCGAAAAATCATGACAGCTATACGACACTACTGGATCCTATATTATTTGTTGTTATGGGCGCCATCGTGCCTGGCGTTTACCCTGTCGCCACTGTTGACAAGAACATCCGTCACCACTCACTGGGAATCGTTTCGACGGCAACGCGTCACTGTCGCTGCGTACGTTCCGCAGCGGGAAGAAGGCAGTAAAGCAACAACAGTTAAGAAGTCATTACATCCAGCGATTGGAGATATTGTACGTTATTACGATCTCGATGGTGGTCGTGCCGATGGACAAGCCTTGGTGGGAAAGATTTCCTTCATTCAACCTGGCGGGAAAACTGGATGGTTGATTGAAGTGACACCGCTCGAAGACGTCGGAGACGGATACTTTGCCGAGTACTCGTCCCAACAACGGAGAGGAAAACGGGTACTGCGCGACATTGATGCCGTGAGTCCTATTCTGGCCAGTTTTGTGCAAAGTGAAAATGCCTTCAAATTGCCCATGGGCCCTAATCGAATGCCCAAAGTGCGTGCCGAAACCTACGACCTGGACGATTATACGGGACCTGTCCGGAATGTTAACACCGATGTGGTGGCCCAGGATTTGGAAATGTACGGATCCATCAAAAACAAGATATTCAAATTCGTCGCCCTGACCGGTGCTGCCGGCACCGTGGTCGTCGATTTCGTCCGAGGCACGGAAGATGCGGCCATTTATTGTGCAGGTGCGCTCAGTAGTTTGGTGTATCTCTTCTTGCTATCGATCAAGACGGACACGATTGCTTCACCCGAAGCTAAAATGGGCAAAGGCATATCGAATTTGCGATTTGCGATGCCGTTGATTGTGTTGGTCGGAGTGGCCTTGTACAATCAAAGTCGCGGAGAAGCGAGTCCTGTCGCAGGAAAGGAACTTTTGATTACGTAACGGCCGAACAGTTTGGTGCTGCGATACTCGGTTTCTTGACGTACCGTTTACCACTCTTCGCTGTTCAGCTGCAGGAAGCCTTCGCGGACACTACCAACAATAAGAATGATCCAGGACTCATTTTACCCGGAAGTGTCGGAATGGCGCTTCAGTTGGCGCAATCCTCCGCGGGCGCTGTAGAAACTACCTCCGGTACCGATGTTGGCTTGCCCACCATTCTTTTGGTATCGGGTCCGCAAGCTACGGGTCGCAGCGATTTAGTGAAGCGTCTTTTAGCCGAAGGCGAAGGTCGTTTTGTGGAACCTCGCCAAATCGATCCGGTGTCCGACCCCGCCACCTACGAGCGACTGGCACAACGAGGTGAGCTCTTGACGGAAGGAAAGTACGGCATCACGAAAGAAGGACTTCTTTCTTCTGCGGCTGCCGCGGCGCAGAACCAATCGGTCGTCATTGTGGATGCCAGCGTCGACTTATCCAAGAAACTGACACGAATTCCGGGTCTTCGTATCATTGGAGTGTGGGTCGGTTTGAACAGTGTGGATGAATTTGAGAAACGTTTGGGGGACGCCATTGATTCCGGGGACATTGTAATTGACGAAGAGGAAACCCGGGAAAGCACCATTCGCAATAAAATTCGTGAAGTCGTGAAAGAAGTCGAATATGGTATTTCCAGTGGCGTCTTTGAGTTTACTGTACTGAATGAAAATGAAGAATCAAGTCTACAACAGCTAAAAGAAGCGGCAGCGTATTGCTTTAAATAACTCATTGAGAATTAATAATTTATGTTTCCTTCGCTTCAAAGCATGATTTTGTTTGCAAATCCCGGTAGCTTCCTGTACTCTCCTGGTTGTTTCTATAATAAATGTATACATATTCGTATTAAATGACATCTAACGGTTGTGTGAGAGGCACTTTTTCTTCGTCTCGCGAATTCATGCGCGACAGAACTCCCTCATGATTTCGCGTCTTACTCGTCGTTCCCAATTCAATTGTACCTGTAGCACTAGCCCTAGGAGTTTTCATGCGCTGCCGTTGATCAAATAAACTCGATGCGGTCGTTCGTTGTCGTCGTACTGACAAAAGGAAACCACTCCCAACACCAAACAGAACATTTGCAGTTGAATCATTAAAAATTCATCATCCGCTTTCGTTCTTTGACATACTTGATAAATGACAGATTCCTCTTCTTCGGTAGAGCATTTGGTAATTAGAATAATACCGGTAGATTGACATTCGGGATGATCGCGTCGATCTCCGTCCGTACAACGATGACACGATTCGAGGACGGTGCAGCTGTCGTGTTGTTGCACCTTGGCGATTGCACCGAAACAACTCAGTGATATTATTAATATTTGAGAAAAGGATTTCATTGTTTTAGTAATTGATGAAGTGAAGAAGAACAGGAAGCATAAAGAGATGATAATCGAATGATTACTCGTAGGTTGAAATTAGCTGATAGTGAAACTTTGCGCGAGGAAAAGAAAATGCTATGGACGTTTGTCCGTCAACCGCAAAGCCTACAGAAACAAAACTTACTGCATGTCGTTCGGTATTAAAGCCGCTATCAAGAACTTGCATTTGGTTTCATAGATAATGAAACAAATACCGGTACAGGGTCCTTCAGCAACTAACTTGAGCTAGTTGCACTGAAGGGGTGAAAAGGATCGAATGATGATGAATGATGAATTGCATTCAACTAATTCGTTTGTTTCATTGAAACAGAAAGAACGTCGACAAACTACTCTTCATAATAAAAAGAAAGCACTTGTCGCATCAAGGAAGGGCTGCGGCGGTCGATGGATCTAGAAAAGAATCTAGACGTCTACTTTTCTCGATAAGAAAAAAAGAAAAGCATTCTTTCCTGTTTTGCGTTCGAAAGCCATTTTGAAATAATAACTGTGCTCTTCCTTGAAAAACAAACTTCACAACTCGAAACACAAGCAAAAAATGCAATCGAATGCTCATGACGAGTACATTGACTATTCGTGTTCCACATCACTCGAACGCCTCGCTCGTGATGTCGAAACGCGATTGCGGGCTTGGCATGTCGATCAGGGCAGTGATCGACACGTTTCCGTACATCCCAAAACATCAAATAGCGGATCGGAAGAAGATCGACACCGGGTGGCATTGATTCGCTCGGATTCCATTGTGTGGGCCTTGTCCTTTCATTTACTCTCCGGTCAACGAATTGCGTGTCAAATCAATTTAGAATTGTGTCTCTGGGATGCACCCAAATCACGATCAATGCCATCCAGTGATGAACACGATCATCTTCCTTTTTCACTACAACGTGTCGCGGCCGCCGGAATCGATCTTCCACTCGATAGTATGGAGAATTTTTCTCATGTTTTCGGAATTGGACAACACATTACTTTAGCACCCGTCAATCCAGATCAAATTCCCGAAGATTTGTTGATTTTTTTATATCAGTCCATATTGCAACGACACGAAAAGTCGAGAACGAGTCGGGATGTTTTGCAGAGTGTTCTGTCGGGTTGGTTGCAATCGGCGTTGAATGTTGCGGCTAGTTTCTGTCATTGTTGCTTTCCTATTATTGGAGTTTGGGGCTCGTACAATCCTTCTCGAGCATCGTATGAAGCCATGCTACCACCGGTGGTACACACCACTCCGGTGTTGTCCATATCACCGACGTGGATCCATTCCCTGCCGTGCAAGACCGTGGAGCCATACCTTTTCAAAGGGAGACAGCTAACGGCGCATTGCAACGAGCGTCAAATGCCACCGATTGTATCGGGACAAGTGCGATCCAACGATTGTATGGCGACCTTTTGGTGCACATCACTCGATAGAGAAAAGAAATGGCTCGATGATATACGGTGGACGACATGGGGATCTGTACTCCTCCATCACTGTCGGCAAAATGCCGATGACACGGTGCAATTGTGGGCGGCGCGGCATATTTATTCGTGGTACAAACCAGCCACCAAAAAGTCTCAGAGCTTTCTCGCAGGATTGGGTGATCGCTTTCGAGACGTACAATCATGGCGGGAGCAGCCCCCTGATTCACTTCCCCGAGAGCCGATTGAATCCTACAGACATGAATCTAGATTGACGGCCCTTCGTCTGCTGGAACGGTTTTCGGGTTCGTCGGGAACGAATCCAAGTTGGGGACCCAGAGATGATCCAATAGGGTCAATGCATGCACTTTTTACGTGGAACAGTCCTGCGCCATTTTCTAGTTCCAAAAGCCGGGATGTTCCTGTATCGCAAGACCGCATGCCATTGGTGACTTTGCCGTTGAAGACAAGGTCAACTGTGAGTCAGGAAGACCGTCTAGAAATGGAGAGATCCATTGAACAGAGTGTTCTAGATAAGAACCGGCCTACCACGTTTCATTTCAAGGTATTTTACGACGCAGAGACTTCAGAGGCGTCGTTGGCTGCCACACAGCGCTGTGTCCTCGCTGCCTTAATCCGCGCTTCTACGTTGCCACGAGAAACTCTATTGACGCATTTGATAACCGAGTCAGTGATTTCAAATTGGGATATTGAGGCTGGAAATCGAATCGCACATTCTGTAGCGGTTCGCGCCAGCGTTGACGATTCGACGAAAGCTTTGGGTAAGTGCAATACAACACGAACATGGAGTAGAAAATATCTCACTCCATTTCTTTCTATTGGTAAAGTTACGGCAATGGATTGGAAGAATGCTATTGAAAGTATGATTGACCGAGACCAGGCAGAAGCTATTGTCAGGGAAGTTTTAGATGGTCGAATAGCCTTGTCATTTCCAACACCTCCGACCAGGAATCTTTTTGAGCTGCAAACTGAAGATTGGACTGCATTGCAAAAGTCGGCTCCACCTGGACGACTTGTCTCTCTACTTTTGTTCGAATGGCAAATGTTCATTCTCCACCATCAATGGTCCTTGTATGGAAAGTATTCATTGAAGAACTTAGGCAGCGGTGGGAAAGGCGCGAGAACTTACCCAATATGAATTTCGTGCCTGGACTTGATCCTCCGTTCGATTCGTCTTACAAAAAGAAATGTTTTTCGGCGGTCGGAAGTGGTGCGAAGCTTGCTGCGTTGATAAACAGTTTTGAACCAGATCCGGACGATTTACATTGCCTGATTGGACAAAAGCTACAGGTACGTTGGGTGTTTGTATTTTGGTTCTTCTGGCAAACCAGGCTCTGTTTTCTCAACATATCCATGGTATTGGCAACCAGGTCTTCAATATTTGCGTGGAAAGTATGATAAACAAAGAGATGAATGAAATAGAAGACCTAGATGAAGGAATGGATGACGATGATGACGACATTTCGGAGAATTCATTTATGCAAACAATTAGCTTTGGTGGTAATTACATGAAAGATACCATCGTAGACTCTCTACCTGGAAAAAACTTCCCTTCGATGAGGGATGCTGACGACTCCACAGTTAGGAGCCATGGTACAGCACGTAGTCAGTCAACCTATCGGAGTCACATGTCAAGGATGTCCATGTTTTTCGACGCAGAGGAAGGCAGTTATGTCGAGCCGAACGAAGATACGACAGCTGGGGGTCGCAAAGGCATTAGGTGTCCAGTCATGGGGTCGACTTTGATTCGAACAGCTGATCAGGTATACGCTCCTTACCTCCAAAGATCAATGCCTCTAACAGACGACGTAGTGGCACAACGTCGGTTGATGATGTCTCGCCAGAAAACCGTCAAAGGAAGTTCGACAATCAAGCACCGTATCGAAGTGGCCCAACGCCTTCAACATCCTAAGCTTTTAAGTGACATGCAAGCCTTCAAGGCAGCTAATCCTGGTGCTATCTTTGAAGATTTTGTAAATTGGTAAGTCAGTACCACTCTGTTCTTTTTGTTCTTTCTGATCTGCAACTAAAGGTTATATGCGAAGGTACGGCAATCCGGATAATCCGCTCGAAGGCTTCGATCAAAAGGACTTCTTTACCGGCAATTTAGATAGTGCATCCGCGACCTCACCAAGTATGAGGTCAGAAAAAGCAGCAGAAGCCAATCGTGTGCTCGATGACACCCGCAAGTTTTGGGCGCGAACATGGGATGAGGCGAAATCTATCCCAGCAGTCGACCAGGCTCCACTTTTGATGCTTCGACTTCCGTTGAGATGGCAATCGATTATTTAGAAACAATTCACCCGGCGAGTTTACTTTGCCAAGTTATGGCAGTGAACTTGGCCATGTCGTACTTCACGTTGGTTGTTTCGGCTGGTGAGGCCGTTACAGTTAGCGTGGTTCGATCTAGCTTGGTACGCTTTCGAGAGCACGTCGTTTCTGCATTGGGCCATCTTGCCCACGATGCCACGTATGGAGACCGAACGACGGCGGATTCCACAAATATGATGAGTGTCGTTAGTATCGAATCTTTGGCTGCTTGTGGGAGGGCCTGTCTAGCACTTGGTGAAGCAGAAGTCCAAGTAGCACGAGCCAGATCCTTGTTAAACAAACTACCACACCAAGTTCGTCTCGTAGAAAGTATCATGGCGAAGTCACCAGGATCACAAATTGAAATAAGCGACAAGAAAGCACAGGAATTAATTCTTGCATCCGTTGCAAACGATCAAAATACTCGAGAAAAAGTATCTGAAACAGAGCCATCCATCCGAGAATATGTTTTAATGAACAGTGACGACCGAAATCCTTGCCATCTCAATGTTAAATACCAAACGAAAGAAGACGGATTGTCGAACATTGTTGTTGCTATGACGTTAACGTCTCGAATTTAGCTGAAATTTTGATAAGATAAATGCTATAAAAAGAGCTACGCCTTTTGCAATGTTGCTTTTGTTCATGCTACACCGTACCATTCTTCAGTGGCTACGCGAATAGCGTTTTGCGAATTATACTCCGTAATAATACTCCGTAGTAATTTTATTGTGAGCTGCTAGGATAGCGAGTAGGTGGCTAGCGAATGAATTAACACACTAGGCGGGACTGAAGCGTTACTCGCCCCCCCCCCCCGCCTGGGAAGGACGTTAATCTGCCTCCCAGTACAAGATTCGACGTAGCGTCTACGACGAGGCAGAATTTTAACGCCGTTCCCTGCAACGCAACGCGACGAAAGCTGCTAATTACTCAGTATTTATTGTTTGTCAACATTCATCGTTTCCCCCCATCCATTGCGTCTTCGTTTGACAATGACCTCTTCTTCACTCTACATATAGAAAATGCCATCAGTAGATGTTCTTTATCGAGTAGAGGTCGGAGAGGGAACCCCGCTTGTGCAAGAACCGCTTCCGGAGATACCTGAAGGGTCTACGTCCAAAGAAAAGATCGTTACAACATTGGCTGGGCTTGGATTCGGAACAAACCTGCTGTTAGTTCTATTTTCGTCGCAAGCATCGGTTTTCTGGTCGGGTGTATTCGGAATGCTGCTAGCTCCGTACGCTCTGTTTCAACAAAGAAAGCTTGTGCAAGTTCGCGTCTTGGCCGAGACGAATGTACGAATGCAAGATGAGGTAGGAAGACTACAAGTTGAAAACACGCGATTGCAGCACCAGGAGGAGGAATTGAGTACCTCTGTTTCACAGTAAGTCAATACGAAGGTCAGTGTAGGGTGTAAAAATATGCTTCTCATCCTTTTTCATGCCTAGTCTGCAACAACTAGAGCAAACACTCGAAGATGTCAAAAGTTTAGGGTTGGCGTCGCTAGACGAGATCCGAACGCATCTTGAAGAGTCAAAGCAAGTTTTAAGGGAAATGGCTCGTAATAGGAAAGCAGAGCTACTGCACAATCTCGTCACTGTTGCGTTGGCTATGGACAAAGACGGCAATCGAATCCTTTCGAACGAAGAGATTGACGAAATTGTGCAAACGGCAAAGTCTGTCCACGGAGTCCGGCTGAAAGAAAACTTGCTGAAAAGAACAATTATCGACTATGGAAGAAGCGTGACGGGCGTCATGGAAGTCGCTCGTTATTTGGTGAGGGATGACGTTTCCGAGGAAGAAAACATATTTTTATTTGTTGATTGAATGTCGGCAAGAGCGAACTCAGGTTACCGAAGGATGACTTGACACGCAGCGCGTCCCCACGTTAGAAAATTGTTGACTGGAAAAGCAACATTATTATTTACTCGCGATACAACATGCAGGCCAAACCAAACGAGAATTTTCCAGATGTGATGGCCAGCATAAGCTGTTTGAAAAAATTTTGTTAAATGCACACTGGATCCAAATATCATTTATTTTCTATAGTTGACCAGGTTTTGATCCAACATGCACCGGTTAGGGTTAAAGTAACTATTCCTGAGTCCTTTGTTAACTTCACAATAGCTGTTTGGATCAATTCGACTACGCAGAATTCAATTTTCGACTCCAAAAGTTCATCAGATCAACCGATCATTTGCTTTTCAGCATGGATAATCATGGTCCAAACGCCCGAAGAGCCTCGGAATCGGCGATCGGTGAGGTTTGGCGAAGATCAAATTCACTACGTCGAACGTCTCGAACCGAGTACAGAAGAAGAGACAGTACCGGCTATTCGTACTAGTCACACTGAATCTCAAAGTACTAAGAACGCTAATCACTTAGGGACAAACGGTACTGCATCACGATGCTGTGACTGCAGTCGGCGCTCTCACTGTCTACAACGGAAAAAATGCGCATGTAAACGTAATGGAGTCCATTGTACCAACTGTATCTGCGCTGACTGTCATAACAAAGAAACTGCTACGGATACCACAACCACAACTCACAACGTTAACGGACGAGATCTTGTTGTAGACTTCGTTGCCCCAACGGCACCAACGGAAACCAACGACACCTCCGTTCACAACATCAACGGACGAAATTGTCGCCGAGGTCGTTCAACCAACAACTGCTCAAGTGCCTTGGCACCATCGCACTAGACTCACGGACGAAAACAGACAAAGGGACAATACTCAAAACATCAATCAGGCCCAGGACACTATTGCACTTCCATTCAATAATGGGGAACCAGCACTAAAACAAGAAGCCGAACCAGCGAAACAACTATGCCCCGTATTGAGATTGATGATGGTAGACTACTAAACGAAGACACGGATGATGACTCTGAGGCAGAAAGGGGAGAAAGCTTTACACCGCACAACAATTATGAACCTTTCCTTACCCCTGAACCCGATGCGCGGACCTTCCGGATTTCGTTGAAGAAGAGGCACACAAAAAAAATCAAAGAAGTCTACGGAGACCATCCCCATAACAACGACGGCACCCATCTCACGGGAGGAATACCAGCGGACATTGATGCAAAATGGCAAGAATGGTACTACAAATTGGTATCTTACCCATCCCGTAGCTACATGCTGTCTAAATGTGCGACATCAAAAGATTCCTAAACCTCCTAGTTGAAGAAATGAAGAATGTCCGAGTGCATAGAACAGCCAACTTTGAACGAGTAATTGTCTTCTGCATTGTCATCCTGGAACGATGCCCAACAGTCAAGGGACATAGGAACATCACGAACAGGCTCAATGACCGAATGGACATGTGGGCAAACGAACATTTCGAAGCACTGTTTACGGACACTTTGCGCTCCCCGGAAGCGCATAAAGAATCTATGGAAGAGCTGGCACGACAATTCGACCTCACATTAAAGTCAGGAAGAACAAAAGAAGCAATGCAACAGCTCAAAACTACCCATCAAAAAGGCGGTGTACTTGACCCTGATGAAATCGATGAAAAAACAGGACGCAAAGTCATAGACGTGTTAGAAGAAAAACACCCTGAGATGCGAGTCCCTGACCTTGATCGACCCGGGGGGCACAGTGCTTTTGAACACCATGACAACCTCCCACCAGTGATACCGCCCGAATCTCATCAGATGCCATTGAAACAACGGCTACCAAGCTACACGGAAGTGGAGGACCAAGCGGGATTGATTCTGTCACATTCAAGAATTGGCTTCTTGCTCATGGCAAAGCATCCTACGCTCTCAGAAAAGAAATGGCAGAATGGACGGAATGGATTTCTAATGGTAATCCACCATATGCAGCTATTCGGGCTCTGATGAATGCTAGATTGATTGCTCTAGACAAAAAGCCAGGAATTCGGCCTGTTGCGGTTGGCGAAATCTTCCGAAGACTTATGGGTAAAACGGTTCTTAAAGTCACAGGATACACCGCGACCGTTGTTTGTGGAAATCTTAATCTTTGCGTGGGGTTACCGTCCGGAATGGAAGGCGGTTCATGCAATGCACCAGAAATACATCAAGGCGCGCCAAGCAACAGCAGAAAAACAAATCACTCACTTGGAAGGCCTACAGCACTAGAAGTTCAAATGGAAGTTGAAGATACAGAAGAGATTTATGATTATGATGATTTCCTTGATGACGATCTAATTGAAGAATTTGTATCCGACCCTGAATTAATGCTTTTGGTTGATGCACGAAATGCATTTAATGAAATCAGCCGACTTTCACTTCTCTGGACTGTCCGCCATCTTTGGCCACAAGGATCTCGATTTGCATTCAATTGCTATCGCCATGCTTCAACTCTCTTCATTCGGAAACAAAATGAATTTGCCATGACGATCCAAAGCAGAGAAGGAGTTGCTCAAGGAGACCCCTTGAGCATGATCCTTTATGGACTAGCTCTTGCTCCAATTACCCAAACCATTCGCACCGAAGTCGATGACATTGTATCACCTTTCTACGCCGACGATGCAGCATTTGCAGGTAAAGCGTCCAGTATTGACAAGGCAATGCAAATTCTTATGCAACTTGGTCCAGATCGCGGTTACTTCCCAGAACCCGAAAGAGTATTGTTGTATGCCGTAAATCCGACAAACAAAGCTGCAAGCTCATTCTCGAGAAATATGGGTTTCAGTACACGCGGACATCGATACTTGGGAGGATTTATTGGCTCATCAGTCGAACGCGACAAGTGGGTTACGGCAAAAATCAACGAATGGGTAAGCACTCTGACGACACTTTCCGAAGTCGCCAAAAGATACCCCCAAGCCGCCCTATTCAGGATTTTGTCGGTCACTCCAAATGGAATGGCAATACGTCCAACGAGTCATTCCTGGAATATCTCATCTCTTTGCACCCCTTGAGAAATGCATCCAGAAGAAATTCCTCCCGGCACTACTTGGCGAAGATCAGCCGATCACGGGTGACTTGCGGAAATTCTCTCTCTCAGCACAAAGGCAGCGGGGATTGGCATTTGGAACCCGGTAAAGACATGCGAACACAACTTCTCTACCTCACAAGACATCACGAAACTCATCTCAAACAGTTTATACAGCAACACAGAATTAAACGTTGGAGAGCATCTTTCACATGCCACAGTAGAGAAAAACAGTGCCGCAAAAATCCGATTTCAAAACGAAATTCAAACGCTTGACGAAATCTGTATTGGAAGACCAGATGAAAGGCGAAGACTTCTTCGAGCAAAATCGACAGGAATTTGGCTCTCGGTGCCCACAGACATTCACGGACACCGAACTCTCAAAAGACGAATTCCGTGACAGTCTACTTAATTCGCTGAGGACTCCCAATTCTTGATCTCCCCAAGAAGTGTGATGGATGCAATAAACCGTTTACAGTCGAACATGCACAACAATGCAAAAACGGTGGACTTGTTATCCAGAGACACGACGATCTGAAAGCGGAATTCATGTCTCTTTGCACGCAAGCCTTTGGACCCAAATCTGTTCGCTGATGAGCCTACCATTCACACATTTGGCAACAGCAACAACAGTACACAGGTTCAAGAGCCTCGAGGAGATGTTTCGGCCTATGGCTTTTGGAATGAGAGACGAACGACCATTTTCGATGTCCGAGTTACTGATACCGACGCACCGTCATACAGAAACCGTGACCCGATTAAGGTTCTGGCTTCTCAAGAGCGTGAAAAGCGTAGCATGTACGGACCCCCTTGCCACGAACGCAGACGAGACTTCACTCCCCTGGTCTTTTCCATTGACGGAATGATGGGACAACAGGCTATTTCAGCATCGAGACAGCTTGCAAGAAAACTTCAGCGGAAGTGGAACAAGCCATACTCCGAGATCTGTGGCTTCATCCGGGCGCGCATGAGTCTTTCCCTGGTCAGGTCAGTTAGTATGCTTCTGCGAAATCCAAGAGAAGGAATGCCAAAACGGAATCCCCCTCATTGGGAAACGGGCTCGGGACTGGCCCTCTACTAGCGCACTAAGGCTAGGGAGTTAGAACCAAAGTTTACTCAGAGAAGTGTCAGACTGAAATATATGTGAATGAAAAGTGGAAAATTCAGTCGAATGTCAAGATTAGATTCTGACGATTAAAAAATTAGGAATAAAATATATATGTGAATTAAAAAAAAAAAAAATTTATTTTATATAGATGGCAATATATTCTTTTCGGCTGAACTGTAATCTAGTTCTCGGCAATTCTCTGGGGAAAACTCTGTATTTCCGTGCTGTGCTCTTGGTCGTTAACTCATTATTTCAGACTTACGGTGAGTAGAACATCGGACGATAGCACTTTTTTGTCATTGTTAGACTGTTGATTGCGCTCAGCAACTTTTGCATGCCGATCCATGCCGGCGGATAATTTGTCGTTCGGATTCACTATCAACTAGAGTGTAGGCTCAACTTAACCACGACTGCATTTCAGTCATGAATCATGGTAATTTTCCCAAGCCGCAGATATCATTCGAACCATGGAGCGTCCTGCAAGCACGTTATTGAAGTCTTTGATACGATCTCTATTGCGCTCAGCAGAATAAGTTGCATTTTGCACGCCCACTAGAGGCTCCAATCCTTCTCGCGGCTACTTTTTGCGGGTTTTCGTTTTTGGTATCCCGAACGCTAACCTGGCGTGAACTCCCACATGCCGACAAAAGAAACAACAACGTCATTTTTCCCCATCAACTCATCAACATTTTGTTGTCTGCATTATTTCCTCACCAAGGAAACCAACGAAGCGTGTATTTTTCTAGTATCAATGACTGCTGCTCTAGAAGTGTTGAACAACCCGGCTCTTGTCGTTTCGGCCGGCGCCGCCGCTGTTTCCGTCTTGCCGGCATTCGAGCAGGCCTGTTTGTCTGGCCGCATTCCCTGGTCTGTTTTAAAAACCAGCAATGCTTTACTCTTTCTTCTCAATTTGGTTGCAACTTCTCGAACCGGTCGTCTCGATGGGGAGTCTACGAATCTCAGCAAGTTACCGAACCCCAGAGTGCGACCCTTGGTGTTTCCAGCCGGTTGGGCCTTTGCGATCTGGGGACCGATCTTTGCGGGTGAATTGATGTCCTCAGTAGGAGCACTTTTTGTGAAATCGAGATCCCGAACGGCTCTTTCCTTGTCCAAAGTATGGCCTGCGTTTATGGTCGCTCAAATATGTCAAATTCTGTGGACGGCGGCTTTTCGGAAAAAGTACATGGCAAATACATCCACTGCCTTTATCGCTCCACTTTTCTTAACTATGACGGCTTATGCCTTGAGTCGCGCCCACAGGGCGTACAGTCTATCGCGACCTTTAAGTGCTGGTGCTTATTTGTTATTTGGGCTACCTCTATCCCTGCATTTTGGCTGGATGTGCGCGGCATCCCTTCTCAACTGGAATGGTAGCGTCTACGCTGTTTTGTTTCGAAATCCTAGGAAAAGAAAGAGCATGAAGCGTTGGCAGTGGCAATACTTCGCTGGCTAGGCCACGGATCGGCTATTCTAGCTAGCGTTTTGGGACTGATTTGTACGTTCGCGCGCCAAGCACCTTTGTTTGGCGCGGTCATTTCATGGGCATTATTCGCGTGTGCGGATACACTGCAAAAGTGGTCCGTTGACAAGAAGCTTACGGTACAGAAAAAAGATATCGATCTACAGTTTCAGCTGTGTCGCTTGGGAGCCATCCTATCGATGGTTGCCTCCGTATTCACGAGTGGGACGGTTACAGCCAACTCGCTCCATGCGGCAAGTCCGTAAAGTTATCTAAAATGAATTCAAAAAATCAGGTTCCTTTACGTGACCAGTACCTATGTAGAAGTGGGTCTATTGATCAAGTTAGTATTTTTTTAAAGTTATATTACATAGTATATGGGTTCTTGCCGTTGAACTCCGCTCCTCTTATTTGAGTTCATTGAGCGGGGTAAACGAAGATCTTGTCAAATTTGCTCATGTCATTCCTAGTTTTTGACTATTCAAGAGCTTTTCCTCCCGCCGACTGGCAACATTACCGTTCGGCTCCAACTTTATTGAAGCATTGCCCCTTAGCAATTTTTCGGCATGAAGTCCTGACGTCAAGCGCGCGCTGTGCGAGCCAGCCAGTTTTGAAAGGTACAAAATAAATAGTAGTGAGCCATATACTTACAGAGTCGACGTCGTCACACATAGACAAACGGGACCTATCACTTTTCGTTAGAACGTGGACGAAAATTTAGAACGCCAGCCGCTCTGTTTCGTGGATGGAAATTCCGAACCGCGCAATCGTTTGTGGGTGGAAAGACGACGACGAGGGGTTTCATTATTGTATCTACCTGGTATTCATGTTTGTTTGAAAGGGAGCGAAGGGAGATTCTTCCAATGAGCGAGGAAGAAGTGGGGAGAATGAGGAGTAGCGAAGGAATACTTTTTACGCAAGACGCCGACGAAAGTGGTTGCGTGGAAACATCGAGAATCACAATCAACACGCACACGTCGTTACTCAACATGGCTGACGAAGACGAAGAAGACGAAGAAGAAGAGGAACTCCTACATAATAATACCAGAGTCGTAGTGATAAACGACGAACGCCCTCCAACTCCTCCTTCTCATCCTCTCTGTCGGCCTTGCTTTAAAACGAATAACGCCATTACTCCGAAACACTCAATGCTCGATCGAGTGACGGAGAAGTTCATGGAGTCCTTTTGCTTTACACAGTCGAGGGAACACGACAAAAGTGACGTACCTGATTTACAGCTTTCTCCTTCCATATCACCTTCATCCTCGGCGGAAGAAGATAATTTATCCGAGCAAGTGCAATCCGATGTCTTTGATATACTCGCTTGTGTGACGCAACCTTCAACTCCCGAACTGCAATACCTCTGGAACGGGTGTTTTTGTTATTCTCTTGTGACGCACCAGCAGCAAGATGCAAGGCCGCAACGTCCACAGCATCGTACCTTTCGTCAACGCGCTAGAAAAGTGCGGCGCTTGCGAGAAGCGCGAGGAGATATTATACACCGTGCATCGCCCATCTCCGTTTTGCAGACACGATCGTTTGATATTAACGTGCTGCGTCAACAATCAGTTTTAAATCCAGAAGCTTCTCCTTCCAAAATTGAGTTGGGGTACGATAGTGACCCCGAAGACGTGTGTTTCACCGCGTCGTTCGTTTTTAACGATACACCTGTTATCATGGAAAATGGCATGTCGACCGAACAGTCCCTCCATAACAATATGGATGTTTCGGCAATTGTACAAGAATCTTTCAATATGACTTGGGATTTAAAGCTACACCCCTCCGACGGTGGGCATCCCGTAGTGATTCGTGCCTGGCTCGAAAAAGGCACAATCCTTCATCATGATCCCTACATGTTGGAACCTTCGCTGATGTGGAAGAAACCGAACGAGAGTCGACCACGGCGTTTGCGGTTGTTGAATATTTGTCGGATTGTTGCGTTGCAAGTGCGTTCTCATCAGTACCCGTACGCCCGACCGCGTCGTTGCTGGACCCTACGAACGGCCGAGACTGCCGAACTGTTGGTGTTGGAAGCTCCCAGTGATGATTTAGCACAAAGTGTCATGGCACGATGGAAGCACTGCATTGCCCGATTTGCCATGTTGGCGGTAATGGAAGACGTGCGCGCGATTCAGCGCGAATTCTTTCACAAAGCGCCCACCACCAGTATGCTAGTTCCCGATTACGATGATCTGGAGGACGAGGATTGTTAGAAGTAGTTAGGCACTTTAGCAAGCTAAATAATAACAAGATAGATCTTAAAATACATGACACCACATTTGAACGAATGCTCAAACAAAAGGTAGGTTCACGGGAACTGCATTCGGGGTCGTGGGTTGCCAGTTGCCCGTTGCCAAAATGTCCATCGATGGTCCTTCTGTACTCTAAACTGATATTTCGTGCGACATCATGTCACTTGCCAAGAGTTAAATTAAGTACAAAACGACATTTCTGTCCGAAGCTACTTCTTACTCGATACGCCAAGATCAAGCAAGACACAAAAACAAGAAGCGGGGTGGATACATCATGCAAACGAGCATACCTCGCTCGTTGCTACTTCTTCAAAGATCATTCTCAATGATGAAAAGATCTTGTATCGTTACAGACGAATATATATCATTTCAATAGAAATTCAAGCACAATCATCTATTTGCAATGACATCACGAACTGTAACTCTGGCGATTGAAGGCAGCGCCGATGTCGATGTCGTAACGATCGATCGTCACGACAACACAATTTCCGTCCGATTGCCCCGCTTCGTTGATGCCGAATGTGTGAATTGGGCGGCGGCGCATTTCATTGAACAAGAACTCGACATTCAACCGGATCGTTTGAAGGTCGTCCATGTACGCTTCCGGGATCGCGATGCGGCACTCAGTTTGGCCGCGTTTTTGTCGCAATTTGCAGCATCCGTCGTGCAATTGTCGTTGAAGGATATTCATACGTCGGAAGACAACAACAACAACAACAACAACAAAATAGATGCCGAGTCTTTGGAAATATTGCTCTCGTCCTTATTACTCAAAACTACGAGTCCAGTGGAAGTTCTCAATTTGAGTCAAAATACGTTACAACCGAGCATTTGGCGCTATGTTGGACATTGTCAATGTATCCGCAAATTGTTGCTCGATCACGTTTCGATGGATACACGCAGTATGAAGGAATTCACGACCTACGTTCCCGTTAATACATTAGAAGACTTGTATTTGGTGTTCGTGCGCTCCCCAGGAGAAGAATCGGCCATGGAAGCGTGTGACTTTGTTGCCAAATGTACCCAGTTGTTATCGTTCCGGTGGGCTGCGGGGACGTTGCCATGGGCCGGATTGAAAATGACGCAGTCGTTGAACCTGCGTCATCTCATACTGGATGGTTCGATGATTCGTGTCAGTGAATTGGGAGACGACGGTTTGTGTGGTGCGCTACGACAGTTGGGGCAATTGCGCACCCTCAAGTTGCGGGACGTGGGCTTGCGCGACAATGGAGTCAAAGCGGTCGTTGCGGCACTGAAAAGTGCTCGTCCGCCCTTGGAATGGCTCGAGTTGAATGGGAATCAAATTGAAGATGCCAGTTGTATTGCCGATTTGGCGCTAGTGGAGAAAATTATCAGTGTATTGGATGTCGTGTCTTTGGAACGCAATCCGATTTCATCCGAGTCGGCGCGCGTCTTGCTTGAAGCCTTCGGTCCCATGGTCGAAGTCGATTTGCGGTTAGACTCTCATCGGATTGATTTCCAGCAGATTGCTTTGGATCTGTTGAGACGAGACTCCAGTGATGTAGATACCAAGCAAAAAGCCCACCACGAGAAAACCATTCAAACTCTCACCGCCGAAAACGCCACAATGAACGAAGAAATACGAAAACTTCAAAACGAGTGTAAAACTTTGAGAATGGAGCGAAATACATTGATACAGGCATTCTCCATTATGGGTGTTTCACGGCAAGTAGAAGAGCATCAGCGCATTGTAGAGAGCATTGCTCGTATCGAAGAAAGATTTGGCTTATCCCGACATGGTTCGGAGCGTAGCGGCAGTTTCCGGATTCCACCTCGTTCGCGGTCATTATACGAACCAAGTACACCACAATCTGAGTCTGCTTCTTTGGGACTACCCAATTCGCGTGGTTCGGTACTGTCTTCTGCTGGGTCGGATGGAAGTCGAAGGAGAATGATGATTACTCGTGATGACCATTCACAAGCCACCAGTAGCAGATCAGGAATCAACTCGTCGATGCGTCAGCTTTCACCTGCTCCAATATTTTTGTCACCGGGTACATCGTCCACGGCGACGATGAAGGAAAACGTTGGTCGCGTCCTTCCATCCGACAGACAACAAAATGTCATACGTTTGGCAGACCCGTCCGACACTCATGCTAGTCCCTCCGGAAACCCCGTCTTTGTTCGCAGGAGATCTCTTATGGGCAATGATATCGAGACTCCACCTGAAGTGCAGACACCTTCGGCGCAACGACGTGTTTTGACCCGGACACCGAACATGCGAATGCAAAACTCGATGGATTTAGAAAAACATGGCAGTTCGTACCAAACATCTCCGGGAAACCGCGAGCCCGTTCGAGCGGTACGACGCTATGCAAGTGATCGGAGCAGAACAAGTGATACGGACGGAACGTCTCCGAGTGGAAGCAGTAGCCGAGTGCCCCGAGCTGTGATGCTAGGCAACGATTTCAATGATACAGAGTCAATGAGCTATCAGGAATCATTTCATCATTGACGTAGACAATACCAAACAGTTCGGGGACACTGACTTTCCTACCCGATAATGATAGATGATAGAATAGCTTGAGATACTCCACGTTCTTGGCTTTCTCTCCAAGGATTTGCTCTCATTGCTGATCGGTACGGCCCACATTGGTCCCTATTATTATGTCGATGTAGCTCCTCTTAGCAATGGGTTAACTATTAAGGATTAACATTGTTGCACAAGAAGGAGGCGAAAGGAGTAATAATAATAATCTCTACTTTAACATCAAATTAAACCTGGCATTCCGTATCTCTCTGTTTCATAAGTTACAGCGGGGAAATTGCTGCATTGAGTGCAACAAGAACACTCAATGA
Source organism: Fistulifera solaris (assembly GCA_030295235.1). Classification (NCBI taxonomy): domain Eukaryota; phylum Bacillariophyta; class Bacillariophyceae; order Naviculales; family Stauroneidaceae; genus Fistulifera; species Fistulifera solaris. Next base: position 153,992 of record AP026155.1, on the reverse strand, counting down.
GACCCCCCACATCGCAATCGGCCCATAAATCTTCTAATGCCCGCGTTGAAAGCAAGGCACAGATGGAAGCCGGCATTTGCCCTTCAATATTGTTGTCATGCAGTAAAAATTCCGTTAGGGAAGCTAGACCCCCAGCCGAAATGGGAGGTACGCTACCTTGCAATTGATTGCCTTGTAGATACAGATCGCGTAATGACATGGCGGAACCGTAGTTGCTCGGAATGGGGCCGAAAAGCTGGTTACGGGCTAAGTACAGCAACCGAATCGTGGGGACGTCGAACAAAGACGCTGGAATGACACCAGTTAATTGATTGTTTGACACGTCAAAGTGTGTGAGCTGTTCAAACAAGCTGAAAGAGTCACGAATAGAACCAGTCAGAGCATTAAAACTGAGGTCCACCACAACTGTGATTGTATGGCTTGTGAGTATCAACAGAATACATCTTTGATGACTGCAAACGTAAAACCGGGGACTTACGCAGTTGGTTGAGACCGTAAAATGTGAAAGGAATGGGACCCGTCAGGGTATTGTTATTCAGACGAAGATCCACTAATCCCGTCATATCGCCGATTGTTGAGGGGATGGTACCAGTAAACTGATTACTATCCAGTCTCAAGAATTGCATCGTGCTGTTCTGCGTTATTTCCGCCGGTATAGTTCCAGTGAGCTGGTTTTGGTTAGCACGGAGTTCAAGAAGATCTAAGCTGGCCAGCTCCTTCGGTAATGTTCCAGTAAAGCTATTTTCAAATACAATGAGCGACTCTGCAATGAAAGAAACAAATGGGTAAAGATGACTCTTGTGAGTCTTTGAATGATGGAATTCGAAGTGAGTGCCACACTTTATACACTTACGAAGAGAAGACAAGAGAGCCAGTTGCGTCGGCAGCGTTCCCATAAACATATTGTCGGCGACCCACAGTTCACGCAACTCCACCATATCACCAATCGTGTTCGGAAGGGTACCGGTGAACATGTTTGAACTCAATCGCAAACGTCGCAAATTGGTCAATGGATTCAGTACAGCCCATGGATTGCCCTGTAACGAGTTTTCTTCCACATCGAGTTCCGTGAGCTCCCGCATCGTACCGAATTCCGATGGGAAAGCGCCAATGAGATTGTTACCAAACAGATACAGTGTACGCAAACTGGATAACACGGTGATTTCTGGAGGAATCGTTCCCGATACGCCCAAGTTATCTGCAAATGAAGAAGAAAAAAAGCAACAAGGTTAGTTCAGGTCAGTTCAATTCAGTTCCGTGCCTTCGTTTCATGATCATTTGCACGGAAATGTCATCGCAGTGGGACTTACTGAATACCAATTCCACCACAACCCGCGAACTGGGATCACACTCGACAAACTGCCATTCACATTCCGAAGACGCCGACAACCACCCCGTATTGTTTTTGGTCGCAAAGTTTTGCCATCCATAATTCAACACGGCCAGTGCGTACCGTTGCGGAATATTTTCCGCGCAGGGACTGTAGGTGGTATCATTGTTCAACAACCACGCAAAGGCTTGTCCTTGGGGTGAGGATGCGTTGAGCAGTAACACCGTGCTGGTAGTTCCATTGAGTGTCTGTAACAAGGCTTCTTGACGGGAAGTAGGGCACGCCACGGGTTCTTCGGTGCGTTCTTGAACGGGAGCATCGGAGGTACCCGGTACGAGCGATCCAGTGCTGGTACTGGGTACCGGAGTTTCGATGCTGGCATTGGGTACGTCGGAACTACCACTTCCACTGGGTACTAGCGAATGGATATCGGAATGAACGGCGCTGGGCGCAGCTGTGCGTGAAACCACCGGCGATCCGGTCACCGGAACGACAATAGTCGGTATGGCAGGAGAAGTAGGAACGGTGGGCATCACACCCGAAGGAGCTGTCGGTGCAATTACCGAAGGCGTTGTTGGTGCAACTACCGAAGGAGCTAAGGGCGTTGTTGGTGCAACTACCGAAGGCGCTAGAGTTGTTGGTGCAATTACCGAAGGCGCTAGAGTTGTTGGTGCAATTACCGAAGGCGCTATAGTTGTCGGTGTTATAACGGGAGAAGGAACTGTGGGTGCGGCTACCGGTGTTGGGAGTACCACCGAAGGAACGGTAGGCGTAATATCTGGCGTCGGCACGGAAGGTGTTGTCGGTGCAATCACCGAAGGAGCCGCTGGAGTGATGATAACGGACGGAACGGTAGGGATTGCTACCGGAGTAGTAGGGACGGTAGGCGTAGTATCCGGAGTCGGCACGGAAGGCACCGAGGGCGCCATGATCGTCGGAGCTGCCGGCTCGGTTACCGGAGAAGGAACGGATGGCGCAATTACGGAAGGAGTCAACGGGGTAGGAGTAGGAGAAGAAGGGACGGTGGGTACCGGTACCGGTACAACGATGGGAGGAGTCGGTGCAATTACAGCTGGTGCTTTCGTGACGGTGGGCATGGAAAAACTACCCAACGAATTCGACTGAAACAGTTCTAAAAATTGTTGTCTTTCTTCGATTACGAGAAACATATCCTGTTGGTGGTGAAGGACTTCACCCACATGCGGATCGACATCCAAAAATGAGACGCGCCGTCTTCGTCTTACGTCCGTACCGGATGCCAGCGCTAGCAGAGAGACGGTATAAATCGCTCGAACTATCATCTTGTTATTGCTTATTTCTCGGTGCGCGAGAAAGAACAAAAAATAATAAAAAGAGAAGAAAGAATGAATAGTCAAGGAATGATATACTTTGTACACTTGCACTCGAGCGCCCTTGCACCCTGTCGACATATGCAAAAAGACCCGCCGAGAGGCCGCATAAGCATAAAGAGAAGCGCCTTCTCCCGATTACAGTTTCGTGTATACTACTCAGATAAGTGTATTTGGAATTAAAGATCATGGGCTAGGAAACAATTTAAAACGTGCCAAGTTTTGTCCGTTCCGAGATTGATTCCCTAAATACATTTTCAAAATATTGTGGATTTAATGGAGCAGAAATTTTGTTCGTCGACCAACATGTAAATCGAGTCCAAGATCGTTCCATACAAGGGCACGCGATGCCAATACACCGAACCTTACCCGAGGACCGAGGACCGAGGAGGAGTCAAAATGTTTTAATACCCGGGACCATGGATAGTTCCGAAATATATTCTATTTGTTCGCACGATTGGATCATTCATCGTGCACCGTCCTAGTCTCGTATGACAGACGATAGAAAACAGCGATTGGACGCGATTGGGTTCCGGTGGAGCAACACGAACTTAGACGCGACCATCAAGTATGATAAACGATTTGATATGTCTCGAACGAAAGCAACAGAAAGGAAAAGTCTTCATTGAATGGGATAAAGGCCGGAGCGTTCTCATGCAGCCAGAGTAAATAATTATATCACTTTTAGACCAAGGGTTGTGTCTTCCTTGTATTAGACGACTTGTCGATTATTGTTCCGTGAGCTCATTGAAAATAAAATACAGGCGCATAAGCACATTGAATCGTGTTTACAGTCATGTGGAATCTATCACGCACTTAAATTAACGTGTCAAGAATGATTAAATGCAATTGATGCGTGAGCACCAGTGACATTTAATTACGGCGATCTCGATTCTTGTCCCCACCACGGCCGCCACCGCGACCACCACCTGTGCGGCGTCCCTGGTTACGATCTTTGCCACGTTGGAAGCCTCCTCCTCGTTGGTTACCACCGCGTTGGTTTCCACCTCCACGTCCACCTCGGCCTCCACGCTGATGACCCCGTTGATTTCCTCCACGTCCTTGCCAACGGTCATCGCCATCGCTATTTTTCCAATGATCATCTTTAAATCCATGTCCTCCCGTCTGAGCGTCTAGCAGTCTCTCGTTGGTTTCCATAAGAACGCCTGCTTTCTCCGCAAATTGGAGAGCCATGACCTGCAGTGCCGTAGGCTCCACACGCTGCAAAACAATCGTCTCCGTAGGCTGATCCCAACTAGCGTAAAGTTCGCGATTAATCATCATTTTCGACACAACACTATGCACTTCATTCTTCGTCATTTCAAACATGGCACAGAGCTGGGCAAGCGACATGGAATCGTATTGGGTAGAGAAGGCGAACAAATACGTGCGGAGACCTTCCAGCTTTACCTTCTCGGTTAGCATCTTTCCAATCTTCTTGGCCGCATCTTCCCCTGGAACGAGCTGCCACACGTCGAGATTGGACACAAGCTCAGCACATGTTTGCCATTCGCCCTTCATGAGATGCTTTGCGGCGCACATCACGAAATCGCGTGTCTGCTCCGGAGGACCAGTAAAGACTTGGTGGTTGTATTGATCGTGGTATTTACGGAAGGTTCGCGACACAACGCGTCCACGGCGATTGGAGACCTCGCCAGCCATGTTAGGAACTTCCAACAGCATTGCACTGATCAAGTGGCATGCCTCTAGCAAATCAAGATTGATATGCTGATGATAAGGGACCTGACGACGCTTCTCTGCTTTTTTCTTGTTCCGCACTCTTTTCGTTGAACCTGCCCATAGTCACCCCCCTGAGCCAACAATTCGCGAACACGGACAGAGCAGATGTCGGCAAGACACTGATGTGCGTCGTAGATGCGACCCAGGCGGAACGCACACATACCAATGTTCACCATCATTCTGTTGAACATGATCATCGTGGACGTATCACCACAGTCATGAATCTTGTCTTGTAAATGCGACATAAGCAACAAGTCCCTAGCATCCAAAAAATCTGTCGTGGATAGCATGGTGGTAAACGTGGCAAATAACAGCCCGCATTTTAGCCTGATCGGTCCCATGTTTGTATACATACTTGCAAAGATCCGAAATAAGCCCGGCAAAATCGGTCTCAGATTCACTTTGAATGGAAGGCTTCCCTTGAACGGCACCTGGGTGGACTTTGCTGAAATCGTGCGGACCAGTGAAGGCTTCCTCAACCACATGACACGATGGGTGCAGCATAGCGACGTCTCCAAATCGCTCGTTGAATAGTGCGGCTTTGTCGACTTCGCGTGCAATTGAGTCGTGGCGGTAGTACAGATGTTCAACTCGTAGCTGAGCTAGTGCAGCTGCTTCACTGAACATATTTTGCTTCTCAAAGTAAGACTGGAATCGCGCTAAAAGTTCTACCAGTTTTGATTCGTCTCGCAGGCGCGCAATATATTCTTGCGAGTGATGCGATGTTCTCTGCAAGCTTTTGGTGTACTCCTCTTCCAAACGGCTAAGGTGTAGAGCAAGAGAACCCACTACAGGTATGACTTTCTTTTCTTCGTCAGTCATCGCCTTCTCTTTTCCAAGCGCAATCGTTCAGCCCGTTCATCTTGAGTCTCAGCCTCACCAGTATGCGGGTTGACCAACTTCTCGTCGGCTGCTACTGCAGCCATGGCACCGTCAGCCGCATTAGCCGCAGCCTTCATCTTCGTGTGACCCCCTGAACTAAGGAACAAGTCACTTTCATCAACAGCCTCATTACTCAGAGTATATCCTTCATCGACAACATCAGCAATACGTTGCAAATATCCAGCGCAAGCTTTCCAAGTCAGCGTATCCATGAAATCTTCCATAGTACGCTGGAGTCCGAACTGAGCCGAAATTACGTACATGAGAATGGGGATCTCAACGCGTGGTCCGAATTTGAGGGAAAGGCGCGACAACGCTTCCAGTTCACGTAGCAGTTGACGATTATCTTTGCCACGACGTCCGCGTTGAGCCGCAAGCTCTTTGACTTTGCGGTCCAAAATACTAGGAGTTAAACCTTCCGCCGGAATTACTGACTTGGTTGCTGTCAAGGCTTCCGCTGCCAACCTCGCTGCTTTCTTCAAGTCCTGTGAAGCTTTCGGCTTATCACTCTTGACTTTATTTTCCTTCTTTTTGGTAGTGACTGTCTTCTTCAACCAAAGTGCTCGTCCCTTAAGCTGCGAAAGACCCCCTTCAGCTTCATCATCGCTGGACGAGGACGACGAACTATCGGCATCCCAATCCACGTCGCTATCATCCGATTCATCATCAGAGTCCTGAAAAGTAAAGAGACAAGTCAGCAACAGGAACATAAGAAGAGGGACTTTTCGACTGCAAATCATCACTCAAAGTAGCTGTTCGTTACACAGAATTAATCTCATTCATCGTGAATACAGATCCTTCGCATCGCTTTGACAGCGAACTCAAGAAAACGTCCACGCGACATCGGAAACGAGGAATTCGACCTCGAGCGAGGTGAAGGGCATCCTTGTGGTATAACCGGATCAGTTGGAAGGCACGAAACGAGGCACTTACCGAATCGCTGTCCTTGTCGCTTCCTTTTTCTTTGCGCTCGAGTCGGAGCTCGAGCTGCTGGAACTACTACTGGAGCTGCTGCTACTGTTACTACTGCTGCCACTACTCTTCGAGGAATCATCATCCGCCTCTTCATCGTCTGAAACCATGGGGTTTTGACGGTAAGCTTGAATGACAACTTCGTAAGCTTTGTTGTGTTTCTTCAGCGTCAATTTCATGCGATTCAAAGCACGACCCTGCCGAGCAGACAACTTTTTGAAAGCCGTCTTATCTTTCAGTTTTTCCGTCACATAATCTTCCAAATCAACGAGGATCTTAACCAAAGGCCGCGGGACACCCTCCGCAAGATACTGCTTTGCTTTGATCATCGTCTTCATCAACAAATCAAACTCTTGTTGAATTTCCCAATAATCTGAATCCTTCATGTGCTTACGCAGATTTTTGCCATGGGTTTGGAAGCTCTCTAGAGCACGCTCTTTGCCCGACTTGACGACGCGTCCTTCATCGTCACTCGAGTCGCTGTCACTGAACACATAAGCCAGTCGGTTGTCATTATTTCCGCGCTGTCCGTCCGAGCTGTAGCCCGAGCTGGATCCGCTGGAGGCGTCACTTTCCGAGTCGGAGCTGCCGTCTGCTGCCCAGAATTTCGAAGCCATGTTACTTGTTGTTCTTTTCGTTCCGGTATTCTCTAAGGAATGGTCCCTTTGCTCGTTCGTAGTCTAGTAGCAGGTAGCAGAAAGTAATTTAGGGGAAAATGCAAGGATCGAGCACAATAAAAAGCGCGTTTTTTGCCACCACTTTCCGTGCGTCGTGCAGACCACCGATGAACGGTTTTGCACGCAACAGGTTATGAGTTTTTTTACTATGATTCGAATTGCAGGCTGGACTGATACTCGATCCCGAACGAACGTTGTCGGAAAAATAACGCATTGGAAATGGCCGAACTATGTCTAGAAATATTTTGACCAGTCGATGCAAGTATCTCACTTCGTTACATAATAGTTTTACCGGTTTTGTTGACCCTGACGATTTTGTTGCAACGTATGGCGTCAATCGCGCGACAAAGAAAAATGATTGAAATTGTAGGCTTCTTTTTCTGCAACGATTCAAACGTAATGTCACTCCCGGATAGCGTCGACGAAGTTTAAGATAAATTGCAATGCAAAAACATGGTGAGAACCACTTTCAATCATAAGTTACATTAGCTCATTCCACATAGTCTTCCTTTCAAAGAGAGTAGCAGCGAATGGAACCACATGCTTTGATGTTGTTGACCAAAGCAATTGAATTGGTGGAGTTTCCGCTGTTTTTATGAAAAAAATTTTGGTCGAGGAAACATCAACTGTTTGGATGAATTCACCTTGGATACTTACGTGAATAGTCTACAAATGAGCACTTGCTTTTGTTGCTTAAAACTTATCTCTATCTGGCCATACATCGGCATCAATTCCAATCCAACCATCTGGCCACTCATAGGCATAGGCGAATTCGTTCACCAATTTCCACTCGTGGACGGCTTCTTTCTTGGGCAAGAAGCCATACCATGAATCTTGCATACTCAAGCCATGATATCCCCGTAACCGATTGATGTACCCCGAAAATGTACTAAACCATGTCCCCGCGTAGGCCCTCCCTCGACTGGCCACAATGGTATCTATCATGCCCATGTAGTTGGGGTCTAAGGAACTCAGATCCGCCAACTCCCAATAATCATCTAAAAAGCGCAGTTCATGATGTTTCCTGATATCATCAAAAATGACTTGTCCCGTTCGTCGGTCGCGATATACAACAATTCCTTCGGATACCACACATCTTTGGTATTGTCGTACCATTCCTGCGCCGGGATTTTCACTTTCTTGTACTGCAAATCACCACGCCGCACGTGCAGCGCCGAATATCCACCAGAACCATCTTCCGCACTCACCGCGTATTTAGGGTCCGTGATGTTAGCATTCAACAAGGCCGCCTCTTTTTGAATCGCCTTGACGATTTTCCCCGCCGCACAATAAATAGCTTCATGATAATGTAAGTAATCACGTACAAATCTTCGAAAGTAGTTGTCAAAGACTGGATTGGTAAAATGAATCATGCCATAGAAATGTGTCAACAAACGAAAGGTTTTGTTGCCTGCCGCAAAGAAGAGAATATCCGGATCATTCATTTCTTGTGTAAAGTACACGTGGTCCCGTGTCGGGCCACAGACTTGTTGTACGTGTTCCAGTATGGTGGCATTGGTGGGTGGCTTCCCCGTCACGTAGGCCATTTCATCAAAAATGAGACAGGTGTGTACGGCACTGATATTTTGGTGAACCCCGTGGCTTCCAAATACTCAAAGACATGTCGACAGGCATTTTCGGAAGCATCCCGTTTGTCACAATGATCGGCGGCTTTGTGGATGGCCGCTTCATCCATCTGCGACGGTACGGATGGACGGTGCGGATTGTTGGTAAAAAATTCTTGAAACGACAAAACCGGCACGATGGGATGCAACTGTTCGAGAGGAAAGAAATCTCCAAAGCCACGATACCGATTCGTTTTGTCGTGATGCATCAAATAAAGTGGTTCCTTGGGTGGTAATACCAAAGTCCGTCCCGTCGCGGCCGCAATGACAAAAATGATTTCCAACGACATGCGCACATTGTTCCATCCCCCCTCGATCGGGACTGAATGTCACGTATTGTTGATGGGGTTGAGTCGTCGCAAAGGGTGATTGGAGTATTTCACCACCAACATTCCAGTACGCCAACGAATCCATGGCGAGGTCACCACAATCTAAATGAGCCCGCCGTGCGGTAGCAACGTGCGGTGTTTGCGACAACGGTCGGCCCGCGACACCGCGAGCGACGGGTTTTTGATCCCATTGCGGTGGATCGGGAATCAAATCGTCGAGTGTTAAATCGAAAATGTGACGTCCGTCTTTGGTGGTTTTCATGGGTGGTGGTGGTGGTACCGATGATTGTGGTTGTTTGGGTAATGTGCGACTTTTGCTGCCTTTTTGCGAGTTGCTGTTTCCTCCCGCACTCGTTATTACAGGAGCATGATGTTCCTCGTGATTATTCGCTCCAGTCATGTGCGTTAACAGGGCACTGACTTCGTGATTGACTTCTGATACTTCCAATACAATCATGGGCAAGAAACTCATGACAATTAAACAGACGGATGCCGTGACAAGTAGTTGAACGACTTGTGTATTGGGGCTCGGCAAGGACCCGCGTGTGGCGGTCCGTCGTGTCGGTATTGTACGTCTCATTCGTTGCACAAACAAAAGTATTCTTCTGTTATTATGAGCTTTGATTCAAATGTAACAACACAATACAAATAAATGGAAGGAGTAAAGATGATAATGATGTTACAACGAAAAAAAGTCTCGTGTCGAAAATGACTCTTCTTTTGTCGCACACAAAAAAACCCGGTCGTTCCCAGCGCGTCCATGACGACTCCTCACTCGTAAAGTATACAGTCATGTGTCATGAGCAACAATTTTCCGCGCGAGACTTCCAGCACTACAGACTATTCATTCCTTCCAAGTCTTTTCCGAAGGTATCCCAGACTCATGGATCTGATGCGATACTAATTATAAGTACCTTCAAAATCATCCGTAATGCACCCTTAAATTGACATCGAGAAGTTTTGCGGATCGTCTTTTTCGTCCATGGACTATCGTCTATCGTTCAATGTGTACTCCGTTTTTCTCCAAGACTACATTTCACTCACGAGTCCAAAACATCGAGGAGAGTCGTCGTCATCATAGCCGTCCACCGAACCAAGCCTCTGTTCTACTGGCTGGGTGAGTTACATCGTTATTTTTTGGCACAATAATATTGAACATGAACGAGCACTTGCATTATTGCATCCCTCATTTATTTTTACATTCAAAACACTTTGTTGGTTTTCTCGGGGAGACAACACACGACTGCAGTTCAGTCATGATGAGTAAGAAATCCAGAATTTTTCCGAGCCAAACTTCTACTTCTACCGAACTACGGTACCGGTACCGTTCGTTCTATACCCTTGATGAGATAAATGCTTAGTATGTGCTTACACAATACGATTCAAGTAACGAGCACGTGATTGGCATGCAGCGATAAGTTTCATCAATCAAACTTTCGGATCGTTTTCTTTTACAATTACGGTAGCCCCAGGCATGAATCATCTAGAGATTTGCCGGCGGTGACTTTACCAATTCACCATTCGATCTACTTACTTGGTATGGAGTACCTGGTAAGCAAAATTTGTCGCCATCACCACCATTATGATACCATCCATGCACTGATTCTTTGTGGACGTGAATATCTCTCTCACCCAGACTTTCTGTGTACGTCAATATCTGAATGAGCCAGATTTTCTGTGGACGTGAAAACATCACTTATTAGAAGGTGAAGTCACCCGCACCCCCAGATTTTCTGTGGACGTGAAAACATCATTCAGCATGTGAAGTCACCCACACCCCCAGATTTTCTGGGGACGTGAGTTTTAGGGTCGTGCCGACGACGATCATAACTTCCTTTTCAAAATTGCAATAATTTACATTACAATTAACGACCACAATAAGCAACAGAATGGCACCAAACGAATCAACAGCACTGCTGTCTCGTGATAAGGATGATGGAGATGATGAAGAAGAAGAAGCCGATTCTTCTTCGACGTCGTGTGACCATGACATTTACCTTTCGATCGACGGTCAACACAGTATGAAGTCGCAACAACATCATCACCGTCAAACACTGGTTCTTTGTAGTAGTCGAGCCATGGGATTTCTATTCATGGGTATTGTCACATTCCTGCTCGGATGGTATGCTCGGAATCAGCAACAACAGCCATCGAACGCAAAATCACACTCACACAATAACAATACACACTACACGGGCCCCTTTCAATTAATTGAATTGCAACAAGGAGCAAACTTGTTAAACTATTACGATTTCTTGGACGGCCCCGATTCTGCCGGTTCTGCAGGCTTTCAAACGTACGTGAGTCGACGACGAGCTCATCAATTGCAATTACTTCAGATCCATCCCGACGGTGCCCTCATCATGAAATCTGCACCCAATGCCGGAAACAAACGCTTTTCGATCCGTTTAGAAGGCAAGCGGCGGTTCAATCGGGGTCTCTTTGTGTTACACGTCGATCACATACCGGCCGGATGCGGAACGTGGCCGGCCTTTTGGTTGACAGACGAAGACCACTGGCCGTACCATGGTGAAATTGATATTGTGGAAGGCGTCAATGATCAAAGCCACGCCAAGACGGCCCTCCACACGGCCGAGTCGTGCAGTATGTACGCACAAGTGCCGCCGTATGCTCAAACGGGAGAATGGGATCGGTCGACGGGGATTCCGAATACATATACGGGCATATTGGATCACGAAACCAGTGTTCCGGCCGACAATTGTTGGGTACTGGCGCCACATCAATGGAGCAATCAAGGTTGTGTTGTGACACATTCTCACAACAATACGTTAGGAGCTCGCTTCAACGAACAAGGAGGTGGTATCTACGTCCTAGACTGGGATCCCGATCATGGATACATTAAATCGTGGGTCTTTCCACAATCCCAAGGTTATCCCGCGAATTTGGAACAAGCGACATTGTCGGCGGAATCTGATTCTCCCGTGGCACCCAATCCCAACGACTGGCACCAAGCGCCGTACGCTTACTTTGCGATTGGGGCCAACAGTTCGTGTTCGTCGGATCATTTCTCGAATATGCGACTTATTTTCAATTTGGCCTTTTGTGGAACGGTAGCGGGCAATCGTTTTGTTCAGGATTGTCCGGATCTGGCGGCGCAATTTGCCGTCAAAGACGATGTGGTGGCAACGTGCAATGCGTATGTGGCGTCCGAGCCCGAGGCACTGGAAGAAGCTTATTGGAAAATAAAGGGCGTGTATGTGTATCAAAGAGGAACCGCTCGATAGAGTGAATTGGTGATGATGGCTACTACTATTGTTTTTTGCTAACAATGCTAGGTCGATCACGACGAGTTAAAAAAACCCGTATGTATGAACGTGACTATAGACTTATTATGTGGAATCCGCGTACCATTGGCCACCACGTATACTCTCGTCGCGCCAATGCGTCTCCTTCACCACCTTTTTTTCGTATCGCTCGTCATTTTCAACGTCTACTTCACTCTCATCTTTTTTTTACGGAGTATTTGATTCTAAATCTACTCAGTTTCTTTCGTTCATCTTTTGAATACTTTACTTTACTGTTATTATGTCGCAATATTCAGGTAAGCCTTGTTTACGCGTCGCTCGTTAGGCCGAAAAGAATCGAACAATTTGACTCACTCGACGATCGTTTTGCACTCAAACGCCTCCTGTTTTCAAATTACTCCTGCTATATAATCAACAGATATCATTTTAATGGGCATGGGAAACCCACTACTCGACATTAGCGCCAATGTCGGTCAAGACTTGCTCGACAAATACCAAGTAAAACTCGATACGGCCATCTTGGCGGAAGATCAACATCAACCCTTGTATCAAGAATTGGTGCAACACTATGAAGTGCAGTACATTGCCGGAGGTGCAACGCAAAACTCGATGCGGGTCGCCCAGTGGATGTTAACGGCAGCGCAACAACCGAACCGTGTCGCGTTCATGGGATGTGTTGGCAATGACTCGTACGGAGAACAGTTGGAAGCCTGTGCTTCCAAAGACGGTGTCACGGTGCATTACATGAAAGATGCGAATACTCCGACCGGAACCTGTGCCGCTTTGATTTTGGGGGCGAACGGGCCTTGGTGGCCAACTTGGCGGCCGCGAACAACTTCCAACCGACACATTTGGAGACGGAACAGGCCAAAGCCATTGTGCAAGCTGCACAATATTATTACTGTGCCGGATTCTTTTGACCGTCTCGGTCGAATCGTTGGTGCAGGTGGCCGAACACGCTGTGGCGGAGAAAAAAGTATTTTGCTTAAATTTGTCGGCGCCATTCATCGTGGATTTCTTTGGAGATCAGTTGGCCACCGCCATGGAATATGCCGATTTCTTGTTTGGGAACGAAAGTGAAGCGGCGGCATACGGCAAGAAAAAATGGACTCGGGGAGGACTTGAAACAAGTGGCTCTGGCGGTCGCGGCCTTGCCCAAAAAAGACAATGGTCGTCCTCGTACGGTCATCTTTACGCAAGGCAGTCAATCGACTTTGGTCGCACACAACGGTGTCGTTACGGAATATGCGGTCGAGGCTTTGCCCAAGGAACAATTGGTGGATACCAACGGTGCGGGTGATGCCTTTGTTGGTGGATTCTTGGCTCAACTGGTGCAAGGCAAGGACATGGAAGCTTGCGTCAAGGCCGGACACTGGGCGGCCCGTCAAATCATTCAAGTGTCGGGTACCACTCTGGAATCGGCTTGCACTTACGAAGGTTAAAAAGTAAATGTTTCAACCTGGGTTAAGCGAGACGTTGCGTTTATATCTCTAGACTATGGACCTAGCTTTTTTTGCTATAATATATCATTGTTTTGATTCAATTACTCAATTCTCATGCAAACATGATTGTAATTTAATAATCCGCACTTTGTTACTGGTTTTGCCTGCGCGTGTAATCAATCGATCCTGTAGAGATGATTAAGTAATACGGAGTAATGAAAAGCAGAAATGACGTCAGCACAGCGCTACGTCTTCAGAAAATTGTTGCCGAGCTTTTTTCGGCCCACGCATGACCCACCACGATCCTTCCAAAGTAAATAAATCTATCATTCACTCTTTCATGTGTTAAATTGTTGCAACCAAACACACCCTAATCCTTGCGCACTTAAGGCAGAGGGAAGAAAACGAAGCCCAGTAGGAGCTTCAAACACACCCAGAGAACGAACTCCATCACCCCAGTAGGTTTTTCCTCCTCCAGCGGAAGATTTGCATTCTTTTAATCGAACGAGTTCTTCACGGAGATCCGAAGGTATGTGGTTACATCGTTTGCAAAGATGACCTGTGGCCATGTTTTGAGCGGCTTGATAAAGCCCTTGAAGCGTTGTAGGGTAATAAGTAGAACCACGACACCGTAACTTCGGAGGTAAGTGCGCGCAATGGCAGCAGCGAATACCAACTTGTCCTAGTACGATGGGACGATTTCTTCCTTGAGCATTCGATTCGACGTCTTCCTGCTTCGCTTCAAAAAGCTCGATATGCTTACGAACTAGGCGCTGAAACTCGGACAAAGTTCTTTGATCCGCTTCTATGGCGAGAGGAACGGCCGGACGCCCCGTTACTTGAGGCGTCAATGCCGGTACACTAGGCGCTGCCAAACTACCGAGAATGCCTGCTGCAGCTGCACTTGATCCGCTATTTTCAGTCAATTGTGAGGTCATCTGCTGTAATAGTTGCAATTGAGCGAGAGGGTTCACCATCGCAGCCGGTGGATACCCGAAACCAGACAAGGACGCTAATCTGGCCAGAGCGTTTAGCGTTCCATTTGAAGGAAATGGCGGCGCCGCTCCAAATTGAGGCGGGAAGTAACCACCGCTGAGCAAAAGTTGCTGCTGCATCATGATAGTGCGAAGGTTCGCAGCTATCTCAGCATTGGCGAGGTCTTGAGCGGATGGAGCTTGATTTCCATTTCCCAGTAACTGACGAAGAAGAGCCTGTTGTGCATCAAGTGTCGGATTATCTTTGTAGGTGTGTTGCAAAGAACGGGATTGTTAGTCTTACTTAGCATCAAAACGCATGATAAGTTTATCCATCAGAACTTACCTCGCTGTAGATTTTCGTTTGAGCTCGTCTCGGCAGCTCGCGCAGTTGCAGGTTCGGTGACCGTTTCTACCTCCAAGCGCTGTCGTTTCAGAGCTGGTTCCTCGTTGGTTGTCTCCTTCTGTACCTCCACAGCGTTGGCGATGGACGATGACGATTCGTGAGAGACGAGGTCCGAGTGACTTTGAGGGCACTTTTCATGATTTTCCCTCTCGGTAACGCAACCTTGCGACATGTTTCTATCTTTCCCTTCAACTTTATGGTTATTTAAACCAGTTGTTTCCGGGCTATTGGCCATGTCCTTGCTTAACAACATAACTTTTGTCAAACTCGTGTCAACAATGGCAGGCATTCGCAAAGAGGTTTCATTTTGAAAATAAGAGGTCTCAGACCTCTCAAAAGCGTTTTGCAAGAAATACAAAGCAGGTTGAACGACGAGAAAAAAGTAGGAGTTGCCCAGCATTCTACAGCACATCCTACTCTTGTTTGGAAGGTGGACCTCGTACCTCGTACAGTAAAGACTATAGTCACTACAAATACACTTTTCTTAAGTACGATTACACGTTAGGAGTTGCTCGTTGCTGTTTGCTGGGTGTTGGGTGTTGGGTGCTGCGTGGTGCTGGGTGCTTAATATTTTCGGAATTTCCGCACTTCCGAACTTTTTGTCCGACGTCCATTTTTAGTTTGGGTCTTTTCGAACAAGCCGAACCGTGGGAGAACATGTCGAATAGAGCGAAAAGAGTAGTAAGGGAAATAAAGGGGAAGATAGCGTAAAACATGAAAGCGGAAAATGTTGAAATTCTTATCCCTAGTTAGAAAGAAACTACTCCGTACCGCCCCCCCATCCTTATTCTACGAAAAACGAGAATTCCATTTGGCAGTGCGCTGAGTACTGGTACGCGTCTCGCAGAAGGGGGCGAATTGATTCATGATTGAAACCAGTGGCCGGGAAGCTCACAGTCGAATAGAATTGGGTGCCCCTTTCATTACCAAGTATTTGCCCGTACATATCACGAGGCTAGGCCGTCGACGCCGTAAAATGGTTCAAAAGGTAATCCTTTACTCTGCTCTCTGCGCTCTGCGCGGATCAAACGTCTTGTTACTAGGTAGAGAGCTACAAGTAGCTACCTGGTAGGAGATTTCCGTTGCCAGCAACCAGCAACACCAAAACGCCTTCGAATAAGCCTAAACGTAAACGTAAATCGTGGCAGCGAAAAAATGAGCGATACGGAAGCCGGCACTCGGAAGTGAAATCGATAGGAATTCAAGTCATTTTTCGAAGCACGTTTGGATTTATGACGTACCAAATCCAGTAGAAACCTACACAAAATGACCCAAATGAATGAGACATCGTGACATTTTACAATTAGGATATTTGAGTGAGAGACCGTTACTTGCAAATTCAACGAAATTTAACTCGTGGCGTGCCCTCATGAAAAAATAATGTGAAGCCTTCGAAAGCAACAAAACTAACAAGCACGCGCTTTTGCGATCATCTTGTTATCCTGCTTTCACACAATCTCATAATTCTGCGTTGCTGTCTAATCACTCAACAACTAAACCTAAAAACATAAAGCTCGCTTGATCGAAAGTTTCCAAGAGGTACGCAAAAGCAAGAGAGAATGACATTGAAGAACTTTGAGACGAGCGTGAATCAACTCTTCGTTGCTCTTTTCATTGGATATTAGTGCTCCATGAAGCAAGATTCTCACCCAATAAATTGTTTCTTTTTTACAGCATCTCTTAATTCGCAGCAAAGATCATGATTTTTGACGTACGATCGCTCAAGGCGTCGATGATCATCCTCTGTGGTGTCCTTCCTTGGACTGCCGCCGAAGATTTCTCTCCAACCGGACCGCCTCTCACTGCTTCTGTGGGAATCCCTCTCACTGAAGTGGGTTCTCTTTGTGGAGACACCACTGGACTCACTGTTCCCACGGATGGCAATCCCACAATTATTGCCGGAACTCATTCCAAGATCTTCTCCTTCTTGGATTGCTCGTTCTATCAGCAATCCCCCGTCCCAGCCACGGTGTACCAGATTGAAGGCACCGGGGCTATGTTGGATGTCTTCTTGCTTTCCGGTCCTTTTGGATCGGCCAGTGAAGTGGCTGTCTTTGAAGGATGCCCCGGTGAAACGGGTGCCGCTGCCAGTGATACCTCTAACTCGGGTAACAACGGCAACGGCAACAATGGAAACAATGGCAACGGCAACGGAAACAATAACAACAACAATAACAACAACAATGGGAACAGCAAGAGTGTGGTCATCGACCCTGCAATCGCCAGCAATTGTGTTGCCGGTCAGTACTACCAAGGCGCCCGTTGGCACTCAAAAGCGGGACAATTGTACACCATTGTTGTCTATTCCTTCATGAGCTTGTCCGCTAGCGACTTTATTCTCCAACTGGAAACGGTGGAGACGAATCCGATTTGCAGCAGTGACAGCGCGGTTGTTCCCATCGATCTCGGGATGGTCAATTCCACCACAGGCTCATTGCAGAAACTGGGCGGGCCCGAGAACAGCGTGTTCGTCACGGATCTTCCGCAGTGTGACTACCAATCGCAATCAGCTTCAGTTCTCTACAAAATCACTGTTGATGAGCCGGACGTTTCCGTCTCGGTAATTGTGGAAGGTGGCGATTCCTATGTAACGGTGTATCAAGGAAGTTGCGAGAGCAATTACACCTGTACCGCTCCGATGAATGGCGGATACGGCTATCCCCCAATGTATGCGGAAGATTCTACAAATACAGCCGACGATGACGACATGGTTCCCAATCCTACCCAAGTCCCGACGGAAGTCCCAAAAGAAGATTATTTATCCATACCTCGTAGCAGCAACAACGTGCTTACCTTCCACAATGAGGAAGCCGGGAGTACCTATCTCATTTCTGTCTACTCGTGTTGCTCCTCCGATGTTTCGGACTTTCGGTTGACGGTGAATACTACCAGGTATGGTGATATTTGCGAAGACTTTACAGAGGCGGATCTCTCTTCCGGCAACTTTTCAACGCCCGTCGACCTTTCGAAAGGAAAAGTCTACAAGGAACTTTTCGCCTGTCACTCGGAGGTTTATTACGAAGAAACCTATACCGTCTCGTCGCCAGATCAACAAACGTCATCGATCTCATCGTCCTATAATATTGCGGTGACTGGCCCTATCAATAGCCCGGCGGTGATCTACAAGATTACGGGTGACGGAAATACATATGTAGCCTACGCTGTTCATTCGAACCCAAATGTGTATATCGGACAAGTGAGGTTGGCACTTTTTAATGTTAGTTCCTGCGATGAGACGCCACAATGCGTCCAGGGCGACAACTACAACAGTTATCTTGCTCTTGATACGGTGGCCGGTGAAACCTATTACTTGGCGGTCTATAACGATTACCCAGAAAATCGGGAGTCTTTCGACTTGAAGTTAACACCTATCTCCAGCAAAACCCCTTGCGAAAATGCAGTTGATTTAGGAACAGTGGGGAGTGCAGGTCGAACGGTCAATGCTTCAATGGAATTTGCTGAGTTTTACAAAGATTTGAACTTTTGCAATTTTTATTCGACCTTTTCGCGTGCTCGTGTCTTTTCGTTCGTTTCAGAGGTTGACGGACCAATGATGGTCACGGTCAAGCCTGATCAATCGAATTTCTACCCTCAGGTGACGGTTTTAACAAATTGCGATAACAGCGATTGCCTTACTGGAGCAAGCAGCTATGAAATTGAACCCATGATTCCCGCTTCCGTCTGGAATGCCGAAACTGGAGTCACCTACCACGTTCTGATTGGCAATAGCTATGACTGGTACTCAACTGGAGACTTTCAAGTTGACGTGAAGCCTTTAGAAACGACGCAGATATGCGAAAATAAAAGCGCGGTTGACTTGGGAACTATTCCAGACGAGGGCGCCATGTTTGAGGGTAGTACAGTCTCTGCTCCTTTGTTTTCACTCCCCACTTCATGTAATCAAGAATATGGATATTCTTCTGTGGTAACCCGTGCCGCAACCTTTACTCTAACTGGTGATGGAAGTGCATATATGTTCAGCGTGAGTGAAGCTTACAATTTTAGCCCCCAGGCGACTGTTGTTAAGGGCGGTTGCGATAATTTGGAATGCTTGCCCACGAGCGCCTATACAGGCAGCTTCTTGGTGGGAACCGAACCAGGTGAAACGTACACCATTCTAATCGGAGACTGCTGCAGTGCCGGAGGAAACGGAGGGACATTCAACTTGCATGCCAAGAAAGTTGTTGCTGGAAACGTAACAGCAGACGCGACCGAAACGATCGAATCCGTTGGCAATGAGACGAAACTTGTGGTGGGATCGAATTCAGCTGGACTCTTCTATCCTGGATCGCCCGTTTGCAACGCTCCAATCGATTCTCCAGCTGCCGTGTACAAACTTGACACAGGCGCAGGCTTCTTTACTGCTCGTGTGTCCGGTTTTGGGTTCGAGGCTCAGTTGTCTCTTTCCAAGCCGATGATTCGGGTGGCATTGAATGTCATGGAAGACATGACTACCGACAAGTGACTTGGGAAGGAAGAGAAGGACAAAGTCTCTACCTTGTCGTTCACGGTTGCTGTGACATGAATGCAGTCGGTGACTTTGCTGTGCGATTCAGTAAAAGTTCCAATTCCGGCAATCCGTGCAACGACGTGAAAGCTCTCGGTAATGTAACAAAGGACGGACTGATGCACGTCGGATCTTTAAACGGTTGGTCATATTTAACATCTGGTAACGGAACCGATGATAACGAAACCATCTGTGAGTACGAAGGACATTACGTCGTTTCTGGCGCACGGTCGAAGGTGTTCAGCGTCGTTGGAAACGGCAAATCCTTGGTTGCTTCTACTTTCATTTCACAGTCGACAATGAATCAATTGGTGGATGTTTCCGTAACAGTCGTCAAAGGAGCTTGCGGATCCGTCGAATGCATTGAAGGGGCACGTTCTGAATCTTACTCCCCTAGGTCACTCACCTGGCCGTCTGTAGCGGGAGAAACTTATGATATTGTTGTGTCCACATGCTGCTCGGAATCCGATGACGAATTTGTATTGATGGTGTATGAAGACAGCACGAAAATGTTTGGATATGGTTATCCGGTTTACCCACTGGAGGGTGATGCAGCATCGACCTCGGTCCCCGCGCCAAGCCCAGGACGAAGAATTCGTGCTCTTCAGGCCAACTCGGGTGTTTGCGCGGTTCGAGGAATGTCTCTCTTGGCCGGTTTTGCGATGATTTTAGCATTCTATTTCTAATCAACAAAAAGAGCGTAACCAATGAGATACAAACTACAATTCACGTAAATTGAAAAGAATAAGCCATAGACACTCTAAACTGTCGAATTACTTTTCCAGAAGTATTTTTTCATCTCCAATGAATAAATTCATAGATTATATTTTTGTGCGTCAATAAGTAAAAACATGCGTACCATGCGTCTGGTGGAATGCAGAAAGCCTGATGAGCGGGTTTTTCCTCAAATTACCCATCATGCCTCCATGTTCGTTTCCAGATGTTAATGGAACAATTCTTTTGTAGTGATTCGTAACGTGAGCGAGCCCTATGACTTTAGCTCCAAGCTACTAGGGCGAAAGGAAAAGTGGCAGTTTGAAATGCTTGCCTACAAAAACCTACTCGGACAGCTTCTTGATGAGAAGCGAGCTAGGCGAAACATATATTGTCCTTGATCAGAGACGGCTGCTTTGGAACGAGAGGGAAATTCCAGTTGCATGCCAAAGAGGACGTCGTCGGCAACGTAGCAGCCGATGCGACGGAAACCATCGGAACTTTTTGATATGGAGACGAAAATTGTGGTCGGATCGATGCCCAATAATCTATTCAATCCTAAATTGCTTGCTTGCAGTTTCGCAATCGAATCCCCATTGGCACAGGTTTCTTTACTTGGAGTGATTGGGTTTGAAGTCGGGAGGTCCGAATCGCCTTTGCCAACAAATTGCCTGGGAAGGAAAAGAAGGACAGAGTCTTGAGGTTGTCGCTTTTTTCAAGCGCGACGGCGCGAAAGACACCGATCCGTATAACAGATATGGGTAATGTCGTTGATGGCGCATTGATGCACGTCGCGGATCCTTGCGTGAATGATGGTCTTATCTATCCTTTGCCAACAGAGCTGAGAAGCGCGCAAGTCCGGCCCCAACTCTGCAGCTTTGAGTGCGCGGTCGAAGATTTTCAGTGTCGTTGGGAACGACAAATCCTTGGTTTCGTGCTCATTTCTCGATCGATTCATATGCAAGTGGATGTTATCATGACAAAGGCCCAAAAGCCGCAGGATCTGTTGAAAGCGTTAACAGAGCGCGTTCGGAATCCGGTGCCTTGATGTCAATGACCCGGAGGTCTATGGCGGGAAAGCGTTACGATATTGCTGTGTGTACCTTCGGTGCTAATCGCGGCATAGCAATTATTTGGATTGTGTAGAAAGAAGGCACGAAATAGTTTGCAAGTCACCAGTCTACTTCTTGGGTGGCGACACGTGCCGTCTGTTATCGCGTTTACAAGAACGTCTTTCTGCTGTCTTTTGCCGTGATGATAGCTGTCTCTTATTAGTGAATTATTGTGTAACAAATAATAAGGTAGGGCAGGTACCTGTAATGAATTATTGGATACGATAGCGTCGGGTCATGGAGATGCCCAGAAAATCTGGGTGAGTGGTATTTTCACCTATACAGAAAATCTGGGTGGTTGGTGTTTCCACGTTCCCAGAAAATCTGAAAAAGTGGTAAATTCAAGTCCACAGAAAATTTGTGCAGCCGTCCGTATCGCCACAAACCGCCCTCATCCATGCGACCTTTGATACTATCATTAGCAATACTTCATAGCATTCTTACTGATTTTATCATGTTCATTGTAAAGAATAAATATAATGCGAGACATCGGATATATCGATCGCGTTGAATGCTGCAATTCATGACTGAACTGCAGTCGTGGAAAAAGGTCGCATACACCTTGACACATACTTATCAGCATTTAGTCACGACTATATCGCAATGGTATCATGTCCTCAGTTGAGGAAATCATGTCCTCAATATAAAAAGGGTCATCCCATCAGGCAATAAAGTCATCGGGATCGCTATATGCGCACTTCTATATTTTCCGAACAAATCATTGAGTGCATCCTTTGGCAAGCTCTGGAAGATGAAAGCAAGTTGATAGCGTCAAATAAAATACAACAAAAGGTCAGAGTATGCCAAGAAACAACTCCAATCTCCATAGCATGCCGCTGAAACGGAAGCTGTCCATCGTTTCGGTGGCTTTTGTGATAATAACCATGTATTGGCTCAGCCGCCCACAAAATCCCAACAAACGCGTTTCCCTTTCTCAAAACGAAGATAAAGAATCAATTTGCCAGCAAAGCAACCGCAAACCCCAAATAGAAGAATTTCACTTTCCCCGAGCATCTCCCGTCCCCAATTTCGTACAAGGACCCGGTCTAGAGCACTGGCATGATGAGAATGTTACGGATGCGACATGCCGATTTTTGCGACATTCCAAAGATGCCAAGCATTTACCGCACATTATGCAACAAATTTATCGATGTTTCTCGTGGTGGTTACGGAATCCTGAGAAACAACATTACTTTCTCTGGCCTCCAGTCAAAGATACATCTCCATTTGTCACAGGCTTTTTGCAGACGCTCCAACAAGTCTTTCGTGTCGAGTTTGTTGACACACGAGAGGGACATTCGATTGTATATCCTTTGGTGAATTACTCCTTCGATGCTGCAGACTATACCGGTGGCTATCAGGTTCGTAGTCCGGGTGATTTCGCCTACCTGCAACAGACCATCCGCGAACGTCATCCCGAATGGCCCGCCATGGCTGGTTGTCAAGGCCCGCACGGCCACTTGTCGAAATTGCCACAACCGCGCATAACCATCTTAAATCGAGAAGTTTCCAGTGGTCGGCACTTGTACAACGCCGTGGCCTTGAAAGAAATACTGGCATCGCAATTACACGCGCGTGTGCAAGTGGTCGATTCCTTCGATGGAGCGTCGTTCGAACAGCAAGTACAGACCATGCAACAAACCGATGTATTGATCAGTCCTCATGGTGCACAGCTGGTCAGTATCCCCTTTTACCCCAATGTGCGCACGTGTACGAAATATTTCCGCAACATTACTTTGTGCCTCGCTTTTACGGATCGCTCACCGGGGCGGCCGGACTCTTTATCATGCCGTCGACACGGGAGTACAAAATCTGTGGCATGATACCTTGGAACAACGACAAAAGGCACGTGCCCAACATGTCTGTTTGCCAATTGAATCCATCTACGAGACATTGGTTCCCGCTCTCAACGAAACGATTCACCATTGGCAACACTGCTGTTATCATCACAAAAAGCCACGTTTACCGTCCGCTATCTAAGCGTTATCCGGAAATGTATACATTGTTAGCCTTCACTTTAATACTATTATAACTCTATTTCAAAAATTACTATCAATCCTATTCTATTCGGAAATCATCATATAGTTTCCGATTCAGACCCAGCCTTTACGTTCTCTGGAGTGGGAACCGCAGAGGGAGACGCAACTCTCGGTGACGTGTTTGATTTTCCCTTACGACGAGGCGTGGAGCGAAGCCGGTGTGGCGTACCATAACCATATTTATAAGCAAAGCTCGCTTGTGGCGTCATCATGAACTGGGTGGCAGGAGAGGGCGGTCCGTAGGCGTTGGGTGGAGCATACTGGAAAGAAGCGACACTGTTAGTTAAGGCTTGGCAGAATGAAATGAAAATCGTCATGACGATAACTTACTGGTGCATAAGCATAATAGTGCTGTCGGATGAGTGGTCCTTGGACTGGGACAGCTCGTTTTTCGAAACTTTCATTCTTGCGCCGCGGTGTCGCAGGAGATGCTTTTCCTGGAGTCGCCAGTCCCATAGAAAGCGTGGCTTGATCCAGGTGCGCCCAATAGGGCGAAGCATACAGCACTGTTTCTTCTGGTGTAGACGCGGAATCGCTCTGATCCGGCGAATGGGGAGGCTCCTCCGTCAGGGGTGCGGCGGCTAAATAGTGTGGATGATAGTAGCCAGGTCCGTAAACAGGATAATAGCCCTCAATGGGCGGTGGATACGCCATCGGGTCCGTTCCATCGGACCATTGCGACTCCGACCCGTGTGGTGGAGGACAGTAGGCGTAAGGGTGCGTGGGATAGATTCCGTACATTTGCGTTGAATTGCCATTGTGCACGAAACTATCACTCGACAACGCCGAGTGGACCGACGAGTTGTCGGGTGTTGGCATGGTTTGCGTCTGCTCCCATTTGCTCCCATTCCACCACGTGTAATAGCGGGGACGTCGGACGCCATGAATATGTGTAGGAATGGAGCCGCTCGATCCCCGAGGTAGCGATGGGGGCACTGCCGAGTCCCCTACTGTTTGCTCGATCGCGCTTTCCGTGCCATTCGTCGGCTTCTCCGGTACAAAAGAAGACTCACGTATTTGCTCTCTATGCGCAATGATGGCTCGCAAAAATGATCCTCAATTTGGCTGCGAAGCAGTGGACTTTTGATGTCCCCTGGTTCCTCGATCGAACGAAGTTGCATCTTCGAGACTAGTTCTCGATATTGGTATTCCACCTCTTCCGATGTATTAATCCAGCCCGTGAAATGAACGAGACAGGCCATCCATTCTTCGGAACCAAACAAAGAAACCGCTGCCAGGTGATCCGAAATGGCGCAGACTTCCTCCCGTAAAAAGACCGCCACCGGAGATGTTGCCTGTCTTACATCAATACCGTTTCGCCTCAGCTTTTTGATGCACTTGGCCAGAAATTTGTGGTAATGAATCAGCGGCCATAAATATCTGCGGTAAATAGTGAGAAAAAGAGTCGACGTTGTTGCTCAAACACAACTGCTGTAACGTACCGCCACCTCTTGTTGTGACTAATGGGTTCAATCCAAGGATTTTTGCCCGATTTGGCTTCCCACCAAGACCGACTCGGTTTCCAAAGTTGTGTTCGGGTAGCTGGAAGGGAATTTTCGTATTCTCTCTCCCCCATGGCTTGTAAAAAGGTAGGAGGGTACTGTGAGACACTTAAGGTGGCTATTTCCTCGGGAGAACGTTGTGATATTGCGGAAAGCAGCCATTGCTCTTCGTCAATAATGGCAATTCTAGGATTATGGGTATCTCGATCATTTTTTCCTTCCAATGTGTTGCCGTTGACGAATTGTATAAGAGGAGAATCAACACCTCGTGCGTCTTCTGAGGACGAAGGATTCTTTTGCTATACAAAGGATCCTGCGCATACATCGCGGCGGCTTCCTTATTGATATCGTGCACCAGACTGTAAATAGAGACTCTCTGTAAATGATGTTCCGTCAATTCACGCTGTAAATCGGGATGAAGCCGAAACATGAAAGGCGTGTCTTTTTCAGTTACAGCAGTCTGCTCCAAATCGGTGACTCCGGTCGGAGAAACCATACTCTTGGAAGCCGCCGTCGAGTCGTCACTATACAATGCCTCAAAGGCCTCACTGAGATTTCTTATGGGTTTTTCCGGTGACCCGCGCGCCGTCCGATTAGAGGCCTCTATCGATTGTAGAGGATCTGTTGGTAAACAAGGAGGAACCATGGATGTGACGAATCCGGGTGGAGCAGCTAGTGAAAAGCTCGGAGGACGACAAGTGGTGGTAGATTGCTTATTTGTCTGCATGTTTTGTTTGAAAGATTGCCAGCAGCGTTTTCCGAGATTATGGGAGAGAAATGGGCAGGGATCGTTTGGTTGTAATGTGATTGATGGATATCGATCGATGGTTATGGATGGAAATGAATTGAAGGAAAACGAAAGATGGGGAATTGTGATAATGTTTTCGAGCAAAGGAGTATCGGTTGCGAAAAATAATTTCACGTCCAAAAATCATCCGAGCATTGTTGTGTTGTAGAAAATGTACCAGCCGTCACGTAGAAATTCAAAACCGCACCCACGGCGCCGGCGTGAAAACATTCACACATGATGGAAAGTGGGATAACAGGATCCATGGAAACAGAATAAGCCACCAATTTTGTAAAATAGCATGTCACATATATTTCAAACAGAAGAGAGAGGCAAACGGAAGGAAAGTAATTGAATAGACAAGAAAAAGGAAAATAGGATCGATGTAAGTCACGGGTACAGAAAAGACAAAAGCATGACATAAACATGACAAACTGCGATAATAAAAGCGTCCAGCATTCATCTCTTTTCATCACGCATATTTTTGATTGATTCAATGGGATGAAAAGGCCGGATTGTGTGGTCAAAAGCCATTCTTTCCACCATGGTCGATTCAAAATAGGAGGGTTCCATCGGTTGCGACGTTTTCCATTTAGACGAATGGGAGCACTGTATCAGTATATCCCATAGTGTCGAAATTTTATACGGTATTCACAACGGCTCACCCAGAAAACCAAGAAAACTCTCCGCCGTCCATGGCATGAGGTGACTTTTATAACATCGTTGCAGCACTATCCCGAGGCAGATTGTCATTCGATATGGATTTATTTGTTCAACTTGACTTACACGTTGAAAAGAAGAATGAATTTATGGCAAACGCCGTCTTGCAACAGAAATTGGAAAGTGTTTCTCGATGTGGTTGGTATTTTTGCTTTGGCCGATTGGTTGGAATCGGGTTTGGTACTTGGTACGTAACGCTCTCGGGAATTTTCTATATTGTTTTTCAACGGAACAAACAAAGACTGCAACGTACAACGAAAACTCTGTGTCTTGTAAATCCTACTGGTATAGTCATAGCGACACTACGTCACAGTGAATACTCTAAATATGTACAGAACAACATCCTTGGAGTATCTCGTATTACGATAACGGAACGGAGACTGTTTTTTCTTTCCCAATGATAGAGACCCGCGAACTTCCCAACCGATACTAACCACAGCGGCCTGTAAACAAGACTTAACCGGCCCGGTACTGGTCGGTTACTACACGTCTCAAACAATCGTTCCCACTCCATCCACAAGGCGTATTAGATGTAAAATCTTGAAAAGCATTATTTATTGATTATAGTTCATCACTGGGATCTGTCTCGGTCGAGTCAGCCTTCGCCTCATTAGCATCGTCCGAGGGTTTCTCGTCCGCCGGTTGTTCGGACGAACCATCGGCTGATGATTCGGAGCTTTCTCCTTCCGTGGCGGTTTCATTTTCCGCTTTCGTTTCATTCTTTTCTTTCTTTGGTGGCTTCGGTTTCGGTTTCTTGCTGAGCAGTAAAATCTTCTTTTCGGCCGTTCGAATCATTTTGGGAACATCCGTGCTCGTGAAGGCAGGCTCGTCGTGAGGTTGTCTGGCGGCTTGTTCCGATTCCTTCTCTGTCAACCACTTTTTGACCAATTCTACCTCTTCCAAGATTTCCGCCCGTTCAGCCTCCGTTACCTGTGGCTTGCTGGTCGACCAGTTTTCCATAAGCTTCTCGATATCCGTTAGCTGCTTTTGCAAGGCGGCCACGGCCGCGGGTCTAGCTTCTTTCTCTTTGTATCGGAACATGATTTTTTCGAATGGGTCCGAAAGAGTCGTGTACTTTTTCTCCATCGTAGCAATGTCCGCACCGTATCCGTCGTCATCCATCCATTCTTGTGCGGCCAAGGCCAAATCCATGCACTCCTGCAGTTGGTCTTCTGTTGCAACCTCTTTGATCCCCTCCACATCTTGAATGGTGTTTTTGATTTTGTAAATGTACGATTCTAATTTGTTGCGAGTTTCTTCTCGGAGAATGCGAAGCTTGTCTTTTTCGGCCAGAGCCGCGAGTTTGGCGCGCGACGCTTCCAAAAGTTCCGGAGAAAGTGGCTGGACTTTGCCCTTGTTTCGCGCTGTCACGGTCAGAGTTTCTTTAATGATGCGCGTTTTTTCCTTAGAAACAAAGGCGGGTGGTTTGTGTAAGGTACCGAACAACTGAGTGAGTGAGTCAAATCAGTGAGCACAGCGAGTAGATAGTTTTGCCATGATAAAAACGTACCTTCTCTACTGTGATGCGTTTCTTAGGTTTTGCTTTGGGTTTCTTGTCCTTAGACTTTTCTTTGCTCTTTTCTTCGTCAGTTTTCTTGTCAGTCTCGTCCGCTCTGTCAGCATCTTTATTCTCAGAAGTACTTGCCGAAGCTTCATCTTTATCTGCTGCATCGTCTTCAGCCTTGTCTTTGGCCGGTTCGGCAGCTTCCTCTTCCGTTGTAGCCTCTTCATCGTCCACTTCAATTTCTTCTTGTGCCATGTACGTTTCCTCCACAGACGCCTCCGCCTTGACGAGGTGCGCGATACCCGACGCGGTCAGCTCAAACTGCAGCGAAATCTTGGGAGCTCCCTTGTCTTTCATTTTCGTCGCAAAGTCAGCAATGCCCGTAATAGAGTATTCGACTAACGAACGCTCCGTTCCTTCCGGTAGCAACCCAACATGCTCCGCATCCTCGGAATAGTCTAATTGGCACAGGCAATCCGCCTCGTGTGTGAAGGTGATCGTCTTTTGATGCCCAATTTCCCAAACGACTTGAACATAGTGGTCTGCTTCTTCCACTCGTCGCTCTTCTTATCAGGATTCAGATCCTTGAGAGTAACTTGATAAGCAAAGGGACACACGTCGACCAAACCAATGTGTCGTACACGGAACGCTGTGCTATGATTAGCACCCGCAAACGCCGCTCCCAAGGCCATGCTTTCGTCCGAGTTCATATGCAAACCAAGTTCCTCCAAGCCTAACGCCGCCTGCAAACCACTCTGGATGGCCGGAACACGCATACCTCCACCGATCAATTCCACCGCCGTCAAATCAGCAATTGTCTTATTGGCTCGCTGGAGACAGTCCAATGCTGGCTGCACAGCTCGCTGAATCAAAGGAGCCGCAAGATTTTCCAATTCAGCACGCGTCATGTGTTGCTGCAACGGGGCATCATTGTGCAAGGCGTCCAAAGTGATGGGAATATCCGCATTGGCGCTCAATACGTGCTTGATCTTATTGGCTTGAATGCGCAACTTGGTCATGGCCCGGACATTCTCACGCAAACCCTTCATTTGCGGATTTTGTTGTTCAAAGGCGTTTGCCAAATGTTCTACCAATACATGATCCAAGGCCAAGCCACCGGCGGTGGCATCCCACGCTTTGGCGACTACTTCGGCGGTGGGTACACGTTTTGGCTTTCCGTACTTTTGTGGCTGCAAATACGAGTAAAAGTGCACCAGTGTGGCTTGCACCGAAGTCGCTCCAACATTATAAAACAGAATCCACTGATCTTCCGAATGCTCATTGGTCGCATCCGCGAACGTCTTGTCCATACTGTACTGCAGTGCGGCCGCCGTATTGTCATCAATTAAGAGTAAGACATTCAAATCCACCAACGCCGCGGCATCCAACAATGCCATACGCTCTCGTTGCGTGGCAAAGGATGGAACGGTAATGACAATATCTTTCGGAGGCAACATACTGGCGTGACCCTGTTCGGCCGCGTACGCGGTACTAATGTCTACCGCATGTTGCAATACCATGGCCACTAATTCTTCGGGTGTGTAGATCGGATCCGTCTCTTTCTTGCCGAGTTGTACGGACAAACCCCAACGCGTTTCGTTGTAATAGGGAGTGACGGGGAAATATCGTTCCGCGAGGACCTAACGGAAGAAAAGAAGGAGGAAGGTTATGAGAAAGAACGTAAGAACGGGAAGAATTGGACGCAACCAAAACTATGAAATAGTTGAATGAAACATACTTTGACGGCCGGATGTTGTTCTTCCCGTCCCAACATGACACTCATACTGGTGGGTGTACTTGCGGCTTTCCGCGCTAACAAGGCATCGGCATCGGCTCCATAAAATCGTTGCTGATCTTTTCCATCAAAGAGAATCATTTGTTCCGTTTTTCGCTTCGAATGTAGATTGGTAACAATTTCGAGCGGACTTCCCGATTGCACCAAGGCAACTTTCATATAGACACTACCCAAATCAATTCCCAAAATCGCACGTGCTTCGGCTTGGTAGCCTAGTAAAACAGGCGCTAATAAAAGCCATGTGATTCTCCACATTGTGTTGTTTTTCCCTTTCTTCTTTTTTTTGTATCCAAGCGATCGAACGTTTCCAGCGTTTCGTTTGTCTTCAAAAATGTTCCTTCTGGTGTACGCTGCGGTCGTTCTAAATCAAATCCTTCTGTTTCCTGTTTAGGACTCCCTCTGGATACGCAAAACAAGACACGATAAAGAGACCTTGAAGCTTTTTAGCCCTGCAAGAACAAACCATGCAAAATGCAATAAATATATGAGCGGCTGACGTTCCTTTCCGGTCGGTGCGGTCGAGTTTGCAAGTCTGTGCGTTCCACGTGTCCGAAACGAAGGACGGAAGGAATGACTCTGCATTCCCGCTCATGACTGAAAGTCGCATGAAATCTACGTTGAGTCGCATCGGTGTCGACGGAGCGACGCGAAGTGCTCGAAGTGCCTTTGCCACGGTGACGTGGTTCTTGAGTACTATTTGGTCAATACACTCGTCGTTGACGTCATTGTCTTTTTTTCCGTTGTCTTCCGCAGCGAATTTGGGTGATGGAGTACTTGTAGTGTGATGGATAATGCTTCTCATTATCTCTCACACACATCAACATCACGTCAATCACACAAAGAAAGAAAAGAGAAAAAAAAAAAGTGTCGTTGTTCTGACATTTTTTTTATTGATGCTATCACCGGAAAAGGTAAGGGAAAGCTGGAACACCCTCATCAAACGCTTCTCATGTTTCAAGATCGCGCGTCATTGAGGTAAAAAACATTCGTTATCATCGGATGTGACTCATTCTAGTTCTTTTTTTTTCTCTTTCACATCCTACTGCACAACAAAATATTCCATTATCATTTAACTCATTATTCAACACACAACAGACGAAAAGAGCTCATGTGTTGTACATTGAATCATATCATTGCCATCCACTTATAACAACAACCCCAGAACACAAAAATGTTGACCAGCGAACGATGGCTTTCGCAATTTTTGAGCGAAACGGCCCAACGACACACCTCTCTCTCCAGCCTCGAGAAATATGAATGGCATCATTTAGTCGGTCGACATTCGACCACGGGAGATACCATTCGTGATTATTACAAACAACAACAACAACAACAACAATCTTCTTCTTCTTCCATTCAGTGGCAAATACCGAGTACGGGCATTTCTCCTCTGCACGTGGCCGTCTTTCGCAATTCGTATCATGTACTTTCCGTGATACAAGCGTTGCTGGAAATTGAGCCGTCTCTCATCGAACAGCCCATGAGGGACGGGAATCTGCCACTGCACATTTATTTGCAACACGCCATGACAATGGATCGGCGGGTCTTGCAATTGCTGCTCACGCCCGACAATGCCTTTTCACAAAATCAACACGGTGATCGACCCATCACACTTCTTTATCACAATGTGTTGCGTTTTCAGTGGGCTCGAAATTGGGAATTGTACGATCTACCGCCACATCTGTATGACAAGCAACAATCGTGGTTGACGATTATTGCGCCACAGCAATTTTTGGAATACGCCTTGTTGTTGTTGGAGACCGACGATGTGTACACGATGTGTCAATCACCCGAGTGTCCACCGCTGGTGTTGCGCATATTCTTGGACAAATTGGATGATTGTGTGTTACAAGAACGGTATCCCTTTCTATTGCATGCGGCGGCACAAGCTACGGCCTGTTGTCGACCACCCCGTTGGCACGAAGGAACACCATGGCCTACCCTGATTTCCTATCTGTTACAGCGTGTGGACCAACAAAGAACGACATGTGACCATCGACACCAGCGACTGCCCTTGCACTACGCTTTGCAGCACAGTACGAATGAATCCGACATGAGACGACTGGTGACCGTCTCGTACGATGCCATCGATCCCGTCACACAACTACCACCGCCGTTGCTGTACGCGTCATCACGAACGACGGAAGATGCACTGGACATGGATTGGTTATACGAACTGGTGCGATCGTATCCCGTCGTTTGTCTGCCGTATTCCGAGTGACGAAAAACACGCTGTTTTTGGCTTCAGAATAACGTTTTGTCGCATTGATCATAATGAATATGCTAGCTTTCGTGTTTTTTTTGTAAGTGATCAAAGATTTAATTGGCCTTTCACTTGCCAGTGACCTTAGCGAAGCCATGAAGCTCTTTGCTTTGTTTGCAGCGCGTGAGTTTTGTCCGACGGCTCAGAGTTAACGTCAAAATTTAGCTCTCGGAGACCACGACTGCATTTTAGCCATGAGGCAAGAAATTTTAGAGCCAGACTTCCACCAAACCTTATGTTTGTTCTACATGCTTGGTGAGCTACATTTGTTGTTGGCTAAGTGCAATTTAATCGACGAGCATTTGCAGTGCATCGCTTGCTTTGTTTATTTACATCGATAAGACTTCTGTTGTCCGTATTTCTTCAAGACTGCATTTCAGTCATGAATTAAAAAATTCGAGCCAGACTTTCACCGAGCTACCGTTCGTTCTCCACATGTGTTGAGCTTATATTGATTGTTACCACCTTTACATAACCTTCCATGCCATTTGCAATGGGTCCTTCGATATTTCACTTTGAAAAACCTTGCAGATCGTTCAATTTCATCTGTACTATATTCCAGAATGTAGGCGACCGTTCTTCACGACTGCATCGGTCACGAATCATTGATCATCTGATTTCCCTTTCGCCCACTCCTAAGCGCAATCATTTCCGTGACTATGTCCAGGAGACTATTTAACAAGCAAAGAGCCCGCTGAGATAGCTCTGTATGAAAGTGAAGAAAAAGGAATGAGTTTATGCGCCACTTCTGGAGTTGTGGATGGCGGCAAGTAAAAACTGGCGTTTTGGTTTCCTACTACGTACAAAGTATTAAGGTAAAATGCAAGTCGAAGGGGTTCCCACGACTCCGTCGATTTCGTGTCACGGAACTAACAACCGGACGCAACCACTCGTTGCAAATATTATTTGCACGGAGTACCCAAAGGAGTAACATATACTCCTTTGGAGAACAGGACGACACAACCTCAACCTCATCGTCTTCATTTGTTTGCTCCTTTTTATTATTCTATTACTTGGCTTTTTGTGCAACTTGCCCTATTCTTCACATGTTGTTATAATGAATATAATGATATGATTTGATTTTTTTAGAAACGAGATGAGAGCGGGTAAAAAGATATTAGCAGAATGAACGACATCCACACAGCAGCCGGCGTCGCTGCCTCTGCCTTCTTTTTGATATCGCTGTTTCTCTCCGTTGTGACAGGACAATTTCAATGGCCTTTACACATCATCATGATTCTAATTTTGTGTTCGATTCATTACGTGGGGATGAATTTGTTTCTTCGGAATTCCGCTTCGTGTTGAAAACGGAGGATGCGTTATATGGACGACTACCAGGAATCTGGAAGACAAAGGTACGCCATTGTTTCGAAGGGTGCATAAGTCCCGGAAAGGAATGACTCGAAGCCATTGGGGTTTGCTTTGCAAGGACGAAACGGTAGAACCATTACTTCGGCCTGACCTTTTCTATGAGGGTTACCAAAATTAAGCTTTTTAACTGCAATCGGAGCAAAAGAAAATCCATTTGGGTTCGAAGTTTCTTTCGATTGATTCTATTCATTAACAACTTCGTCTTACTGATACTCACGCTTTCTGATCATCTTCTTTTTTGACATTCCAGTCTACTCGAACGAAAACGATGCTTAGCCTTTATTATGAAAGCATGCACTCCTTTACAGATAGCTGCTCATGACAATCAGTAACAAAGTGTAACAATTTTACACGCGACGACTTGCTCCTTATTGTTAGTTAAACAGCTATATTCCTTATTATCATTAAAGCAGAATTTTGTACTTTTCTTTACTCGGAACGGAATGACATTGTACTTTCCCATCGTACCCCAACGTCAGATACACCCAGGCATCTGCCGCGGACCAACAGGAACCGTAGATCGCATCCACATGTTCGTGTCGGGCGATCCGGGCATTGGGTCCCGCCGTTTCCGATGCGTTGTCGTCGTCCTCCTCCTCTCCATTCACCACATCGGCATCGTTGGTCAATAAGGGTGCACTAGAAATTGTACTCATGCGCCACAAATTGGCGATCGAATCGGTTCCTGACGAAAGAACCAACTGATCATGAAAGGGATTGTATTGCAAGGACGATATCCAGTGCGAGTGGCTGGATTCGAACGACAACAACAATGGTTAGAGAAAGTGAGTCAATCATTGTGTCAATGCGTATACCGGCATGAATGCACAACATGACAGAAAGACGTACCCTCCCCGCGCCACCAACAAAGGCCGATTGGTCAAACGCAAATCCCAAAATTGCACCAACCCATCTTGTCCTCCGGTTGCCAACACGTAGGGTTTATTGGGATTGTAATCCAAGGCCGTGACATGTCCCGGTCGTCGATGTGCCACAAAGGCATCGACGGTACCGGTGGGAATGGAGGTATCGGTCCGCCAATCCAAAAGATGAACGCGTTTCCCGACGGTGACGGCGACCGCATGGCCATTCGCGTGGGGATCCCATTGCAGGCGGGGTAACGTAGTTGAGGATTCCAGTGACAGTGTTCGAATGAATTGTTGTGTTTCGATATCGAATTGAGTCAAATGCCCGGAACGTGTAATGAACAAGAGTTCTCCTGTAGACGACTCATCGCCCCAACTGATATCGGACACAATTCCGTTTGTTTCTAATGCAATTAATTGCTCCATCGTCGTTGATGATGTTGCATCCATTCGATCGTCATCACTGGAGTAAGTCGTCGTCACTACAGCTTCGTCCGGTAATTGCTGCAACAACAACTGAGACGACGAATGCGCCGTACACAGTAATGTCGGATCCTTGGGACTGCTGCAAATAACTTCCATCGGTCCCTGTTCCTGAACCAGTTGAGCACGCACATTCACTTCATCATTGTTGTTGTTGTTATTATTATTATAATGCAGTACATGGATTCGATTTGTTTCGGAAGTACTGCACGAACCCACGAGGAATTGTGTTTCGTTTCGATTCGCACGAACTGCACACACTGCTCGACACGGAAGATCCAGAGAAACTTCGGCCGTGTCGTCACCCGCAAACATTTATTCAAATGTATGTTACAACGTCTTGTGAATGGATAGGAACTTTATTTTTTTTGTTTATAAGAATGAGAATCGCATACAGATAAACAACGTAAACGTATGAGCCGAAATGAGAAATGCACATGGAATAATTAAGGACGTATAAAAATGTAAGGAATAATAAAAGCGTTGCGATGCAGCGACTCTCGAACTTGTCCATACAATCTGGGCGTATGGTATTCGACGTTTCCAGAAAATCTGGGGGACTGGTATTTCGACGTTTCCAGAAAATCTGGGGGTATGGTATTTTGAAGTATTCAGAAAATCTGGACGTAGGGTATTTCGACGTTTCCAGAAAATCTGGGGGAGAGGTATTTTGACCGGAACCACGTTGTTAGATTGGAAAGCCTATACCTGGTACCGGTACCGGTACCTGGTAGTCGATGAAATCAATATTTCTTTACAAATGTTCCAGGATTGTTTAATGTGGGTAGGTTAACTAGGCTCTAACGGGCGATGCCAGACCCTCCACCAGTAACCAACATTATCTACGTCATTATTGCGATCACCGACACCCGCTTCCTTAGTTTTTTTCTTGCTACTTGTACAAAGAAAATGGTTCCCTTCCAACCCTTATTATAGAATTCATTCCTTTATCGCCGTGTCGACTGCAGTTCGGGTTCCATAGCACCTCTGATGTGCCATTCCGGTGGATCTCGCTTCATCGATACATTCTCCTTAGGATTCGCATTAGTAGTATAAGTGGCCACGGAAGGAGAACTCCACGACGACTCTTCCTCTTCCAAGCCCAGATCATTCCAATCGACAGCCGGTGGATCTCGTCGTTCGGCCGTGCTACATCTTCCAGCATGCCTCGATGACAACAATTCGGTTTGCACTTGTTGACAACACGCGGAGGCATCGCAAAGCGTCAAGGAAATTTCGTGCAACGAATGAACGACTTTGCCCATCCGTCGAGACCATTTTTCGGGCCACGTTTCATTTTCACCTCGTTCTCGAACTTTTGCGCCGTAAAATGATCCATATCCAGACACGATGAGACGGTCGATATCGATGGCCGTATGTGACTATTGCCATCACCATCCAAGATCCGTTCCGGTGGTAACGAAGCGTGCAAAAAGGCCAACAGTATATCATGGCCGTTGAGACTTTCACAATTCAATTCGAATACACCAAAAGATCGAGTTGTAATGATAAGTTGGTTGTTGTTGTTGTTGCGAGCACGGTAGCGATGATTGTTAAGCGTTTCCACGACGAGTATATCGTAAATAGGAATACTAAACGGAGCCGGTGGTGGTCGTTCCGGCCTCATTCCGGAATGCCGTAGAGGAGACACATCCCTTATTGACGCAAGTTCCGGTGTTAACAGCAATTCCGGTCCGTCTAGATGTGTTCGATGATGAGACGTCATTAATGTCGAAAATGCATGACGATGTTCCCAATTGCGCAAGGTACAAATCATATTCTGTGGGGCTTCGTACGACTCGTTTAAGACAGATTGCGATCTTCGAACGCGCTGTAGTGAGTTGACGATGTGTGAGAGAGGGGAATAGAAGAGGTTGAGACTGATATAATATTAACAAGCACTTACACATCGAACCGTCACGTCTTGCGCTACAATCGAAGCTGACGAACGGATCATAGTCTGTTGAATGACGAATGAGAATGATAAATACGAATTGCTGTGGTTGATAAATTACAACAGGAAAAGCATTTCCTGGATCTTGCTGAAAAGTATAATAGAAGAAATTACAACACACTACTTAAAGATGCCAACAAATGCGGCTTTGTTTGTCGTGGTCTTCTTTGATTTTTTTCCGCCATCGCCAAGAGAGCGTTGGGTGTGCCGTTCGTTTCAGTTAAATGATCGGGAGCGCCATCATAGCCAAGTGAAGGTGGCTAAGCTAGTATGAACGCGATTGACTATCCGTCGACTGTACATGCTGACATTGATAGAGACCATTTCATTGAACGGAAAAGATGTGTGCTAAACTCTGCATTCGGAAACCTGTTGGGCCCCTTTAAACGTTACGAAAACGTTACAAGAAATCGCACCGCTCCACTCGTCCGTCCGTCCGTCCATCCATCCATCATCCATGGACCTCTTGTTTCGCGTACAGACGCTCTCTCTCTTTGGAGGATCTTGTCGATAGGAGGTAGTCCAAAAACCACAAACACGGAACTAGCCCCACTATGGATGTAATATTACAGACTTTCAGATATAATTTGATAGCTAAAACGAGGTAGAAATTATCGGCCATAGATAATAGATAATCTTGAAGACAACCTTCGTGACTGAAATGACGACGAGTCGGAGATATTTCAGCTACACTGTGTTTCCTAGAAAAAATGGTGCTGCCATTCCAAGGTTCGAATAGGTTCATTCTTGTAAAATTCCTTATTTACGGGGTTATCGGACTCAAACATCCCAACCATCTGTTGTTGAGACTCCTTTGGTTCCAAACGGTGTTATCTACATCTTATTTACATCTTCAAGTCGTAGCGCTTCCATCAATGAGATGATGGGGCTTTGGCCAGTTTATCTAGCCATTGTAGAGTGGCATTCATTAACTCACTCCAGCTGGGATAGCTCTTGTACTCGACACCGAACTCCCTGCAGGTGGCCTGCACGATAGGTTGGATTCGGTACAAGTGACAATGATTTAGACCTGGGAAAAGGTGGTGCTCAATCTGTAAGTTCAGACCGTTGGATAGCACATGCCAGAAACTGCTTTGTGGGCAAAAGTTATTCGAAGTTTCGATTTGCGCAACGGCCCAGGAATTCTTCAAGAGTGGGTTGTCGTGTTGCTGTTTGCGTTCTAGGGAAGCTTCGTTTAGATGGTTGATTTGAGAAAAGAGTGCGAACAAAAGACCGCAAGTAGCAACATGGGCAACCACCGCACAGAGACCTTTTAACAAAGTAGAATGCACGAAGAAGGGCCAAACCATCAAAAATCCCACGTACACCAACAGATGAGCCCACATTCCCAAAGCACGAAGAGGGCGTTTGCGGTCAGTCCACTCGACCATTCCATAGATGCCGCCTTCTTGTATCACAGACATTGGAACCCAAAAACAAGTACCGAAACAAACGAAGCAGTAGGCAAATATGACGTAAGGCACGTTGGACTGATACTTGTAGACATCATTGTGCTGGAATCTTCGGTGAACGCGGAGGAACGTGACAAAATGGTGCAAATCGGGGTCGTGTTCAAAGGAATTTGTGTGACTGTGATGCGCATACGTATGCTGATGCTGCCACATGATGGGGTTACACAAGAACGACATGGCCCATACACCCCAATCATTCATCCACGCACTTCGACTCGCGGAATAGTGACCGGCGTCGTGTCCCAGAGCTCCCACCAACCACCCGAACACTGCCAAAAAGAAACTTCCCCAAATACTGCCCTGAAAGAAAGGAATGAGGTGATGATGTCCTATGAAAAGCTCTCAACCGACCACTGCAATCTGCACCGTACCTTGAAGTGTGCCCGAGCCGACAACAACACGCCCGTTACAATGATAGCATAATAAAAACATCGAAGCCAGGAGGCAGCACGATCGTTTCGAGGATGAAAGTTTTGCTCCTTGAGACTCTCTTGAACACGTTGGCAGAGAATACTATAAAATGGATCTTTGGAAGAAACGTCGGTGTCTGTTTTGTGGATTCGATACTTTTGTAAAACTGTTTCGTGTTGTTGTGTGAAAGGATGGTACGATTCAAAGAGAGCCGTGCAATCACGACCTCTTCCAAGTAAAATGGCTTCCTTTCCTCCGGGATGAAGCGAAATGTACTCATTCAAATCGTATTGTTCACCTCGAATAGTCCAGAGCCTGTCGGAGTGGGAGAAAAATGGCTCTTTACTACTCGTAATTTGAGTTTTTGTAAACTCATTTGATGTGCCGTTTGTCGTTGCGGGTACCCCACGCTTTTTCGTATCACCCGATGATGGAACCTGATCCACTTGCCAAGTCAAACGAGTGATTTTGTATACGGTCCATGTCAAAAGAAAGGATCGGTACGATGACCACCAGGCTTGCTGGTCGGAGGATAGCACGAGTACCAGTAGAGTGAGTTGTAGCGTAAGTGTCAGGGCATCTTCCACGGCAACGGCCAAAGGTTTCGTGCAGTACATGGCCGAGTACCAGTGATCAAAGGCCAAGAAACCAACGAGAATGCTCAAAGCGAGATATTCCGGAGGCGGAACGCGAAAGTGATAGAGTGATAGGAGCGCCAAGACACACGCCATGATGCCAATTTGCACACGAACTTTGTTTTGCGGATGTCCCAAAACAAAGGCAATTGCAAAACATGTAGTAAAACTGACAAATACGAGGAGGAGCTCGGGGTGCTTCCATACCAAGCCCGTGCATAAGGTGACCCAGAGTGCCGACAAGCTGGTGAGTGAGCTATCTTGAATGAGACTCTTCATGATAATGTGCTGTAGCAAGGAAGGATCGATGCTCGAGCAACTCCAGATGAGTAGTAGAGCAGAAGAATGGTTGTGAGAACATCGATGAACAAACCCAAAAGATATTTGAGTTGACTGACCTATACCTGGTACCGCCTCTTTTCTGATGTAATTTTCTGTTTGGCCCAGTTTCCGTCGGCATCTTGCGTATCGTCGTACACAACTTCTTCGAAACTGACGCATTTGTACTGTTTACTATGAGAGACTTCTTTTGGTACCTATACGACAAAGGAAAATTTTCTTGAGGTCCGGGACACACCGCGAATGAAAAAGGTGTGCGCCCAAAAGGTTTCCGATCCGCTGAAAACACGACATGATTTTTTTTGCAATCCTGGATGTCACAGCAAAGGATCTTTGTTGCTATTACGATCAATCTATCTTAGTTTTTCCCTCTTTTCTTCATTACAGTACGTATTTTCTTCATTTAGCATGTCTTTGTCACCGAAAAAGGCCGAAGCAAAACAAAAGGGGGCCGCCTCACGAAAACTTTTGCTCGAAAGATACCAGCAGCGCTATTCCTTTTCGAATCATCATCAACTTCCGAATGTCGACGAGAACGACGATAATACATTTGACTGTATACATCCGAGTTCTCCTTGTCGAAATTTACATCATGTACCTCTCTCCGACTGGAGTTCGGGGTGTCTCGAGGAAGAGGAGACACTGACGAGACCTCGACTCCTATCTCCCGCCGCGCGTGCGAAAGTACGACAAGCGTTGCAAACTCAAAACCAGGAAAATGAGAGACTGGCGTTACTGGTAGTCGATTTACAAAATGATGTACTGGATGAAACATCGGGGTTATTAGGACCTTCTGACATGACCCGGCGACGCACGTCGTTATTGAGGCGTATACGAGAACTGACACAACAAACATTGCAACTCGGTGGTGTCGTTTACTTCATCCGGTCACTGTATTTTAGTAAGGGAGCCTGTTGTACTATGGGAACGAACGGAAGTGAGTGGCATCCCGAAGCAGCGGCTATGATTGAATTATTGTCGCGACATTCCCGAG
Organism: Fistulifera solaris; assembly: GCA_030295235.1. Taxonomy (NCBI): domain Eukaryota; phylum Bacillariophyta; class Bacillariophyceae; order Naviculales; family Stauroneidaceae; genus Fistulifera; species Fistulifera solaris. The sequence goes on along the minus strand of AP026155.1, from coordinate 113,532 downwards.
TCTACACTATGACCAAGCAATGGTATTCGGCCTTTCTCGAAACCACCTTGCATGCGCAACTCCGGCAACATCACGTCACACACGTCATGGTAGCAGGAGTATCGACTCCACAAAGTGTCGCAGCCACGGTGCGTTCGGCGAATCATTTGGGATACGTCACGACCTTGACGGATGCGACGGCACAAGCAGATGCAGCACAACAACCGGCCACTTACTTTTCGCTGGCGCTGTTTTGTCATGGAGTGCTGGCGCCTTCGGTACCGATACAGGGACGTCCTTATAGTATACAGAACAAAGATAGCCTTATGAAGGATGACGAGAAAAAGGAAGATGGGAAGGAACGACAACGCAAGACACGTCTGACGGATACGAAGCCCGAGCGACTGATATTTGACGGATGTGTTCGATTGTCCGGAATAGGGGCCGGGGACTCTATGCTTCTCCCAGAAGTCTTTGAAGCGGAAAAAGCGGATGCTTTGCTCACGGTAATTGTCGAAGTTGTCCGGGCAAAGCACAGACTGCACTATGAATGGACGAGTGATAAAGCATCAACTTTTACTGCGATCTTCCGACCGGTCCAACATCACGTAGAAGAGCTAATAAATCAAACTTTGGACTGGGGTCGAGTAGGTCTTGTCAAGCCAACGGATAGTCAGGAAGAGAAATCGGTAGTCACAAATGCGAGCTCATCGACCGAGGGCACAGCGAACCTTGGTTATCCACAAAAGGCCACCCTTCGTCTACATCCGATGATCAAAATACTGCACACGAGCTGAAGGATGTATACAATCAATGTTACTTACCGTCGGACAAGGTAACACGCCGAATAAACTATGTGGCTGTTGTGGCACTTGGCGAAGGCCGAGTCATCGAATTTGAGCCAAAGAATGCTGATGAATGCAAATACGCGCCGCAACACATTTACTGCCACCACAATTCACTTCTTTTGATTGGTCACAAAACCCTCCAAAATTACAGTCACATGATCAAGACGCGACATTGCAATCACTCGGCACCACGGGTCCACATTACTTTGGGTAGCGTGTCTCGACTGGAAGCACCCATAGTAGGCGCTACAAAGCCAGCTCAAGACGCAACTGCAGTGAAAGAGGGAGCAATCCTTCCTTTGCGGGTCGATCCGATTGACCTTTTGGTCGTTTTGCGCAACAGCTACTTGCGGAAGGTGGTATCTTTAGTTTTCTTCTTCGGATTCCTTTCGGGGTATTTCCGGGCTACTAAAGTATCGCCGGAAGCCACGTGCACAGCGACATAGCACTTGTTGCTCAAGCAACTTGTCATCTCGTTAAGCTGCAAATGAATTAGGTATAATTTTGTTGCAGCATGCGGCTGCACTAGCCCTAGCAAAAGCATGCCTGTTTCGTTTTCGGTGGAACAAGGTTAGCGGATAATCTTCTCCGATGTCTCGGGTCTCTCCGACCGGTGCAGAATTTCCAACCAAGCTAGGGCAATAATGTCAGCCAAGACATCAGGCTGAACCCAAGAAAGGGTCAAGACCACTTAGAAGGCTGATGTTCCTACACTTTGCTAGAGTGTACAAGCTTTCCCTTTGCGTTTCTGGACGCGGGCACAGACATTTGCATTAATGAAACCTCATGTTTGCGTTCTTGCCAAACTAACCACCACAATTTTCTGAGAACAATAAATCTTTGCTCATCCAGCACAACATCACCACAAACCACAAATCAAAACGATTCTTCGATTCTGTTAATTCGAAATGACAATGCAAAAACGTTGCCTTTTAAGTTCTTTCTCACTCGCCCTGATGGCGCTGAGTGTTCCATCTGTTCATGCCCAACGGTGGCTTGTCGGGTGTGGCCAAAGTCTGGGTAATAACAATGGTCAGGACGACAATGAAAATGACAACGACAACGATATCCCTGACAACAGTGAGTACACTTCAAATAACCTCAATTTATCCAACTCGATTTTAGTTTCTCAAGCATGACACCTATTTTTTAGCCCCCGATGATGGCGATCTCGGAACTAAAGGATTGATGACAATGTGGACGACAAATCCAACCGATGTTCAAGGGAGCTCTTGTGAAATGGCCCATCCTACGTCTGTGGCTAAAGGAAATGCGTGGTTAAAACCATACGTGACAACAAACAAACGATATTGCGCCGTAGACGACAGATTAAGAGCCAATGGAATGAGTTGCGGTACATGTTATAAAATCACCTACACTGGAGAGCCAGCTTCGGATCCCGGTCGCCCGGGAAGTGCGGTTATTCAAGTTGTTGATAGCGGGTCGGCGAAGGAATTCGATTGCTTTGTTGATGTATTCAAAGAAATTACTGGAGCTACGACCGGCGTATTTCCAGTTTACTACAAACAAGTTGATTGCGCCGAGACGGGCCCCACAGTCGTCGTTCTAGACGGAAACAATGCGTGGTATACCAAGGTGTTGGTAGTCGGCGGACACACGGGTGTCAAGGCTATGTCAATGACAGTCGACGGACAAAGATATAATCTTCAAAGGAGTGGAGGAGCAACTTGGGCGACTTCCCTGACAGGAAGAAAGGGGGCAACCACATTTACTATAACTTATCGAGACGACACTAGCGCTGAATTGCTAGGTTGCTTTGGAGGTAGTTGGCCCGTCGCAACCAGCTCTCAGTGCATAAATTAGCTAAACACAAAGCCTAGCTAGACAAGCAAAATTCGGAGTAGATTTTACCAATAGCTTGTAGCCGCAAAAAATGTGCGAGCTAGTAGCTTCAAGGTAACCATTGACAACCGATTAGATAACGTAATTTTTGAAATGGTGTTTACCTGTTCCATACTTAGTTGAGATTGACGTGGTGCTTGATAGAAAGATGAAGTCAAGGGCGACTCCGTGTGATGATGAGGATCAGTCTGATGTCTGATCCGTGCTTTGCTCTTCATTAATTGGCAAATGCCTCATTCAGCACTCCGACTTCCATATCTTGTAGAAAGGGCATAAATCAATAAGGTTGAGGCAAGGTTGAGGCGTAAGATTACCACCACGACCAAGTATCCATTCAAACAAGAACCAAGATTCATTCCGACCGTTGTTCCTAATTCTTACCGTTGACTGGAAAATGCGAAGCACATGCGCTCTTTGAAAACTTGTGGGGAAGTCATCATCAAAATTCTTATAACCGTCATTTGTACTATAGCCCCACCTTACCCCATTTTTTCGACCGATTTTAATGTTCTCACTCACCACTAAACACAAAACGCAACGTTTGAATTGTCGATCGTCTGCAATTATTTCTCACGAAAACTAATCATCATGAAAGCCAAACACTTTTCCAGCGTTATTTTCACCTTGTTGATAGTGGGGAGCTTGCCCCTAAGTCATGCAGAGCGATGGCTACAAGTTTCTTGTGGCGTGACAGGCGGTCCTTCGGACGAAATAGATGATCCGGGCAACAACGTCCCTGAGGGACAATTAAGCATCCCTGTTGGAGCCAGTAAGTCTATCCTTATGTTTTTGTATCGATTTGCTTTCCTACACTCGCCATTACTTAACATCAATCTGCGTCTCCGTGTCGCTTTTGGCAGCCAAAGGTGTTATGACAAGGTGGCAGACGCCGGGCTATGCCATACCACCAGGTTCTTGTCAGCTCACCCAAGACCCTTCCATTGCGGAGGGAAGAGCTTGGTTAGAACCATACGCGTTAAACGGTACAAGAGTGTGCGCTGTGCCGACTGCAATGTTTCAGGCTGGCTTGGAATGTAGCACCTGCTACGAGGTCACATACACTGGAGAGAAGGCGACCAATCCAGGCCGTGCTGGCAAGGCAATCGTTCAAGTTATCAATCACGGAGATATTCGAGGCTTCGATTGTCAACCTGAAGTGTTCCAAGAAATTACGGGTAACTCAGTAGGCGGCATCTTTCCCATCTATTTCAAGCGTGTCGAATGCAAATTCACACCACCGACAGTGGTTGTGTTAACCGGTAACAATGCTTTCTATACCAAAGTGCTAGTGGCTGGAGGACACACGGGAGTCAGGGCCGTCTCGATGACCCTAGGCGGAAAGAGATTTAACTTAACTCGGGTGTCAGGTGCCACCTGGGGTACCAAGCTCGAGGGAAAATCGGGTGCTACTTCGTTCGCCCTCACATATCGTGACGGCACAGTCGAAACCGTTTCCGGGTGTTTCGATGGAAAATGGCCTGTCGCGACAAGTTCGCAATGCTCATGAGCACTTTATCATCAATCCATAACGAAACTTGGCCAAACGGCACGCTTTGCGCCATCCCTCAATTTATAAGAAGAACCAACTCATATTCTTTGTCATCAATCAGTCTATCGTAGCTCTAGCTTCCTTCACTACTAAAATTCTTGAAGGTATCTGTCATGAGTGTGTTCTTGCGTAGTTTGGATCGGTTTAACAGAGGATGCTTGCTTGTAATTGTTAATGCAGTCGAGTGATTGATGGGAGACGATACCAGATAATGAGGGGATTTTTTGGGATGCGTGGAGCGTGGAGACAAAGCGAAAACGGATGTCCGAAGGCGAGCATGTACTATCGTAATGATTGTAAATCGCATGTTTCAATGTCGAAGTTGCAAGTGTTGATTGTCCATCACGACGTTTCCGATTTGGTCATTCTGTACGTGCTACTCCACTTTCGGCCGAGCAGTAGTCTAGCATTTTTAGCTTAAGCCTTGGATTTTTTTGTTTTCCGAGGCTCAAGAATGAAATATGGAACGCAGTACCAATAAAATTGCGGTCCGTTTAGGCTTATCACCAGTTATATATGCCCTTTCTTGCTGTAAAGATTCAGCAAACGGTTGTCCGTGAACATCTATTATCGGCGTGTCTCACGGATGCACAAAACAAATAATGAGAGAGGAAACCTTTTCCAATCCATCGACAAATTTGACGATGATGAAGAGTCGGGTTGAAAAAATAGCAATCTTTGCGTTTTTGGCCTTTGGCTGCATACCTCACAGTCATGCAGAGCGATGGCTGCAAGACGTATGTGACTTTGCTAGCCCCCGCGACGAAGTGGACTTTGAGAATAGCATCCCTGGTGACAACGAACAAATAAGCATTCCTGCCGGAAGCGGTAAGTATTTTTAAGCAAAAAAAGACGTGTTTTCTGCTCTGTTATCTAGAGTGCTCACTATCTTTTCATTCGACGACGGATTGCAGTCAAGGCAGTAATGACACGATGGCAAACACCAACCCACCCGATACCACCAGGCTCGTGTCAACTGACGCAGCCAGCGTCTATTGCTCAGGGAAGCAGCTGGTTGGAGCCGTATACATTTAACGGTACAAGAGTATGCGCGGTACCTATCGAAATGTTCCAAGACGGCCTTGAATGTGGCACCTGCTACGAGATTACATATACTGGAGAGAAAGCGACCAATCCAGGCCGTGCTGGTAAAGCAACCGTTCAAGTCATCAACCATGGTGACATAAGGGGATTTGACTGTCAACCGGAAGTCTTTGAAGAGATCACAGGGAACTCAGTAGGTGGTATCTTTCCGGTTTACTTTAAACGAGTCGACTGCATTTTTACACCCCCAACAGTCGTAGTGTTAACTGGTGACAATGCGTTTTATACCAAAGTTTTGGTTGCCGGAGGGCACACGAGTGTCAAAGCCGTCTCTATGAATCTCGGTGGAAAAAGGATTCATCTAAGCCGTGTATCAGGAGCCACGTGGGCTGCCAATTTGGACGGACAATCGGGTGCTACTTCGTTTGCTCTCACATATCGTGACGGGACTGTCGAAGAAGTCTCGGGCTGTTTCGGTGGAAGGTGGCCGGTTGCGACAAGTTCACAGTGCTCGTAATCAAGCGAGATCTGATATAAAGCGGAGCAAACTTTTGCCTCGACTTTCGTTGCACATTCGATACACAATACAAATTTTAACGACAGACAATAGCATGTTGTGCTGCGAGATGCGTTGACAGAGAGTTTTGAAATAAACTACTTAATACCTACTAGTCAAACGTCAAAATCGTCCTCCTGGACTTGCGATATCTGAGAATGGTCACGAGCATTTTGCGTCCCCTCTAAATCTTATCGATATCGAATTGATAATCTCAATCCAACAATTTAGCAGATCGTGCTGTGGTTTATCCGTCTCAGCTCGCACATTCGACCGCAAAAGAACTCGCTTCATGTTTAGAATGCGATTCATGAGAAACGAAGTCGCTTTATCGCGGGTACGCTAGCCTCGTCGACAATCTTCCGTTTTGCTGGCAATAGTTTCTTAGCAACTTGTGCAGTTTGAATCTGACAAAGATTTCGCTGAGCATGAATTTGGTGACCGTCAATCAGATGACGCAACACAGGCGATCTCGTCCCCTTTGATTTTTTTTGTTGTTGTCAGAGTTTTCAGAAGCAAATCCCAAGAGCGCCGGAATAATCCCCTGCACAATTCCAGATTAAATACGTTGGAAAGGTCAGCCATGGTATCGTCTTGGTAATAAAGAGGTTCATGCTGCCTCAACCTTGTTCGGCATCTCTGTGAAACGTGACTGAAGCCATGAATGTCTCCGAAACGGAAAAAGAAGCTCATGAGAACTTCTCCCGGCTCATCTTGACCACCTGCTAACATGTGTTGCTGGATATGATACGCTACTAAAACGTACAATTTGTAGCTCCCCAAACCCCCCGTAAACGGAACGTCAAGACGATGCTGATGCAACAATGCCTTTAAAAACAAAACGACGGTAGAAAAGCTAAAGCGGTCGTAAGAAGACTTGACCGAAGGACAATCTATAACAAAAGATACACCACAGACTCGCATACCTCTTGTAGAGTTCACTTTGTTTTGCCGCAAATTGACTTGTATCTGTCCCATTATGCCCTCCAATCGCCACATCGACTTCCACACCCAGTATCGTATCCATCTTCAAAATAGGTACACGAGCTTTCGTTATGAACGTGACCTTCCGAATCCATTTCGAGTTCATGGAGCGTAGGTCTTGTCGAAAGGAACCCAAAGCATCTAAAACCTTATTACGTATCCGCCCCGTTGGACCCACTCGGGCTTGCAGCGGATTGTTAAAAAATGATACTTGCATGTTATCGACATTCGTATCGTCTTCGTCGTCCAAAACACTCTCATCATCCGAACTTTCCGACGAGAGACTGACATATCGGTTATAGCTAGGTTGCACTTCGGATAACCTTGACTGAGAGCGTTGAAAAGATTCCATCTTATCCGCTGAGTCATTGTCACTTTCGTCAAAAGACTCATGAGAAGGGGATATCGGCGGTTGAGCGGTGGTCGTATCTTCAATGACTGGATCTGACGAATCCGCAACAAACCCGACCCGATCGATTACAAAAGTAGGACACGCATCTTCTTCTATTGATTTGGTGGTAGAAAGCGCTTCCTGTAAACTTCCCACTGAAGCATGCCGCACACCATCCGGTACCGTTTCGTTGGCCGCGTCTACTTGCGCCAAAGCCGCCCTCCACGACTCTATTCGTTGGCGTTTGCGTTCTTGTTCCAATTGTTCCGAAGTGGGAGCTGCTTTAACTTTCGGAGCTGGTGCCGGTGGATCCGAAATGGCACCCCACAAAGCAATATCAATATCGGAGGAAAAGACACACACTTGGGGCGTGGCAAAGGATCCAAAAACACGCACTTCCTGTTGTTGATTCGCCGCAACTTCTTGCAAGGACTGTACTAGAGCTTCTCGTGCTGCTTGCTCTTCTGGAGTCAATTGCACATAAGCAGCAAATGCCATCAATTCTTCATCCAGTAAGTCTGTCGGAATATTCACAGTCGGTAAATTAGCAACAGACCGGGAACGCTTGTGCGGGCGCTGCTGTGCTCTTCCGCTCGCTTCCGTTATAGCAGTGGCTTGTGCTTCCAGCCAAGGAGATGATCTATCTGAACTTTTGATACGGTCAAGAGTTGCGGTAGTAGTGGAATTGTTGGCGTCTCTTTGTTGGTTTTGTTCCTTTTTAAAATGTTGTCCGCTTTTTGACTCGTTTGACTTGTCCTTCTTCTTTTTCTTCTTTTTCTTCTTGTTTGTCTTTTTTGCTGACTCTTCGACAGAATTAAAACCAAAGTCAAAACCTCGCAGGTGGTTGTTGCGGATCGAGTTCGTTGCCGCCGCTCCATCGTTGTCGCGCGGAGAGTTCGCTTTTACTCTTTTTGGCCTTTTTGTTCACCATTTTCATGATTTTTGCCTTTCCTTTTCCCATGATGATGAATACTGAGTAATTAACAAATAAATAAAAGCTAAACGCTATACCTGGGAGAGGTTAAGAATGCTTAACGATTGCAAAGTTCAGGTGTAGTTTTCTTCTTCGCGATCGATTGCGTTACTACAATAAAGTACTCCGAGTAAAATTGAAAGGAGGAAAAAAGCAACGCGCTTGGTTGGAAACGTTTCGTGACTGTAAATCGAGAAAACGGACGTATGCCAGACAAATGAGTTAACACAAACCCTAACATCGATTATGGCGCATAGCTGAAAATATTTCGAATTATCGAAGTATTTAAGACAGCGATAATGCCATTGATCGATGCAAATTCTAGTGAAAAATAAAACACGGAGAGACCTTTTAGAGACAAATTTACCTTGTACCAAACAAGTGCAAGTACAGGTTAGGACGAACTTTGGTTCAACAAAAGTCTGGCTCGGAAAAATCTTGATTCATGACTGAAATCCAGTCGTGATAAAAGGTCGCTTACACTTTGGCGAATAGTAAATATTGCTGCAACTTTTTTTCAAAGTGTTTCGCCATTATGGATTTACCAGTACTAGTTCGTTGATAAGACAAAGCTTGCAGAACGATTGATGTTATGTTAGCAGCCTCATTCTGAATCTACCTAGACTGTGCACCACAAATTCACACTTTAAATTTGTTATTTCATTTGAAGCGTTCTATCTTTTATGCGTTCAACATACTTGAATTACTTTGATGTCGATTATCGTTTATTTTTAGGAAATATCCATGTCGGAAAAAGCAACGAAGCGTTGTATCTTCGCTCTTTTTTCGTTTCGATTGCGAATGAATTGTGAACATCGCTTTTTACCAGTACCTGGTAGTGCGAATGAGCAACGTTAGTTCGTAGTACGCGTAGCACTATTAAGACATTGCATTCAAACAAACTCGTGAAAGTGATAGCGACGTATGACGCATGGCCATCTAGAAAGACTGACTACCTTATCGAATCACACTGGTTTTAGGCGTCAGCATCCAAGACTACTACATCGGTCTATAGTAGAATAGAAACACAACATTCGTAACAGAGAATTTTTTTGCAAGAAGGACAAATGACAAATAATGACGGTTTTAGCCGGCCAGTCTGCTTTCAAAAATGGTCACAAGATGTTTAATTTGGAAATGAATGATCAACTAAACGCGCTCCAAATATTTACTCTTACAGCTCTTACAGCGAGGTGACTATGGAGTTGTCTGGCTCAAGTACAATCGCACAGTGTTCGACATCGTCACGAATGTTTTGAGCCCATCGCGTCAATTCACTTTCCCACGTTGTGATATTAAACCAGTCATTATCGTAACGATGATGATTGTTTTGCTTACCCGGAGGACAAAAGCAACAATGAAAGATTCCGACGTACTGTCTATCGACTCCAGTGACCTCTACTTGCACCATTTCACCCGGAAACGACGATTCGAGTCCATGCACCATGCTGTGATGCGTCTCGGAATGATTGCACTCCACGTGAATCTTTCTTCGAGTCGGAGGAGGACCAGAACAGCCTATCCCCATCACCGATGTAAGCCAGCGACGTAAAAGCATGCTGGAAAAAAGAGTGATTGAGGAATGAACGATGATGATGATGATAATTTGCTTTTTATGAGCAAGGAAGCACGGAAATGAAAAGGAATACAGAAAATCATAGGACGTGGGAGCCTCTTTTGAATCACAGTTTGAAGGCTTGTTTGTTACCGTGGGAGTCCTTTAAAAAAGAGCCGTTACCAGGTATGGCCATCCCATCGTCGACATGATAGAAAATTGACGTCAATACTACGTATTTCATGATCATCAACCGTCGTCAGCATGATTACATGACAAACATTTCATTACCCTACCAGTATTCATGTGAAGATAGACGTACTTTAGAAAGTAGCTAAATCAATTTTATATTAACGTTGCGCATAATAAAAAATGCTCGCGTACATTCAGCGATTAGTGGGTAGATACTGATGACACTGGTACGTCAGGTTGCACTTGACAATGGCTCAAAAAGGGGCCATTCCCAAAGTAGTCGACGAGTTGCGGCGGGTTGGTGTCGTCGTCTGGGATACACACACAGCACTGCCAAGTAACTTGGTACTCCTGCTCATGCAGAGCGGTCATTTCAAGACGATGAAAGGGAATGGAAACATCCAAATGGCCATCGGTCGTTTGGATACCAATATCAGCATCGCACGTGACACGGAAGTTCCAGGTGGGACCCGAGCAGCCGAGAAAGTAAGAAATCAAAGATCGCGTGAACATCATGTTTGTTTGCTTTTGTTCTGGTTTGATCCAACGGACGGTGATTAATTTTGTGAGAAAAAGAGCGATAAAAGAGGGAGAAAGAGGGAAGAGGGGGCAAAAAGTTCGTGGGAGTCCTCGAAATGAAACACACAATAATGTAAACGAATAACGATGCGGGCGATGGGAGTCCTAGCACCGAGTACCGCGAACAATATAAACAACCTGTACGACATTGCAATCATCGTGCGCGATTTTCACCGCGCGGCAGACACAATAACGGTGATGATTACGTAGTAAGATGAAGGGCATTATTTATTTAAGCGCAACAAACAAGGCAAAAAAGCTTTTAATTGCTTCTCATTCTATCGTTTATTCAACGTTAAAGCCCGTTGAACACCTGCAATCATGGAAGTGGAAACAAGCAGTATCGCGGATGAGTCTCGCAAGGTCAAGAAGGTGAATAATAAACCCACCAAACGCCCTTTACCGTCGAGCAGCAGCAGCAACAACAACGGTAACGGCAATCCGAATGCTGCGAAACGCACCAAGTTACCCAAAACGATCCGTCGTACAGATGCCGCTCAGCAAGCCGTTAACGATCAAATGCGCCGAGCGCTAGAAGAAGACAAGTACAGTGCACAGGGGAGTATTGTCGATTACTCCGATAGTGACTCGGAAGACGAACCTTTTCTGTACTTCGGTCAAGCCATCCGCTTGGACCGTTCAGCCTTGCAGCACGCAGCTCGCAAGTATCTGGGGCAACCTAAGATACTACGTGATAAGGAAGACGATGAAGATGATGATGATGAGGAGGAAGAAGAACGAGAGAATGACGACGACGACGAGGAAGAAGGTTCTCTGAAACAAGGACAAGATGCCGCGGCGGAAAAGACCAAGAAGAAACTCCGCCGCGCTCAGGCAGCAGCGGCTGCTGTCTCAGGAGCTACCGCCCCTGTACCCGTCACGAAAAAGGGTAAAAAGGATCAGGACGCATTGTTCGAGAGCACGGAAGATCCGGATATGGTCCGCGACGGTGGGTCCATCTTTGGGCAAACCACTGGCTCTTCCAACGCAACTTGGGTCGAGTGCGATAAGTGCAAGAAGTGGCGTCGATTGCGCGGTGTTGTTGACGAAAAGAAACTTCCTTCGAAATGGTACTGCAGCATGAACAAGAACGACCCCGAACGCGCGCGTTGCTCGGCACCGGAAGAAGAATACGAAACACCTCACACACCTGAATCGGCAGCAGATGCGCGTACACGTCGCCACTTTCGTGTCTGGGTTCGCCGCTTGCAAACCAATGAAGCCTACGAAGCGCGTCAGCCCTTGGCGACTCGACAAAAGAAGCGCACTCTCAGTTCGAAGGATGCGTACGAATGGATTCGTTGCTGCAATCAGAAATGCGGAAAATGGCGGGCCTTGTTGAAGAGTATGGACGCCAAGCAATACGAAGGAGAATGGTACTGTGTCATGAATACTTGGGATGAAAAGATGGCTTCGTGCGCCGCGCCGCAAGAGAATCTGCCGGCATTGGGATGTCCATCTTGGGTCATTCAAGACAAGGCGTAATTGTCTAGATTCGAAACAAAAGTAACGATTGAATTTGTTTAAGAAACTATTTGCGCAATAATTTACGCTTCCTTTCGAATGGAGGTCGTGGCTGACGCATTAAACTCTAAGGAGGAGCAATAATTTTCCTAGCCTTTTGCGTACACTTTCACAGCTTGACATCATTCGTCTCGTTACGTTTTGAGCTAAAAAAGATGTTGGTTGTCGTTCCTTGGCACGACAGACTATTCTTGGTCGATGTTACGATGCCATGCGCTTGTTGCACAACAGATCCGCAGATCCATTGATAATTGATTTCAAATTGATTTGGATTATTGTTGCTTTAACGCCCTGTACGAGGTACGAGAAACTAAAAGCTAGACTAGCAATGAAAAAAAATGTGTAACAATCGAAAATAGCTATCTTACCGTAGTCTATTCCTTCGTAAAGCACGAGTAAACGGCGCAGAAACGGAAGTACTGTTACGACTCGTAACACAATCCACTTTTAACGGTGATTCGCCGTTGAGAGTTGACTATAGAACTTAATGTGGTGTGCTGTTTTATGATGTAGGATACTGTCACAATTGCCATTGCCGCACCGTGCCCTGCCTCGATCCGCCTCTTTTCTTGAAATATCGCAGACCGCGCATCTCTTGTTGCATCATAACTCATAAGATTCGAACACAATTCATTGCAACACATGACATGCGAGTCGATGTCATCCTCACAAGCTATCAACAGTGACATTTCCATCACATCGGTCGGGAAGCGCAAAGCGCGTGCGGTTTCTCCTCACAATGAAACGTTAGAGACCACAGCGCTCGTATTAAGAGACTTGGTAGAAGACTCTCGGTTCTTTGGGGAAAACCCTGCGCGATCAATTCCTTCTTTTCGTGATCCTTCGGAGGTTATCGTAGGCGATGAGCTCGGCAAGGGTGAATTTGGTGAAGTATTGGAGATTGTTGACGTATTAGTTCCTCCCGGAGATCCCTGTCATCTGGGTTCCACAGTATACCCGGACGATGATTACGTCGCGCCGCTTCCGCCGTCACCGTTTATACCTCCGAAATCCATTACGATTTTAACGAGTGATTCGGAAGAAGGTGAAACGAAAGAAGATGATGAGACAATCTCTGTGCGCAAGAAAGCCCACGCCATTTGTGATTGCGTCAAAGACGACTTTTCGAGTGACGACGATGATGATGCAGGCTGCAAACCAAAAGAACAACCGAAAAGTAAGAAAGCTGTAACAAGTATGGCTTCTTTAAAAGCACGAGTGGCTGCTCGTGTCCTGCGCGACGGTGTCCCACGGTACGCATTGAAACGTTTGAAACCGGATGCGTGCGATCGTTTGGATGCTATACTGGATTTAGCATGCGAAGCCCGCTTTTTGGAATGCACGACCCACACCAACATTATACGCTTGCGTGCGACGGTCGGAGAAGCAGGTACGGCTTCTTTTGGGCTCGTTCTAGATCGATTGACGTGTACTTTGGGAGAACGGTTACTCGAATGGCAACAAGCCAAAAAGAAGACAAAGAAGAACTGGTTGCAGCAATTGATTGTTAAGAAAGTCGCACCTGAAGAGGAGATGTTTTTAGCGGAGCGCTTGGTTGTGGCACTGGACATTGCCCGGGCACTTAATTTCTTGCATGGCAAGAAAATTCTCTTCAGAGACCTGAAACCTGATAAGTACGTGTCTGGTTGAAACGTTGTCTCCCCCTGCTCGTCTCATTTGTGCTTGACATGTTTTTCAGCCTAGGATTCAACGTTCGAAATGATTTGCAAGTGTTTGACTTCGGCTTGGCTAAGGAGCTGAAAGCAAAAGATCTCGTTGAAGCCCCCGATCGTTACGAATGTACGGGTCTGACGGGCAGTCGGCGATACATGGCTCCGGAAGTCGTGCGCTGCGAACCGTACGGATTCTCTGCCGACGTCTTTTCATATTCAATTCTGATGTGGGAGTTATTCGCCCTCGAAACGCCATTTCCCAATTTCTGCGCGTCGAAGCATTTTGAACATGTCGTTGAAAAACAGAGACGCCCCCGCAAAATTAACAACATACTCCCAGCGGCACTTCATAACACTATGGAACGCGCTTGGAGTAATTCTCCGGATGTGCGACCTTCTATGAAAGCTTTTTGTATACAAATTACGGATGAAATCAATCAGATTCACGAACGTCTCGGCGATGCGGTGGAACTTGCGGGAGATCGTACCATGCATTTAACGACGCGTTCCCTGCAGTCCATGGGAACCAATTCAGATGAGGAATAGCATTCGAATCTAATGCAATAGATTATATGTAGGAGTTGAGATCGGTGCCGCAGAGACTCCTCCAAACAAATTGTGCATGGGGGCTGCGACTTTTGCAAATGTTGATACTGCCAGCCCCTGAGTGATTCTATACTATATAAATAACTTAAACTAAATTATACATATCTACTTAAGTGTCAGCGTTCTAGTCGTCATCATCCCAATCATAGTCTTCGTCGTCGTCATCATCCGTCCCTCGGGTCATCGCCAGCGGATTGCCCAAAACACGTATCAGTTCATTTTCCTGTTCCACCCGCAAATTGGTATGAACCCCAAACGGTAGACTCCATCCTTCTGTCATGGCCATTTGAAAGCCTTGCGCTAAATCAATCTCCCATTCCTGACAGACTTGCCACAAACTTTGATTCGAATACCGATCTTGCAAGGCAGCAACATCCAGCGAGTTGACGGCCTCCAACAAGGCAAAGGCCTGTTCTCCCGTTACCAAATCACCCAATCGATCGTGCATATGAATCGGTGGCTCGGTCCTCCACATACACAAAACATCGGCTATATAACAAATGGGAACGCTGTAATCGGTACAAATTTCTTGCAAGGTGGAATCCCCCAAGAATCCCTGTTCACGAGGAGCTTGTCGTGTTTTGCCCCCATGGCAGCAATGACTTCTTCTTCATCTTCTGTGTATGGTGAAGGACTCACTTTTTCCGCATAAATACGCGCTTTGGCTTTTTGTTGTCGAACACGTTCACGGTCGGGAAGCCAATCATCATCGTCCAAGCCGTTCGTTTCGCTATCGAGTACTTCATTAATTTTGACGGGAGTCCAGTCGGTATCATCATCGTCGCTCTCTGTATTAAGATCACGGCTTTTTGCACGTCTTGTGTGTCGGGGCGAAAATGGGACGAATAGAATGTGATTGTGGACAGATCGAAAGGCGACGGTCACAAATCCGTCGACCAAGAAGTGACGGTAATGAAAGAGCGACGGTAGAAGAACAGAGAAGCAGAGTCGTGCAGCATGAATGGGTATTATCATGGTTTTCTGTGCGCTCAATTAAAAAATAATTAAAAAATAATGGAAGAGGAGCGACAAGAAGTGAGGGAATAGTAATAAATTCCGTAAAGAAGAAAGAAAACGAATGGGTGCAATAAAAACAAAACGTGTGATGTGTGATCGTTCTACACGCGTGCGGTGATGAACACATGACGGACGCATCGTGACTGGAATTCTTGAGTCACTCACTGGCAATAAGTGATCGTGAACTCCACACTTTGTTTGGTAGTGAGATATGCTATAGTCTCAAAGTGAAGGAGATTTTGTCTCCAAGATTGGCATTCATTCAGTCACTCTTTCGCGGTCATTATTTAATCATCCACTGGAAAATCATAATCTAATCATCATCATCACTACAAGTAGCAAAAGGATGTCTTCGTTCTTCTTTTTCTGCTCATCATCATCATCATGAAGCATTGCAAAGGAAGGAGACGCCGCTGGATGGCAGCAGGCTTGTTGCCGATGGTCATGGCGATATCGGTCGGATTGCAATTTTGGTATGCTTCTCGCGTGACGCCGATGCTTCCAGCAACAACACACGACACAAACTTTGCGTTTTCTGACGAAAAAATAACTCATCTTTTGCCTATTACCGTCAGAAACGCATCCGTGTCTCCTACCAATATGACTCCGTTTTCTTTGTCACTGTCTTCTTCGAACTTGACCATTGATATTCTCAGTATCGGGTCAGTATCACGTCCCGAGAACTTGCAAGCACAACGAGAGACGATGGGACGTTACGTACGTTCCTTTACCGGTGTTACAGAAGCCGATGATCACAGTGAACCCCATTGTGCTCTCACACGACAGGATGCCCAAGCGATTGCGGAACATTGTAAAATTCCACGAGACAAGGGATCGGAGCCGCCCTCACTAGATCAGCCGTATTCTGTTTTGTACTTACGAAGACAAGTGTATGCGCAATGGAGCGGTTTCTTATCGAAACGTGAGAATCCGGGAGGGTGGTTGTGCGCTCAAAAACGTGCAAATGATGGGTTGCAAATGGTCTTGCGACGATTGCGACAGCCATCCGCGACGCTTCCAGATTATCTGCTCTTGATTGACGATGATACATTTATCGACATACCGCAACTTTCGTATTACTTGCAAGCAATATACCCGGATTCCAGGAACCCTTTGGTCATGGCAGGGTGTTTGATACGATTTCGAGAGAGTTTTACGATTCCGTTTGGAGGGTTCGGGACATTTTTATCCAAAGGTGCCTTGATGAGATTGTTTACACCTATATCATGTGCCAATGTTACAGCACTTGCCCCCAGTGATGATGATTTCATTAAAAATGCTTGTTATCGACAGCAGCAAAATCTGTTTGGTGAACGTCAATATTTTCAGGAGGGGATGTCTTTGACGGAGCTCATGCACGCGTACGTTTCAACTCATCGCTTTGCCGACCACGCATCATGGACCAATGAATCATCGTACTGCGTACACAGCGATTGGGTTTGGGGGTACTTTTTCAACTATTACAATGTCGGTAACTCTCTTGATCATCCGAAACATCCACAATCCTACAACAAAATGACGTCGTATCGATTGTCGGAACAGTACGCAATGAAGTGGGGTCTGACCATCCAGCAACGTATGGCAATCGAGGGACAATGTCGCTACACCAAAACATGTCCTCCGGAAGCACACATGTGCCATTACGTGACGGCCGACCAAATCCGTCAAGAAGGACAGCGCGTGTTTGAAGAACCAAAATGGGTTACCCATGATCCGCAACAATCTATTCCCATCTTCTTGTATCCGTTTTTGAACCACACTATTGAGCATGAGCTGAAGCATTTTCTGTACGATGGAATTCAAAAATCTTCTCGTCTGACGCTCACAAAAGATCATACCAGTGCACCGCTTTGGATCGTCGACGTTCGACGAGCCGGCTTTTCTTCAAAAAACTTTTGCAATCGCTTCGTGCAACTTGCGCGAACTAATCTTGGTCAGAAACGTGTTGTCATTTTTTGTTTATTGGGACGACGAACCAATCGATCATTTTTGGGATTGCTATCGAGCCACACGAGTACTGGATAGTACAACCGTTTTTCGATATAAGAGGTCAATTGTCAACGGGCGACAGTGGAATGAGACGCTGCAGTTTGTCGACCCTGGTTCGATCATCAAATTTGGAAACTGGAGAGATCATTCCGGCGGTCCGGTTCGTCACATTGGCTATGGAGTACGATCGGATACGGTGGATGGCGTGGAAAGCATTTTGAAAGGTGCAAGCATATGGGACATAGAGCGTCCGGTGCATGTATCTCATTTTTGGCCGTTGCCGGGCCAAGGTGATAAGGATGTACATAGAGGCAAGGCATCTCACCTCAGAGATGCGGTCAGTAGTGCTATTCACGACAAATTGTCGCAGACACACGAGGTTTTTTTTGGGAGTGACTGGTCAAGCTCAAGAAACAGGACTAAACACGGCCCAGTCAACCTACATGCAAAAAAATGTTGCAAAGTAAGATTGTTGTAGTGTCCCAAAAGGATAACTGGGAAGATCATTATCGGCTAATGGAGGCGCTTGTTTCGGGTGCGATGGTTATGACAGATCCGATGTTGACTTTACCAAACGAGCTTCAAGGGAATGTTTCGATCGTCATCTATCACAGCCTCGATGAATTGGTGACCAAAGCTCAGTATTACTTGGACCACGAAGATGAGCTGAATTGCGATAGCCAAGGCCGGGTATCATGTTGCTATGAATCATTATCGGAGCTGGCATCTGGTAGAGCGAATGGTGTCTGAAGTTCGAGGTGTGCCATTCGAATGAATGAGGGGATGCTGCAGATGCGATTGTCTAGTCGACCTGGTATTCTTCTGCTGATCTCAAAATCCCAGTTGCTTTCAATAGAGCATGAATGAGGGCCGAGATCCAAAAAAACTTACCGCCATTGGTTGGTTAATTTACTTTCTTGTAATCTTCTGATTGGAGTGCCAGGTCATGTTAGCAAGGAATGTGCGAAAATTTTGGCAGATCGTTAGCAAGCCGACGCTTCAGCCTCTGATCATGGTCAATGGGTGAGTCTAGGTGAACCCGGTATCATTTATTTCGTGTAGGTATCCTTGCTCGCCAGTTTTGATTTGTGATACTCCGCGATGGACCCTGCTGTCACGAAAAACGCTACCTGGTACGATGTTGTCGTTACTAGTACCTACGCCAAAGAGGAGGTCAACTTCCACTTGTAAGATGATGATTAGATGAAAGACAGTTTCGTGTATCGTGATTAATGTTGAAATTCAAAATTCAGTGAGCCAGTGAGGCATAAGTTGAATACCGATCCGGTGATGATTGGCGATTGACGCAATGACGTGTGACGTAAAGGTAAAGCAATAGTACGGAACCCTGTAAAGTCCTACATGCGGTAGGTTTTCAACGAGAGCACCACGGCCAAAAATACCGAGCTCGGAAGTAGGAAAAAACGACTCAGCCTCACACGAAACAAACACTTTCTTCGACCGCCATTTCCGCAACAATTCGCAATTGCTTGTTACTCCAACTAGTTCACTTATTATCGTCTTCTCCGTATTAATCACCATGCAGCGCTGTCACTGGAGGAAACATAAACGACAACTATTATTAATAGGCTTGTTACTGGTGTTACTTGCCGTCGCACTACAATTTATAAATGCACCTTGTATTGTCAAACCATCGGCATCATCGGCAGATGGCTTCGCAATTAGTGAAGCACTCTTTCTACACGACAAACTGGCTCGTCATCCCTCTTTTCCGACAGCATTACACCCATCTATCAAATAGAAAACACTTCCTGGACATCTGTACCGAATTTGACCATTGATATTCTCAGTATCGGGTCATTATTACGACCCGACTTGTTGCAAGCCCAACGAGAGACGATGGGTCGCTACGCGCGCTCGTTTACAGGTGTCACGGAGGCCGACGATCATAGTGAAGCCAACTGCTTTATCAGTCGACAAGCTGCTAAGGAAATTGCCGAGCACTGTCAATTCAATCGCAATCATAAGCCAAAGCTATCACCAAAAGATCAAGAGCCGTTCTCGGAATTGTATTTCTGGCGTAACATGTACGCAGACTGGGATACTTTCTTGTCGAAACGAGACAATCCAGGAGGTTGGTTGTGTGCGCAAAAGCGTGCAAATGATGGCTTACAAATAGTACTGCAAGAAATGAAGCAGACGACGATCCCCGATTATTTGTTATTGGTAGACGATGATACATTTGTCGACATGCCGCAGCTTACCCACTATTTACAGACAATACGTCACGATCCGACCGAGCCGCTCATCATGGCAGGATGTTTGATACGATCAATAACCAGTTTCACAATACCCTTTGGTGGATTTGGAACGGTTATTTCTAAAGGTTCTTTGAAGCGATTGTTGACGCCTATTTCGTGTGCCAATGTTACAACATTCGCTCTCTCTGAGGACGATTTCATTCAGAATGCCTGTTATCGACTGCAACAGAATCTCTATGGCGAACGGCAATATTTTCGTGAGCAAATGTCGTTGAGCGATCTCATGCACGCGTACGTATCGACTCATCGATTTGCCGACCACGCCTCGTGGACGGAAGAATCGTCCTTTGCGTTCACAGCGATTGGATTTGGGGCTATTTCTTCAATTATTACAACCTCGGAAATACACTGGATGATCCCAAGTACCCCATTGCGCACAATCGCTTTACATCGTATCGATTGTCGGAACAGCACTCGATTAAAGGGCCGCTGAGTTTGCAGCATCGATCGGCAGTGGAGGGAGAGTGTCACTACAAAACATCGTGTCCACCAGATGCGCATTTTTGCCATTATGTCACAGCGGAACAGATTCGTCAAGAAGGACAGCGCGTCTTTCAGGAACCCAAATGGGTCGCCCAGGTTTCGCAACAACAGCCGATTGCTGTATTTGTATATCCCTGTTGGGATATTGCTGATGGAGACGGGCTATCGCATTTTCTATATGATGGTATACATGCATCATCCCAGTTAGTGCTCACACAAGATCATTCGGCGGCACCTGTTTGGATCGTCGACGTTCGACGAGCCGGCTTGACTTCAGGTAGATACTGCTATCGTTTCGTGAATCTCGTAAAGTCAGCGAGAGACCGAAAACGTATCGTTATATTTGTATACTGGGATGACGAACCAGTCGAACATTTCTATGACTGTTATCGAGCCACGCGATTGCTTGATAGCACGACAGTTTTCCGGTACAAGAAATCAATGGTGCAAGGACGGCAGTGGAATGAAACAATGCAGTTCGTAGACCCAGGGTCAGCTATGAAGTATGGTAACTGGAAAGAACATTCCGGCGGTCCGGTTCGACACATTGGGGGCGGTGTACGCTCGGATATTGTGGACGGTCTGAAAAATATTTTCAATGATGCAAACATATGGGAAGTCGAGCGTCCTGTGGATGTATCTCATTTTTGGCCGTTGTCGGGAGACAATCACAGAAGCAAGATGTGGCAGCTGAGACAATCGCTTATCCGAGTCACTCATCAGAGACTTTCGCGCTTGCTTTTTCCTTTTGGACATCTCATTTACAAAACGATAAACTGCGAGATGCGGTTAGTAGAGTCATTCACGGTAATTTTTCGCAGACACATGAGGTATATGTGGGGTTGTCTGACCAAGGCCATGCAACAGACCGTTATTTAGCCCGATCAGCCTATCTGCACAAACTAGCGGAAAGCAAAATTGTGGTGATAGCCCAAAAGGACAATTTGGAAGATCAAAACAGTCTGATGGATGCACTTGTTTCGGGTGCGATGGTTATGACAGATCCGATGCTCACTTTGCCAAACGAGCTTCAGAACAATGTTTCGCTGGTCATCTATCACAGCCTCGACGAGTTAGTTACAAAGGTGCAGTATTACTTGGACCACGAAGATGAGCGAATTGCGATAGCCAAGGCCGGGTATCATGTTGCTATGAATCATTATCGGAGCTGGCAGCTCGTTGAACGACTGGTGTCTGAAGTGGCTGATGTGCTATTCGGGTGAACAATGTCAATAATCAAGATCGCATGTTGAGCGTCGTTTCATCCCAGCAACGCTTCAACGGCCTTTCCTTGATTTTCGAAACCAAAATGGGTTATCTGTTAAAGTTTGCATTGACATGCAATGGCCATGGCCACAAACACATTGTTGTTTTACGACGAATAATCATTGGTCATGATAGGAAGGGTGATTTCCGCGGCTATTATGCGATATGCTTTTACCTTTTAAAAACGTAATAACAGGTACACAAAAGTATTATTGCAAGGACACGATACTTTGTATGTGTAGCGCGTCGTTCTTATCAATCTATTACCGTACAAAAAATGCTCACGTTCTCTTAAAGTCGTCTGTCCAGCAGAAAATATTTCTTGAAAAAGTCGTACTTTAGAACCCAGCTTCCTTAATCATTCGCTCCGTTTCACGCCAAAGCTCTTTTCGTAGCTTTTCGTTCGAGCCCTGAGCATGGTTAGGGCTTCCTTTCAGTTTACCGATTGGATGATAAAAACCTCCGTTCGACAACTCGGAGACATTCGAAACAGCCAAATGCAACTGAGTCAGCGCGCCATCCGACGTTTTCATCTGAGCTAGTTCAAAATACTTGCCCAAAGCGTTGAGATACATGCGACTCCACCAAGACTTCTGCAACGCTTCTTCTTCAATGCTGGCGACAAGGTAGCGCGTTAATTCACTAACAATGACTCCTGGATGACAGGAGTATGCCGTAACGCCGTGCTCTTTCAGCTGTTCGGCTAGTTCCTTGGCAAACATAGCATTCGCCAATTTTGACTGTCCATATGCCATTCCATCTTCGTACCCCATAGATGTAGCATGTTCAACATTCAATGGTTTCCAAAGCTCAAATCGAAATCCATCCGGTTGGTACGCTCCTTGTTCCGCAATACTACTGACCGCAACCACGCGACTGGGTGCACTCGCAATGAGAGAGTCGCGCAAAAGCTGAGTCAAGTAAAAATGTCCAACATGATTGACACCTATGTGCACTTCGAAGCCATCTTGTGTCAATTCAAAACCCTGAGTCATGTTTTTACCGATAAATTGTGCCCCCGGAGATTTCATAATGCCCGCATTTAAAATGAGCATATCCAAAGGAAGTTGTAACGCTTGGAAGGCTTGAGCAAACGATCGAACCGAAGCCAACGACGACAAGTCGAGCGGTAGAAAGCGTACGTGATGGTTACCGGTCGCTTCTTGTATACGAGTGATGGCTTCTTGTCCCTTGGAAGGATTTCGAGAAGCCACGATAACTTGTGCATTCTTTCGAGCCAGTTCGAGTGCCGTGTGATAACCGATCCCCGTGTTGGCTCCCGTCACAATGGCTACTTTGCCGGTCAAATCCGGAATGCTTTTCGGAGTAAAGTAGACAGGAGAAGTATATTTGGCTGTCCAGCCTCCAATCAATTCGGAGATGATCATGGGAAAGATGGCTACCAACATGGCGAACGATGCACTCAGATACAACGCCATTTTGGACATTCCTCTTCGGGTTTTGCCCGTTTTCTTGGTCTCTGTCGATGCGACGGGTGTTGGTTTGCACATACTTTGACAGCTATTTCAGAAAGAGATGTTTCATATGCTGTAAGTTTCTCGTTTTCAATGAAGATTTGCAAAGAAAAAAATAAAATGGAAAAGCCGATTGATATCACGATGATGTGTTTCGAAAAATTTGTCGGAATGAAAAATGAGTCAGAATGGGAACCGTGATTAATATTTGAAATGCAGTCGTGGGCTCATAAGACCAACACTTGGAATCTACTAAGACAAAAATATCGATCGAAAGGAAGAATCGACGTGAATCTTTTTACTAAGCATTTTATTCCTAATTACCTGTACTCGACCCATGCATTGTGAATAATGCACAGGATAATTATTTCATCGAAAATGAGGTGAATGATGGATGTAGCTCACCACACCAGCAGATTGCGCGGAGTCGAAAAGCAGCGTGGCTCGGTCACAGCCTAATTCATGACTGAAGCACTGATCAACGATTCGAGTCGCGCCGTGGCTGTCTAACGATGAATTTTCTCGGTAGTTCAAGAAACACCCTCGAACTTTCTTTGGCAAGGTCGCCTTATCTATCTATACTAAGATACTAGAAATAATATTTGGACTAGCAACAAACAACTAATGGATAAATGGTACAAAGAGTGTTAGTTTCATGCGTTACGATGTTACATCGGTCGTAAACCACTCCAATATCTGTTCTCGGCCATTCGTTTCATTCCATAGTCTAAACAGATCGATGGAACTCATCAAATCGGAATGTTCAATAAAGCGTGAATTGACCCGCTCTTCAAATGATTCTTCAACATACAATGGCTTTTGAAGATAGCCAGTACCGAACGTCGCCATGAAAGGAAAATAGACAAATGTGGAAATACCGGATGCTAAGGATTGATTTGCCATGATGAAGCGTGCGTACGACAAAGCGACGTTCTCATCAGGTGAATTACGAATCAGCACTGTAGCATTTGGAAACCGATCTTGCAAAAACTGCTGAAAGGCCCCAATGAGTATCGGACATCGTGTATGCTCCGTACCATCCATACGACGCTGTCGTTGTCCTTGAAAGGGTTGTGTGACAATACCAATGGATCGGGCTTCACTGGAAATATAGTTTGCCACGGACGAGAATCGCGTGTATCCATACGCATAGTGCGGTTGTACTTCGATGATATCACCACAACGAAAATGAATCGCTACATCGTCCAACTCGATGTTCGGTCGCAAAGGTGTCTCCGGCATTGGAAGTTGCATCTCTTGTTCACGTTCCGGTACCAGAACAAAATCAGCCGCAGGATGCGTCGGGTACGGTATTCCCACTAACGCAATTGCCATGCGCCGTAATTCGTATCGGATCTCGTCCATGAGATAATGCACTGGAGCGTGAGAGAAGGGTAAGCATGTTTCATTCAAAAACGGCGACGATTGCGTTTCCACTACTGCCCTTGGTACAAAGGCTCCCGCCATCCACGGCAAAACTAAATCAGATTTCGTTTTCTCCGCGTCTTTACAACGAATCCTTACTTCAATATTTCCCAAAACACGGGCCGCGAGACGCAAACCGTAAAAGGCTTGTAAAACATTTCCGGTGCCCCACGAATTTTGATAAAATAGTTTTTGACATTCCAGTTGTAGACTGTATTGTATAGGTGACAAAGGCGGAAGTGGCAAAGTATCACGCGTCTTGTTTTGTTGTTCGGCTACATCACGACACAGCATGTTCCCTTGACTCATTGCTTCTCGTAAAAAGTAAGGCATACCACTTTGTCGGTAGCGAATGAGAGTTAAGGGTTGTGTATTGTTTGTACTGTGGATTGAGGGTGAAAGAGGTACTTGAGGGGTCTCTTGACCCCAGGAAGGAGAAGTAACTATTGCCGCAGAGTCCAAAGTCGCTCGATGGAGGGCGATAAAGGAGCAACATGTCGAGAGCATGACGCTCAACATCGGAATAGAGAATCGAAAGGGCATCGTTTCGGCTGCCGTACGCTGCTATTCCTCCCAATGAAACAGTCGCAACTCCTTCCTTGTCTTATTGTTGCATGCGAAGGAAAAGAGGAATGAAGCACAAGGAATAATCGGAAAGGTTCGTTGTGAAGACGACGACATAATTTCAAATGAGGAAGTGATTGGGGGGAGAAAATAATGTTGTCCTCCTTCACTCGTGGCAAATTTTACTTGTACATTCCACGTATTGAAGGAAATGTCTCTATTGCACTGCACACTGCATGCGTGGCTTTGTAATTTTCGCACTGATTGGTCTACTGCCTTGAGCGAAGTGAGCCGTTTTTGTCACGAATCTCAGTACTGTGATTAAAGTCCCAATGAATTTACCGTTTTCAATCAATAGTAGACTGTACATTGCGCACGGGCTTGGGCAATAAGTGCACATTTCACTACGCCACACCCAGCCTGGTTTGTGAGGTCAGTAGACCAAGAGAAGATGATCACAAATCACAACTCAGCCTGTCGATTGACGAAACGTTTTCCCCATGATAGCAATTGATCCACTTCATTAATGCTGGCTGTGTCAATCTTTCGAAGAGAACAATCCCCATCGCTTTTTCTTTACTGTGCGGCGATTTCCAATGTTCGAAAACGGCCCAGGGACTCCTACCCGGTAGTACTTTCTCTTGCCATCGGGTGTCTTGTAAAAATAGTATCGATCTTTGTTCGTGTTCTTCTTGTTTCCGCCACCATCATCTCTTCCGGTGGAAAAGAAGGAGAACAGCTGAGGCGGGGGATGTCGATCAACTTGCTTTCCGTAACATCTAGTCCGCGACTTCGACGATCGTTCCAGAATGCCGTGACAGCATCGGCAACTTCAGAAGGCCATGTCGGCCAAAAAAATCCACAACCCAGTGCCATGAATGTCAAAAAGAATGGTGAAAGGGAAAAGAGTGCACCCGTCAAGCTCACTGCCACTGCTGCCCACAGCGCAGCACCCAACCTCGCCCCGATGGATTCGTCTTCTTTGTCGGTCCAACATGCAATGCCACGAAGAAAATCTTTCACCTCGGACCCACCTTTTCCTGTAAGAGTCTTCCAAATATTCCCTAGCGCACGGCCCAAAAGATATGCGGCATCATAAAAGAGTTGTACGACACGATATCGTGACCTCCGACGCCATATCCGGCTGTTCTTTTGCGGCTTTGTTCTTCCACCAACCAAAGCGTTCGCATACCGGCTAGTAAACGGCGTCCTACTTCATTCTCTTTCTCCCATTTGTCAAATTTCACCTTTCCTTCCGCAAATCGAGCATTAAATGCGTCAATCTTGTCCTGAATCGCGAACCTTTGATCGAGAGCGGCGTACCGCTGGTAGTATTTGTACGACAATTGTCCTGTTTTGTACATGAAAAGAGGGTGTTGGCCGAATCATACACCGACAGCGATGCTCGTGCAATCCTACGACCAAGATGTGACACGACACGCGACGCGATATTGTCCTGATCGAGGGGAGTGATGTTGTATCCATAGATAGCGCCGACGATTGAGCCAAACAACCACAAATTGGGTAGTATTGACATGGCCAAAATCATCCCCAATAATAGACCAGCAACTAAGTTTCCTTTTTCAATGAACTAAAATCCAGTTTAGAAGGTTGTGGGAAAGCAACACCCGACGTAGTAGTACTCGAAGTAGAAGACGGATTTCTGGAAGTCGATTGTTCGATGAGGCCGCGAGAAGTCTTCGTGAACGCCCTCGCTGTTTCCGATGACTTTCTTTGCTCTTGATTTTGATATTGTAGTTTTTGTTGTTCCAGTATCTCTTTTAGTATGGACTGTAGATCTTTGACCGTAACGTATTGCTCGGAATTCTTGTCGTTAACTGTGTTCGGTAAAACGGGTTGGGTTTTGTGGCTGGACGCACTCTTTTGGGAATCACCTATGACTTCATCCAAAACCTCGCTTGTCTTATCAAAGGAATCATTTATATCGTCTTGTTTAGGCGGAAGAAAAGAAAGCAAAGCATCCTCAGAGGAACGATCAAAGAAGTTGTCGTTGTTGGGAGGCGAAACGTAACCCGTCAGCCTATTCAATACTTGCTGTCCATCCAAAGGCAGTAACTCGCCGACAGGAAAAATCTCTTCCAAAAGATTATTTTCGTCCTTTTTCTTCGTTTCATTCTTTCGCTGCCAATGGAAAGAGGACAAAGCACGATTTGGATCGGGCCATTCGTAATTCTTCGGAGGGTTGGATTTGCTCACAGATTTCGAATGCTCATTGTGCTGCGTCGCGGCATTAAAGTTGAGTTCCATGGTATCCTTCGTCGCGGATGCATTGCTCGTTACGGTTGAAGATTCTCGGATATTTTGTTCGGTGAGAAAGCGAGGAAATTCGTTTTGAAAAAACTTTGTAGCATTTTGGTTATGATGAATCATCGCAGTCGTTTGTTCGTTCGTTGCTTTGTAAGGCTTCAGCCCTAGACTATAGTGAAGATTAGATGCCGCCCTTTGCCGTCGAAAGGACGGAAAATGAAACGCTAACGACAATCGTAAACTAATGATAAAGCCGAAAAGGAACAAGACATGTTCCTTGATTCGTTTTTTCTTTCATATGCTCGTTTCTCTTTAATCAAACTGTTGTTGCGTACAAATCGCGATTTATGGTTGTGTGAAGTGCAAGCTGTTGCTCTAGTTGTTGTGTTTATTTTTTCTATTTGGATCTTCTGTTTTGTTTGCGTTTGTCATTGTTTTGGTTCGTTTCGTCATGGCGACACTGGTACGGTTTACGGTTTACGGTACGATACCGGTACCCGGTACCGGTACGGTACCTTTCTATAAAGCGCAATGGGGCAAAAAAGTTCGGGTTTTGTATTTGTGACTTATCAACGTTAACCTTAGTTTATATGATATGTATAAATACCAACGGAACAAAAAGTTAGGGTTTTGTATTTGTTACATGTATAAATACAAACGGGACAAAAGAGTTCGGGTTTCTTTTTGTGACACAGTAGCGTTAACCTTAATATTACATGTATAAATGCAAACGGAAATTTCCGGGACTGAAATAGGTCGAGTCGGAAACGTCACCCGCACTCTCGTAGATATGGATCAGCCAATCAGAAGGCGCGAATCTAATAGATTCGTGAGCAGAGAACAAACCCATGGTAAACTTCCGACACTTTTGCTTTAATTTCTTATTTGACCACAAGATTCCCCATGTAAGAAGAGATGACGATGACGATGTTACTGGTAACATGCGATCAAGATGCGGTCGTCAGCGACTTCTTCTCATTTCTCATTCATTCCACACACAAACGAAGGGAGCGGCGTCTCATAAACAATCATAACCTTCTCTCCGTTGAATATTCTTCTTCCGAATACCAGTATGCCCGTCAAGTGTGCCGTTAACGGATTCGGACGAATCGGTCGTCTCTGTTTCCGCTACGCTTGGGAAGATCCCGAACTTGAAATCGTTCATGTCAATGATCTTTGCAGTTGCGAGTCGGCTGCTTATTTGGCCAAGTACGATAGTGTACATGGAACATGGAACAAACAAGTCGCGCATGCCGACGATGGCAAGAGTTTTACCGTGGATGGTAAAACAGTCACCTTTAGTCAAGAAAAAGACTTCACCAAGGTCGATTTCAAAAGTATGGGTATCGAGTTGGTGATGGAATGTACTGGCAAATTTCTAACAGTACAAAGTTTGCAGCCCTATTTCGATGAATGCGGCATTCAGCAAGTCGTCGTCAGTGCACCGGTCAAAGAAGATGGGGCTTTGAATGTTGTTTTGGGTTGCAATCATGATAAACTATCCAAAGAAACCAAGTTGGTCACCAATGCATCGTGCACTACCAACTGTTTGGCTCCTGTCGTCAAGGTGATTGAAGAGAACTTTGGTATTGTTCATGGTGCGTATCCTATCGATGAAAAACTTGCTGTTCGACCATGTTGAACCGTGTTGATTCTAACGGATTTCTCCTACTTGTTTGCGTTCAAAAAGGCTGTATCACTACCATTCATGTAAGTTCAAAGACGTCGCATCCATCCTTTGCAGTGTGATACGGGCCACTCACTGCGTTTTGTATCTCTCTATCGCTATCTGGTTTTTCCTTACAACAATTACAGGATGTCACCGGCACGCAAACCATTGTCGATATGCCCAACACCAAAAAGAGTGATTTGCGTCGTGCCCGGAGTGGCATGGTCAATTTGTGCCCCACGAGTACCGGAAGTGCTACGGCCATTGTGGAAATTTATCCTCATTTGAAAGGAAAATTGAATGGCCTCGCGGTACGAGTGCCACTCCTCAATGCTAGTCTCACCGATTGTGTCTTTGTTGTCAAAAGAGTGTGACGAAAGAAGAAGTCAACGAAGCGTTGAAGAAAGCCAGTGAAAGTGGTCCTTTGAAAGGAATTCTTGGTTACGAGACCTTGCCTCTGGTTTCGACGGATTACACGAACGATACACGTAGCGCCATTATTGACGCTTTGTCTACGCAAGTCATTGATGGTACCTTGGTTAAAATCTACGCATGGTACGACAACGAAGCGGGTTATTCGAAGCGCATGGCGGAACTGTGCAATATTGTGGCCGCGCAGAACATTTCTGGCAAAGAACCGACTTTCAAGTATGAGTGACCGTAAAGAAAGAATTGAATGATGAAAGTCTAGGTAAAGAGTCTGTGCGAAGGGATAGCTGACTTTCTTTAATTATAGCCAATAGATCGCGTCGTAGGGAGAACACTTAGGCGTAGAGCCGATTTGTATTAGGTTCAGAATGGGTACAAAAACGCATTCCCAAAAGTAGCACGTTATCAATTTATTTTGCTAGCCACAATTATTGCTACCGTTGCGAGATAAATAAACTTGAACGCTGGATGTTTTGCTGTCAAGGCCCTTAACTTCAAAACAAAACAAGATAAAGTCGCACCACTGTTCCGTCTCATTTTGACGCATCATGTCGAGATTTTCTTGACAACAACACCACCATTAATCTGGCTGGATGAGCGAATCATCAGTCATCATTCGACTCATCCATACCAATAATGTATCGAACCAACATGACGATTCACTGCAATTCCAGCAATCAGTCCCCATTATCCATCCACTTAGCCGATGATGCGGTTACGACAGGACAAAAAATGATACAAGGAACTGTCGAATGGACGTTGACGGACAAAGATGACGCGGCGGATCTGTATCGTATTCAACTCGAGTTGCACGGTCGAGAGCGAGTTTCTTACGACGGAAAGGTTCGAGAAGAGACCTTTCTCAAATATCCCCTAGTCATACAGGAGTTTCATACACCGCTGGTGTATTCGGGTGTCCATTCGTACGACTTTTGAAGTGTCGTTACCAGCAGACCTTCCTGACAGTTGGCAGGTGGCCGAGCCCGACGCGACAGTCGGAATTGTCTACACACTCTCGGCATATGTCATCACATCACGATCTGCCGTCAAGTGGAAATCAACAAAACTATTGACGGTACAAGCGGCAGAACAGAAACCTGCAAATAGGCAAGGTCAACTCGTTGTCATGATGCCGCAAAGTTTTCCCATTTCCACGAACCTAGTCTTTTCCCGTGGACAGATATACTTGGGATGGCAGTGTACTTCGAATGTATGGACTGCCGGCGATTGGGTGAGTGTATCGATTGTGGGACAGAATCAAAGTGACGTCGATATCAAAGATTTCGTAGTGCGATTGATAGAATCGGTGACTTTGATGCATCCATCCTTTCGTAACGTGAAGATTCAGCGAATATTGGCGAGTACGCAAGTGAATACTCGGGACTTATCTGCGTGGAAGGCCAAGAGTAAAACGGCCGGGGAACCTACAACAGCATCCTTTCAAGTGCCCGAAAGCATTCTGTGCGAAGCCTACGCGGGTTCTCTTTTTCATTTAAAGTATTCCATTGAAGTGATTGCGGAAACTGCAACAGATCGTACGACCAATCCTCGTGTATCTTGCCCCGTACATCTATCGCAACGTGCCGAGACTAGCTTGGATTGTGAAGGTTGACGACAATATAGGGCGAGCAACGAAGTCTAATATACTCCTCCGGAGTACTTCACACGTTACCGAGTATCAGGTCTCGAGAATATTGTCATGCTCCATGAAGTGGTGTTGAGATTATTGATTTTCTCCCTCATGATTTTAGATAGACACGCTTTCCCGACCCAAACCCTTAGCATACGACACGACGGAGAGCCGTTTGGCGTTCGAAAAATCAATACCGGTACGAAGCATCGTTTGAATGTTGACACGTTTTCTTCTTCCGAGTGAATATTCATTCGGAAGAACAACAATAAGTAACGACATGCTGGCTCTCATATGCTGGCTGCATGGAAACGCTCTCTGAAAGTCATTTTTTTTCGAAGAACTTACTTTTTACGTCCATGAGCCCGCTCATTCGCATCGAATTAGAGCGACCTGATGGAGTCTATTACGCCGGAGAAGTCGTACGAGGGACGGTAACCATCCAAGCACCTCGACAAAGATGCCGAGGCGCCTTTTTGAGCTTCAAAGGTTTTGCACATGTGCACTGGCACACGGGCTCGGGAGATAACCGATCGGATTACGACGGAAATACAACCTTTCAAGAGCAACGGCATACGCTATATGGAAACTATTTCCGTACTGGTTTGTTAGACGAAGCCGGAGAGAATGCTTGCTTCGATCGAGTCGCCGATTCGGGTGTCCTATACATCCCGTGTGATTTGTCGGAAGAAAAGAATTGGATTCTCATCGTTCGTGTAAACGATTATGATTGGGGTAAACGAGATGATTTATTAGGTGAAATATTGCTCGATGTGCCGCAATTGGTGAATT
The DNA here is from genome assembly GCA_030295235.1 of Fistulifera solaris. Taxonomy (NCBI): domain Eukaryota; phylum Bacillariophyta; class Bacillariophyceae; order Naviculales; family Stauroneidaceae; genus Fistulifera; species Fistulifera solaris. The sequence continues at coordinate 81,927 of AP026155.1, read as the reverse complement.
CTGGCGTAAAGGAAACATTTCAAATGATGAGGAATGGAAGAAACGTGGATTCATTCATTACGCTATCCGCTAAATTTCTTCCGTACGAGGCGGTCTTTCCGACACGCAGTCGGTCGGGTGTGAATGTCAGTGTGGTTGTCAAGAAACCTCTGTGCTTGGTCTTGAGAATTCATCAAGCCGTGGGATTGCGAAGAGGAGATTACTTCGGAAAGAACGACGTCTATGTACAGGTCTACCGGCCACCAGATGGCAATGCCGACATCACCAAGGCTCTTCCCAAGCCCGACAAAACGATCGAAATACCAAACGAGGAGTTGATAATGCCTTTTGCCTTTCAAATTCTCGCTGATGCGCCGGGCTCTGCGGAATTTCCGGGAGTGGGAGACCAATGTCATATCCGATACTGTTTGCGCGCCTACATTGATACGGCCAATTGGCGAGATCCAAGCGTCAAACGAATATTGCAAGTCATTCCCAATCGTCCGTTGCCTCAGTTGGCACTCTTGGCTCCGGCTCGAATCGAAGCACTGGATCAACCAATTTACGATTGTTCTTACTGCGGATTGAGGTGTTGCAAGTTATCGGGTTTAATTTCCACCAAATTGCATCTAGAGCGTCTCGCGTATGCGCCGGGAGAAAGCGTTCGTCTTGGGGGTGAAGTCACGAACGATTCAAATAAGACGTTGCCGTTCTCTATTGTCTTGACGGTATGTGTCCTTATGAGAACGTCAAGAGGAACACAAACGAGAGGGGATCGCTTCTTCACACTCTTCCAATCCACTGTACCGGCTCAGAGCTCCATATGCTTGAAAGACCTTCCTGGTATCGATCAAATTCGTATTCCCACGGTATTTCCAAGCTTTTACGGTGGTATGCCAAGTCCGTATACGGCCGCTGCTTATCCATGTGTCAAATGGAGCTATACGTTTCAAGTGTCCATAGGAGGAAGCATTAACAGCTGCTGCGGAATGACTGAAGTTCATGCTAGAGTTCCAGTTTTAATTTGTTCGGCGGCTCCGTACTCTCATCAGATCGAGGCTGCTTCCGGCATGCCACCGGTCGAAGCAACGGATCCTTTCCACTTTCTCGAAACGTATGCTGTGACGGATTTACGAGAAATCGATACAGCACCGACGGTTACGGGTCCCGAGGATGGGGGTGTCACAATCGCAGCGGAGCACACCGGAACAGTCAATGCCTACAATGCCAATGAAGATACAGACAATGTTGACGGAAGCTTACTGAATTATGAACCAATGGTTCATACATTTTCAGCAGCTTCGCCGTATGTACCAGCAGCGTTCACGGATGCAGCGGGATCTACCCACGACGCAATCATGGACGAGTTGCTGAAGGAAATGGATGATTCGTTTGATAAGCAGCGCACTGTAGGGCAGTGGGTTCGCAAATACCCCGCGCAGGCACAAAACCTTTCCCCAAATGACTTGACCCGAATTCTGGATGAAGTTAACTTTTCTTTGGACAAAGATGCTGTCGTAGGCGAACTAGTTGTAGCGTTTCAAGGCACTGGGAAGCTCACTTGTGCCCATGTTGTGGCCACGATGAAGTCATGTTCTTTCCAAAAAGCGGACGTTGCGAAGCTTATGGTTCCGCACGTGAAAGACCCGGAAAACAAAGAAGTCGTTCTGGAGCAAATTGACTTTCTCTTTGAGCGCTGAGGAGGTGTTATCGAGATTCTTGTAAATGCCTGTTGTTCTACCACCTGCAATTTAGGATTCTAATGGCAGCTCGGCATGTCTTGCTTGGATTTTTAATTTCCCTATGTGCTTATACTTTGATAGTTAAGAAGGTCTATGCGTAATCAAGCTATGGCGACTTTACCCGGTTCCGACTTGGTATGACCTCAAGACCTCTTGACGTTCCGACCTATATGGCGGAGTACCCAGAACAACGATAGGATGTTAAACTAGATTATTCATTTTCATTTTCAATAGCTTCTGGTTTTTATGAAGTTCATTATATACAGTCTGTCATTCGTGACTCGTGAAAAACGCTTGCGATTTTTTCGAGCTGACAATGTATTTGAGATTTGAGGCTGCAGCGAAAACGGCTTTTTAAGCTTTAAGGGAAATTAGATGGAATCACTACTAGTTACTAGTACCCAATTAGAAGGACTTCGAGAAGTTCCGGCATTAGTGCGTTCGGGTTCGGGACACAAGACACAACCGTCTCGTTTCTTATTTCTTATTATTGCCTCTTGACTTTTCAAGCACCCAAAAGATACGGCGATCGAAATATGTTGCACTTGCATTTCCAGTTAAGAATTAAGAATTGTTGCTTGTTGCACTTGCATCTCGCGAATTGAGAAATGTTATGGGCCCAAAGACTTTTTGTCTTTTTGCTCCGACGCAGCGGTACATCGTACAAAAATCCCTTAGTGTTGTCAAAGATCGAACTGTCAAAATCAGAAGCGCTCATTCGTCATCCGGCTTCCGAGTTCCGATTGCCAATGACCTAACGAATAACGACTCAGCTCAGAGCAAAAACATTGAGGAAATCTTTTCCGAGGCTCACAATTTTGCGGGCACCACGGCAACATGCGTCCGCTCATCCGCTTTGACCTGGAAAGACCCAATGGTGCTTATTTCGCAGGAGAAGTCGTGCGAGGCACAGTCACAGTTAAAGCGTCTGGACTGAAATGCAAGGGTGCCTTCGTGACCTTTGAGGCCAGCTCACGAGTGAAATGGTACGAAGACTCGGGCGATGATCGTCAGGAATTTAAAGCAAAGACTATACTTCAAGTGCAATGTGAAACACTGTATGCTCCGTTCTCTCGTACAGCCTTCTTAGAAGACGCCGGTAGAGATGCGTATTTCGATAAAGTCCCCAACTCGGGCATCCTTCGTATTCCATGCGATTTGTCGGAAGAACACCATTTCCCATTGGTTGTCCGGGTAAACGGACGCGATCGCGGAACTCAAGACATGATTTTGGGAGAAATGCTTTTGGACGTTCCCAATCTTGTAAGTTTAGGAACCAAAGAGACTTTCGAGTTGACGAAGAACGGTAGAAACAAGAACGGATATGCATCTATAACCTTATCGGCCAGGATTCTCCCTTACAATGAGGTGTATCCTATGCAAGAGCGAGCTAGGTATCCTATAAAAAGCCAAGATATACCAATCAGTTCACTATTGTTGAAACCGTTGTGTTTGGTTTTGCAAGTGCACGAGGCAACAGGGTTGTCAAAGGCTTGGTTGACTCATAATGATGTCTGTGTGAAAGCTTACCGCATAGCGAAGGCTGTAACGCCAGGCAAAATGATCCATTTGCCTGACGAAGCGGTGACCACACCCTTTGCTTTTGCACTTCGTGCCGATGCACCGGGGTCGGCGGAGTTCCCATTATTGTCTCCCCACAAATGCCAAGTTCGATACACTTTGCAAACTCGAATCTACACAACGCACTGGAGAGACCCCATTGCAGAAATCATCATAAACGTGACCCCCAGGCTCCCCCCGACCCCAAGTTTCTCTCTGGATGCCAGCTCAAATTGAAACATTAGATCAGCCCATCTATAACTACTGCTACTGCGGTTGGTATTGTTGCAAATCATCAGGTTTGATCTCCTCGAAACTGCATCTAGAGCGACTTGTGTATGCCCCCGATGAAGCAGTTCATATGACTGGTGAAGTTGTGAATGACTCGGACAAACCTTTGCCTTTCTTTGTCGTCTTGACGCAACTCGTCTTTTGCATGAAAAGTATGGGGGGAACGAACTTTAGGCATTTCACTCTTCCTTGCTACTTTGATCTGTTTCAGTCAACGATACCGGCCCAAAGCACTGTTTCGATCCAAGACCTTGACGGCATCGAACAGGTTCGAATTCCTTCGGTATTCCCGAGCTTCAATGGTGGTGTTCCGCAACCTTTTACAGAAAATGCTTACCCATGCCTCCGGTGGAGCTACACGTTGGAAATTCGTGTGGGTAAAAGTCGGGATTTCGTCAACACTAAGAAGTCTGTGTTTTGTCGGGTCCCAATTCTGATTTCTCAAGCACCTCGCAATCCAGAGCGGATGGAAGCCGTGCCGGGTGTGTCTCCAATAGCAATGGCAAATTCCTTAACTTTCTTGGAAACGTACGGTGTGAATGCCTCAGAAGAAGAAAAGGAGGAATAATAACGAACAGTCCCTTTCTTTAGGCGTCATGCACAAAAGGCGCCACATGCAGGGCGAATGAGATGACAAAGAACAGTTCCCCTTTATACTAACAATAACCAATTACGATTTTCTCTGTATTCATGGTTTAAAGTCAATAATTACCAATGCGAGAAAACGCGATAACGGGAAAATAGCGATGAACCGACGGAGGAAGACAAGATTTTCACGAATCACAATGATGTTTTTAACCCTTTCTGATAGCTTTCGAATCTTAATTTTATTTAAACCGCCAGCAGTAGTATTGAGATACTCTTCCGATTCATGATGCCGAAACATTCTGTAAAACATTGTTTTTCGTATGTACTATAGACCAAAGTGATGGTTTACGAGACCACGACTGAAGTTCAGTCATGAATCAAAACGATTCCGTGCAAGACGTCTACGTAACCTTCATTCGTTCTGCACGCTTGTTAACTCAATAAATTGTAATCACAATCGCATTTCTGTTGACGACACTTGCAATAGAGTAGTAGGAAATAGTGAAAGACTCTGATTATCTCGCTCATACGACCATCGTGTGACCTGGTATGGTGATGCTTTGTGAATGAATGAATTTTGTCCCTGGATAGGTCTAAATTTGAGACTTACGATTTCGAAAGGGCTGCAACACACAATAGCAATGTATTCATATAACACCAAATGTTGAAATATTGGCACGAGGATAGAACTAACCAATAACACCCTCATTGCACGAGTGATTGTTCATGACTGGTCTTCCAGTCGTGACTACATCCAGACTTCACTCTTTTGCTATAGAAATTCTTCAACGGCAAAAATCACTTGGGGATAAATCGTGTTAGAGACACAACCGACACAACACACAACACGGTACTCTGGAGAGAGGTACAACTTGTTCGAAGCCCATAACAACTGTGTGCAACAAAATAATCAAGTTGTCTTGCAAGTGTGCGGGTATAGACGCAGTGCTTACAAAAGTCTTTTGATTTGAGTTTCAACTTCTTTACTGTTCCTTTCATAATTGTTGCATACACACAAACACAAAAGACAAGAATGACAGCCACAGTCGCAGGAATCTTCCGAGGCGATTTAGTTTCTTCGTCAATGAATCATCATCGACCGCTCGTCATTAAAGGCAATCGCGGGCGGGCGGCGACACTCCGTTGGCAACGAAGAGTCAGTTTTATGGGGGCCGCTAGTGCTGTAATTGTATGGATGTTCTGGCTATTGCAAAACAAATATCCTCTCCATCCTTTGATGCTCTTGCAACACGAAATACATTTGTTGCAGGAAGAACCAGTCGACGACGGTGAAGGACTTGATCCGCACAGGAATTATTATTATCATCATCATCATCGTCCCGAAACTAGACACAGTCACGGCATGTTTCGTGACAAGCCTCAAAGATTTCGAGAGCATAATACAGAAAGAGGCGATGGAACGCATCGTGTGCTGGATGAGAGTGATCCAACGACCGATCCGGCCTGGCAAGATATTCTGAATGCGCGCACTCACTTAATTGAACTGCGATTCATTCCGGCGGAGCATGAAATAGCTCAGCAAATGAGCGGAAACTCAGCAGAAGTGAACTACGCGGGAGTGTACGGGATTTTTTGTAAACTCGATTGGAATTTGCACAAACAAGATCCTTCTACCTATCCCATGTTTCGTGATTTGATCTCCAACAGTCCGCAGTGCGAAGAAACACGCGTCCAAGTGCCCTTTCGGCTCTTGATGGATCGCGTACGATCGTATGATGCGACCGCACCGACGCATGTACTCTCATTGGGTGGAGTTGTCTTTCATGAGAGTCGATGCGGATCGACGTTGGTGGCCAATTTATTGGCTTCCATGAGTGAAACGCATCGTGTCTATTCCGAATCCGGTCCTCCTATTACCGCCATGACATTGGGTTGTGGAGGCCACGATGACTGCAAGGAAAATAAACTGGCTGTGCCGTTACTACGAGACACTATCTATCTCATGCAACGGACTGACAATGCCCAAGAAACGCACGTCTTTTTCAAAATTCAATCGGCCGGTACGCTTCACTTGGATGTCTTTCTCGAAGCCTTCCCCGACACACCTTGGTTCTTTGTCTACCGTTCACCCGTCGAAGTCATGGTCAGCCACTTGCAAGGATCTCTCGGGAAGGCCGGTATCAAAAATGCCAATTGTGTACGACGTCAACGAATGAATCCTCCGTCGCAAGTTGTGGATATTTTGGAGCGCGATTTGAATACCCGCGATGCGATGCAAGTCGATCCGATTGATTACTGTGCTGCACATTTGGCGAGTATTACCGAAAGTGCCTTGAAAGGACTGCACAGTCATCCACACACGGGACGAGCGGTCAATTATCAACGGTTGCCGGATGCTCTGTGGGATGACTTGTTGCCGAATCATTGGCACCTTCCGGTGAGTGCTCCGGCGCTTCAGCGAATGCAAATTACGTCAGGGCAATACTCCAAGGGACGACAAGAGAAGAAGGGTGATTTTCAGGGAGATTCCGAGCACAAGGAGGCAATCGCGAGTCCGTCGTTGAAACGTGCGGCGCATGAAATTTTAGAGTCGTCGTTTCAAGAACTCGAAAGGTTATAAGAGCGAGACGAGAAAACAACATGTATTCATAAACAAAGATTCTTATTCTTCTTTAAAATTGTCAATTGACTTAAACTGAAATACCAACACAAAACGAAAATATCAAGATTGTGTAGGATCCCCACAAGCGCGGATCGCAAAAATTGTTAATCCGTGTCCCTATGGATGACAAAGCGGCGTGGATGAGCAGCTGTTGACTTTATCAACGCGGCAATCGCTTCGGTCGACATGTTACTGGTAGGAATACTATCAATGGAAACGATTTGGTCGCCCGGTTTGATCATTCCCATCATAGGTGAATTCTCAAGAACGCGGTGCACCATTGTCGTTTGGCCCGGAGTCGTATCGATAATGACACCAAGCTTTCCAGCGGGGGCGATTACTGTGCATAAGGGAGCATCGACTGTTTCCTCAATAGACTCTAGAACAGACTCAAGTGCCGGCTTGGTCTCGGGCTCCGACGACATGGTGATTTCCATCGGAATGTCTTCATTCTTTTCTATCTCGTGTTTCAAAGCAAGTTTTGAGATCACTCTTTCTCTCATTGCCTCCACTACTTCTTGTCCCTTGGCTTCCCATTCCATACGATTCTGGATGGCGTAGTTTAGGTACTCGTCACTCGAAAAGCCAAAAACACCGCACTTCTTGAGCTTTGTGGCTAACGGAATCACGTAATTGTCAAAGAACCAAATTTCGCCACCGTACCAGCCTTCCGATGGATCCTTTTTCGTCCTTCCTTCGGCGAAGGCCGTGTACATCTCTTCGAAAAGCCGTTCGTTCCATTTCTGTTTTGATTTAAACGAGTGTCAGTAACAGTTGGGCGGCACGGAGATTGAAAGGTGTGCTTTTGTTGCTTACCTTGTAAATGTACCAATGCTGCATGGTATGAGAAACGTCCGAAGCTTGAATCACGTGCTCAATGACAATGGTTGCCTTGCGAGCGATATTCAGAGCGCTGTTGGTTCCTGCTTCCTCGCCAAACGCCATCTCCCAACGAGAAGCTCGTAAAGCTTTCAAGTCAGGATCGAAAATGTCGGTTGCCATGACCATGTTGACCAATAGCCGTCTAAAGCGGACACATTCTTCTTCGGTCGTATAGATGTACGATCGTAGATTTCGGAAATGAGGTTGCATCAACAAATCCCATGCAACGGTGACGGAATGCTGCTCAGCAATACTCTTCTGAACATATCGCTCGGCGAGATCTGGATTTTCTTCAGCCAAGACGAAATTGGGAACACCGACGTGACCAACGTCGTGAATGAGGGCCGAGAAGACAATGGCGAACTGCGTTAATGGATCGGTACCGATTCCGTAGGTATGCTCATAGAGATCATGCGACGTGATCGCCTCACCGGTGGAGTTGTTTTTGTGATTGTCTAGTGACATGATTCGCTTTAGCAACTTATTGGAGGACAGAATCACATGAGAGGCATGCTCGAAGTTATGGAATGAGTTATGCATGTACCCTGAAGCGATACATGCCACAAAATCATGAAGCTCGTTCTTGACAAACTCGGGAAGCTGGACCTTCGACATCACGTTTTCAATTTCTTCAGCTGCAATGGCATCAAAGTCGGGTACCTTAATTTCCATTTCGATCTCGTCTAAAACTAAATCGCCGGCGACTTTCCTTTCTGAAATCACCGGGGCACTACCAGGTCGACCAGCAGCTACTCGTGAAGCAACGATCGACTTAAGCAACGATGCAAGCAAATCCGCGTTCCAGTTGACTAGGCGTTCAAGTGCGTCGCTTACGTCCGTAAGACCGAAATACTGTTCCAGATAAGTTCCCTCCCAGGGTTTCGTCGTGGCTAACAAGTGTGATACCCTTCTTGCAGGGCCGTTCATATCATCACTCGAACTTGCCGCGGAACTGCCTCCGGACACCGATTTGATCCAGTAAGTTTGCACCGAGCCCTTACCCTTGGCATGAACGAGCTCTTCCCTTGGAGTTGCCCAGTGCGCCTTTCCACTTTGCTTCAGGTACTCATAAGTTTCGCTCGAAATGTGGACTTTGTGAGGAGATCCATTGCTCTCCATACGGGCTGCGGTGTTCATCGTATCACCGAACAGTTGGAATCGTGCCTTTTGACCTCGCAAGACTCCTGCCGTGACGGGCCCAGAGTGAATACCAGCCCGCATAGCCAAGTCAGCTGTTCCAGGTCCGAGTTGCGACTCCAATGCCAAGACCAACTCTCTAATTTTTACCAAGCATATTTGAGCAAATCGAACCATAATGACCGCATGCTGCTCTTGAGGGTCTGGAAGACCTGTCGCTGCTACGTAGCAGTCTCCCACAGTTTCCACCTTGAATACATTGTTCTTTTTCGCCAATTTGTCCATTACAGCATAAATGTTCTCCAACAAAGTAAATACTTGTGAAGGCTCACGCTCACTCGACCATGCCGTAAATCCTTTGATTATCAAATGTAAGCAATGCAATCTCCTACCAAAATGAACAGTTGAAGAGAACGCGATTACTTACCTGCAATATCGGCAAACAAAATTGTGGTCTGCGGAAACAAATCAGCGATTGGATCATCTTCAAATGCATTTTTGAAGCGACCGCCGTCATTTACAAATTTCTTCAACTTATTTTTATTCGTCACAATCAGTCCTCCCTTTCCGGCGCTTCCTGAGCCAATAGAACCCGCATCACTAGCAAGGAAGGAATTGGCCTGCTTCTGTCGTTGTCGTTTTTCTTCTTCCTTCCGTTTCGCCTTTTCGTATAGCTTATCGCGGATGTTGGCAGGGAAAAGCGAGCGGACAATTGCATCGGATCGTTCCGCCGCGCTGATGACGTTCTTCTGGTGGCGCTCGATTAGCTTATCGTACGCCAGAAAGACGGCAATAATGCAACAAAATGAGCCGAGTAAAATTGCACGATAGATATCAGGGGCCCACGTGGCAAAACTGTTCTTGAACGCCTTCGAAGGATAAAGCCTGATCTGGTAGAAACAAGTCTCATTCATGGGAAGGTTGCCATGCTCATCTAAGAGTGCAAGGTATCCTTCTGGCGCAATACTGCGAACCTCAAAGCCGTCGTCCAAGTTATGCTTGTCGCCGATGCCGAGGTATTCCGCCGACGAGCCGGTGATACTGAAGGTATACATATCATCATCGCACGTGTTCTTGACCACGGCATGAATGGCTGTTTGATAATCCTTATCATCCAAGGCGTTTTTGAAAAAGTTCGAGAACTCGAATTCCAAATTGACCACGCCAACCACTTGTTCAGCCTCCACAACTGGATAATAAATCATGCTACGTGGTGTCTTGTACACCGCGAAATCGCTTTCACTTGTATCGTTGTAGAACATGCGACTCAGATAGCTTCCTTTTCGTCGCATGACTTCATAGAGAGAAGATTTTCGTACCGGATTGGTGCCTTCTTCGAACGATGTACCCATTCCTTGATCAAAGGAAGGAGAGGACTGCCAGATCGGATAGTACAAATCTTTCGTTTCTTCTACCTTGTAGACCCTACCTTGCGAAAAGCCGTGTAGTTGGAGCGTTTCCGCAACATGAAAGGATACGGACGACTCCGACACAATGGCCGACTGATCCAGATTCGCCGGATACGTTGAGGCGACATAAGCTTCCCACGCTTCCTTGTTGGAGACCACCGGAGTCCAGTGGATCATTGTGGCGCTGCTCAAATACAACGGGCCTTCACAAATCTCGTGAAAGTCCGCGTACGTCACGTTCGGCCAGTTACTCGTTGTGCCTGCAGCTTGATTCAATTGCGCGGCCAGTGTCTTACTCAACCACAAATCATCGTGAATGTGACTATAAAACCTTTCCGTGATCATTTCCGCAGCTTCATAATAGCTGTTGCGAAAGACACGTTCCTCTCCCCAACACGGCCATGACAAAGGCTACCTCTGACCCAATACACGCCACCGTGAGTAAAAATAGTATAACCATAGCTCGCACTACATTCATGAGTTTCACATCTCGTCGGGCTTCATTGACGGAACCTTTCTCTTCCAACGATTCTTCATCGGAAGAGTCCTCGTCATCGTCGTCTTGACCGAAGGTAGAAAAGTCATCGCCGTCGCCGTTTGCCATGCGCAAGAGAACTTCCTCTTCGGAAGGCTTTAACAACTTGTTTACCATTGTGTTGTGATTGGTTAGTTGATGATCGGTCGAATTTGAATGGCTCTTGAATCGATCGAAAACGACAAAGTAGAAGAAGGAAGAAGAGAAAGAGGGGGCGAGGTCGAAAACCAGACCAAAGGATTTGTGATAAATGAAAGAAAAGTGATGACTTGTAGCGATGTGAAAGTTCCGGCAACTTGGTGGGGGCCAAAGTCATTATCGCTACAGTCCTCTCAATAGCTTTAACCAGGTAAAAGATCGATGACAGGATGCCAAGATAGGATACCTTGTGTACTTTTACCAGAAAAACTCGGGTCAGCGCAGCTGGCAGCGGCCGGTTACTTCGTGTCCGTGTCCTACTTGTCTCATGTCTCATGTCTCATATCTCTGCATTCTCGCTGACGACTCTGATCTCTGCTGTATTCTCACATTTTCGACTTGGCACAGGGCCTGTTGCAGAACGGGCAAAGGAACATTTACAAAAGTTCCGAGATGAGAGACGGAAGCTGGAAGCGGAGACTCTAGTATTTGTTTTCCTTCCTTAAAGTGCTCTGTTCTTTTACAAGTCGTGAATTATTTGGACAAAGGTGCACACAGTTTTTGATGAACAAAAAAGTATTGGGAGGACTTTTTTCGATCGGCAGCTGTGTACAGTACAGTTTTTAGTGGTCTGTCGAAATGACTGTGACTGAACCATTGAACCATTTCAGCCTTCGGGTGACGGAAGGACAGGTCGTGGATTGTGAATTGTTGTCGGAGCGGTTCAGAAATGGGAGCTGGGGCATGAAAACAAATCGCAACGGCCACCATCATGAGAAGACGGCCATGGCGCTTCGTGGTTGATTGATTGATTTTGACTATTGTTATTTTGATTTGATCAGCAGTTTGCTACCAGTATACTCTTAAATCATCATTCCGTTTCCTTCTCTCAAAAAGAAATAGCACAAATAAAAGATGGTACGTGTTTTACTGAGAAATATGCTGCGTTTTTACAAACACTTAACATTTTATTGCTCCTTTCATTGACAAAGATTCGATTCTTTTTATTACAAAACCGTCAAGGCAAAACACGCTTATCGAAATGGTACACGCCTCCGACTGTCGCAAACAATATAGGCACAACACCCGAACTCGAAAAGGTCCGCATGGAAGCCGAAGTGCATCGGTTGGTGACAGCACGCGACAAAAAGTACACAAATTTCATTGAGTACAACAATTACAAATTAATCTATCGAAGATACGCCGGTCTTTTCTTTACGATTGCTGTCGATGTCAATGACAATGAACTCAGTTATTTGGAGACGATTCATTTGTTTGTGGAATTACTGGATTCCTATTTCAACAATGTCTGTGAATTGGATATTGTATTTCATTTCAACAAAGTTTATTCGATTTTGGATGAATTCATGTTAGCGGGCGAAATAGAAGAAACAAGTAAACGCGAAATTTTGGATCGAGTGAAACTTTTGGATAAAATGGAGTAAGCTGAGTTTACTTAGTCAAATATGTTGCGGGTGTCTATGATGAATGATGAGGGCTTGTTACTCTTTTCAATTGTCTTGTCTTGTGTGCATTGACAATGCCTCTAATTGCTCATACGACTCCTGTAAAGCACCTTGTGCGGCTGATCTGATTGCAGTACTAGCGGCTTGTTCTTTTCGTCGACTATCATTTTCAAAAATCCCTACTTTGTCTAGTTTACTCGTCTTCCCAACACCACCTTTCGAATACACCCGGGCTTGCTCTTGCATGCGAGCAATTTCAACGTCCGATGCATTGTACTGAAAATGATTTGTTAACAGGTCATTCCACAATAGATCTGGTAGTAGCTCGTAATTGACGGCTCGTCCTTGACTGCTTTGTTGCAAAACGGAAATGGCCGTGTTGGTGAGACTCGCCAAATGAGCCGCGCAGTATTGTTCGACGGAAACGGCTCGCGCCAGTTGCTTCCCGCGATACATCGACAACTGATCATCAAAGTACCGTTCTAATAATTTTACAACAATTGGTGGCGGACGATTTCGTTGTCGTTGCGCACATTTAGGAGGACCATTGTGCTTTTGGGCGTCTTGAAAATGACTGACCATCACTTGCACAGGATCACGGTACACAAAGATCCACGGAATATGCGGCAATGCTCGTGTAAATGTTTCCAATTGCCAAGTTGCCGCCGACTGCAACTTCCAAAACATGTATCGCGCGGGGTTGTGGCGAGAGACGCGTCGCATCATGTACACAGCCTCCGACACGAGATCATGGGTGCAATCGGACGATTGCTTTTGACACGCATAATTCAGGGCCATAACAGGCGGTCGCGACTCCGAGTAAACACGAGCGTCGGGCAGTGACGAAAGCATATTCGCTATCAATGTCGAACCGACTCGACTTTCGTGAAAGATTGCGCCTTTGAATTCAAGTAACTTGATCTCATCCGGATGGGTTGCGTCGTATTCACGCATGGCTTGTACCGCCATTGAGACTGGTATACGGAGCATAGATTGCTTGCAATATTTTGATTCGTTTTGTAGGTAGCGAAACATGGGTACTTCCTGCGGTGCTTCGTGATGATGCGACCAATTTTCCAAGAAACAAAGGGACGCGTACGGAATTTGACGATCGTTTTGATAATCAATTCCGACCAGCGTCAGCTTCCCATTCAACAAATCCTGCCATTGCGAATCTCTTTGAGATTCATCTGTTTCGTATTTCTTTCTTGTTGAATGTGTTTGAAGGTTAACATTCTTGCGAAACTCTGATGGCTGTGTGAAATGGGATGCAACGAGAAGGAAAGCGGTGATTCCTCCAATCGGCAAAATGATTTGCTTTATACGTCGTTTACGGCTCCCTTCGCCATTGTTTCCTTTCATGACAAATCAGAGAATGCTTCTTTGCTCGTCTATCCTTGCCATTGCAATACATCTCAATTCATTCGTTATTTCTTTATATTATTTATATTATTTCATCCATCCGTGTGGTTCTGGTGAAAATGAAACGTGTCGAATGCCGAAACACTATTAGAGTTCGTGCTTATGAGTATGGTCGGACCTTCGTATAGTTCGACACGCTCTAAAATAACAAATAACGAATACCGATATTCACGTTATAATAACGTATTATATCAGAGCCATTTTTCCCAATATCGATATTTGTCGATATTCGTACGCCTGACAGACGGATTTGTGGCATTTTACGCTAAAATGGCTGTATTTTGCGGGAGAAGACAGACGGTCGCCGATATTAATATTGGTTATTATATCGTATAATACGATATTGATATTCGTAAAAATCGAAATATCGATATTTGTCGAACTATAGACCTTCGGTCTTCAGACTTCAGAACCTTTCCAAAACAAAAAAGCCCAAACCCCAAGGCCCCAAGGTCATTTCGAAAAGCCCAAGGCAATACGTAAACGCCACCACGACATTTTGAGCAAGAGGATAGAGGAGAGATCAGCATTGATAAAAAGCTCCGGCACTTTTCCTTTTTTCTTCCGTTTTCAATGTACCGTAGTTGGTTCGTCACCGTGTCTTTGTCCTTTGTCCTTTGTCGGTGCATGATAGTCCTTATCGAACGTGCCTGTTTTTGGATGGGTTTTTGGTCTTGGTGTCTCGATCCTAGGTTCGAGAAATTGTACTGATTATACGGCGAAATGCGGACATGGACATTTGACATTAAACAGATACGTGGTACTTTAGTCGGAACTTGAATCTTGTTTACCGCAGGCAAATAAAGAATTTCGTATCTCTCTTATCTCCACTTTTTACCATAGTCTTACTGGAACTATTGATACGATTATTGTGGACCCAAAATGCCGGAGGTTGCGTTACTTGCGATTTTTGCGGTTCCTTCCACCCCAATTCCTTCGATAAGTATCTTCTTGGGGAAGATTTTTGTTTATTTTCATTCGACAACCAAATCTCCTACCACTCCTCGTCTTCTTTTGCAACACATTGACTTTTTATCCATTGTCTTTCTTTCTCTGCTGTAAAGAACGCGTCCGTCAAGCACATTGTGTATCCTCGTCCGCCCTTTGCGTAAGCTCGTCACTAATACAATCACGATGATGGAAGACATCAGTCCAGACGTTGTTGCTGCTGTACAGGAATCTTGGGAACGTATTAAAGATTCTTCGCCGGCGTGGGAGGATGATTTTGGGGATCGTTTTCTGAGAAAGTAAGTTTGAATGCCATCAAGGCACTGTCGATATTTGCATTACAGCTCTAACAAAAATGCTCTGTTGCCTTCTACAGCATCTTTACCAAAGCACCTCTTTCCTACAAATTGCTATTTCCTTTCGGAACTACACCCGGTCCTGCCATGTTCGAAAGCGAAGAATTCATCGAAGCCGCACGAACCACATCCACACTGATGGATATGAGTGTCTCTTTGCTCGAATGCGAAATGGACGCTCTATTTGGTCAATTGCTCGAAATTGGCTTAGAACACGCTAATTTTCCGCGCATTCAGACCAATCACTGGTCCATGATGCGTGATGCCATGTTAAAGACCTTGGCGTCATATTCTTCGGCACATAGCGAAAATAGCAAGGATTTGGAAAAGGTTCTATCCGCCTGGTCGCTCGTCTTTGATAATTTATCGAATGAAATGGTAGAAACCATCAAGCCCATGAAACGCAAATCATGGGATTCCGCTTCTACTACACAAGGAGAATCGGTCAGTCAAGATTCGTCCGCCTCGTCTGCAGGATGGTCTCAAAATCGTTGAGTGGCGAGCGAACCGTCAATTGTTTGTTGGAATAAACTACAATTCATAAAAATGAACTAATACATGAGTACCATTACAAATAATCATCTTATTCAGTGTGAGTAAATCGACAGCGTACCCTCCTAAGTCTAGCTATACTCGTGCTATAGTTATCTTGCCAGGCACCTAAAAGAGTTCCTGATCTTCATCCGATCTAGATTTGACATATGCACTACTTGACCATGCATCGTACCCCTTTGAAACACCTACCAATAATTCCGTACTTTGGAATTCGTCTATTTTTTAAATGGAAATCTTGCCTCATGCAATAATATCCAGAAGAGGGAAGCTCTCGTTTAAACTCTACGAAACAGCTGCACACTGCTCACCGACGGTCGACCATCGCGAAAGAAAGCCGTCGAAGTCAAAACGATTTCTTGTTTGTCTTCGGACAAGACCCGTTCCACCGTGACATCGTAATCTTCCGTCAATGCCTTTTTCCGTACGCGAATGCCGTGATTGTCTTCCATGTACTCGACAACATCTTCAAAAATCCTTCCCCGTACATTCGTTTCTACCGGAGGACCATTGATAATGTAAGTCGTCTCACTTTCAATTATACCTTGTATTTGGATAGTAAGCTGCTGTGCCGTTTGGGTTATGCGATGAATGGGCCGTGCGGCATTCGCGGCTCGTCGGAGTGCCCAAGGGACACCTTGTACCGCCAAGAATTCTTCGAAACCTTGATTCGATATCAGTTGATACGTTCCCGTCAAATCGATGGGTGGTTGCGTTTGTTGTGTAGTCGAAGGAGTCTTTAATGCATCATCCTCCTCCGTTGTTGCTGCAATCGATGTTGTCGGTGCGGATGATGTATTTGTCGTTACAGCTTTGGTTGCTCGTTTTGCTGATTGGGTGAACTTGTTGGTGCGTCGTCGAGTATACGCTGAATACAACAAATAGATTGTAACACCCGTAGCATAGAGAGACACCAAGAGTGCTTCGGCATAAGTACGCAACCATTGCGTGATTTCACTGCGCGTTCCCAGTAAAAGTCCGGCCAAAAAGAGACACCACGGCGGAAAGGGTTGCTGTTTCGTCGCAAACAATGGATTCTTCGTAACTGCCGTCCTTTCGCTTCGTACAATCATACTTGGTAGCGATTCTTTAGAGAGATAGAGACAGAGATAGAGAAGGCGGAAGGGAAAGGAATGATAAGCAACAAAACAAAACAACACACGGAGTGTGACAGGAAACAGGAAGCATGACCGCCGGAAATGCGGAGAACAATACTACGTACTAGTAACGCAGCGCCCGCGAAAAAAGTTGGACGACTTTAGGGGCAAACTTTGGTCCGTTGTGCGTACGTTATTGCAATAGAGTTAAGAATTTCATTAGAAATCGAAAATGTAGGGGGCACCCGGATACTGGTACGGGTACTGTGTATTATGTGTACAACCAATAGTCGTCGACCTTCCAAACACGCGGCGTTCGTTTTTTGCGCTGCATCCAAACGCAAAGGAAAAAGGAAGCAACAACAGAAGCTATAACATCGTTGAGCATACCAGTACCAATATTACAGTATCACATCAATAACAACAACAAGCAACTAAGGGAAAGGAATCAAGGAAGTGAAACAAAACTAGATACATGTCTTAACAAAATATTAACAGAAAAAAGTATGAGCTATAGAATCATACGCTCCTTCGGGAAACGACCGAGAAACTGCAACGGCTCTTTCTTCGGTTCCTCATCCGTGTTGTCTTCTGTATTCTTTCGCATACAACCTCCTTCTTTGTCAATGATCATCAAGCGAACCGTTTCTACGCAGCAATTGTATCGATCATTAGGCTTGGAATCTTTACAACACAAGAAATGCATCAAATTTTTGATCGAATCCCTAAAATGCAACACAATCAACTGTCACAGCAAGAATTGCATGATTATTTATTTCAGCGTCCTCCTACTGCACCTTCGACACAAGTATCTTTCACAGAAATAAACTACACAAAATCCAGTGAATTTCGGGAAATATGGCAAGCTCTAGGAGGCAACAACACTGATAGAAATGACAACCAGCAACAGCCACACTTGACACGCGATCAATTCGTTCAGGCTTTGCACGAACGCGCCTCTAGCGTCGATTGGCACCAAACTTGGCCAATTATCGTTAGTATGCTACTGGTGGGGACAAGTGTTGGGGTAACCACGCCGGCTATGCCATTTGTCGTACAACAACTTCAGTTGACCGCCGGGCAATACGGAACGGTCGTGAGTGCGTTCGGTTTGGCGAAAATGATGGGCAATATACCGGCAGCGGTCTTGGTCGAACGACACGGACGGAAGCCCTACATGACGTATAGTTTGGGAGTCATTGCTGTGGCTGTTGGTGGTATGGGATGGGCGGCCAATTTCGAACAATTGTATTTGTGTCGTTTGTTCACCGGCTTGGGGGTGGCGGCGTTGAGTACTGCGGGGACATTGATGATCACGGACAACAGTACACCACTCAATCGAGCTAGTACTCTGGCGCCGATTATGAGTGCGTTTGCGGCCGGGACGGCACTAGGACCGGCCTTGGGCGGTTACATGGTGGATGCTGCTGGATTGCAAGCGACGTTCGCGACAGTCGCATGTTCCTATGTGGGTGTAGCGACGCTGAATCGTTTTCTGTTAAAAGAAACGCTGCCGAAATTCGAAGAAAAATCTCTGCTCTCAGCAGCAACAGCAAACATAACGACTACCACCAAGACATCACCATCGATCTCTATTGAAGTACAGAATGCGCTTGGACAATGGTGGCCCTTGTTTCAAGATTCGAGACTTCGAACGGTCCTTTTCATGAACATGGCGTACTGGATCAGTTTAGCAGGTTCCCAAATGACTTTATTGCCTCTTGTGTTGACGGAACAAATGAATTTATCCGCGTTTCAGGTGGGGCAAGTGTACATGGGCATGTCCATGATTCAAATCGTGGGCAACCCCATTTTCGCCAGCGGTGCGGATCGATTTGGGAAAGTACCCGCCATGGTAGTTGGCTGTACATTGATCAGTACCGCCATGATGGCGTTACCCTACCAACTCACACATGTGACGACATTGGCTCCATGTTTGGCCTTATGGGCCGCTGGCAGCAGTATGCTCAGTACGGCTCCAGTCTCTTATACCAGTGATATAGTGAAACCGTCTCATCGTGCTCAAGCCATTGCGATGCTTCGCACGGGTGGGGATGTTGGATTCCTCGTTGGAGCCAGTATGACTGGTATTTTGGCGGATCTTACAGGAAATCTTGTTGCCATGCAATCGTCAGCAGCGATGCTTTTGTCGGCGACCAGTTACTTTGCCTTGCGGCAGTATCAACTCACGCATTCGTCCTCAACTGATGCGAAAGAATAGGCAGTCTGTGGTCTGTGGTCTATGCTTGAAAACTTTACTGATCGGAAAGTTTACATTATGATCTCATTCAATGATGAATCACTCACGGGCTTTTTTTACAATAAGATAACGAATGAAAGAGAGGGGAATGAAATGAAGTATCGATTTCAGAACAATGTGATCTGGCCCTCGCAATTTTTGGAATTTAAGCAATACCATAGCCACTATGATTTTGCTCTAAAGTGCTCTGAGTGACTTGCTCACACTGCTTTTCGTTCATACAGACAGCTTAAACTGAATTATTCCTTTAACAGCAAACTGTAGTTAAAGATTGGTCGTACGGCGTTCATGTCCCTAGAGTCGTCACGGGTCGATTGATGATTCACGAATTTATCCGCCTTGTCTTTCGTTGCCACTTGATGGAAACTGGTTGGTGATCCTCCAAGGTTCCAACGTGTCAACACGTCGTTCCACCATCACCTTGACGACTGTTGATGATGTGGCCAGGGCAATACGATTTTTCTAGTCTCAAACAATCTGTTGTTTACCGGAATTTTTCTCCCAAGGTGTGACGTAGGCACAAAAGAATCCAGCTTCCGAATCCTCATCCTTACAGGTTATGTTTGTGGTGGAGCATAATAACCTCAAGTTGCTGTGGAATTCCAATCGAATTTTGTGACGTAAGCACTGAAAATCCAGCTTCCGAATCCCTAACCTTAATCTCTCACACTTTTTTCCTACGTAAGTCTACGTGGGACGCATCATAATGAGTGACGTTTGCTGACGTAAGAATCTCTGAAAGGAGACAGTTAAACTGACAAACGCTTTTTATGACGTTGCAACGATTTTCATGAGTTCGTCGTCTATCGCAAATTCATTCGATTTTCTCTCATATTTTCAAGAACGACATCTTTCGCCAAAGATATCGTTGCGCTATTCGTTTTTTGATTCTATTGACAACCGTTCTTCAAGATGCCGCCGAAACAAGCAAATGTAACGGCAGAGAAGGATCGCTCGGATGAGCCACAGTTTCATGCCATGACAAAAGAAGAAGTCTTTGCGCAGTTGGGTGTCAATGCCAACATTCGTCAAACTGGTTTGACCACCAAGGAAGCTCAAGAACGCTTGGAACGTTACGGCTACAACGAACTCACGGAGAAGGAAAAGAAGACTTTATTGCAGCGTATCTGGAAACAGGTCGGCAACGTTTTGGTGGGAATCTTGGTTTTTGTTCTCGTCGTTTCTCTCATCAAGGGAATCATCACAGATAAAGCGGAAGACAAGTTGACGAACTTTATTGAAGTCGGTCTCATTACCTTTGTCATCACGTAAGTTCTATTTGCAATATTGCACTCTCTCTTGTTATGGCTCTAATAACTGACTATGTTCTTCCTCTTTGTTTCTCTCAGCCTCAACACGTGCATCGGGATTTATCAAGAAGGATCGGCGGAGGCCGCTGCCGAAGCACTCAAGAACATGCTTTCCGCGGATGCCGTCGTCATTCGTGACGGTAAGGAAACCAAAGTGCCTGCCAAGGAAGTCGTCCCCGGTGATATTGTCATCTTGAACACGGGTGATCGCGTCCCCGGTGACATTCGCATGATTGAAGTCAACAACTTGTCTTCTCTCGAAGCCGCTTTGACGGGTGAATCGGTTCCCATTGAAAAGTCGACGGATGCCATTGTCATCCCAGGACAAGATCCCCGTCAGACGCCTCTCGGTGACCGCAAGAACATGTGCTTCAGTGCTACTCTTGTGTCGCAAGGATATGCTGTCGGTATTGTAGCGGCTACGGGTGACTACACCGAGATTGGTACCATCAACAAGCTCGTCAACAACTCGGAAGACAAGAAGACGGCGGTGTTGGAACAGATTGCGTTCATTGCCAAGGTTCTCGCTACTTTCATTTCCATTGTTGCCATTATTACCTGGACGGTCGCCGTAGTTCAGATTGATGCAAGTTACATGGACGCTCTTACCATTGCTCTTACTTGCGCTGTTGCCATGATCCCCGAAGGTCTTGACGCCATCGTCACCATGACTTACTCGTGGTCTGTGGCTACCATGGCCAAGCACAATGCCATCATCCGTGTTCTTCCTTCCGTCGAAACGCTCGGATCCGTTACTACCATTTGCTCCGACAAGACGGGTACGCTCACCAAGAACGAAATGTCGCTCGTTGCTTACGTCACGTCGAACGCCCACTACAAGTTTGATGTTGATAGCAAGAAGCGCTCCGCTGTCAACTTTCGTCGCGAGGACTCCTATTTGGCAGAACGTGCCGCCCATGCTTTGAAGAAGTCCGCCAAGTCCGTCATTCAGTCGGGACCCAGTGCGTCTCGCGCCAACGGCGACCGTGGCAAGTCGGACTTTGGCTTTTCCATGCACGGTGCTTCTGGACACTCGGAATTTTCGCAGGGCGAAGATTTGCCGGATCAAAGTGGTGCCGCCAACAAGGTTTCGGATCCTACTCCCGTCAGCAATGGAGAATCACCGTCTTTGAACTTCATTCGCAATGCTTTGGCTGGAGGTGTTCTCTGCAGTAAATGCAGTCTCGGAAAGGATGGTGGTCGCGAAGGTAAGTTGACTTGGGCTTGCTATCGTGCACCTGATCCTTTAGCACGTATTATACCACTCATTATTTGTTTTAAGGTGAGATTGGGAACCCGACTGAACTTTCGATTCTCCGTGCTTCCTACTTTTCGGATATTGATGTCACTGGCATGAAACGCGATGCCCCAATCTTGGCCGAGGTCCCTTTCAACTCCGAGTACAAGTTCATGGCAACTGTCCACGAGCCCCGCGCGGAAAATGACGGAAGTGAATTCGATGGCAAATATGTTGCTCACGTTAAGGGTGCACCTGATCGTTTGATCCGATTCTGCAAGTACCAGGCCAAGGCTGGCCTTTTGGGTGAAAAAGGAACCCATTGATCTGAAGTACTGGACCGAGCAGATTGCAATTCTTTCTTCCCATGGTCTCCGATGTTTGGCACTCTGCCGTGGTCCTGTTGAAAAGGATTCCGTCAGTAAGGGCGATCAGTTGAAGCCGGAGTGGGTCAGCGGGCGCGACGAGCCTTGGCTCACCATCATGGGTGTTTGCGCTATTCAAGATCCTCCTCGTCCCGAGTGTATCGACGCCATTGCCACTGCCCACACTGCCGGTGTGCGAGTTGCCATGATTACCGGTGACCACAAGGATACGGCTCTTGCTATAGGTACTCAGTTGGGGATTGTTGATGAGAAGCATTCGGACGCTATCACTGGTCCTGAAATCGACGTCTTGAGCGAAGAGGAGATGAAACTGGCTGTCATGAAGTACAATGTGTTCGCCCGAGCTTCACCTGAAAACAAGATTCAAATCGTCAAAGCGCTTCAGGCTCAGGGTGAGGTTTGCAGTATGACCGGAGATGGGGTGAACGACGCTCCGGCATTGAAGGCTGCTGACAGTAAGTAACTCAGCCGTCACGTTCTATTAATCAATGTTTGCACATGGCAAAGCTAACAAACGTCCCTCTTTTCAGTGGGTGTTGCAATGGGTAAGGAAGGTACAGATGTAGCTCGTGAGGCTTCCGAAATGATTCTTGCCGATGACAACTTTGCAACTATTGTTACTGCTGTCCGTGAAGGACGTGTCGTCTGGGACAATCTCCGCAAGGTTTTGATGATCAATACTCCTATTAACAACGCCCAGGGTCTCTCAGTTCTATTTGGTATCATCTGTGGTTTGGAGCAGAGTCCCCTAACTCCGATTCAGGTGCTCTATTGCAACTTGATTTGTGCGGTCACGCTTGGCTTTGTTGCCGCTGTCGAGCCCGCAGAAGACGGGATCATGACGAAGCCTCCTCGCCGTGTTGGCAAACGCCTCATTGGTCGGTTCCTTCTTCTTCGTATCGCCATTGGTACAGTCGCATTGGTTACGTCGACCGTTGGTTCCGTTTTCTGGCTCAAGGCTTTGGGAGGCTACACCGAAGACGATTTCCACTCGCAAGCCTTGAACACTTTGTCTTTCGGAGCTGTTGCGATCACAATCAGTGCTCGTTTCGCCTACAACAGTTCCTTCCACACGCGATCTTTGTCGGGAAACCCTCTCGCGTGGTATTCATACGCTATTATGACTATTCTGCAAGTGTTCATCACGTACACTCCTGGAGTAAATGAGATTATTTTCGAAATGGCTCCTATGGATAGTATGCAGTGGGGAATTGTTGCTATCTTCATGGTGGCTGTTTTGATTATCATGGAGACAGAGAAATCGGTTCGCCGCTACCTGTCAAGCTTGGGTGAAGACACTGATGACATGAAGTATGACGCTCGTTTCGATGCCACTCCTGATGCACACAATGCTTCTAATCAGGGCCCTCTGCCCAAGACTCATCTCAATTTGATCGAGAACAAGCGCTAAAGAGTGCTGGATTCAATTTTATATGTTGTGCATCGTTCACCAGTGTCTTTGAATGCAACTATCCGATAATCTTCTATAAAGGAAAAGTCATCAGCTTTACGTCGCAACAATTTGAAGTTGTCCGCATAGTCCGCCAGTCTCGACGTGTCATCTCTTTATTCGTTTGCTTTGTCTCAAGTGATTTCGCCTTTTAACACGCTAATATTTCGAAGTGCCATGAAGACGTCTGGGTCGTCCTCGTCATCGGCGTGCATTCTGGTTATCAACAAAGCTTTTTGGAAGCACTGAAGTGCTTTTTGTTTTTCTTTCATGACGCCGTAGACGGCACCCAGTGCTGAAAGCGTCTTTCCGAGTTCGGGGTGAAACTCTCCAAGCCAGTGTTCCCTTAACTCCACTGCACGACTTAAGTTTTCTACAGCATCCTCCATGTCACCCTTCCGGGCGTATATCTTTCCTATGTTATGAACAATGACAGCCTCAAATGGCTTACTCTCTTCATCATCAAAGTCGTTGCGAATGCGCGTGCGCTCGAGGATATCGACATACAAGCCCAGAGCCTTATCCAAATTGTCACAGGCTGTCAACATGTCTGCAGTGTCCAGGTCCAACTCCCGTTTTATAGTTTCATCAATGCTCTCTTGAAATTCAAGAATCTCGGATGCTTTTTTATAACAATTTAGCGCCGCTTCAAAATCTTCTAGTGTACGATGAATCAGTCCTTCGTGTTGCATACACTTGAAAAGACCCATATCGTAAGTGGGGAAGCACGGTGCCGCTTGCTCCTGCAATGTTTGCAACGCTTTCTGATAATTACCACGATGAAAATGGATACCAGCGATCGAAATGTAAACTAGCCCTCGTTTCACTTGGTCCGTATGCAACTCCAATGCTTCGTCGTAATAGCGGTGGGCGAGTTGCCATTTTTCTTGCCGATGATGTAACTTGCCTATCCGATAAGCACTGGCTGCCAGTTCTGCATGGCTTGTTATTGCTGATGATTTTTTATTATTCAATATGTGCTTTCGTATCTCCTCTTCGATTCGCAATGCTTTGTCCCAGTATTCCAATTCTTCGTAGCAACTAGCAATTTTGTGTAGGGCGTCAATCAGGATATCGGATTCGTTGCCGACTGCAATATTGTCGCGCTTTGACAGCAAGCTTTGATATTCTTCAAGTGATTTGTGAAGATTTCTTTCTAATTCCTCGAGTTCTTGTTGTTGTCGAAACCAAAAAGCACCACGAGGTCGTTCGCTTACAACTTGTGCTACTTGTGTTGTTCCGAAGGCTTTTTTTACGTGCTTGACGACGGAAGGTCTCGCGGCGAGAAGTCTTCGCGATGCAACCGAAGCAACGCGTTGACCTATTATGAACATGACGAAGTAGTAATATAATGCTCGAAATATTTATTACAAAATAATTGTATCAATGACAACTCACTCGATAAAACTTTCGAAGGCGTTATCATGCGCTCTCTGTTGAGCGGAAAACATTTCCTATTGCCTATTACACCTGGTTCGCTGATACACGGACAGACGCGCTACGTCTTCTGTTTTTCTTTGCCAAATTTGAATCAGATTATTCCGTGTTCCATGCATCCGATTGTCACACAATGTAAATTTACTCTATAACCGCATGTAGGACATATCTGCACCTTGGATTATGCCCCTAAAGCCGCTAAATTTTGATCATTTAGCCCCGTAGCAATGAATTCGCGTCACGCTTTATAAGACTCGAATTTGCTCTAATTAAAAAGTGCCCAAAGCGTTGCGATGCGGAACTTCTTAGATGGCAGGATGTCACCAAAAGCGATGGTGGAAAGCTGTCAGCATTATGCAAAACTCGGGATGCCGATATTACCAAATAAATGCCGAGCGCTGAGCGCTGAGCAGCTTCAGAAACTTTATGTCTCGCGTGCCTGTATGCATTGTGCAGTGTCAGGTGAAGCTGGTTTATTAGATAGGTCAGAAGTCAGAATTGCTTCTGGATCTTCACTTGCTGCTTGCATTCCAATCTTCTCGTTTCATTGGAGGAACTTGGAGGGCGCGTTCTCATTTCTCACCTGAATTTATCCACTGCTGTTTTGTCATTATCGCCGCTCTTTATCAAGCAGATCTTATTGTCCACAATTCTCAATCGCGATGGAAACTGTTGCCGAAGAAGATTCGATTCATCTCAGCCGTGATGACTTGCTTCCCAATCCCAGCAGTGGAAGAGATCCAGAGAAGGAGCTCATGGAAACAACGCGAAGATACCTACTTCAGGTAACCGAAAACTCCAAGCTTTTTCAAAAACTACCGGCTGTTCCGAGTCTCAACCCGGCAGAAATTCAAATCGGAGAGGTCCTCGGTTCAGGCGAGTTCGGCTTGGTATGTTTGGTTGAATCGATCAATATGTTGCACAATGGCAATGAAAGCATTAGTAGTCTCATGCGGAATGCTGCTGCAGCAGCTCACGGTTCACACTGCAAAATAGATCAGTTTGACATGTCGAGCAGCCCTGGGCATCATCATATTATTGATTTTGAAGCTTTACCTGAAATTAAACCCTTTCGACACGAGGGGCAGTTTGAGAAATCTTTCGCCACGAGCTCGGTGATATTCACCAACGCGATGTTGAGTAGTTTCGAGGTGTCGGCGTCGTCGTTGCCGGACTTCACCGAAGCTACATTTTGTGAAGATGACTTGGAAGACACGGAGG
This sequence comes from Fistulifera solaris, assembly GCA_030295235.1. Taxonomy (NCBI): domain Eukaryota; phylum Bacillariophyta; class Bacillariophyceae; order Naviculales; family Stauroneidaceae; genus Fistulifera; species Fistulifera solaris. Next base: position 55,901 of record AP026155.1, on the reverse strand, counting down.
ATGATGAGTTCGTCAAGCTGGAAGATATACCTCGTCAGTTAAGTCGATCCAATCTAGCTGCTAGTACACGTCGCGATGGTCAGCCGCGCTATGCACTCAAAGCGGTGAAACCGGATATTGGGAAAAACAAGCGTAAAATGGCTATTATAGATCTAGCCAGTGAGGCTCTCTTTCTCCGTGCATTGCACCACACCAATATCATTCGGTTGCGTGCCACTGTGGGTAGTCCAGGATCGCCTGACTACGGTTTGTTCCTCGATCGATTGACCTGCACTTTGCAAGAAAAGATTTCTTCGTGGGCCGATGAATATGGGCCCTATTCTCAGCTCTACGGAAGTAGTTGTTCGTGTAAACAGCCGCCGGTGGACACGGTGCTATTTCGAGAACGTTTGGTAATTTGCCTGGATATCGCACGAGCACTCTGTCACATTCACAACCATTCTGTCGTTTACAGAGACTTGAAACCAGGTAAGTGACTTTGCTTGCTCAGCAAGAACTGCCATTGGTCTGGTGTCATTCTCTCTTGTTTTATGCCTCTTACGCTCGCTTTCTTGTTCCGCGCTACGCATTCACGGAAAAGACAACATCGGGTTCAACGTCCGAGGGACGATTCAAATTTTGATTTTGGTTTAGCGAAGGAATTTGACGAGAACGACAAGTTGGGGGATGTAGAGATCTACCAGAATGCTACAGGTTTGACGGGGAGCCGACGTTATATGGCTCCGGAGGTAGTCATGTGTGAACCGTATGGTTTGAGTGTCGACGTATACTCGTTCGGACTCGTGTTTTGGGAAGTCTTCTCCCTAGAGAAGCCCTTTAGCCATTACCGCACGCTCAAGCAGTTCACCGATGGCATCATTCACAAGCAACAGCGTCCCCCGAAATTAACTCACTTGCTACCAGATTCATTACAGACGCTCATGTGCGAGAGTTGGGCACATGACTGGAGAAAGCGTCCCCCGTTTCCGATAATTAGTCGCAAACTACAGCAAGAGCTGTGGAAATGGCAAAAGACGGGTAAAGAAGACGAGACGTTGGTAACAGATCGCACCAAGTTTTTGCGCCAAAACTCATGGCGATCCTTCCGAAAGTCGGCTACTTCTCAGAAAGTGAGTCTGCGCACTTTGTTTCCATCGGGTACCAGTTCTCGGAAGGTGTCGGGTGAGAATGCTAGAAGAAAATCGGGAAGCGGTGAGGGTCTTCGAATAGCATCGGGCATCAGTGAGAATATTCGACGGACATCGGGCACAAGCGAGAATATTCGTCGGGCTCCGGGTTCAGGCGAAGGTATTCGAAAAGCCTCTGTTACAAGTGAAAGTTTTCGAAGAATCGCCGCCGCCAGTTCGAAAGACTTGAATAGCTAGTCTAGTTACACAGACGACCCATCCAGATCCGCCAACTATTTTTGTCACTTTTTGATGAGTCACTTTATAAATATGTCACATGTTATAAGTTTATGTTAGTAGTCCCTGTGTTTTTCATATCGAGTACTTTCCTCTGTTTCCTTGCTCAAATACCGCATTCGAATGCAACGTGATGCCATCGTTGTAAGACTGTATGTAGAAGGTTTCAGTCAGTCTATCTTAAAATCATAGCAAGCCGTTCACATTTGAGGAGCCGGCTCAATGCCCAGCCGCTGTCGCAACTCTTCCAACGGTGTATCCCATTCCTTTTCGTAATACACGCACAGTAAATGCCCGAATTTCATATTTTGATGCACGCGGACGGCCCACGGCAAATATTGTTCCCACACTAGTTGCAGTTCTTCCGGACGCTCTAATCGCAAAGACCCCGCCGTACACGCCACCGCAGCCAACGGCAACTCCGTCTGAAACAATTCCAGCCATTTTAACCCCAGCTCTCCCGGTACAGTTGGAGGCAATCCGGTCAGTGTATGAAAGAAATCATGACATTGTCGATACCGCAACATGACGTAGGCGGCATCGGAATCGGGTTCGAGATAACGAATGGGATCGCGTTCGTCCGGATCAAAGCCGTGCTGTTTCAAAAAATAGCCGTAAGCTTGTCCGAAAGTGACTTCTGTGGTCGTAGGATCGACGGCATCTTTCAAAAGTTGCTCGTAGGGAAGCGTCTGTTTCGAAACAATGGGACGTTCCTGGAGTAAGAGTGGAGCTTCTTTTCGCATGACTTGTACTAAACGATCAAGTGCAAACGTTCCTGTCAATTCTCCTACGGCGGCAACCGCATCTGCACGAGTCGGATCTTGAAACGCCGCACAGGCGTATTCCCAAGCGAGTGTAAGACGTGATGGTGAGTATTGCTGGCGCGGCGGTCGAGGACTGCCGTAAAAGGTTCGTTTTGTGTCGCAAAGAAGCGACTCACGGCTCGTTTTCTCCTCATATATCTTGAAGAGTTGACGATAGAACTGACTATAGTTCGTCTCATTGTATTTGTTGGAATAAAAGAACAGCAATTATCGATTAGCAATACCTGCTTACAGAGAGAGAATTAACGTGCGCTTATTTGCGTATGATTCATGACTGAAATGTAGTCCCGGTATCGTTGAGGCAACAGTGTAGGCCGGAGTAAATCGTACTCCGTATTCCGTATTATGCTTTGTATTTTGATGAATGATGATGATTCATGACTCATGAGAGAATTGCAATCGTGGTATCGTTAAAGGTACACCAGGGGCAGTAGTACAACATTAGAGCTGTACCGGTACTGGTACTGCCTGTTGCCTGTCATCGTCCGCTGCGCACGGTCCATCCAATAGATTCCGACGATCTTTTTTCTTTTGTTGTTGCGTTTCTTCTTCTTCTTATGCGCTTCCTATCGAATGCATTGTAATCAACGCTAGAGGCTATACGCTTTAACATATTATAAACAATCAAACAAACAAACAAACAAAAAAACAAATCATCTCCAGAATCATGTCGTCTGTGTCTGAGAAAACAAATTTTCCCAATATGAATGCTCAAGGAGAAATTCCGAGTTTCAACGGCGACGAAAAAGCCAAGGCGACCGATTTTGCCAATTATTTCTGTAAGTAAAGAGAAGGGGGAGTTAATGTTCTTGGAAGGAATGACAGTCTTACCTTCAAAGAATTTCTTTATCTACTTGCAGGTGCTTACTCGCAAATATATCATCAGAAATCCATGTTATCGGATCATCAAAGAAGTAAGTCTGCGAGTAATTTTCTTCCTCTTTTTGACCATCTGATTTGCTCACTCGTATAGTTCACCGGTCTCGCTTCTTACTTGCTTCTTACTTGCTAACCAGTGGCGGCCTATCACAGTGCTATTTTGGGAAATCAAGACGTCTTTCGTGACAAGGTCGTCATGGACATTGGCACTGGATCAGGTATTCTCTCCGTGTGGGCAGCACAAGCCGGTGCCCGTAAAGTCTACGCAATTGAATACACCGACATGGCCAAACATGCGGAAAAGGTTATGAAAGCGAATGGCGTTGATCATATTGTCACGGTATTGCAGACAGCGGTCGAAGATGTGAAATTGCCCATTGAGTCTGATCGATTGCTTGTAGAAGAGGATGGGACCGAGCGATGTGTCGATATCATTATTTCCGAATGGTATGTTTGTTGCTACTACAAGTTTTTAAATCCTTTCCAATTTCTTATGCAGTTGACTCACTTTACCTCAAAAGGATGGGATACATGTTGCTGCGCGAAAGTATGATGGACAGTGTCATTCACGCCCGTGATCGATTCCTCAAACAAAAGACAGGTTTAATGTTTCCATCACATACGACTTTGCTCTTGGCTCCAATTACCGATGAAGAAGAACGCAAGCACGCTGCCACTGATTTCTCAAATGCCATGGCTGACTGGAATGACTTTGAACAGACTACCAACACCATGTATGGCGTCGACATGTCGATTTTGGCACCCGACTACGAACGAGAACAAAAAGAATATTATATGCTTTCTAGTCGGTGGACAGAACTGCCACCGGAAGCTGTTCTGGCAGAACCGGCCGTCATCAAACGATACGATATGATGACTTGTACGTTGCAACAAGCCAAAGGATTGTTTGCGTCCGACCCGGAATCCTCGTTTGATTTTGAAATCGAAGGAAGCAAAGTGCAGGGTCCAGTAAGTGGTTTCTCGGGATGGTTCACGGCCGACTTTTGTAGTCGTACCGATCACGGCGGAGTAGATGCACCGAAATTGCATCACCCCGCATTCCTATCGACGGGACCTGAAAATGGCTATACGCATTGGGGACAGCAGACGTTTTACTTTTTGAGCAGTATTCCTACCATGAAAGGAGAAACAACCCGTATCAGTGGCGGTATTGAGATGACACGCACCAAGGATAATTCTCGCTTGTACAATTGTCGTTTCAGCTATAGTAGCTCTCGTCGCAAATCCGATGAACCGAAAGATGGAGCTGTGCTGATGAAGAGTGGAGTCATTGAAAACGTGTACCAGATTCCATGAGGGACGGAGAAACATAATAGGAATTTTAATTGAGATTTTAAACTCCGGATGAATGATGATGATCCCTGTTTCGTAACGAATGTAGCATGCTCAGGCCACTTCTCGAGCGCTAGCTCTTGCCCATTCTCATAACAATGTACACCGGGCTACGCCTTTCGGTACAGTAGGTAGCTTTTTGCCAGCGTTCCCGGCCTTGCAGTCTAAATACGGAGTAATCATTAGACTATTCTCTCTTGGCGGCAAGCCCTAGCCTTTGCTCCACTTTCGGTTGAATTTCATTTACGTTCTCTATTTATCATGACCTTCCTCGAAACGGACAAAGGACACGTGCCCGAACCCCTATCACACGGACGAAAATCTGCCGAATGACTGACTGACTGTGCTTGTAGCTTGTAGCCTGTAGGAGGTACTTTGCAAATACAAACATACGCAATTCCAAATGCCACACCGTTTTCAACAACATTACGGATTTCACATGCAACCACATCTTGTAGTGTACATTAATTTTTGATCATCATTCATCATCTTTGATCATCTTTGATCGATCATTCATCCTTTCGCAAACAAAAACAAATATTGTAATAATATTATTGATTGACAAACAACATCGCCGCAATCAGTCGATGCAACCATAATCAAACTGCAATACTTTCTACGAGCTTACCTTCTCACTCACTCATGGTTCATGATCGATTGAAACATCATTAAGAACAATGAGTGAAGCACCAAAGGATCATGAAAATCATTACGTAGCGCCGATTCTACAGGAAACAAAGACCCCAATGGATAACAGTACAAGGGAGAAGATCGATGATGATGCTCAGGAAAAAACTCAGACGGTCATGAACGCTATAACTGACGCAACAAATAAAACTGCAAATGCTTCCGACCCACCACCACCTGTACCATTTGAACAAGAACAATTGACACGCAATAACAATGAAAAAGGAGGAGTTCACTTACCGCAATTAGCAGGGGAACAAATACAACATCATCCACAAACAAACAAAAATAGCAATCAATGGGCGGAAACGTTCAAGGCCCGTACCAGAAGCTGTGCGAATCCCAATGCTACCACAGCAAGTACAACGGCAACAACGAACATCGACCCTTCTTCTACGACGGTGAATCCTCCTCCTCCGGATCTAGTTTCAGTCGCGCTTCCCGCTCATCAGCTCGTATTTCCGAATCGTGACGTTCTTCCCGTCGCACAATTGTTGATCTTGGGTATGGTGGGAATCTTGGTCGGTTGGTTGGGCAACGCGGTCGTAGGTACATCGTGCTATTTCGCCTCAGTAAATGTGACGGTGCAGCAAAAGGAAAAGGAAATGCATTTTGGTCTCTACAAATATAGTTCAGCGGACAATGGATCCAATGGGTATGTGCTACTTTTGATGCCATTGTAAGCCTCTATTTTTGCGATGTCGTATGCTGTCTCACCATTTCTTCAGTTATGAATATTGCGTCCCGTACAGCGGCTCGTATGCTAAACAAGCGCCTTTTGTAGCTCGAACTATGAATGTTCTGGCCTTCTTCTTTGGTACCATGACGCTAATGGTACTTTGGTGGACGCTGGTGATGGGAAGTAGCCTCGTGCGACCCTCTCTTTGGATGTGGAGTTCACGAGCAGCCATAATGGCGGGTCTTTGTCAATTGACAACACTATCCTTCTATGCGGAGGCAATCTGTCGACAGCATACCTGTCATTTGGGACCGGCATCCTATTTGAATGGAATCGTCGCCGTCGTATGGTTTGGAATCGCACGGGAGATGCGTTTGCGATCTCCACATCGGACAAGTGATGACAATGCCAGTCACCTGCTTGAAACAGATCCTATTTGTGGCGACATCGGTAACAACAAAGCAGCATTAGAACTACCGGAACGAGGATCTACCTACGAACCTCCTGGTGTTTGTTGAAGAGCTTTCGAAGGACCTCCGTCTATCGCAATCGACCACTCAAACTGACGTAGACACTTAAATAAGTATTCGAGACATTTTCGCATCATTAATCATGACCTTTAAGTGATTCGACAGTAAATCATTTTAAATACTCCCTCCGATATAGGTAACGTGATTCTACCTTAATAAATTAGTGAAACGATCGTCCTTTATTAGTTCGCGGATCAAATATAATCTGTGTCAATAAACTCTTGACTTAATGATGGCCATGAGAATGATCTGCGGAGCCATTCTTGGCATGGAATCGTTGCCAATAATCAGAGCTCTTCTTAGCTTCCTCCGAGGCAAGACCCGATCGATACAAGGACACCCAGAGAGTTGTCATGATGCTGCGCACGTAAAAGAAAACCCGACAAAGCAGTAAAGCAACCGAACGAGAGAGAAGAGAGTGAGAGTGTTAAAACAACTCAAATGTACAGAAATAAAACAACTCCAAGCCCGTTCTAGCTCTGTTTAAAAATTCCGTTCCATTAGAACTTACCCCAAACCAATCACAAAGGCCCGATTTCCCGGATGCTTGATTTCGTGCATCGCCAACTGCATTCCTTTCATTTGACGCCACGTCTTGTGCGTAGTCGCACGCTCCGTCATGCGCTTGTTGTAGTTCTCGAGACCGCGCATTTGTTGATTTTGCTGCATGGTGGCCATTTTCTCTTTCATAAAGGCCAAATCGGCGTATTGCGCGGCCAAGCGTTCGGGAATTGACGACGACATGATTTTAGTAAATAAAAGAGGAAAGAAACAGAGTCAGATAATGGAAAGGGAAACTTTAAAAAGCCGACCTATTTACTGCAACTGGTGCTGCGGTTGCGTCATGTTGACGCTGTGTTTATCGAGGCACAGAAAGCGAAGGTGCGTATGTCGTTCGTTCAAACTTGACCACAGCAAAAATTTAATGTGAAGAGACTACCAGGTACGGTACCGGTGCGGTACCAGGAACCTGGTACCGGTACCGTACTGTAAAGGAAAGAGTTGACGGGACACGCATCCTCTTTTACTCATGACGTCAGAAAGACTCAGAACCCTATTGGAGCGAAAGCCAGACAGAACGCACCCTCTGAGGGGTACTGGGATATATTTTAGCTCTCGTGTTGCATTTTAACCTTTCATCCTGTCTATTCTCTCATTGTATTTAGTTCCTTTCAATCCCTTTTATTTCCATTCAATTACATTCGAGTAACTAAATCATCCTTCAAATGATCAGACATCAAGATTTAGTGCGAGAATTGAAAGAACTTGTGCAAAAATTGACGAAAGAGCGCGACGAATCATCCTCATCGAATCATCGGATACTTATACAGCAACAATGTCAAAGAACCATTCAACATCATGAAGCCTGGTTAGCGAGCATTCTACCTAAAACAGCGAAGAAAGAAAGTAGTGCTGAGCCCAGTGACAGCAATGATACGCCTGACGAAGAAACACTGAAAGAAGCATTACAACAAGTCCGCCTGCAGCTTTTGCTGCAACAAGGGGATAAAAAGGCGCACGCTCAAGTAGTAGAAGCGACTTCGAATGTTCTGTTTTCCTCCCCAAATCAACGAAGCATCGTCATGCGGGCATATGCACTCTATCAGCTGCAAGAATACCATCAAGTTTTGGATTTCTTGGACTTGGCCGAACTGAAACAGCTCTACGCCCTCGCGGCTATGCACTTGCAAGCGCAATCGTATTATCATTTGCAGGATTACGAAGGCGCTATGGAAGTATATGTGTCTATTTTAGAGCAACTAGAAAAAGTCGGAAACGGCAACAACGATGATGATGACGATGTCCATGAAATCTATGTCAATTACATGGCCGCCTTTCTCAATCAATACTCCTTGCCGTATTGCCCAGAGAGCAAGAACAATAAGGTCACACGGGAAGAGGACACCATATTTACTGAACTGCTTGACGTTGTTGACCAACAGCTGCAGCAAGAATCCGAAACGATACTTGATTTGCGTTACAATGTGGCCACATATCAATTGTTACATCGTTCTAACGCACGCGAAGCAAAACAATTCCTGCATTCCCGTCGGGCACAAGATAGGAACTGTCATAATCAACTAGAATGGAGTCAGCAGTTTTGGCACCTTAACAGCAATACGACAAGTACGAGTATGAAAGGGATGCGACTCCAAACATCAGAAACGGCTTCACTGACCAAGATTTGCAATACGAAAGACCCGTGGGTGATATTGCAGTACTATCACGACAAATACGATACTTTGGATGATCTGCCGCAAAACATGAACGACAAGATCCAATGGACATTGCTGCAAGACCGTTTGTTAGATTACAACCGGTGCGTGACGTTCCTTCATCGAAAGCAATACGATGACTGTCGCGCAGCGGTTCAAGAGCTTTGGGAAACCATGGCACCAGAGAAACCGCCTGAAAAGGATGATCCGATGCTAAATGATCCCGTCTTGTTGTGGTGGGAAATTCGTTTGGCAGTTCTGCTGTTGTATTGTCCCGAGTCCCCTAATATCAGAGAGAAAGACAACATCAAAAACAAAAAGAAGGCTTCTGCGACGAGCGTAGGACTACGCAACGTCCGTGCCCTTGATTTTGCGCTCATGACGATTGCGGAGAGTCCATTCCGTGATCATATGTTGGTGTATTTACAATTACACCAGGCTGCGGCGACAGAACAGTTCCGACAGCAGCCTTCTTTGGACGAATTGTATGCCGATTGGCCGCCATCGTTGCGGACGAAGCCAGCTGTACAAGCTACCATGATAGCTGTACAGCAGAGTGATGAATCGGACCAAACTCGAACGAAAGTTAAAGTGCCAATCAAAGAGGCGGCGCTGATGCAAGGGAACTTACATTCGAATCAGGGAAATTATCAGTCAGCGATTGAATGTTACGAAATGGCCATGTCTCATGTCAAAGATCACGACATAAAGCAAATGATCCAGGCTCGGTTGGTGCAAGCGTTAACTCATGTAGATCCAGACAGAGCAATAAATCTTTGGGAGGAAATGGCTCGCAGCTTGAAAACAGACGACAACGGTCGTGGTTATGATCTGCACTCTATGGAAGCACTTGAGAAGAGTACACAGCGTTGGAATCATGCAAACAAGGTAGATACAAACGATGCCGTCGTTTTGCAATCTAACACGACGGCAAACGCTTCCAAAAAGTCACATGAATCTGTGTTGAAACGACGTGCCCGACTCCGCGCGCAACATTTGGACCAACTGCAGAAGAAGGGTTTGTATAATCCTGAACGTCCAACGCAGCCCGATCCAGAGCGATGGCTTCCTAAATACGATCGTGCTGTGAATCGCCGTCGAAAGAAAAATAACGCACCGACATTGAACAAACATCAAGGGACTGGCGCGATTCCAGAGAAAGATTTGGCTAAACTAGATGTCGCCGCACGAGAGCAACAGCCCAAAAATTTGGCTTCAAATGTAGCCAGTACAGCTCATCTTAGTGCGACCGGCGCACACAAGAGCGGAAAGCGCCGTTAATGGATCAAGTTTTTACCTAGGTAATTATTAACTGAAAAACTAATCAGCACTGGCTTTTCGTTGCATATCTTCCATCATTCTTGCTTGTTTGATCAATTCCTCAGCGTCCTTGTCATTCATTTCCTGCCCTTGTGCCTTGGCTAGTGTTGTCATAGCAGCCACTTCCGCACGAGTCCGTATATCTTTTGCATTCATTCCATTTGAAGTTGCCGTGGCTTCGGCAACTGATCCCATGGAGTAAAACTCTCTCCCTAATAACCACACTCCTTCTGCTCGTTTCAATCGCTGCTCAATCGTCAAATGTTCGGCTCCATCGGTAAACAGTTTCAAACACACTCCTCGTAGTGTCCGTGTAATATCTTGAATATTAATCGCCCAAGCTAGTTCCAAAATTGCTGGTAGACTCTCTTCAATCTTTTCTGAGGCCAACTTAATAGTCTGCGGATTGGCTTCTTCGCTCAGTTGCGCGGCCTGCTTCTGTAAACGATCGACTTCATGATAGGCGGCACTGCCTGCCCGCGCCGCAGCGACCGCGGCCGTCAGCAAACGCAGCTGATTCGCCATCCCATACTGTCGTTTACGAAACTTCGCAGCATGACCATCGACGCCCAAGAATGATTGATATGATCCCAAAAAGTCCATGGCTTCCAGCTCGAGCGAGTAGCCAATAGCTTTCAAAAAGACAGCACCAAAATCCTGTTTACTGATAATCGCGGCCTCTTCCTGTGCAAGGGCAATAAATTCGGCTTCATCTTGAAGTCCTTCCACAAAAGGTTGTATACGAGAGAGTAAATGCAAAGCAGCCTGCACTTGTCGGTGTTGTTGTTGAAACACTTCCAACTGAGCCTTGTATTGAGCGCGCTCACTGGTTTCTTTCTTCGTTTCTGAACTTTTGCTATTGCTAGATTCGTCAGAATTTTCGCCGTTACCATTGTGCTGGTTGGCAAATTCTTGCAAGGCTTGATCTTTCAACAACGTATCGGCCTTGTTGGCTATCCACAATTCACCAATATACGGCTTCACAGCATCGCTCCCAAACATTACTGCAAAGAACGTGCGAGGGTCGACGTCCGTCAATTTCATTTCCGAGGGATTATTCGACACAATGCCGTGTTTGTCGTAATGCGCGCGACTCTCCGGTTGACTTAGAATTTGGTAGGCGTGTCCCAGCTTTTGGAATTTGTCGGCCGCATCGGGATCATCGGGGTTCTTGTCGGGATGAACCAAGCGCGCTTCGCGGTAATATGCTTTCTTCAAGTCGGCACTGGATGCAGTCGTAGGAACTTTTAGTAAATCGTAATACTGACGGTCTTGCACTGGTCGATCGTTGCTGCTATTATTGCTGTTACTGTCGTTTTGTTGCAATTTTCGTTGCAAATCTTGCATTTGTTGCTCCAAGTCCGTATTTTCTTGTTGCATGGAATAGAAATACCATTCACGTGTTTGTTCGTTCCAAACCATACCTTGTGCCGATTTTTGTATGGCTTCCGCGGAATTCACAATACCACGCGACAATTGATAGGCACCAACACACACTCCAGTGACGGGAAGAGTAACAGCCGAGGCCACTCCGGTAATGAGTCCGACCGCGAGACCTTTGACTCCTTCCTGCTGAGCACCGACCATGGGAGACGCAATGAGGGCTGTCAATCCAGCTGCCGTCCCTTTCGCGACGCTTTTCAAGCCCGATGACAAACCAGCCCAGCCGTCTTTTGGTCGGCGTGTACTGAAGAGCGCATCGAAGATTTGCTTTTCCTATTGTTTAGAGGAGAAATTGCGAATGAGAGAAGTAGAGCCCCGGAAGGTGCAGAGAGTACGGAACGAAGATACGGCCTTAGTTAGAAAAATAAATCGACCTCTTTGTTACCTACCTTGGCTAAATCTTCCGTCCAGACATCACAATTCGCAACAGGCTGTTGCTGTTTTTGTGCTTGCTGTTCGTCTCCTTCGTTGATCTCCGTAGTTGATGATTCACTGGCTGCTTCCGCTGACGAGGGCTGTCTCTCATTCTGAGTATCGCCACTTGTTTCGTTGATCGCATTCGTTGATTCAGTTGCTGAAGTAGTGGCGGAAGTGTCTGCCATGCTGAATAAACTGATTGTTGATATCAAACAGGGCAAAAGAAAGAATAGAAATAACCACAATCGACGGATCTGTTGTTGCATAAAACAGAAAAATAAGGGGAGAGAAAGCGGTAATATGGAAGCGAATGCAAACTGGTTTAACTATAGGCTAACAGAAAGAGAATGAACGAAACAAGTTATGCGGAGAAGAATAAAACAGCTAATGATGATAGTGTTGTAATTGTTTGTAATGCAGTCAAATTGAAATGCCTTTCCTTTTCATTCGTTTTGTTGCGTTTGCGTGTCGTTCGACCCCGCAAAAAGCACTGTCATTGTTCATTTACGTCGCTGAGTAATTTGTTTTTATAGAACAAAAAGTGAAACAGAACGTGCCTGATAGAGGACCCCTACGTCGAAATGTAGCAACGGCTTCACGACTGTGTCTCTCTAGCCGTTAGTCACGAACGAATATCGCAAGCGTCTTGCCATTATTTGTTAGTTTTTCGTAGCACCGACGACTTCGCTCTTTTATTTTGTATACAAGAGACTACTTGTACCAGGTACTGTGCCTACGGAAATTCCAATCAATACCCGAACTTCGATCCTTTATGACTGAAATCCAGTCGTGGCGATCAGCCGGCTACTAATAGCTAGCTACTACCAGTATCGATTAAGGCGTCACCGACAGGCAGAAAGGTCCTAATAAAGAACATGAGAATAGCAATAGCAATAGCTAAAACTACTACAGTATGTGTTTCATGGCGTCTGTCCATCCATCCACACAACGATCCGTTGAAAAACAAAAAAGTCTCGCCATGATGCGTGTTGGACAGTGATGACAATAAATATGAAGTAGGGCGTGGTTATTGACTTCCTTTGAAGAGACGTTTGTTTTGTGCCCTTCTCATCCGCTCTATTTACTTCCTGTGTAGACAGAACGGGGCTTTAGAATGACTTTTGCGACGAATTATTCGCCGCTCCTTTCTGTCATTTTCCCTTTGATTCTTCGTTTCGATGCAGCAACAATCGCAGTAGCTGCTTTAGGAACATGTTCTGCTTCTTCTAACTCCAACGCTTGCACGGCACCACCACAACCTGAATGTGGTTTATATATGGCTCCCAGTACGTTAGGCGAAGACGCAAATTTGGGTATGTATGCGGGACGTGATATTCCTACGAATTTCACATGGCACGAAATGGCCATTCCTCTTCTATTTCGTGAATGGGGAGATCACAAACCGGGATATAGAGATGGTATATTATGGGATCGATACATTTGGGAAGGCGATATCATGAACATTGAAACGTATCAAGATACAAATCGTGAGAAATCGCGAGCTGTTTTTGTGCCGGGCATCGGTTGCACGGTGAATAGTTTGCTCGACATGAATAATATTCTCTCGACGCATGGCTCTACTTATGATACTGTGGATTTGCATCGATCGAAAGATCCAGGGGTGACTGCCTTCACACCTTATCATTCCGCACAAACGCGGGCAGTGCGGGATATTGAGGCTGGCACCGAACTAATGGCCATGTACGGAGATTTCTGGATTCCAGATATCCCGAATGTACAAGTGACCCTGGATTATGAATTGGAACAAGCGGAACTTTTCTTACAACAACGATACTTACCTTGGATTACAAAACATAAGCCGTCAGCGTCTCTACAGCACGGGCTGTGGGAATTGATGAAGAGTTTTCCCTATCAACGCAACAATCGAGCCTTGAGTAATCTTCCTCGCACGGATTGGAAACATGTCATTGACTATTATCTACAACAGCAACAGAACAAAAGCAAAGACAAGGATAATACAGAGGATAAAGATAAAACCATTGTTCGACACTTCATACGGCAATCGACGAAACGTTCCATCGAATGGTTGCAAGAAAACGGATATTGCCAAGATCATATGGAAGCCAAACCCTCGACGATTCCTCAAGCAGGACGGGGCGCGTTTGCCACGCGGGCACTCCCCCAAGGCACGATTGTAGGATACAGTCCGCTGGTCCACATCGGAACGCAAGGGCAAGAAGTCTTGTGGTTGGGAGATCGATACGATTTAGTCATCAATTACAGTTATCAACACGCCAATTCTACCGTCTTGCTAACGCCCTACGGCGGTATGGTAAATTACATCAATCATGCCTTCGACAAGTCGCGTGTCAATGTTCGCGTGCAGTGGCTGCGAAGAGAATTTGTTGCTCACAAACCACATTGGTTGCAACAAACGGCCGAATTCTTGCACGATACGATTGATAAAATTGGTTTGTCTTTTGAATATGTGGCGGTTCGCGATATCGAACCCGGAGAAGAGATACTAATGGATTATGGATCCGCTTGGGAGCAAGCCTGGGAGTACTATGCCGCGCAGTATAGTCCCGTTACCGATCCCTACGTGGCGCGTGCACAATGGAATGAAACGCACTATCGGACTCCGGAGGAAGAACCCTATCCCGACAATTTGATGACGATGTGTCACGAATCATACAGTAGTACTGTTGTTTTGGAAGACGACGAGGATCCGGAAGAAGGCTACGTTTGGGTTCCGATGTTGCGTCCCGAAGATCCTCATCGTGTGTACTGTACGGTTTTAGAACGCTTTTCGATATCTCACGACAAAAGAGATGGCGATGATAGAGAGGCATCATTCGAATATACAGTGGAACTCCATTTGAAGGATAGGGACGAACCAGTGATAGTCCGTCACGTACCAGAGGACGGCATATTTTTGTATGATCGAGCTTTTTCACAAGACTGGCATTTGCCTGGCGGATTCCGTCATCCCATTGCTTTGCCTGATGATATGCTACCACCTAGCTGGGTTAATGTAGTACACGAGTAAGCGTAGCGTGTTCAACAAAAAGAGCTTAAACAAAGAACTTACTTTATCAGCATTCAAAGTTTGTTGTTACTGGTTAACAATTGTTATAATATCCACTGTACTTTCGGTAGACTATTCTGTTTCCACTTTGCACTTGTCCTCTTCGGCGGTCCTTAATGTGGAAGATCAGTCTCGTCTGTAATTAGTTCCTCATTATTGTTATAACCAGCGTCGCTATGCTCGTTCATTTCAACGATTTGAACTGAAGGATCTACGTATTCATCCTCATTAACATCCTTGTCAATCACTTGTTCGGCATAGACAACCTCTGCCTCCACCAACTGAGTAGAATCGTGACCAGTTTCGGAAAATTCCAAAGCAAAGACATTCTCTGAACAATGGTTTTGCGAAATGAAAACTGCATCCTCAGCGCGTTCCGTTTCGGAAAAGTCTGTTACACTACGACTGGGAACAACTTGTCTCCTATTCGTGAGGCCCGAACTGTTCTGATACAATGAATTCATTTGCGTGGTACCACCAGTTGGGTAGCAACTGTGGCCCAAGCCGTTCTGTGGGGAGGATTGTTGCTTTTTGCGTCGTTTGTCACAGACCGTTTTCCAATGCAGCACTTTGGGTCGTAAATACACACAAAAGTTGTTGAAGCCTTGTAACGGCGCCAACATGGCGATGATCAGAGTGAAACCATAGGGTCCATCGACATCGATACTGGCCAAATAGACCGCAAACAAAATGGGCCACGATATCAGAAACGATAAAACATACCACAAACACTGATAGAAGACGCGTGTTTGCAAGCCGCTGGGTGCACCCTTTGCATCGACCATTTCTGAGAGGCTTGAGCTTGGGCACGAACGCGATAGAAGATGAATCCCATGCTGGCGATAATACTCAAAATCGATATTGCCAGAGGAACGACAGCGAAAATGTAAACGGGCCATGCCGGACCATCGGGTGGTGGCTATCGTAAAAGAAGGCGCAGAAAACAGAAATGGTAAATATGAGCAATTTCAACGGGTTAATCGATCTCAGAAAGTGATAGTAACGTACCAAAAAGTGACAACCATATTCAAACCAATCATAAAAAGGAATGGCTCCCAATGCCAACCCCGTTCCTATCACCAGCGGGACGCCCAACAAATACGGCCGCAAGTTAATGAGTTGGTGTTCCTTGTAAGTATAAACAATCACCAAGGTATAGTAAAGAGCGAGCGAGACATTGTAAAACATTGACGTGAAACCCCATTGCACGAAAAAGGCTTGCGCCGTGCAAGTAGCTGTCGATCCCTTTGCTCCATGAATCCAAAAGAATTCACTCGGAATGGGCCATGTCGACAATCCCCACGCAATCCCGGTCGATACATCAAAAGCCGCCATGGCGAGCAACAATTGATGGTACACAGATTGTCGTTTTTTGGCATCTTTGCCGATATCATAGAGTATATGAAGTGCCCCGAACAATGTGAAAAAAGCCGTCGTTCGAGCCATCCATACTAAGCCACGCTTTTGTGCTAGTGTATCAGCGCCCAAATACGAGGTCTTGCAGTATATAGGACAGAGAAAAGCCGCTTCTTCCGCACGCTGACAAAATTCCATCGTAGCTGGATAACCACCATACTCTTGCACGGTTTGCATTTCTTGACATGTTTCTCGCAACGTCGTGAGCGATACCTCCGCTTGCGGGGGTCGCGAGCAAGTTCGGAATTGACAAAAGTCTGAATGTACGACTTCTTCTGGTAAAACGATTTGCGCACACCACCAACATTTGTGATACGCTTGATGCAAGCCATAACACAAATCATCGTGTACGGTGAGATATTGCAGCGCGCGTTCGTGTTGTTGCGTCTCTTCCGGTAATTGTAAAAGCTTTATTGATTGCTTTTGTTGTTTCAAAGCCTGCTCTATTGCTAAACATGCTATTTGTACGTCCATGAGATCGTCTCCCTGCTCTTGCGGCGTGAGACATGACAAGGAACGGAAATCGAAACATCCCTGACTTGCGGCTTGCTGACAAAGCAGCGCTAAGAAGATGAGCCGTGCTATTATACTCATACTCGATGGTAGATTCATTCTTATTTAAATGGGAAGCATTGCATCACTTATTGTCGTTTGTTTGTTTTCAAGGAAGCAATCACAAGGTCTCCTTCGTTTGCAATGGAAAAGGAGGACTCGCGTTTTGGCTGTGCCCTAGTACTTGTGCTCGTACAAGTACTTTGTATGGAGCCGGGCTCCTCTACTCTACTCTTGGTAATCGGAGAAATAATGTACATTCGTGACTCGTGAAACTGTAAAATTTCGTCTGGAACTCGTGTCTATAGGATATAATACCACAATCTATGACTTATGATTATGTACGGAGTAGTCTTGTTTCTTGTTTACTGTCGGAGTGTCACAGTATTAACTTGTACTATCTAGCTTTGAGTAAGCGACCAAAAAGAATCCCTAAGAAATTACTCCGGTTAGCTTTTTTTAGATTACAACGTGTAATCTACCGCACCGGTACTTACGTGTGTTGCGCGTGG
Source organism: Fistulifera solaris (assembly GCA_030295235.1). Classification (NCBI taxonomy): domain Eukaryota; phylum Bacillariophyta; class Bacillariophyceae; order Naviculales; family Stauroneidaceae; genus Fistulifera; species Fistulifera solaris. The sequence continues at coordinate 38,621 of AP026155.1, read as the reverse complement.
AAGTGGAAGCGATGGTGGACCACCGCGTTTCGCAGTAATTTGAAGTTGCACAAAAAACACAATGAAAGGTGAACGAGGAGTATTTGGGCAAATGCCATGAGAATGGTAACAAGGCAACCACGATCATGGCGGAAATAACAGAGTCTCCTTCTTCTAACTCCGTAAAATCGGTGGCGAATGGAAGCAGCCACAACGAAAGCAAACAACAGCAGGAGCAACATTATGAACAACAAACAAGAGAGGATCCACTAAACTCAGAAACTATCAATCTCGCACAAGACGATGAAACAAACGAAAGCACAATTCACAAAAGACCATGCGTCGTCTGCTGCAATGGGAATCAGGATCGACTTTGGTGAAACTACAACGTACAGAAAGCCCGAAACAGATTATTCCTCATTTGAAGACGAATGATATTGTAGTGGGTGAACAGCTTGCGCAAGGATGCTTTGGGGCTGTCTATGTTGTAACGTTTATTCGAGGTGTTGAGAATGCTGACGCTCAACAGCTTGTTGTGAAGCGAGCTCGTTGCTTTTTACAGAGCCAAGCGAATGAGAAAATAGTAATGGACGAACTTGACGATGAAGAACGGCTTAAACAACAAAAGAAGCAAAAAATTAGCTTCTTTGATTTAGCTTGTGAGGCACAATTCCTACAGCATTTGCCGTCGCATCCTCATATCATTCACTTGAGAGCGATTCTCGGAAGTCCAGGCACCTTTGAATACGGATTAGTCTTTGACAAACTTGCCCTGACACTCGCGGAACTAGTCGATGACAAATGGCGAACCGAATACGCCAATTGTATTGGTGGGAGACGACTGCGATGGTGGAATAATACGGCACGTATGCGGGCGTTTTACTATCAACGCGTGAGGGTTGTCGCACAACTAGCCAGTGCTCTGAATCATTTGCACCAGTATTCAATCGTTTACAGGGATATCAAGCCACCCAACATTGGTTTTGCAATCAACAAGGATGGGAGCAAAAGTAGTGATTATCGGCATCTTCAACTCTTTGACTTTGGATGTGCGAAGGAACTCAAGGTGAAACATTTGATCGAACAACCAGATGGATATCGTGCTACGCCGATGACGGGAACTGTCGGATACATGGCTCCAGAAGTCATGTTGAATCAACCGTACGGATTGTCGGCCGATGTTTTCTCCTTTGCCATGATGATGTGGTACATTTTTTCGCTAGAAAAACCAATCAATCACAATCAAATTTGCAGTAGCACTGCTGTGGATGACATGCTGTATCGACACAAACGACCGTGCGCGCTGCCTATATTGTCAGACGCATTACAGCACCTGATGCAACAATGTTGGGTCCGAGATCGGCTGCAGCGACCGAAATTTCCATATGTACTCAGTGTCTTAGAAGCGGAAGTTGCATCACAACAACTACTGATCGCAATTCCTGGACAGTGAAATTAGAGAATAAAGACGGAGCTATTGTAACGAGAATATATTTATATTATGTTGTTGATAGGATAGTGGACAGATGTAGCCCCACTTCCCAACTAATTCACTCTTCGGGTGATTATTCGCTTTTGATGAATAGAAAATGCTTCTAATGCGTCTTTCTCAGCCAGCTGTCGAGCTTCATTGACGGCACGGGTTGAGGCTAGCGCGTACATGGCCAGATCATGATGCTCCAGCACCGAAAGTCTCGCGACCTGTACTGTTGATGAGTCGTGATCGATGTATTTTTCGAGTCCTCGTGTACACCTTCTGAATGTTTCTTTCAGTGAACCTCCTCTTTTGTGAGTGGCGGATGCGATCTCCTTAGCTTCTTGTCGCATAGAATTGTATTCGTCTCGCGTAAACCACAATGCGTTTTTGTTATCTTCGGCAATATTTTCGACTGTGACACCTTTGACAGCGCCAAATGAAACAGAGCGCGCAGTTTTACGGGTCGCATCCCTGTCAATAAAAGTTCGCGACAACTTAGAGGACAAGCAGCTCCTGGTACGACGTGGCATTTGCCGCATTGGTGGACATGGATCTATGTCTTTTATATCCTCTCCTCGATTTGCTGCAATGTACACTTGTTGGAAAGCTCTTGGAATTCGTGTTTGAATAATCGGTTTCAGAACATGTATTGGTTTGGCAACCACTGCAGCCTGAGTCTCCGCACAAGGCCTTGCTCTCCCAACACGGGCTTTGCGACTGCTCTTCGATCGGTTAGTGTCAGTCATTTCAGGCGCTTTTCGTCTGCTGGCAGCTTTACAATCGACAACCAGAATTGGATCTCGCCTTCTTTCGTGGCTTTCAAGTAGAGTGAAGTCTGTTTGTAACATTGTCATGGTTCTTTGTACTAGCAGTGAAAGGCAAACGTTGAAAGCACTTGCGAATTGTAATTGAAATTGTTATGAAAGATTGATTGTCACGGCTCGCTACAAATTGAAAATTGCGGAGTACGGACTAATCAACGAGAATCGTTCGATGTTGGCTGTTCGATGAATGTTTTATGACACAGTGGTCAGTGCTTTAGTTGTTCCTCTATATTTTGCATTTTGCTCCATTAAAAATTGAAGAACAGGAAGGAGGCGGAGAGGCCATTGCTCGTTGCCGTTGGCGGTTGGCGGAGAAAATTAAAGCTATTGAATTTTAAAGTCATAAGTCATAAGCAATTATATTCTGACTTTAGGAAATTAAGAATAATTCGTAACACGCACGAAATTCTTTAAAAAAATTCCATTTGACGATTCTGATTTTTTGATTAAATTAAAAGATGATGATTATTTTATTATCAGAAGTGGACCTACGTTTGTCCCCACTTTTGAAGCTTTGTGATCTGTCCTCCTGTCGGTCATTTCTGTTCGTCCCACCTGTACCAAATACTCCATATTTACTTTTCGCTTTTCGCCTTCATTTTATTTCTGTTCCTGCTCAATTGCATCCACTTTCGTGGCATTCTATGACAAAGACGGAAAATACTTCGGTCGATCCGGTACTTTTGGAATATTTTTTAAAAAACGCTTGAGGTAGTCCCCGTGCCAACAATTACTACTTGGTTACTACTTAAATCAAAGAGAATAAAGACGGAGCTATTGTAACGAGAATATATTTATATTATGTTGTTGATAGGATAGTGGACAGATGTAGCCCCACTTCCCAACTAATTCACTCTTCGGGTGATTATTCGCTTTTGATGAATAGAAAATGCTTCTAATGCGTCTTTCTCAGCCAGCTGTCGAGCTTCATTGACGGCACGGGTTGAGGCTAGCGCGTACATGGCCAGATCATGATGCTCCAGCACCGAAAGTCTCGCGACCTGTACTGTTGATGAGTCGTGATCGATGTATTTTTCGAGTCCTCGTGTACACCTTCTGAATGTTTCTTTCAGTGAACCTCCTCTTTTGTGAGTGGCGGATGCGATCTCCTTAGCTTCTTGTCGCATAGAATTGTATTCGTCTCGCGTAAACCACAATGCGTTTTTGTTATCTTCGGCAATATTTTCGACTGTGACACCTTTGACAGCGCCAAATGAAACAGAGCGCGCAGTTTTACGGGTCGCATCCCTGTCAATAAAAGTTCGCGACAACTTAGAGGACAAGCAGCTCCTGGTACGACGTGGCATTTGCCGCATTGGTGGACATGGATCTATGTCTTTTATATCCTCTCCTCGATTTGCTGCAATGTACACTTGTTGGAAAGCTCTTGGAATTCGTGTTTGAATAATCGGTTTCAGAACATGTATTGGTTTGGCAACCACTGCAGCCTGAGTCTCCGCACAAGGCCTTGCTCTCCCAACACGGGCTTTGCGACTGCTCTTCGATCGGTTAGTGTCAGTCATTTCAGGCGCTTTTCGTCTGCTGGCAGCTTTACAATCGACAACCAGAATTGGATCTCGCCTTCTTTCGTGGCTTTCAAGTAGAGTGAAGTCTGTTTGTAACATTGTCATGGTTCTTTGTACTAGCAGTGAAAGGCAAACGTTGAAAGCACTTGCGAATTGTAATTGAAATTGTTATGAAAGATTGATTGTCACGGCTCGCTACAAATTGAAAATTGCGGAGTACGGACTAATCAACGAGAATCGTTCGATGTTGGCTGTTCGATGAATGTTTTATGACACAGTGGTCAGTGCTTTAGTTGTTCCTCTATATTTTGCATTTTGCTCCATTAAAAATTGAAGAACAGGAAGGAGGCGGAGAGGCCATTGCTCGTTGCCGTTGGCGGTTGGCGGAGAAAATTAAAGCTATTGAATTTTAAAGTCATAAGTCATAAGCAATTATATTCTGACTTTAGGAAATTAAGAATAATTCGTAACACGCACGAAATTCTTTAAAAAAATTCCATTTGACGATTCTGATTTTTTGATTAAATTAAAAGATGATGATTATTTTATTATCAGAAGTGGACCTACGTTTGTCCCCACTTTTGAAGCTTTGTGATCTGTCCTCCTGTCGGTCATTTCTGTTCGTCCCACCTGTACCAAATACTCCATATTTACTTTTCGCTTTTCGCCTTCATTTTATTTCTGTTCCTGCTCAATTGCATCCACTTTCGTGGCATTCTATGACAAAGACGGAAAATACTTCGGTCGATCCGGTACTTTTGGAATATTTTTTAAAAAACGCTTGAGGTAGTCCCCGTGCCAACAATTACTACTTGGTTACTACTTAAATCAAACTATCCTAATTATTAATCTTATTCCCTAATTTCCTTGTCAAAATGCAACTTTGAAATTCGTACTGATTTTTTCGTTGTCCATTTTCATTTTCTCACAAATAGTTCAAACCCTGTGCTGAGTAAAAGCTCTAGCTAGTGCTAGAGGAGTGCATGTCCTGAACCCGTTTTCCAATGAGGTTGAAAGCTATGCAGTCTATTTGTGTCACAATAATGGATGCTGCACCTCGTAGAGACGTCATTATGAAGCCGCCTCATTTGCATTGTTCAATTGCACTCGTTCAAAATTTGGAAGATATATCTTTTCCTATGGTCTGGTTACTCATTGCTTTCATTTTCTTCCATACAAAAATTAAACACAGGATACAACAAATTCCCAAAAATGTTCAGTATTACCCACTAATCTACTTTGTTCAGATCAAGGATTCAGCTTTGAGCGACGTAAAGGTACTGACAGTATTTGACTCTCTTTCTGAATTGCAACTGCCTCGAGTGCATCCAACAACGCCGTTTCTCTCGCTTCAAGGACCGCCCGATGCGATGCTAGGGCGTACATGGTCAAATCTTGATGCTCCAGTACGGACAGCCGAGCGGTCTTGATTGTTGTCGACTCTTTGTTGACAAACCTTTCGAGTCCTCGCGAGGTTACAGCGGAACTGTCTTCAACCGCCTTTCTGTCTCGAATGGTTAGGGCAATCTGAAAGGCCTCGTTTCGCATCGCTTCATATTCCTTTGAGGAAAACCACAACTGGGTTTTGTTCTCGCGAGCTATATCTTTTACGATGACATTTTCCACGCGGCCAAACGACACTGTTCGTTTGGGTTTTCGAACGGGGGAAGCATTTTGTGCGGACATATAACTTTTGATCCGGCTAGGAGCTTGTCGAATCGGTGATTCAGCTTTACGTTCAAGCTGCTCGGTTTGATCGGACCCAGCATCCGATGACAAATTTTTTCTAAAGTTTGATGAAGCTTTTACAATATCTTGCGACGAAACGAGCGATCGTAAAGCTTTACTGCGAATATGAGGTGATGAGCGTTTTGGTTGGTGATAGCCGGCGGTATGCTTATCGTGGTTCATGAAGTCATGATAGAGTCCACCAGACGATGTTTGTTTTGGCAAACTTTTCGTACGCGAGGGTGGTTGCCTCGAGACTTTTCTCGTGCTGATCGCTTCATGTACAGGCAAGCTGCTTTTCAACCGTATGCTTCGTTTTCTCTCAAGGGGTAAATGAGGTGAAAGCATTCTTGTTGGCATGGTGATTGCTCCAGGAAGAGAGAAGAGCTAATGGCGTAGGAAGAATAACTCTGGCGAGAGCAAGAAACAGCTGTGTTATCATTTCCGAAGGAACGCAGACATTACGAATCACGACTACTGGTATCTGGTATCGACTTCTTCGCGTTGTAAAGGATTTGAGATGTGAAGCGAAAAGATGTACACCAAAAACTTATTTTAGATTTTAGATTTAAAACAGAACAGAACGGCTCGGGCTCGGGGCAGTGCAGTGAAATTTGAGGTTCAACATGGCAGCTGCAACTGTGACTCACTCACTACTCACTCATCTCACATCTTCCGACAGCATTAGGGGTTCGGACTTGGGACGTGCAGGATGTATCAAGAAGTCCTTCATACTACGTAGGCATCTTGTTAACATCAAGTGGTAAGAGAAAAGATCCATGAACAACGGAACTGCTACTAAAGAGAAGAATTTATTTAAGGTCTCGTAATAATACCGTTGTATCGAACCCTTTTGGCTTAAAGATTATAGAGAGTCGAACCTAAAGTGAAATGCTTCAACTTACAAGAAATTCCGAATTTACAATTTGCGAGTATTCGGTTTACGAAAAGCTTCCGAAGCATAAAGTACCGATACCGATGAAGGAGAAGGGAGGAGGGTCATCGTCGTCGGTCATTTTACGTAGTAGCTTTCGATCTCTTAAGTTTGAACTTTTGATGTAGAATGAAGCTACTGTATTTTCCTTGATCCTTTTAAAAGGTTGTACTGGTATTCTCTTCTTGCTGATAATGCATGATGCATAATGCGGTATCACCTGGTACTTTCCAGAGAGTCGGTCATGTCCTTTACGTGCGAAACGTGAAGACGTCATCCTCGATCCATGACCCTTGATCCTTTTTTCTTGTTCCTTCCCGACTTCCATAGTCCGTAATTGTGAAATCCTGAAAGAATCCCTGTGATCCATGTCTTCTTTTTTCATCGTAGCTTAACGCAGATGCACCACTGCACTACACCAGGCACCAGGCACCACGTCCCCCCTATTTGCTGCAATGAATTCGTGTTTGTATAATCGGTTTCCGGAACATGTGTTGGTTTAGATCTTGCCCGATCGGCAGGAGCGGTGCGACTGCTCTTCGATCGAATACAACCAGTCCTTTCGAACGCTTCCCTTCTACTGGAAGCTTTACGATCGACAACCAGGATAGGACCTCGCCTTCTTTCATGGCTATCAAGGAGAGTAAAATCTGTCTATAACATTGCCATAGTTCTTACGAACACAAATGTTGCCAGCTCCGCAAGCTGAAACTGTGATAAGAGAATTGTATCGGGCTGAAGGATGAAACAGACGAACAACGGCATCTCAGATTGCGGAGTAACTAACGAGAATCGTTTGGCTTTTGATGAGTGTTTTATGACACGATGGTCATTGTGTAGCTTGTTCTTTGTTTCTTTTGGTACCGTAATCCGTAATGCGTTTGAAGAACGAAGGACACAGAGCACACAGGGCTATATCTTTTCCTATGGTCTGGTTACTCATTGCTTTCATTTTCTTCCATACAAAAATTAAACACAGGATACAACAAATTCCCAAAAATGTTCAGTATTACCCACTAATCTACTTTGTTCAGATCAAGGATTCAGCTTTGAGCGACGTAAAGGTACTGACAGTATTTGACTCTCTTTCTGAATTGCAACTGCCTCGAGTGCATCCAACAACGCCGTTTCTCTCGCTTCAAGGACCGCCCGATGCGATGCTAGGGCGTACATGGTCAAATCTTGATGCTCCAGTACGGACAGCCGAGCGGTCTTGATTGTTGTCGACTCTTTGTTGACAAACCTTTCGAGTCCTCGCGAGGTTACAGCGGAACTGTCTTCAACCGCCTTTCTGTCTCGAATGGTTAGGGCAATCTGAAAGGCCTCGTTTCGCATCGCTTCATATTCCTTTGAGGAAAACCACAACTGGGTTTTGTTCTCGCGAGCTATATCTTTTACGATGACATTTTCCACGCGGCCAAACGACACTGTTCGTTTGGGTTTTCGAACGGGGGAAGCATTTTGTGCGAAAATGCGTAAAGAAAGCGGAGACATACAACTTTTGATACGACGAGGAGGTTGTCGAACTGGGCCTTTATGAAGCTGTTCAATTCGATCAGGTTCAGCCTCCGATGCCGAGTATCTTCTGACGTTCACGGAGGTCTTCATAGTGTCTTGCGAAGAAACGGGTGACCTTAACGCGACGATACTTCTAGAATGAGCCGATGAGCGTTTTGGTGGGTTACGGCCGCCAATGTCCTTATTGTTAATCGAAAAGTTGCGATAAAGTCCACCCGACGATGTTACTTTCGGCATGCTTTCTGTAGGCGAGGGTGGGCTGCACCGCGAGCCCTTTTCCGCACAGATAACTTCATAGACTGGCACGCTGCTTTTCAATCGAAAGCTTTGTTTCCTTTCAGGAGGTAAATGGGGCGATAACATCCTTGTCAGCATGATAATGATGATCGCTTGTTGAAATTTGATTATCAGAAGAACCAGCCGATTGCTGCTTCTTTGAATGATGCAGACATTACGACCAGCCGCACCGATACCGTTTCTATGAGACTTGATGTGAAAAGACGTTAAATAAAACTTAATTTAGATTCAGATTTAACACATAAAAGACCTAATGCAGTGCGAAATGCGAGGACAAGCATTAAGTATGGGACGTAAGAACTGCAACTGTGACTCAACTCATCTGACATCATCTGACGGAAGTACGTATCAGCGGCCGCAGCAGCGAGCAGTAAGCAGTGTTAGGTGTTACAAGAAACAATCCTAATTTAGAAAGTCATTAAGTCTCATGATTTAGCGCTCTTTATTCTTTGTAAGCTTAGCCAAGAGACAGGACGACACCCTTAATAGACACCCTTAATACTGTAATGTCATACTGCTACAATCTTGCAAAGTACTATACTTTGTACTTTGTACGAAGAAGGAGGCACTGGCACCATACTCCTTTGCTCGCACGTTCACGATCCAGAATCCAGACCAAAACTCCAAGACAAGTGAACCACGATTAATAATCAAGGGGACAATATAAGCGCCTCATTCAGAATCCAGATCCATGTGATTTTAGCTAAGGACTTAGGTGGACGCGTTATATTCCACAAGAAAAGATCTTTTATCAAATGAATCTCCAATGCAAGATTCAGGACTTCTGGGGTTAGCTTCCTACCTACCAGTATCTACCACTACAGGCATCAGCGTAAACTCGTTTTAGAAGAACTATCATCCGGCGTGCTTTACAATCTAAGCCAAAAACGTATGCCGCTTGACTAACACAGCGACAGAATCCATAAAAGAGAAAATTGAATATTCCCATTGCTGCTTAAAACGGATGAAAGTTTTCACGTAGTTTCTGGACTTTTTCAATATCATGTTGGAATTGTTTTCGCAAGTCCTGTAGAGCATCTTTCTTCTGCTGTTTGTTTTGGAAACCGATAAAAATCAGTGAGGTCTTCGCATTTTTTCTTTTGTTTCTTACGGTGGCGACTGCTTTTGCTGCTAGGTCGCTTGTTTTTAGAAGTCTGCTGTGATGTCTCCAATGCAATATTGTTGTTGTTGCCTGTGTATGTTACTGTCACAAAGCCATCTTCATCGGGCTCATTGGCGGCGCGTTCGCGTTCAATGCGAAGAGCTTCGGACGTTTCTTCGAATTTCTCCATAGCTTGATTGCATTCTTCTAACAATTTATTTCTATCCGGTATGGACTGCCGATACCGCTTAGCCAGCTCCATAACAATACTTTTGCTTCCAGATTTTTTTCCTTTCTGGTCCGACTCTTCCTCTTCTGCGTCATCATCTGCGCTCGCGTCCTGAAGCGTGCTCAGCTCTGCTTCATCTAGTGCAAGTTCAGGGCGCTTTTCCAACGCTTTCATCGTCTTTTTAAGAGACTGTGGCGATGCATAGATAACGTGTGCGTAAGTTCCTTCCGTGTTCTTCGTCAACCACGTGGGTGCCATGGATAGTTGGGTTCGTGTCGCATGAGAGACAACCGTGACGCGCTGAATATCGGCCCATGATCCCAAGAGTGCTTTGAGTAAAATACGCGTTGATATGCCTGGAAATATGGGAGCATTCACGACAAATAATGTGGGTGTAGTCGACTTGTTTGAAGCTTTTTCAGTGTGCTCTTTGACGTAAATAAATGTCTCATCTCGTTTACCATCTTCCGACGGCAGCTGCAAGCGAACCGGCAAGTACCCTTTAATGCGATTCACATGCGACATGATGCTTTTGTAAACTTTGAATCGTTCGATCTTTGCTGTAACCTTGGTTGCAATTGAACGGCAGATTCATCTATGGAAGATCACGAGCTGAATGACGATTTTCTTGCGTTTCTATCGTTTTGTTTATGGCCGGCAACAACCATCGTCTGTAAGTCTGCCAGACCAAATTAAGCATCAAGCAACGGCGGAGACACGGGAATACACAACTGCTTGGTACATTTCTCTACGGGGGCCTATCGACATAAATCATAAATAATAATCAAGGGTAAAACGAATTTTTATAACAATATATTGGGGACGAATGATGACTAGCATTCATGTGTTGGCTCAGCAACAGATGAATCATGACTCATGACTCATGAGTGAGGTGCAGTAGCGATTGGAAAACGATCTGAGAGCTTGTTCGACTTGATTAATCGAATTGAGCTTAGTCTAGCAGATGCTGCGAAAGAGAAGAGAATGGTTACTTTACCTTTAATTCTCGCAAAACAAACAGATAGCCTAGGTTTATTCTGATTTCGAATATCGACGTATTTAGATTTAGATCGATTGAATTTTTCTTTTGTACCAGGTAGAGTGTCGCACCTCGCACCGCCCCCTCAAACTCAAAACAGAACCTTTTTCCACAAAAGGCTACAAAAAATTGTATGTAGATGAGACTGTGCAAAATAGATCTTTGAGGTTTAGCCATGCCAGATCGCGCGACGAGCGTGGACATTCCGCCATCGAGTCCCGCCTCCAAAACGTTTTGTTTTACTTTTTCCCACAACAAAAGCAACATCATTGAGGAGCATCTCCTGTCATGCTTATCTGAATTCTATTGCTGCTGTGTTCACTATTACAATCATGAGAAATCGCGTAAGTAAATGGAGGCGCTCGTGACAAAAGAACGAAGGAATGAGATCCACTGGAACGGGAAAAGTGACCTGCGGCACTCGTAAAGTGACGGGGACGCGGGTTTACAAATCTATGATGATTTGCCAAAGAAATCATTTTGCAATTGAGCAGAGATCTACATTGCACCTTGAATGATTCGTATTCTCAAATCTATCTGCTCATTCTACAGTATTCTCTCCGAAACCGTTTGCAAAGCAATCAGCCATATCATGGAAGACGCGACGATGCTGATATTATGGAATTGAGAACGGCATTGCGAATACTCAATCAAGAAATGACTAAAAGAGGATGGACAAAGCAAATACAGAACGACTTTGTGCAAGTTAGTCCGATAGGAGAAGAGTTTGCAATTCAAGTCTCGCCCAGTCAGCGTCCCTTCAACGTTCCTGTATTCTCTCCCTTTATTGAACTGACACCCCTGGAAGCTTATGACCTCTGCGAGTCGCATATGAAATATTTGCTTGATTTTCTGGAGCAGGGGAAGTACAAATGGTGCAAGTATAAGTCATTCAGCGCTTTCCTGTCGACCATGAAAATGCTGCAGGTCCACGCAGGCCCACAAGAAGAATGCTACAAGCTACCGGCTGTCATCCTCTACAAGGAAGTAGTGAGACAACTGAACTTTTCTACACCAGTCCAGATACATTACTTTGACGGGAAAGGGGTTGATTCCGCTAATGTCCTTGAGCTCAAACTCGAAGAAGCCTATGCGACTGTTGAGTTCATCGGACTGACTGGACAAATGAACCACCGTGCTGTCACGGGTAGGTATGAAAGTTACGCACACTACAACCAAATCTATATGCGACATTTGACAGCGGCGGTACAGCTTCGAGACGCTACCGAGAAAGCCTTTCACGTGCGTATCGTCGGTTTAAAGCCAAAAGCAGATGATAGCGACGACGACGCAGCGGAGAACTCCGAGAGTGATGAGTCCGACGACGAAGAAGAGCTCGGACTGATTGATTACTTTAGTCTCCGTCACCAAAAATCTCTCCCTGCAAAGACGCAGCCTGCGGTGTCCGCGAAGGAAAGACGTATCACTAACGAGGAGAAACATGATGCTAATAAGCTTCTGAGCGCAAGTGTCTTCTCAGAAAACAGAAAAGCAAACGTTCCTGATACCGTCGCAGCGAAGGTAGAGCTTCCAAAGGAGACCGAAAAAGTACCCGCTGAGAAGGCGGTCAAAGAAAATGATCCAGCCTCCAATGAAAGTAAGCTCAAGAAAATTGATTCTTGCAGTGCTAATGGCAAAGGAACGACGGGTTCGCAGGATGAACTTTACGCTAGTGAAAACATTGTTTCAGCCAAGCAAAACAAAGATGTAAAAGAAGTGGCTCGTGTCGAGTCAGAGAAGGAGAAACCACCCAGACGCCGATGTCAACTCTGTGCATATTCCAGGTCAAAGCACGGGCAATCAAAAGGCGATCTTCCGGGCAAGCGCATCTCTTGCGATCGGGCGGCTCTTCCTTCAGAAGAAGAGTCGTTAGGGGCAGAGACGGCAACAAAATCACCCGAGCTTCGCAAGGCAGCAACGAGTACCGACATGGACGACGCGGCTTCTATAATTGCGAGCAAGCAAGTACCCAGCGACGTGCCTGATTTGAGCCTTGAGAAATCTGTTTTTGCTATGCTTCGTGATGGAAAGATTCCTCAAAATTCTGTTTCCGAGTTGCAGAGAGAGGTAGAAGCACTTCGTGCCAAGAACGAAAAGGTCATTGCGAACTTGCGAAACAAGAAGGCTCTCTTGGAGGAAGCTAAAAGAAGAACCAGCGTCTCGAAGATAAATTGAGCCAAGAAAGTAGTCTTCACTCCCAGATCGCTTCGCTTCGAGCCGGCATTGAGAACTTGACCGCCGCCCGCGATAATTTGAGAAACAAGCTTCGAATCGAAAAGGAATTGCACACGCAAGCCCGGCTGGAGAAGGAAAAAGCCCAGCATCAACTAAAACGGACAGAGAAACTAAGAGCCGCGGAGCTCGAGTTGTTGGATTTGTATCGTAAGTTTGGCAATCATAGTGGGTTTCACGGATGGGGTAAGCGCATCCGCAAACTCGAAGCCGAGGTTTTGGAACAGCAGAACAGTCTTGCTGGTCAAATTTAACCACTGGCATACGATCCGACGGTTGTTCTCCTTGATCGAAAGAGTTCTTCTTTTCATATTCTATATTCTAGAGCAACAAAACCAGACTCTGTTTGTGCACTAGAAATTTCGATCAAAGTTCTTTTTATGCGACGCTGTCCTCTCCATCCAATCGCACCATGAGAATAGTGCTTCCCGCTCCACACAGAAAGGCGAAAGCCGCTATTGCGATGCCGCTCGAATTATTGTAATGTTTCTGTTGACGTTGAGTTCTACGCGGTGCTTGCGAAAGAAAGCGACGTGAATGTTGCCCGAGTTTCGTTTGGAAGACTGTGGAGGAAACCATGTCGAATGACTCAAGCAAAACGTATGTCGTAGATCTGGCCTGCTTTACTACTTCAAAAGTAGTCTTATATAGCCGATATTGACGAAACAAAGGGATGCAGATTGACTTCGATTACAATTCGCAATTCAATCGCAACGATTGTGACGAGCTGGTTTATTTGTTGCGCTCGATCCGCCGTTCGGGCGTGTTCGATAATGGCGCGGGGAATGGGGATAGTTTCCGTTGATGACACTAACGGCCAATTTTGACCGGACTCACGAACACCCTATAGCAAACTGTAGAGCTATAGACTATAAAGTCATAGAAATGTAGAGGGTTGAGGAGCGACTCGGAAGAGACGCCCGGCGCAAAACGGCCCGCCGATCGTCTGTCTGGATCGGTATGTGCGAGTACATCGTAGTAGTATAGTTCATCGCAGGCAAGGGACATTTGGGTCATGAAAAGATCTGCACGTGGAAGTTGCAAACAAGGCATGTCCTTGCTTTTGCTACGGAGAAAGTTACATCATTCACGAACCTCAAAGTCTTTCCCTTTGTGTTCCTTTTGTATCAAGCTTCATTTATTCGGACTATATCTTGACAAGGTAGGGGATAGAAGATCAAAGTTGATTATAGAAGAAAAGAATTCTTCGTTTAGTCCCTACAACGTTCGAGGACGAGTTTTGCGATGCGTCATGGATCTGTTTTGACATTTGCGGTTCCAAAAGGTTGTTTGTTCCCTCTTAATCCTCTTAACCTTACATTGTGCTTGCATTTCTTTATTTGTGTTTACAGCAACGTTATTCAACTTCGATAGAGATTTATAGTTTATTTTCTACAGCGGAGCTACTTTTTCCCGTTAAATCATTTATTCTCGTTGATTCTTTTTCGATCCGAAGCACACAATTAAATTAAAAATGTCTTCCTCTACTGCAGAAACCAAGCCAGACGAATCCGACCGTATCGATGGATCGAACGCTTATGCTGGTGATCAGTTGCACGGTAACGATCGTAAACGATCTCGCCCGACGGGACGTGGTGAAGGTAGTCAAAAGAATAGCAACAACCTTGAAGACGCGGACGAAGGAGCTCAAGAGTATCACCAGACGAGCGAAGACGGTCGCCCCAAAATCGCGACTCGGGCGCGCGGAAGTAGCGGAATCCCTCCTCGAGGAAAACTAGAATTAGAAGATTTGCAGGGAATGAGCGAAGACGAAGTCATGCGGGCTCTTTATGAAGACCCCGAACTCGCTGCGGCTGCTGCAGCAGCGGCTGACAAATCCGGCTTTGGGAGCAGCAATACTGCCGGGCAGACCGGTATCCCCAAACTTCAAACGGTGAAGAGAGTCGATGGCTTGAAGGAACGAGGATTCCCTTTCGTGCAGTGGGCCGTACTCTTGCTCCTGCTGGGCTTAGCTACTCATCAGATTTACAAATCCATGTTGACTCCTTCGGCGACGAAATCTCGGTCTAAAAAAGACGAGCAAGGCGAAGAATGGTAAAGCTGTTAAAAATAGTAGTGTGAAAAACAAGGCTACAGAAGACGCAAAGGAAATTGAGGAAGAGCTGTTGGTTACCGAAACGGAGGTCATCCCACCCGCTAAGCAGAGTGCCTCCGAAAAGTCGTCTCCTTCTATGAGAAAGAAAAAGGTGAAGACGAAGAAGACAAAAGTTGCCTCGTCCACAACCCAGGAGAACGGTACCACATTCATGTCGCAGACGAAATCTGCGATTATGGAGACGTCGAACCATGATGATGGATGGACAACCGTCGGTAAAGAGTCCGATCCCAAACCGAAGGCAGAAGCTAAGAACGGCTCGTCCCAAATTGCAATTAAAATTGACGCTTCGGTAGCTGTTTCGGAGAAAAACAAAGCCCCCACGGGCACAAATGAATTTCAGCCTGTGGCGACCAAGCCAAAAAAAGAAGAACAAAAATAAGAAAAAGCAAGAGAACGGAGCTAGCACGAATCATGATAATGCCATTGAACAGATTAACGGAATCGAAGAAGACGCTGCCTTGGCTATGGAATTGCAAAAATACGAAGAGCGCGCATTGGCAAGCGAATCTATCGAAAGTAACGTTGACGTTTGGGAAGAAGTCAAACCAAAGAAACGAAAATAAAAAGGAGACAGTTGTAAACCACTTCATTAAGCAACTTTTATACTTTTTTCATAAATCGCGGTTTTACTTTGACAAATTAGATTACGAATTTAATCTTGACGCCTCCAAATCAGTGTCCCCCAAAATTTCATTCGTAGCTTTATTATTTCGTTCGATTGCTTCATTTTCATGGAGTTTTTCGTTCTCAGAAAAGGACAAGCTTCTTGTTAACTCAAGCATGCCAGTTGACAGCACTTTGATTCTGCCTTCATTCTGTTGAATCTGCAACAAGCCATGTTGTGCTAGCTTGCGGCTCAAAGCCTCGATGTCAAGACGGCTCCAGTCGTCTTCGATGCTTTGGTTCTTTGAAACAATTGAGCGCGCTAACAACTCGTTCGCTTTACGCTGTGCTTTTCTTAGGTTCCACTTTGCCTCTGTCTCCAGTTTTCCCATTCGTCTACCTCTCGCAAAGGGACGACCGGCTGTGTATTGAAGAGAATTCCGAACTATCCGTCTTTTTGTGGTCCTCCGTACATCCTCTAAAACATCACCAAGTGTTTCATGCGTATTTTCGCCCCATCTTCTAGGATCATGCAGCACATACAATGGTACATCATTTTCTTTGCAGATTTGTTGCAAAAGGCGTAATGCTTTAGGTAGCCGCTGTTGCAAGACGGAGCCATTGACGATCACCGCGTGTGGTTTCTCCGATGCCCAGTTCGATGACTCCTCCTGACTACACGCTGCTCCATCCATTCCTGCAGGATCCACATATGAAAATAAATCCCACCATGCACCTTTTCTAGCATACACCGTAGTACGATACAAGGATTCGCTCTTTCTCCAGCGATTCCACCACCGATACTTCACAGCGTCCATCGGCTCGCCAAACTTGACCTTTCCTCCGATGCGTAATATGGCTTCTTCAATCCACGCATGTTGATTCCACGGTGCTTCTTGCTGATCTACGCTGTCCAAATCTTCTGCCGTTTGTTCCTCAGCCTTTATCTCTAATTTTTGGCGTCCTTTTCGCCGAGCGTACTTTCCGTGATCGTATCGAATCAAACTATGCATGCGTCTTAATACTGCAGGGTTCAAGCTGGTTGTATCGGCTTCCATGATTTCGATCCCCAACTTCTTCGTCTTGTCAGCTGAAT
The DNA here is from genome assembly GCA_030295235.1 of Fistulifera solaris. NCBI lineage: Eukaryota > Bacillariophyta > Bacillariophyceae > Naviculales > Stauroneidaceae > Fistulifera > Fistulifera solaris. The sequence continues at coordinate 21,918 of AP026155.1, read as the reverse complement.
CATTGTAATAGCATTGATGAAAGGCGCGAATCCAGATTTTCTGTGCAATATCGATAGATGACTCTCCTTCAATTTCTGAGCCTACATAGACTCGTTTAGGTGCCGCAACACCATGTCGGAACTCATTTGGAGACGCGTGACACTCGGCACTACTACCTAAGCCTTTTTCGCGCACAGCCGTGAGATCCACAGTCATGAGTCGAAGAGTCTGCGGTACAGCAGGAGGACGAGTTCCCTCCGTTTCCTCAATGAATGATTCCAGATAGGGTTTTTTCGCTAGTCGATCCATAAAAGAGGGACTCAGCTTTTGATGCTCTTGCATGACTTCTGTTTCTTCTTCGTCGTCTGAGCTTTGCAGCAACTTTGTGACACCACGAGCGGCTACGGAAGCGACAAGAGTGCTCGCCGTCACGAGACCAAGTTTTTGTCGATTTATGCTTTTGCCGAAAAACATCTTACGAGTTCAAGGCAATCCTTCAATAAATAAGCGCTACAAGAATATTGTAGACTAGCAACACCAAAGCGCTTACTCTTTTTCGTCTTGCGTGACAAGAAGTGACAACATCGAGAAAATTATACTAGTACTGAATATACTCCTTCGACTGGAGTGTGACATCTCTCGTGACTCATGACGTATGAATCAGTCACGTGATGTCACGTGTCACAAAGGAACATATACTCCTTTGCGTGTCACAGGAAGCAACATATTCTCCTTTGCAGGAAGAGAAATACGGAGTACTAATAAAGTAGTAACTCTAAGTAATAAGGCCGCCCAGTCGACGGTGCCGTTTTGGTGCTTCACATCCTATACAAATCATTCATTATTTATTTATTATCGGAGGAACACAGTAAAGGTACAAAATAAGCAAGAGTGAATATTTGTCTTGAAAGTTTTAGCCACAAAGATGCTGCAAAGATTCATGACGACGCTTTTTTCAACCTATCGGCGGCAATTCATTCCCCACTAATTGCAAACTTTGCCTTGCAGATAACAATGGCGCTTACGACAATAGATGCCTGTAATGATGCTCAGCCCTCTCAAACTGATCGATGGAAAGCGCTGACACGCGCTTCCTTGCAAGAGCTATTTGCAGACTCGCTCTTCTTTCGCAACTACCAGACACGCAGGGAAGTTCCATCGCTGCTTTTTAACGGTAAGTCCTGAGCTACTAATTAATTTGTCTTGCATACGAATGTACTCAGTTATTTATGCTGATTCGACAGACATTAGTACAGGAAACGAACTAGGAAAAGGAAAATATGGTCGCGTAAAAGTAATCACTTCTTTTGAATCGGCAAAGAATCCTCGAAAAGTTTCCAACGGAGACAGCTTTTCTCGTTAAAGGGTATTCAAGTCGCTCCCGATGATGAATTGCTGGACGAAAAGAAGGATTCACGAAAGGAAAAGCAACATGAAAAGTCCATTCAAATGCTTTGCAAAATGCATGTACGCAAAAATCAGTTTAGATATGCGATCAAAGTGGTGAATGATGATTTAGATTATGAAACAAAGACCTTTTCGATAGTTGACTTGGCCAAAGAGGCGTGCTTTCTACAGCAGATCAAGCATCCCAACATCATTCGACTACGTGCTACAGTAGGTGAACTAGGAACGCTTTCGTTTGGACTCGTTCTCGATCGGCTGACAAGCACATTGGCCGACGAGGTACTTGAGTGGATCAAGCAGTATCCTGAATGCCGACAAGGGCGTCGGATCGCCGTTGTGAATCGACTTTTGTTTCAAGATCTCGAAAACAGCAATTGGAAGCCTTCTATTCACACAGACTGGTAGTTGCTCTCGATATAGCGCGTGCCCTTCGCTTCCTTCATAAACACAATATTGTGTTTCGTGATCTGAAGCCCGAAAATTTAGGAATAAGCTTGCGTGGCCATTTGATCCTGGTAGACTTCGGCTGCGCAAAAGAGCTAAAGGAAAAGGAGCTAATTGAGCATCCGGACGGTTACAAAGCCTCCGCTATGGCAGGGACAGTGCGATTTATGGCCCCCGAAGTGATGAAAGGACTTCCGTACGGTCTCTCTAGCGATGTATACTCATTCTCCCTGATGATGTGGCTTCTCTTTAGTTTAGAGAAGCCATTCAAAAATGTCCGCTTTGCCTCTATGAAAGATTTGTGCAATTTAATTTCCGAAGAAGGCATCCGCCCTCAACCGCTTCCCATCCTGACTGGGGATATGCAAAACCTAATCGAAGACTGCTGGTCAGCTAATCGAGCAGATCGTCCGTCGATTGACCATGTATGCAGCATTTTGCGTGCCGAGATAGATGCAACCGTAAATCCGTCCGCGAAGCGTCATTTCATCGATCGCACCAAGCACATCCTGGATATTTCACTACATTCACTGTCGCTGTATTCCGACTGTAGTTCACCGGATGTCATGGTACCGGATCTATCTCCGGAAAACAAACTGAAACGTCTTTGTTGAATAAGACCGAGCAGGACGGTACGAATACCATTCTTCGAAAGCGCCGTTCTCATGTTGCAATAGGCCCTCAACTGTACTCAAACCACAACGGAACTAGCGCCTTAAATCCATTTGGACGGCTTCAAGTGAAATTCCTGGGCTCGAAAGGTAAAGCAGCAATCTCGCACGACTTGGAAGAGTAGCGCGCTCGCTTTCATTGCACCATCAGCAGTAGTACACACGTCGCAGCTCGAGAACTTCAAAAGCATACCAAGGTTGCTGCAGTTGCATGTAGCGATGCAACACGTTAACATGGTCTTCGTAATGAAACTGTAAGGCCGTGTGCAGGGTCTGATTAGCATTTAACGCCTTCGACCGATAGCAAAATCGTACATTTTACAATTTCTTCCAGGCACTTGATACCACTTCCATCCAATCGCCCAACTTTGCATTCCACCACGCAAGCATCTTGGTGATTGACTATCGCATTTGCAGTTGCATAGAAGATATTCATTGTCAAATTCTTTGCTATTGGCGTGATTTTGGGCTTTTCTAGACAGTTCGGCAAAATGCAATTTGATTGTGTATGCACCGGTTACCATGAATTATTCGCAACTGACTGACCACATTCGAGTGATGCCCCCAAAACGGAGAGATGCCGCCGGTACAGACACGAAATATCCCAAAGTCGCGCGTGATCGAGTCAAATAAAAGCTGGCCATGAAGTGATCAAAGACAATTCTTCTGTTTCCCGACGAAATGAATGAGGCGCAAGTAGGATGACCCAAATCAGCTGTGGTCGACTGACGTGCTATTTCCCCTTTCGGTATCGTTCATAGGATGCTTGCATGCGCCACACCTGACCCTGTGTAAATTCAAACTTGCATTCGTCATAAGCATAATCCATGTAATTGTGAATGGGGTCTTTTCCTTCATCGTTGGGACAAGAATCGCGATTGAGCGGGAAACCATCTATTTGACCACAACCTCGAAATGCTTCAAGTTCGCGAGGTGTATCATCGATTCTATCCGATCGCTCCGAGCAACCCTCTTCGAACGTATGATATAAGCCTAGCCAGTGACCTACTTCGTGAGCCAGCATGGCTCCTTTTGAGTACTCAGTAATTGATCCACCAACACATACTCCAACACGCATGACAACACCATCCAATTTGGGCTTACGCCAATATGTGGAGGGGAACGTTGAGTATCCGGCAATTTTCAGAATCATAAAATCTGTCCAATAGACATTCAATGTTGTCGCATCACCTTTACGCAGTCTCCGTTTCATTTGACGGAGACGAGGATCCCAGAAAACAAGAACCTCGTCCAGTTTCGCTTTTTGTGGGCAATGATGCAAGCATCCGAAGTGTGTGATACTGTTGCACCTTGAATTACATTTTGTCTTGATGCCTCCATTTGCGCCCATGCAAAGCGGAATCCTGTTTCGACAGAACAAGATTGAGTACTACACCATTCCATCGTAGAATCGCAACACGAAGCCGAACTGTATGCGCGATTGAGAACGTCCAACTGATTTTGGAGCTGCTCGGAAGAAAGATCATTCACACCGTTGTCATCTGTCAGAATATGGAAGCACACGGGAATCGTAACTTGTTCCAGATTCAACTGCCTTTCTCGAGAATGAATGTAGCTGATAAGATCGGCATCGTCTTCTTCATCATCCAAAGAGCTACGATGCGTCCCACAAGAAAGCGAGAAGGGGTGCTCGACAGTGGTGATAAAAGAAGATTCAGGAGTAGACGTCCCGCGGAGTCGACTTGTCGTATTAAATACGTTTGCCGACGAAAGATTCGTCAAGATGAGGCAAAGTAGGAGAACAGAACTAAAATCATATTGTTGTCGGAATTTCATCTTCCTTCTATCTACTCTTTGCCGTTTTCCGGTCACCTGTTTTTAGTAATGATTGTAATCTGTTCATGATGCGTTTCCACGAAAAAAGAGATGAAGAGGGAGTGTTTCTCTTGCGATACTATGAAGTGAAAATGCGTCGAGGAGGAAACGTTTTTGTTGCAAAATTTTGGGCAGTTGAACCATGCTGGTGGACCATTTGGATATTTTATTGCTTTCGAGCGGAGCGAGCACTAACGCAAAAATGCTTTATCCCTTTCCGAGATAGTAGTCTCTATGCAGACCCTACGGGACCTTCAGTAAAGTCCACGATTTGCATCATTGGAATGCCGCCAGTGTTAGGAATACGTCAATGAAAATTGAAATGATATTTTTATTTAACATGCAGCCATTAATGATTATATTTGTTGTGCTTCTGTGTTTTCGATGTAAGTGCACACCCTTTTAGCTGACTTACTTACTGCGGCAGCAGGGCATTGGGCAAGTGGAGCTTACAAGTTTTGCAATGTCTTCCTTGACGTGGTTTCTTATCCACACTCCGGCCACGTTTTGGGGGTCGGCTTTGCCTTTTCTGTGCGATTGGTACAGATTCACGCCGTTGTATCATGTTTCCACTCACGCCGAAGATTGGTCTCGGCAGCAAGATAGGAGGGCAGAGTTTTCGCATCTGGGTGCTGTCGTCCTTTTCGATATGTTCACCGCTCTGCAGTGCGTTTGAGGCGGACAAAGCGTTGATTGCTATGGTAGATGTGGCTTCATTCAGACTACTGAGTGCGTCCAATGCACTGTACATACTTCTCACGGCTGAGCCTATCCGTTTCCTCTCAAGATATCTCTTTTCCATTTGCCGAACATAAATGGGCGTCTTTGGAAAAATCCGAATTCCATCGACCACGGGGTAAAATGGCATGACAAATAGCTAGCTCAAAGTTTGGGTCATCTGGCTTGATTCGTTGATTTTCGGTTACATTGATTCGCAGTTGTGCGTACATCAATATTTCCTCGGCAGTCGAAAAAGGTTGATACGGCAATTTTGTTCCAATGCATTTGGCTATATACTGCATGTCTTTCGAAAGGCGTTTCTCGATAACACAATTCTCAAGGTTCTCAATTGTTGCAGCGCGTTCATTTATTCGCGTCGGTCAGCTCTGATCTGGGAAGACCGGCGAAACCAAAACGTTCGGGGTCTCTGCAAGATCACATGAGTTTATCCAGTTTGGGTACAATAGTACTTTGCGCCCCTCTTCTACCGTAATCTGTAATTCGTCTACTAACCAGGGATCAAAATGTCGAATGTCTGGAAAGTTCAGTCGGTACTTTCGGGCTGAAATCATGTTTCTTCGGAGGCGTATATCGGTCAAAAGACAGTCCATCATTTCAAGTCCCACTGGCGAGTTTCCGATCGGCCCAAGGAGATTCCTATGTTCGTTCTCGACATCGTTTGTTCCTCTGGTACACGTAAGAAGCGCAAATCCTTTCGATTCGCTGAATTATTTGTCCCCGACCATCCACTCTATATCGGTAGAATGATACACCGGGTGGGTCGGAAAAATATCCTTTCCGTATGTCGGAGAGCAGACTTTTGGCCTTGTTCCATTCATTTTTTCCGAAGAGAGGCTTCTTGGACACGCTGTCGATTTTGTTGCCAAAGTATGATAGAACGGCACAAACACGCCAGTAAAGGAGATGCGGAGGAAGGGCTCGTCGCTCAACACGTGCTGCGAACCACTGTATGTTGTAGTACAATCGTGCCTCTATCTCCTTTTCGGAAATACCTAATTTGACCAATGCTTCTTTGACCTCTTTTAACCGTTCAGGATCCCATTCTAAAAATGCTCGTACAAGCGCAGCAGAGTAAGCTTTGCGGCATTCGTGCTTTGCTGGAACCTTTATTCGCATAATTGCGTGTATAATGTCTCCAAGCACAGCGGAGTAGCAAATCGGTATCGATTTAGGCGGCGGATCCAGGTATTTTTCTCCGTCCTGTGCAGTAAGAGGGCCCATCTTATCGACCGCGCCTTATGATATCATCGATTTCTCGGATTTTAGCAGGGGTAAGTTCTGAGAAGTCGTCAAAAGCATCCGTAGAATCAGGATCAGGGCTGATATCTTCTTCATTCTCGTGTTCAAATATGTAATCGTGGGTAAACAAATCATCTTCTCGCGAAACCGGTCGTTGTAGCTGTTTTAAGTTGTCGGCGTTCACTATACTCGCGTTCACCTTGTTGAGCTCTGTAGTATGGATCACCGGATTCGGGTTGATAGCGTCTGATGAGCTGGACGATGATTGCTGCTGGTGCTGAGAGCGCAACTGTGAAAGATTAACCATCATCACGAAATCGTCATCTGCAAAGGTTTTTACAAAATCTCCCAGCGAGACACCTTTCCTGCCTTTCCTATAACCATCCATTATCAAGCCCGGTAGCCAGAACCTTTTAATTCGAACAAGTACAAATTGACCGCCTGGTTTGCTTGACCTTCAACGAATGTAAATGTTTTTGGTGCTGTCCAGATCTGTTTTTGAGAAAGTATCTCCCCCCTCTGCACCGGGCGTCGGAATGGATGCCTTACTGCCCTTACTTGCAACAATAGTGACCTTAGTTCCAGCTAAAATCTCCTTGCGCTGAAGTTCCCTTGTTAAATCTGGCAGTTTATCGAGAGAATCGTATACTTGCAGACTTTTGATTGCATCTAAGGCGGCATAGTCCAGCTGTTTTGGTTGTAGTGGACCCGACCAATCGGACATTCTCTGATCCTTTTCCATCGATTCCTTCAGCTGGGCTTCCGACTAGTGCAACAAGACTATACGATCCATTCCGTGGCACAACACCACGGCCTTGCCATGACCCTCAAGTCAATCTTGTTTACAGACACATTGTTCATGTTGGCGAAATCTTTTTTTAGCTTGGTCACATCACCAGCAACATTCACACCCACAAATCGGATAGAGTCTTCGCTCAGTAGAGCGCACAAGTGTTGCATTCAATTTAGTTGTCGTCTGTTGAACGCGAATGACTGTAGTACAAATGTCGTTATCCAGGTTGCCCTGACAGGTGTGATATGACAATTGTATGGTCGCAACTTTTCCCTGTCCTTCGATGCGACCGTTGTTATTGAAGTGGACCGGCCATTCAAGATCAAGCGCCATGATACGCTTTTCTGCCTGCCTGTCTTTCATCAGATCCATGGCGGTTCCTGCAAACATTGTAATGTCCTTATCAGCCTCAATAACTGAATAATTATGATGCACAATCGAACAGATTGGGCGACGGTCGTAGAAGACGTTGCCATGCTGACTTGAGCAACTCAGTGGGTTCCGACTTGTCTCCTAGCTGCTTATTTTCCTCCTCTGCAATGGTATTATAAGCCTCTTGAGTTACTGCCAAGGAATCGAAAGCGGAAATAAGCATGTCGGCGTCTCGCTTGGGGCTGTCAGTGAAAGCAAGTTTGGGGCCGGCTTGGCCATTTGAATCCATTGTTGCCTTCATGGCTTGTAGCGGCGGCCGCATCTGGTCGTGGCTCTCCAAAGATTACAAAATGCGAACGAATCTCTTTAAATTCATTCATCACTGTGACTAGACCATCAAACACTTTCTCGCCGCCAACCCGTTTCAAACGCTTTGTAAATTTATAAGATGCGTCAATCTTAATCATCTCAGAATCCCTCTTCTTCGTGTCGGCGTCAGCCAGTTCCCGGAAGGAGTGAATGAGGCGTTGATAGATGCTCTGAATATATTTCCCGGTAATCAATCGGCCATTGTATCCTTTCCGATCATTGAAGTCGCTAAACAATGGTGCTTTATTGTCATCTGTTCGGGTAGAAGCGAGAAGCTGCTACCTCCGACTCATAGAGCAACATTTGCTGCTTGTGCTCAAGCTGGTGCATTTCCGCAATCATTGCAGCAAGAGAATTCGAACGCACATTTTTCGATACAAGTGAGCGAATGAGTCGAGCTAGCTCCATAGTGACCCCGCTTTTGTGCGTTAAGAGAGCCGGGAAGCAAATCTTTCGACTAAGCGGCATCGATTCCAAACTTTTCAGATTGTATCCGCGAAAGCGTGTAGGACTTTTCTCCGCTCTTGCACCTCGAACAACAATACCGCATTGTCATAGCATTACTCGTCCTTTTTTAAGCCAGATATCACGGCCCAGGATAACTGGAATCAAATGCATGACGACCAACATGGGCATTTGACTTGCATTCTCCGCAAGGTGGCATTTCGTTGAATTGGACATCTGTTAACCACACATGTACAGTGCAATAGTACGCAGAAGGAGCCCAATTTATCCCAAGCTTGTTGCACAGTGTTGAAGCAAGCTGCCACGGAAGAGAGAACTGGTGCTCCTCAAGCATTTTCAGAAGCCATTTCTGATCATCAGGAATTTTCTCGTCTCCCTTTTTGAAGTTACAACGCGTTTCATCTCTCAGCCTCGTCTGAATCTTAGAAAGATAATTTGACATGATGCCGCCCGTCGTTCAACTCATTGCTATCCTCATTATAGTCCCCGTCTTCCTCGGAAGCCAAGAGCGTCGTCGTCATCATCGTCGGCGTCAACGTCGCCAGGTTGACCTCTTGTATCATCGATCACAAGACGGCTCAGTAAATTGCTTTTCTAGTTCTTCGCCAGTCATGTCAACATCTTCACAGACTTCTTCTTCTACAGGGGCGGCCTTTTCGGGAACCTTTATGCCTAAAAAAGAGTGCATTACAGCGGACGTGGCATCCACACTAGCTTGCTCTTTTCTCTTTGCTTTTTCGAGCTCCATCTTTTTCAAACTATTCTTTTTTGTTTGACGAGCGACTTCGCTGGACTTTGTCGGGGGCCCCGACCTCTTTTTGATGTTCCTGGCATTCTTTTCGTGTGATAACTTTGCAATCGAAAAGATGAGACGAAGTTATTCTCGTTTGTGCCGATGTCATTCTTTTGCAGAAATAATTATCGGCCAAAAATTGGAACGGATGCATTCTTTTGGCCAGCTACATTGAGAGTGCGTAAGGTTAAACCTCGATTTACTGTATAGTGAGTACCGGTAGGCTATCGATTGCTCAACGCGGACAACTAGCAGACGGCTAAAAGTCTCTTCTGGATGGGACGCTTGTGATTGGCTGGATTGGCTCGACTTTTTGGATGTAAGCCATCTGATTGGCTGGATCCAAAAAGTATTTGGATGGCAATGTCGCTCTGGCATGTCGTTTTCCTATGTAAATCGGACGACGTACGGTCCAAAAGGTCCACCAGCATGGTTCAACTGCCAAAATTTGGCAGTTGAACCATGCTGGTGGACCATTTGATATTTTATTGCTTCGCGAGCGGGCGAGCACTAGACGCAAAAATGCTTTATCCCTTTCCGAGATAGTAGTCTCTATGCAGACCCTACGGGACCTTCAGTAAAGTCCACGATTTGCATCATTGGAATGCCGCCAGTGTTAGGAATACGTCAATGAAAATTGAAATGATATTTTTATTTAACATGCAGCCATTAATGATTATATTTGTTGTGCTTCTGTGTTTTCGATGTAAGTGCACACCCTTTTAGCTGACTTACTTACTGCGGCAGCAGGGCATTGGGCAAGTGGACGCTTACAAGTTTTGCAATGTCTTCCTTGACGTGGTTTCTTATCCACACTCCGGCCATGTTTTGGGGGTCGGCTTTGCCTTTTCTGTGCGATTGGTACAGATTCACGCCGTTGTATCATGTTTCCACTCACGCCGAAGATTGGTCACCGGCAGCAAGATAGGAGGGCAGAGTTTTCGCATCTGGGTGCTGTCGTCCTTTTCGATATGTTCACCGCTCTGCAGTGCGTTTGAGGCGGACAAAGCGTTGATTGCTATGGTAGATGTGGCTTCATTCAGACTACTGAGTGCGTCCAATGCACTGTACATACTTCTCACGGCTGAGCCTATCCGTTTCCTCTCAAGATATCTCTTTTCCATTTGCCGAACATAAATGGGGCGTCTTTGGAAAAATCCGAATTCCATCGACCACGGGGTAAAATGGCATGACAAATAGCTAGCTCAAAGTTTGGGTCATCTGGCTTGATTCGTTGATTTTCGGTTACATTGATTCGCAGTTGTGCGTACATCAATATTTCCTCGGCAGTCGAAAAAGGTTGATACGGCAATTTTGTTCCAATGCATTTGGCTATATACTGCATGTCTTTCGAAGAGCGTTTCTCGATAACACAATTCTCAAGGTTCTCAATTGTTGCAGCGTTCATTTATTCGCGTCGGTCAGCTCTGATCTGGGAAGACCGACGAAACCAAAACGTTCGGGGTCTCTGCAAGATCACATGAGTTTATCCAGTTTGGGTACAATAGTACTTTCGCCCCTCTTCTACCGTAATCTGTAATTAGGTCTACTAACCAGGGATCAAAATGTCGAATGTCTGGAAAGTTCAGTCGGTACTTTCGGGCTGAAATCATGTTTCTTCGGAGGCGATATGTCGGTCAAAAGACAGTCCATCATTTCAAGTCCCACTGGCGAGTTTCCGATCGGCCCAAGGAGATTCCTATGTTCGTTCTCGACATCGTTTGTTCCTCTGGTACACGTAAGAAGCGCAAATCCTTTCCGGTCGCGAATTATTTGTCCCCGACCATCCACTCTATATCGGTAGAATGATACACCGGGTGGGTCGGAAAAATATCCTTTCCGTATGTCGGAGAGCAGACTTTTGGCCTTGTTCCATTCATTTTTTTCCGAAGAGAGGCTTCTTGGACACGCTGTCGATTTTGTTGCCAAAGTATGATAGAGCGGCACAAACACGCCAGTAAAGGAGATGCGGAGGAAGGGCTACGTCGCTCAACACGTGCTGCGAACCACTGTATGTTGTAGTACAATCGTGCCTCTATCTCCTTTTCGGAAATACCTAATTTGACCAATGCTTCTTTGACCTCTTTTAACCGTTCAGGATCCCATTCTAAAAATGCTCGTACAAGCGCAGCAGAGTAAGCTTTGCGGCATTCGTGCTTTGCTGGAACCTTTATTCGCATAATTGCGTGTATAATGTCTCCAAGCACAGCGGAGTAGCAAATCGGTATCGATTTAGGCGGCGGATCCAGGTATTTTTCTCCGTCCTGTGCAGTAAGAGGGCCCATCTTATCGACCGGCAGCGCCTTATGATATCATCGATTTCTCGGATTTTAGCAGGGGTAAGTTCTGAGAAGTCGTCAAAAGCATCCGTAGAATCAGGATCAGGGCTGATATCTTCTTCATTCTCGTGTTCAAATATGTAATCGTGGGTAAACAAATCATCTTCTGCGAAACCGGTCGTTGTAGCTGTTTTAGTTGTCGGCGTTCACTATACTCGCGTTCACCTTGTTGAGCTCTGTAGTATGGATCACCGGATTAGGGTTGATAGCGTCTGATGAGCTGGACGATGATTGCTGCTGGTGCTGAGAGCGCCAACTGTGAAAGATTAACCATCATCACGAAATCGTCATCTGCAAAGGTTTTTACAAAATCTCCCAGCGAGACACCTTTCCTGCCTTTCCTATAACCATCCATTATCAAGCCCGGTAGCCAGAACCTTTTCATTCGAACAAGTACAAATTGACCGCCTGGTTTGCTTGACCTTCAACGAATGTAAATGTTTTTGGTGCTGTCCAGATCTGTTTTTGAGAAAGTATCTCCCCCTCTGCACCGGGCGTCGGAATGGATGCCTTACTGCCCTTACTTGCAACAATAGTGACCTTAGTTCCAGCTAAAATCTCCTTGCGCTGAAGTTCCCTTGTTAAATCTGGCAGTTTATCGAGAGAATCGTATACTTGCAGACTTTTGATTGCATCTAAGGCGGCATAGTCCAGCTGTTTTGGTTGTAGTGGACCCGACCAATCGGACATTCTCTGATCCTTTTCCATCGATTCCTTCAGCTGGGCTTCGACTAGTGCAACAAGACTATCGATCCATTCCGTGGCACAACACCACGGCCTTGCCATGACCCTCAAGTCAATCTTGTTTACAGACACATTGTTCATGTTGGCGAAATCTTTTTTTAGCTTGGTCACATCACCAGCAACATTCACACCCACAAATCGGATAGAGTCTTCGCTCAGTAGGCAGCACAAGTGTTGCATTCAATTTAGTTGTCGTCTGTTGAGCGAATGACTGTAGTACAAATGTCGTTATCCAGGTTGCCCTGACAGGTGTGATATGACAATTGTATGGTCGCAACTTTTCCCTGTCCTTCGATGCGACCGTTGTTATTGAAGTGGACCGGCCATTCAAGATCAAAGCGCCATGATACGCTTTTCTGCCTGCCTGTCTTTCATCAGATCCATGGCGGTTCCTGCAAACATTGTAATGTCCTTATCAGCCTCAATAACTGAATAATTATGATGCACAATCGAACAGATTGGAAGCGACGGTCGTGAGAAGAGCGTTGCCATGCTGACTTGAGCAACTCAGTGGGTTCCGACTTGTCTCCTAGCTGCTTATTTTCCTCCTCTGCAATGGTATTATAAGCCTCTTGAGTTACTGCCAAGGAATCGAAAACGGAAATAAGCATGTCGTCTCGCTTGGGGCTGTCAGTGAAAGCAAGTTTGGGGCCGGCTTGGCCATTTGAATCCATTGTTGCCTTCATGGCTTGTAGCGGCGGCCGCGCATCTGGTCGTGGCTCTCTCCAAAGATTACAAAATGCGAGCGAATCTCTTTAAATTCATTCATCACTGTGACTAGACCATCAAACACTTTCTGCCGCCAACCCGTTTCAAAGCGCTTTGTAAATTTATAAGATGCGTCAATCTTAATCATCTCAGAATCCCTCTTCTTCGTGTCGTCAGCCAGTTCCGGAAGGAGTGAATGAGGCGTTGATAGATGCTCTGAATATATTTCCGGTAATCAATCGGCCATTGTATCCTTTCCGATCATTGAAGTCGCTAAACAATGGTGCTTTATTGTCATCTGTTCGGGTAGAAGCGAGAAGCTGCTACCTCCGACTCATAGAGCAACATTTGCTGCTTGTGCTCAAGCTGGTGCATTTCATAATCATTGCAGCAAGAGAATTGACAGCACATTTTTCGATACAAGTGAGCGAATGAGTCGAGCTAGCTCCATAGTGACCCCGCTTTTGTGCGTTAAGAGAGCCGGGAAGCAAATCTTTCGACTAAGCGGCATCGATTCCAAACTTTTCAGATTGTATCCGCTGAAAGCGTGTAGGACTTTTCTCCGCTCTTGCACCTCGAACAACAATACCGCATTGTCATAACGTACTGCGTCCTTTTTTAAGCCAGATATCACGACGCCCAGGATAACTGGAATCAAATGCATGACGACCAACATGGGCATTTGACTTGCATTCTCCGCAAGGTGGCATTTCGTTGAATTGGACATCTGTTAACCACACATGTACAGTGCAATAGTACGTAGAAGGAGCCCAATTTATCCCAAGCTTGTTGCACAGTGTTGAAGCAAGCTGCCACGGAAGAGAGAACTGGTGCTCCTCAAGCATTTTCAGAAGCCATTTCTGATCATCAGGAATTTTCTCGTCTCCCTTTTTGAAGTTACAACGCGTTTCATCTCTCAGCCTCGTCTGAATCTTAGAAAGATAATTTGACATGATGCCGCCCGTCGTTCAACTCATTGCTATCCTCATTATAGTCCCCGTCTTCCCTCGGAAGCCAAGAGCGTCGTCGTCATCATCGTCGGCGTCAACGTCCGCCAGGTTGACCTCTTGTATCATCGATCACAAGACGCTCAGTAAATTGCTTTTCTAGTTCTTCGCCAGTCATGTCAACATCTTCACAGACTTCTTCTTCTACAGGGAGGCCTTTTAGGGAACCTTTATGCCTAAAAAGAGTGCATTACAGCGGACGTGGCATCCACACTAGCTTGCTCTTTTCTCTTTGCTTTTTCGAGCTCCATCTTTTTCAAACTATTCTTTTTGTTTGACGGCGACTTCGCTGGACTTTGTCGGGGCCCGACCTCTTTTTGATGTTCCTGGCATTCTTTTAGGTGTGATAACTTTGCAATCGAAAAGATGAGGCGAAGTTATTCTCGTTTGTGCCGATGTCATTCTTTTGCAGAAATAATTATCGGCGCCCAAAATTGGAACGGATGCATTCTTTTGGCCAGCTACATTGAGAGTGCGTAAGGTTAAACCTCGATTTACTGTATAGTGAGTACCGGTAGGCTATCGATTGCTCAACGCGGACAACTAGCAGACGGCTAAAAGTCTCTTCTGGATGGGACGCTTGTGATTGGCTGGATTGGCTCGACTTTTTGGATGTAAGCCATCTGATTGGCTGGATCCAAAAAGTATTTGGATAACAATGTCGCTCTGGCATGTCGTTTTCCTATGTAAATCGGACGACGTACGGTCCAAAAAGGTCCACCAGCATGGTTCAACTGCCAAAATTTTTTGGGAGAACGATCGATCGATAAACCAACCGAATGCAAAACGTGTAAAGGACGGACGTACTTTCTTTTGTATTAGTCAGGGAGCCTTGAGTCACGAGCGAGTGTGGCTACGTCACGCGCGGACGAGATACGAGCTACGCGAGATCGATGATGTGTTCGTTCCGACGTAAACTCTCAAGATGACTTCAAACTCCAACGCGGCCTCGTTTTGTCTGCGTCAACTGAAATAAGTTGTTGTTGCATGATTGGAGACTTCCTGTTTTCATTATTTACTTCCTACAACCTCTTTCCTCAATCGACCAATTGTAGTTTTATTTATCATGCATTCGAAAGTATTTGTTGCAACCCTTACAAGTGCGTTGTTCTACTCAACGACAAGCGCCTTTGTCCTCAGCCCTACTTCGTCGACGACTTCGTTCACGCAGGAGAAATCGATAAGACGTGCTTACAACAGTAATACCAGACCATTGCACATGTCTGAGGAGGTGAGTTGAGGAACGCTTAGAATTTACATCACCGTTGATTGTGCTCGATGAGATTTCTCACATTGTGTCACCTTTTGCCGTGCTTTCATTTTAACTCATGTTGTCCCTTTTTATCAACACAGGATAGCGGTTGGAATGCCCCTAAATCAGCCATGATCGGCGGCGCCGGTGTGAATAATGCAGGAGAACCTCCTTTCGAGATTCGTGGATTTTCATTGGGAAACTCCGTCATCGGATTGGGTTTGCTCATTACCATCGCATCGTTTGCCGAATATTTGGCGCAAGATGAAGGGTCCATGAGTGGTTTGGGTTTCGTATACGGAATTCCGATCTTCTTGGCGGGGTCTGCATTAAAGTATGCCGAAATTGAGCCAGTGCCGGCATTTACGCAACCTAAAGCGGAGGGCTTGTTTGAAAAGAAAGCTACGGAAACTATGAGAAAGATTAAGCAGGACGTCACACGCCACCGCTACGGAGACGAAGCGCATCTAGATACTACCGTAAAAAAGCTTGGCCTCGTCGTTCCTGGTAAAGCGTACCCTCAATTGCGAGAGTTGCGTGAAGAGGTCGCTGAAAATGGTGTTGACTTGGCCTTCACCATGGTTTGGCAATCGTTGGATACCCCGTACAAGATGTGGGCGGACGAACGCCGTGTCAAGAAGTACGAAACGTTCTTTGGACCAGGTGTGACAGCCGAAGTTGTCAAGGTAGATGCAGAGCAGCGTCTTGTTGGTATTCGGTTGACCACAACGACAGCCCCGGCACCCCTGAAAGAAGCGGCTCCTCAAGAAGTCTAGATATATGTTACTACAGCTCACTTCTGAAAATTTAAGTTAGCAACTACCAACACTGCAAAGCGAACGATTCGTCTTGTTATGTTTTTTTTGTTATATGAAATGCATGGCTAGGACAATGATTGCTCACTTTCACAAAGGAAGGTTTCTTATACAAGCAAATTCGTAAAACCTAAAACCGGCACTTTCCTCATTCTTCTTCTAATTCACCTTTTTTCGTAGTGCGATCGGGTGCATTTCAAGCTTATACGTCGCGCCTGCATTGAACATGTACTCAGGACTCAAGAGACAAAATTCGATCACTAATGCCAACAACAGCTCAACCTGGCCGATCGTGCGTGAAGGCGTTTTTTGCTTGCGGTTGGACGTGTTTTTCCTTTAGGTGACAGAGCGAACACGTTTCATGACTTCGGTCGACAAATAAATGACGATAGGATGGCGTCGGTGGATGGTTCGAAAAATTCGACATGAAACGCGCTGAACATGAACATCTCTCTCTCTCTCCATGAACAATAAAAGATTGCCTTCGATAGAATAATCGCTTTTAGCGCTCAAACAAGAAGTGTAGACAAAAGACGCCAATTCCGCTTGTGAGACAACCAAGAGAATAACTCAAACATGCAATCCCTTACGATAATCATCGCATTCTTCGTCATCTCACGGATCGCCTCGGCACAGCAAGGATGCTCTTACAGCATGCGCTTCTTTGACGTAGACGAATGCGAACGATTCAACACAGCGTTTGTACAAACGACGATCACTGCCGACGGCAAATGCCGAGGACAATCTACCGGACCGACTGGCCCTGGACCTTATTATCAAGCTGTCTGTGAAAACGATCGCGTTTTCTTCATTAAAGCAAACTGTCGCGATTCTGCGTGCAATGATTGCGACGATCAGCCTAGATACAACAACAACTTTGACGGATCGGGTTGGTCGACCAACTCCCCTTACATTCCTTTACCCGAGTCAGGTTGGTCGTTTAATATCAAAAGTGGCTCTTGTAATCCAGATCGATGCGCGATACCTAATGGTATATCGACATCCGTTGCTCCGAGTAGTATTAAAAGCGAGTGGCCAACATGGTACGAGCCGACAGCCAGTCCTCCGACGTCATCGCCTAGTATGCCGCAAACTCCTCAACCTTCCACTGTGAGCGTCATTTCAAGCGTGAATCCGACCGGTGGAGACCAGCCAGTAACCACCACTCGGCCTTCGTTGACTCCCGCAGCGAAACCGCCTCCCGAAGCAACTCCAACGGCAACAACTCCGTTAAATCGAGCACCCAGTGAACCTCAACCTATATCACCTTCCAGTGCATACCGAGCGCAAGTCGTTGGGATTTGGTGGACTTTGCTGCTTCTACTAGTTTAGCGTTTAAGACGCATGAAAGGATGCCCGCTTAGCAACCTAGTGTAAATAAAAAAGGAACACCGCAAAGCATAAGTTTTTATGAGTTCAATACTCTACGTCACAAAGTCATCAGGGGTTGTGATTTCGTTTTCCATGATCACGTCTTCCGATCTCAATAACTCTTGGTGTCTGGAAAGATCTTCGCTCGCTGTATTGTCCCCTTGATCCGTACGACGACTCACTCCGTCACGTCCCAAAAGAGCAGCTGCATGAGCAAAGCGAATTCCATTGCGCTCGGCAGCGCGATTTACCGCACTCAACACTTCCATACGATTATCCCAGTACTCGTCAGATCCTGGAAGAATTCGATAGTAGCTGTTGATAGCTACCGTCAAATGATCAGTTTCATAATCCGTCCAGTGAACACGAAAAGGGCGTGTGTTATCCGTTATCAGTTTTGGACACGCCTGTTTAATTTCGGATTGAACATCTTGTACAAATTGCGACAACTGTCCTACATGATCGTAGTTCACACGCAAAGTCAGTTCCACCTGCGATGTATACACGCGACTGCGATTGACAAGCTGCTTCTTGTCCAAATCGATCGTCGGGACGCTGACCAAGACTTCATCTCCTTTGCGGATAATGGTTTCCATAAAGCCTTGTTGAATGACTTTTCCTTTAAGTCCATCAATTTCGATACCATCCCCTTCATAAAATCGATTGCTACTGGCGATAAATAGTCCACTGAGAAAAGATCTAGCCAGATCCTGAAATGCCAGAGTGAAAACTAAAGTAGTAGTTCCACTGAGTGCCAAGAACCGGCTCGGCAATCGAATCTGCATGGAATCCATCCACACATAAATACCGAGTGCCCGCCAAAAGACTTGCCCGATTCGGTCGACCACTTGACGTCGTCCGCGCAATTGTTGTGTACTCTTTTGCGATTGCAGTAGGAAAATATGTTGCAGACGAACAATTTGCTCCGTACACCACCAAGTCAGACCCGCTGATGATACCAGATTGGGCGGAAACCAGGCATGACCTCTCCAGATTAATTGTAATGCATCCCATGCATAAACAGCTGCTCCAACTTGAAACAACTGCGTGAGGGCTTGTAATATTTGCAAGCCTGTATTCGATCGGAATAAATGCCGTACTTTGTGTTGGCCTATCATTCGATTCATTTGTTGTCGCACAACTGGTAACAAAAACCACCCAAAGGAAGCCAGCAAAATGAGATCGCGGGTTAACAGAGTCGCAGTTGACGTGGTCAGTGAAGTTGTCGCTGATGTTGCGATAGGAGAAGTAGCGAATCTTTGCGATGAAGGTCGGGATAATTGAGATAGGCTGAATTTATGGCTGAATGCATGTTCATTGTTTCTACGATATTCGTGATGAGCGAATTGTGGTAATGTCAAAGAGAAAGCTTGCACGGAAACGCAAGCGGACCTTGTCGCTTCGCTCTTTCTCGATGTTGATGAAACAATAAGAAACAGAATGGTCCAACAAAACATGCTGGAGATACCTTTACAATTGTTTGTCTTCATTGTACACTGTTTGCGATAACCAGGGAGAATTTTCCTCTGTGAATCATAGAAAAGACTGAATATTCTAGTATAGAGTGTTGTGGGTGACTGACAAACAGAATGAAACGGAAATGAGCGCCATGGTCAAAAATACTTACGAACGCTTTGACGATCTTTCTCGCTTTCGAACGAAAAACAGGACGAGCTTGCGGGTCTGGATCTGTAGTCGCTCCGGTTCTCGATGTTTAGGTTGCTGGCCTTTTTTCTTCGATAGAAATCACCGCGACTATGACGCGCTGTTGTTTCGCGGATTTTTTGTGGTTGTTGCGCTCGCTACAACGCCCATTTGTCGTTTTGCATCCTTTCGAAAAGGTGTAGGCAACAATTATTCTTTTATTAAATCCTTATTTCACAAAACGATCCTCAATAGGCTCACTCAAGCGTCAACTATTAGGGCGAACAACCGCTACGTACTGGAAACAAGTTTAAAAACGATCAAGTGAGCCAACACCAGCACATTGATCATTGCTTAGTCAACCTCTTTGACTATCAAAGGATCAACGAATTCACATCACACACGGAATATTGGCATTACAAAAGCAACAAGAAAATGAGAACAAAACAGCAACAGCAAGCTATCACATCACTTCAAATTTTCTCCATAATCTGCTTATCGATTACGACGACAACACACGCCTTTGTCGTCCTTCCGCTATTGCAAAGGCATCATTTGAAGACGCTATCGCTTTCTTCTTTTCCAGCTGCCGCAAAAACCATCCCTATCACGTCAACTGCACTCCCAGCGCGCGCAGCTGCACATGCACATCCTACCACACTGGCCGGTAGATTCGCGGCTTTCAGTAAATGGTGGACATTGGAAAATCTAAATCTCTTTGTGCATGGGGCCTTGAGTATTGTACACTGGCGAGACATCTTCCTACTGACAGCTGTAGGATGGGGAATGATGCCGTGGCTCGATTGGATCATCGGTGTTCGAAATAAAGATGACCCAGCTTTAGAACGCGTCATAAAAAGAAATTGCCTTACAATTTAGCAACAGCTGGATCGCAAATAGCCCAAATCGCAACTTCAGTCTACGGCGTGGATATGATTACGGTAGGATTGAAGCATATGGGAATACCCAACTTACCGCCCTTGCACATTCTGTATGCGAAATCGTTTACACGCTATGGGCCGCGAACCGATTGTGTGCTATCAAGCGATGGGCAATTGCCACAGCACTGAACGTCAAAGGGAATTTGTACGGGCGTGCCAAAGTTCTCGATCGGATACTGGATGTGATATTGCGGGGACTGTCTTACTTCCTAGTTCTCGATGTGTTGAAAGTACAATTGGGTGTAGCGGCGTCCGGGAATTTTGGCATTTGGTTCAGCTACCACGTTGGTCATATCTTTGGCCTTTCAAGATCTAGCGAAACAACTACTCAATGGACTAATGCTAGCAAGTAGCAATCCCGATTCTATGAAGGCGATGTCGTGTCTTTTGGGAATGGAGTTGTTGGTGTCGTTACCGCGACAAGGGTGGATGGAGACTCTCGTGCGAGCTGGGGATGAAGCTAGTGTCAGTGTCCCTAACAGTGATTTAGCCAAATCCAAAGTGAGCAATCTGAGTCGAGTATATTACAACCAAGTCGCGGCAGGTTTTGCGTTTTCACTATCAAGACGTCAACAAATTACCGTCATTGATTAAAGATATCAAGCAAGAAATTGAAAAGTCATGTCCTAAACTCATTACAGATGGCACTCGACCGTTTCGAGTACATTGGACTGACTATCATCGGGACTTTCTCGAAGTAACAGTCAACTCGTACTTTACAATAAAGCCAATTGTGGGCCGAATACTGGGATAACCGAATGGAAGTGCTCATGGCTATTCACCGTGCAGTTGAGAAAAACCAAATCGCGATTTGCAAAACCTGTCACAAGTCTTTTACGTGAGCTATCAGGCGAACCCTAAAAATAGACAACTTACAGCAATAACTAAATTAGTCACGTCATTACCAGAATGTGAATAACAAGCGTTAGGGTTAGGAATTTGGAAAGTTGGATATGGAATTTAGGGTTAGGAATTTGGGAATTGGGATATGGAACATGGAACTTGGAACAAGGAAAGCGTAGAAGTAGGAAGTAGGAATTAGAGAAGCGGTAACTTAGAAGTAGGAAGTAGGAATTTGAGTAGTGGTAATGCACATGGAAGTAGGAATCAAAGCAGCCAATAGAGGGAAGAAGTGAAGCTAGGAAAAAAGGGGGAATAAGGGGAAGAATAAGAAGGAAAGGATAGGGAATTTAGAGGAATGAGGAACAATGAGCACTTGCAAAAACTGTTGTATCTATCAATGTTTTGCTCCTGTAAAAATATATTTGCACATTTGGACCATCTTGCTACGTGATTTTTGCTCGGATTGTTAGGGTTAGGGTTAGGGTGGAAAAAGCAGCTATAGGAAGAAATTAAGCTAGAACTTCGAAAACCAGCCTGTTGAGACATGTAGGGTAATGGGGAAGATGCAATGAGAATGATGCAGCCAGAAATGCAAGTGGCAGGTTGCACAAGAGAAGAATGGACTCCAGATGGGAGAGCAGCAGCTCTAATAGAGCAAAAGACCTGAGCCATCCCAGGTGGGTCTATCGCGCGGAGGGCTCCATCCCTCGGTGCGCGCAGCAACATGCTGACAGACCGGACCAGTGAGATACTCAGGCGCGATCGTTAGGGTTAGGGTTAGGGTTAGGGTTATGGTTAGGGTTAGGGTTAGGGTTATGGTTAGGGTTAGGGTTATGGTTGGGGTTATGGTTAGGGTTAGGGTTGGGGTTGGGGTTAGGGTTAGGGTTAGGGTTAGGGTTAGGGTTAGGGTTAGGGTTAGGGTTAGGGTTGGGGTTGAGGGTTAGGGTTAGGGTTAGGGTTAGGGTTAGGGTTAGGGTTGGGGTTGGGGTTAGGGTTAGGGTTAGGGTTAGGGTTAGGGTTAGGGGTTAGGGTTGGGGTTAGGGTTAGGGGTTAGGGTTAGGGTTAGGGTTAGGGTTAGGGGTTAGGGTTAGGGTTAGGGTTAGGGTTAGGAGTTAGGGTTAGGAGTTAGGGTTAGGGTTAGGGT